>JBAIAC010000051.1:9375000-10000000 GCA_037349315.1 Chelydra serpentina
ATTATCTGCCCCCAAAACAACAGCAAATCAACTGAAAACCACTGGGCAATAATCCCCGGAGGCTACTGCCCACTCAGAGGGGAGACCCATTGTCATAAATATATTTACAAGGGTAGCATAACATTCCTCCTTGGCAGCTGTACTGAATTGCTTTACCTGTAAGGGGTTAAGAAGCTCAACTAACCTAGTTGGCACCTGACCAGAAGGACCAATGAGGAAAGAAGATACTTTCAAATCTGGGGGGAGAGGGATTTGTTTGTGCTCTCTTTGGAGGGAGAGAGAGACCAGGCAGGTACAACATCTCCTGAAAACATACCTGAAATGATACATCTAAGTTTACAAAACCTGTAAGTAAGGCAAGGATATGCGTTAGGTTATCTTTTATTTTAGCTTGTGAATTTTCCCTATGCTAAGAGGTAGTTTTATTTCTGTTTTTGTAACTGTGAAGCTGAGTCCAGAGGGGAGCCCTCTGGGTTTTACATCTTTTTATTACCCTGTAAAGTTACCTTCCATCCTGATTTTGCATCTGTGATTCTTTTACTTTTTTCTTTATAATAAAGTTCCTGGCTGATTTTTTAAGAACCTGGCTGATTTTAGTGTCCTAGAGACAAAGGGTTTGGTCTGTACTCACATTGCTAACCAATTGGTTGGTATATTATTCTCAAGTCTCATCAGGAAGGGGGCTTGGGGGGATATTTTGCGGGGGGATAGGGACTCCAAGTGACCCTTCCCTGAATTTTTTGTTTAAATTACTTGGTGGTGGCAGCAATACCATCCAAGGACAAGGAAAGGAATTTGTGCCTTGGGGAAGTTTTTAACCTAAGATGGTAGAATATAAGCTTAGGGGGTCTTTCATGTGGTCCCCACATCTGTAGCCCAGAGTTCAGAGTGGGGGGAACCCTGACACCCATCCTTTCCTCTTAGTTCTCTTGTGTTCCATATTACTTTTGCATCTTACCACAAGCATCCAGTGACCAGACTTGTTAAATCTGCATAAGCTGAAGCACCTTTACCTGGTCAGGCGACCCCCAAACTTACCCAAACATTGTATTAGTATTACGATGATTATTAATACATCCCTGTAAAATTGTGTTTCTTGTCTGTAGCTTCTCTCTCTCTGTCTCTTTTACTCTCTATGGTTTTTCCCTTCAAAAGGCTACAGTCACATTAGGATGACTGGCTTGGTTTCACCTCCTAGCATAGGTGACACCCCATGTGCTCTCCCTGCACTATGAGAATCAGAAGAGCTAAGCCATTCCATGATTCCAGAGACACCAGGTACAGCCAAGGGACTGAAGGGGTGGGGGCAGTCAGGCAACAGCAGAGAAACAGATGAGGTGCGGTATTTCAGGAGGACCAAATAGCTGTAAATCACTGGCTGGGTTCAGCTGGCTCTGAGCTACAACAAGCAGAGGTCAGAGAACACACTGGAATAGACCAGGACAATTCCATCTCTATCCAATCCCAAGCCCATGTGGTAAACTGCAGGCCAGGAATAACACGGCAATGATTTTAGGTTCTGGTCCCGCTCCCATTAAAGTCAATTGAAAGGTTCTCTCATGGGATGCTTTACTCACGGCCAGGCTGGTGCCGCCTCATGATCACTCTGGGGATTAGTTCAAGGCTGACGCACCCTGTCCACAACTTGCACACCGTCACTCCATCCCTGCTTCCACCGACCGCCCCTCCCTCAGCTGCCGGAACTGCAGCATCCTCTTCATGGCTCAGCCCTTTGGCCACGTCACTATCCATGTTCCCCCCTTCCAGGGGCTAGTGTCTCTGTCCAATAATCATGCCGCTTCCCCAGTGGTGACGCGGGGGAGGGACCCGGGCCCACCCACTACTCCGGGTCCCAGCCCAGGGACCCTGTATATAACAGCCTCCTGCTGCACCTCTAGTTCCTCTAATCGCTGCTACGATCCCCATGACCACTTCTCCATAGCCCTTACTGCAGGGCACTCAGCTGTTCAGTCCCTTTAGCCAATCAGGAGCTGTCTCTGGCTCCTTCAGGCCCTGCCAGCGACTGACCTGTCCGTGGTGCTGGCTTTCTTTCAGCCCGTTAGGGACACAGTCCTCATCCTTTGGGCTCCCAGCAGCAACTGACTTTTACTCTGCCCTGCAGCTCCTTTTATGTGAACCTGCTGGGCCCTGATTGGCTGTTCCTTGCAGCCTCTCTCCTGTTGACTGCACCCCATGCAGTCACTCTAGGCCTCTTTTAATTCTTTACATGCCAGTGTGGGGTGGACGCCCTATCACAGACTCCCACTGACTTCTTCAGAGGCTTGATCCAACTCACACTGGAGAACTCACGCCATCAACAGTAGTTGTCTCAGCACTGATGAGCGCTCGCTTTTATGGGTAGCAATAGTGCCAACTCTGGGCTAGCCGGAGGATGTGCTGTTACGCAGTCGTGTGCCACTTCCCTTGAGAAATGCCGGTGTGCTCCAACTCCAACATTTCTAGGCTGTAAGCTCAGAAATTAGCTTAAAATGTTTTGTGTGATGAAAATAACCCCTTTGCCAACAGATTATCCGTGGAGAACCTCTCACTGGACAATCCATTCCAATTTGATTAAGTGGCTCTATCTGCCTGATTTTGCCAAGAGACCTGATGCCAGTTTTCTCCAGTGTAAGTATCAATCATCCAGTGCAGCATGGTACTGTCTGAAATTCCTGCTGCAAACTACTAATCATTGTCACCATAATACTAAACATGATCAGAATAGTCTTGTCTGAAGCTGCTAAGAAGCTCTTTTCCTGTCTCCTCCCAGATGACTTCCTGCTTCTGCTTTTTGCCTCTCTGCAACGGCAGGTATTCGAAGATGAGAATAAGGCTTGTGTGCGAATAGAGGCAGGCGATAATGTGGAAATCAGCCGTGAGTTAGACCCAGCTGCTCTCAGCCAGTACAGCCCTGTGCCGAACTTTATCCACTGCAGGTAGGAACCAGCAAGATTTGCTTTGGCCAAGTATAACAGGTGGAAACATGGAATCTGGATTTTGAAGGTGTTTGGATGTAAGATTTGATCAGGCCTTTAAGAGAAGTAGAGGGCAGCTGTGCAGTTTGGATCTGGAGCCAGGTTTGTGCTCAGAGTCCCCATCCAAACCAAAGTTTGTGGGTGTTTGTAGGCGGGGCTCATCTTTAGTTACAAACCCTTTAATAATTAATCGATTTCAAAGCCAGAAGGGATCATTAGATCACCCAGTCTGGCTTTCTGTGCAACGCAGGGCAGAGAATTTCACCCCTATCTTGAGCCCAGCAACTTGTGTTTGACTAAATCATAGCTTCAAGATGGGCATCCAGTCTTTATCTGAAGACATCAGAAGATGGAGAATCCACCACTTCTTTAGGTAGTTTGTTCCAGCAGTTCATCACCATCACTCTTAAAAATTATAAGCTGACCCACAGCTGTCATGCTGCTAAATTCTAGCACTCTGTTGGAATTCCCTCTGTCTTATATAGTACAGTAGCTGGCTTTTAGTATACTCAATGCATCCAATTAAAATGTCATTTCATTACAAGGAGGCATGATATCAGAGAATGGACTGCTAGGATAAAGATCAAAATAGATTTACAGTTAACTTTATCAGCTCATTAGCAAAAGATCTTGAGTGGGTCTATGCAAAGTTCATACTGCATGGAACATTTTTGCAAGTAGCATCTTTTCTCTTCTCTGTATGAACCAGCAGCGTATTTATGAACCACTTTAATGTTTAGTGTAATAGGCAGATAAAATAACTGTTTGCAAAAGGAGTGGGCACGTCTGTTAGCTCAGTTCACCTGGTGGAACTTCTACCTAGGGAACACAAAGTTCACTGATCTAGTGTCGACTGAGCTGGCGTATAATGTGTAGGTGCAATGGGGTGCTGCCATAAGTCAAGGGGCATTGTTGGTTTAAATATTTAAATGCATGGCCACCTGTTGGCAGACACAAGAGTCGCCCTGATACTGACCTGACACTTCATTTCCCCTCCCGCAGGTCCTATTTGGATATGGCTAAAGTGGTTGTGTTCGGCTATCACTTCTGGTTTGTGCTCTGCCTGATTTTTATCACCGGGACAACTCGAATCAACATATTCTGTCTGGGCTATCTGATGGCCTGTTTCTACTTTATGCTCTTTGGAAGCAGTCTCCTTCTAAAGCCGGTCAAGAATATTCTCAGATTGTGGGACTATTTGATTGCATACACTGCCTTAGTTATAGTGATGAAGAATCTTCTGGCTGTATGTATTGTCTTTCACAGAATTAGGGAAATATCTGCCCTCTTGTTATTTTTTATATTACAGTAGGACCTAGAGTCGATCTGGGACCCAGTGGGCTAGGGCATTTACATATGCATGGTGAAAAATGTCCCTGTCCCACGATCTGACTATCTAAGGCCCTGATCCTATGATGACCTCCTCATGGGCAGATCCTTGAAGTCAGTGAGGTTCTTGACAGACAAAAGGTAGAAGAAAGGGAAGTATTAGTATCCCCACTTTTCAGATGGGGGGACTGAGGGACACAGAGTTCATGTGAGTTTTCAGAAATAGCTTCCTGCTCATGAAAAATCGATCAATCCATCCATTAGAGATGTGTGGCATGGCTCGGCCCCAGCTTTCGACGTGCATGCCCTCCCAACAGCAAACAGAGAGCAAAGCACTTTTCTGCAATTACAGACCATTCCTCTGTGCTGTCTGTCTTCTCTGTTCCTTTGGCAGGGAAGTGGGATACCTGAGAATCCTTTTCTCTAGCTAATTCAGGAACAGCCGCTAGAAAGGCTCATTAAACTGACCCAGCATAGTAGTTTGGATAAAAACAGCAAGTGCAATCAGAGCTTAGATAAATGAATACAAAGGAACAGAATGCTGCTGAGCCTTTTCACTGTCTCCTTTTTGATTGTAGATTGGAGCCTGTGCCTATCTTGATAAGTTACTGAGAAACCACTGCTGGCTAATACAGACCTTTGGCATGTTCTGTACTATACCGGGGTATGACTTGGGTAAGTACCAAATAATGAACAGGCAGAGAGGAGGTATCATGTGACTGTAATTTCAGGAAAACATTTTCTTACTGAAGGATAAGCAAAATCCTAGCCCACTTTTTCTACGTAACAATTCCATGTGGAAACATACCAATGGCCCAATGGGAAACAGACAGGAGCAAGTGCTAGATGCTCCAGAGCAGGCCTGCACAACATACGGCCCGCGGGATGCGGCCCGCGGAGCCTCTCTGTGTGGCACGCGGGAGGCTGGCCAAAAAAAATAATTTTTTTTTGCTCAACAACTTTTGCCGGAGAGTTTTTTTTTTTTTTTTGCTCAACAACTTTCCTCGCATCCGGCCCTCGGCTTTTTTCTTTGGAGTAATGTGGCCCTCACTGCTTTACGAGTTGTGCAGGCCTGCTCCAGAGAAATGTAGAAAGCCACCGTAATGCACCCACGTCATTCCAACGTGTTATCATGTCATGTGGGGTGTGTGTATGTGAGAGAAACAGTGACCACAAAAGAACCCAGTAGCCTCTAGTGGAATTGTATAATGGCTTACAATAGGGTCTGATCCAAAGGCCATTGAAGCCAATGAGAGTCTTTTCATTGACTTCACTGGGCTGTGGAGCAGACCATAGAGAATGAAAATAGGAGCTGAACCTGTAGTGCTGACTTGCTGCCTTCCTATTCACGGTTGCACTGTTTCATGATGTCTATAGCAGAACCTGAGGGTTCTTTATGGGCTGCAAATTGCTGCCCGTTAAGCATATGTGTCTGTCAGTTTTTTCCTGCTGTGTTGCCGCATGAAGACTGGACGCTGCCGGTCTCAGAGGAACAACATGCAGTGACGCGTTTGTGCAGCTGGTGTGATGCTTTAGATCTTCAGTGATCTAAAAAGCAAAAAAGAGTCCTACAAAAAGTGGAAACTAGGTCAGATTAGAAAGGATGAATATAAACAAATAACACAAGTATGTAGGGACAAAATTAGAAAGGCCAAGGCAATAAACGAGCTCAAACTAGCTAGAGACATAAAGGGTAACAAGAAAACATTCTACAAATACATTAGAAGTAAGAGGAAGACCAAGGACAGGGTAGGCTCGCTACTCAATGGTGAGGGAGCACGGGGCGGGGGGAATAATAACAGAATATGTGGAAATGGCAGAGTTGCTTAATGACTTCTTTGTTTCAGCAAAAACAATGAGGAGTCCTCATGGCACCTTAGAGACTAACAAATTTATTTGGGCATAAGCTTTCGTGGGCTAGAACCCACTTCATCAGATGCATAGAGTGGAAAATACAGTAGCAGGTATAAATATATAGCACATGAAAAGATGGGAGTTGCCTTACCAACTGTGAGGTCAGTCTAACGAGACAATTCAATTAACAGTAGAATACCAAGGGAGGAAAAATCACTTTTGTAGTGGTAATGAGAGTGGCCCATTTCAAACAGTTGACAAGAAGGTGTGAGTAACAGTAGGGGGAAATTAGTATGGGGGAAATTAGGTTTAGGTTTTGTAATGACCCAACCACTCCCAGTCTTTATTCAGGCCTAATTTGATGATGTCCAGTTTGCAAATTAATTCCAGTTCTGCAGTTTCACATTGGAGTCTATTTTTGAAGGTTTTTTTTTTATTTTGAAGAATTGCCACTTTTAGGTTTGTTATCGAGTGACCAGGGAGACTGAAGTGTTCTCCTACTGGTTTTTGAATGTTATAATTTGTTTCAGTTTTCACCAAGAAGGTTGGTGGTGATCGGACGTCTAACATAGTGAATACCAGTGAAAATGAGATAGGATCAGAAGAGGCTAAAATAGGGAAAGAACAAGTTAAAAATTACTTGGACAAATTAGATGTCTTCAAGTCACCTGGGCCTGATTAAATGCATCCTAGAATACTCAAGGAGCTCCCTGAGGAGATATCTGAGCCACTAGCAATTATCTTTGAGAGGTCATGGAAGACGGGAGAGATTCCAGAAGACTGGAAAAGAACAAATAGAGTGCCCATCTATAAAAAAGGAAAATAAGGACAACCCAGGGAATTACAGACCAGTCAGCTTAACTTCTGTACCCGGAAAGATAATGGAGCAAATAATCAAACAATCAATTTGCAAACATCTAGAAGATAATAAGGTGATAAGTAACAGTCAGCATGGTTTTGTCAAGAACAGGTCATGTCAAACTGATCTGATAGCTTTTTTTTGACAGGGTAACAAGCCTAGTGGATGGGGGAAGTGATAGACGTGGTATATCTTGACTTTAGTAAAGCTTTTGATACTGTCTCGCATGACATTCTCATAAACAAACTAGGAGAATGCAACCTAGACAGAGCTACTATAAGGTAGGTGCAAAACTGGTTGCAGACTGTTCCCAGAGAGTAGTTATCAGTGGTTCACAGTCATGCTGGAAGGGTATAACGAGTGGGGTCTGGCAGGGATCAGTTCTGGGTCCGATTCTGTTCAATGTCTTCATTAATGATTTAGATAATGGCATAGAGAGTACACTTATAAAGTTTGCAGATGATACCAAGCTGGGAGGGGTTGCAAATGCTTTGGAGGATAGGATTAAAATTCAAAATAATCTGGACAAACTGGAGAAATGGTCTGAAGTAAATAGGATGAAATTCAGTAAGGACAAACACAAAGTACTCCATTTAGGAAGGAACAACCAGTTGCACACATACAAAATGGGAAATGACTGCCTAGGAAGGAGTGCTGTGGAAAGGGATCTGGGGGGTCATAGTGGACCACAAGCTAAATATGAGTCAACAGTGTAACGCTGTTGCAAAATAAGTGAACATCATTCTGGGATGTATTAGCAGGAGTGTTTTAAGCAAGACATGAGAAGTAGTTCTTCTGCTCTACTCTGCGCTGATTAGGCCTCAACTGGAGTACTGTGTCCATTTCTGGGTGCCACATTTCAGGAAGGATGTGGACAAATTGGAGAGAGTCCAGAGAAGAGTAACAAACATGATTAAAGGTCTAGAAGACATGATCTATGAGGGAAGATTGAAAAAATTGGGTTTGTTTAGTCTGGAGAAGAGAAGATTGACAGGGGACATGATAACAGTTTTCAAGTACGTAAAAAGGTTGTTACAAGGAGGAGGGAGAAAAATTGTTGTTCTTAACCTCTGAGGATAGGACAAGAAGCAATGGGCTTAAATTGCAGGAAGGGAGATTTAGGTTGGACATTAGGAAAAACTTCCTAACTGTCAGGGTAGTTAAGCACTGGAATAAATTGCCTAGGGAGGTTGTGGAATCTCCATCATTGGAGATTTTTAAGAGCAGGTTAGACGAACACCTGTCAGGGATGGTCTAGATAATACTTAGTCCTGCCATGAGTGCAGGGGATTGGACTAGATGGCCTCTCGAGGTCTCTTCAAGGCCTGTGATTCCATTATTCTATTTTTTCTCCTGTGTAGCTCTTCCTGAGGACGAGAAATGCGAGCTGCCTGAAAATGAAGCAGGGATTGTTTGGGACGCGATAAGTTTCACTTTCTTGCTGGTCCAGCGGAGAGTCTTTATGAGCTATTACTTCCTCTACGTAGTGGCAGATCTGAAGGCTGCGAAGATCTTAGCTTCCAGGTACATGTACTGGATGTAACAGTTTTAAACCAATAGTCCTCAGTGGTGCAGAGAGAAGTTGGAGGCCCCCCTCCTCTCTGTAAAGAATTCTGGTCTCTCTGAGATTTGGATTTCTGGGGAGAGTGATGGGGAGCCTCCCAAGGTTTGTGTTCCAAAAACAAAGGATCCAGTCAGACAATTATTATTACTTGCTGAGCACTGATGTGCTCGGTGCTGTAAAAGTAAACAAGACATAGCCACTGCCCCAAGAAGCTTACAATCTGACTCAGGCCTTTATAGTGCCCTGGGTGATGATGCAAACTCAAGGTGGGGCAGAAATCTTGCAAAATCTTTCATGTAAAGAGTGTGACTTAAGGAGGCAGATGCTTTAAGTGCTCGACGCTCCATTGCAATGATCATGCCTTAGCAAACTGGTCAGTGAGGCAAGAGATGAGGATGGGTCTATGGTAAGCCTGGCTTTAGATCCTAACTTTCAGGACCACATACTTCACATAATGGGCAGGGTGGGGAATATAGACTTTTTGTGACACTTACAACATTCATCTGTAGTTCTGAGGATTTCAGTGGAAATCCTGAAGGGTTTGACAAGCAGATCGCCATGTGTTTAGGAGCAATGTTTGAGTAGTACCAGAAAGTGGCAGGGACAGAAAATATGGCAAGTGCCATAAAAAAATGTCACCTAGAATAAATAATGTGCAACTCTGAACTGTGGGGTTATAATTCCATTGGGAAGTTCATGGGACACTGTAGTCCATGAAAGAGAAGCTGGAGAGGATTCCCTTTACTCTTTCTACATTTCTATCCCACTTCAAGTTTCTCTCTCATCCCTTATCCATTATCAGGGCCGGCTCCAGGCACCAGCTTTCCAAGCTGGTGCTTGGGGCGGCATCGAGAATGGGATGGCAGTCTGAATCCTGCAGCGGCAATTCGGCGGCAGGTCCGCTCTTCCCGCCACCGAATTGCTGCTGTGGGACTCGGACTGCCGCCCCATTCTCGCCTGCTGCGGCGGCAATGGGGCGGCAGGTCCACTGCCCTTCCCTTGCCGCCGCGGACTGGGACTGCCTGCGTAGGGGGCGAGGCCCTGCCCCTGACGCAGGCAGTCGTAGTGGGGCCCCACCCCCGATGCAAGCAAATGTTGCGGGGCCCCACCCCCGATGCAGGCAGGCGTCGGGGGCGGGGCTGCCGCACCTGCTTGGGGTGGCAAAATTGTAAGAGCCGCCCCTGTCCATTATCTATATCTGCTTGTCTGTTTCTGCACTTATAATACACCCCTTACTATGGTATTTAATATCTAGCAAGCCCTCTCTCTGTTCAAATTGCTGCTGGAGTGATTAACCCTGAATCATCCATCTCACTGCCAGAGTGACTCTTCACTGAAATCTTCTGAAACTGATGGTTTTATTGGTGGAATCAGAGGTTTGATGTCAATTCTTTTTTACCAGAACCCACCAATCAGAGCCTGGAGAATGATGTAATTGCTGTCAATTACCTTAATCCACCAATGAGAACCGGGACAGAAGTGTCACTCCAGTGATTTAATAGACTGATAATGGTTAGCTGGGTATATTTAACATGGTCTGCACCCTTTGTGGTGTGAAGATAGTTGCATGCTGCACAGTGAAGTTTTTATCGAATGATCTGATTTGTTTCACACATGCAGAGGAGCTGAACTGTTTGAAGTGAAGCTGAAAAAAGTTGTGGCGCTCAGATTGGAGGAAGAGAAAAAATCATTACAAGCGATGAGAAGACAGTAAGTTTGCTGTTCATTTAAAATCACATACTACTTATACACCACATATCTAACTGGTGAATACAGAGATGTATAATCTTTTCACTTCTCTCTGTATTCCGGATACTATATTTTCCATCCCCCACAATCTTCTTAGTGACTCATAACTCAAATCCTTTCCTGCCACTATAAGGAAGAGTTAGGGATAATGCTACAAACAACAACAACAACGGCAATCAAATGAAAATAGTTATTGACTAGCTTCAAATGGAGGGGCTCAAATTATGGACTCAATGCCCAACACACAGTAACAACTCCCTGCCCTTACTCTTCTGTGGGACTTTAGGATCCTGATAGAGATAGTTCTAAGAGAGTTTTGGACTCTAGACTGCAAGACCAGAAAGCTATTGACTCCGTTCCATGGTTGATACTACAGAGGAATTGTAACACAGGCCAGCTGTTTGGTTGGTACAAGATCCTTGTGCTGGACGACAATCAGCTGTTCTGTTCCATGACATTTTAGACTTTTCACTGTTTGAGAACAAATTGCTAATAGGCTCAATGATCGTATCCAATCAGAATGATTATCTACATTAGGGCTTTAGCCAGTAGCATAGCTACACTGGTACAAACCATACTATACTGCACTGGGGGTAAACTGGGCTGTCACTGGTACAATATATCCCAGTTTGAAACCAGGGTAAGTGGCATTGGTACAAGTCCCCATTAACACATCCCATCTACAAAAGGGACTGGCACCAGTACAACTACACCAGTGCAGCTATAACAGTGGCTAAAGCCCTATTGTATACAAGGCTTTATTAAAGAGTCCCTCACTGGAGATACCCCCCCATTCAGACAAAGAAAAATCAACCTAGAGCCGTATTAAACTTCCCTTGAAGACTGGAAGGATGTGTTTAAATGGTGACCCGCGCTGTGCCTATAATCATTGGCCCCACAGGGGTGATAAATCGGATTGTACTTGGCAGTGTCAAGTCCCAGGTGCTACATGATTACTGACGTGGTACAGGCGACAGAACTGTAAGAAACAATATCAATATCATCTGCTTGATGCTGTCAGCATTGGAATAATGAGACCCACATTCCATCTTGCAGTGGGGACTGGATGAAACCTCGATTACTTGTTAGATAAGCAAAGCTTGAGCAAACATTTCATGTTATCTGCTGCAGAATTTCACAGATGTTTCCTTGTAAAACTCTTCAGCAAAATGCCAAACATTTCCTCACCGCATGCAAAGTTGGCGAAAAGCCAAACATTGGCTGAGTTTATTTTGGGTTGGCCTATAGTATACATGTACATCAAACTGCTTCCTGTTTTGAATATCAGATCTTGGAATGGATAGCTTCCAAATCTTAGCCAGGTCCAAAGTAAGCTGGGCTCAGTAAAAAATAATAATAAAACAGTATACAGTATAGTCAGATGAATAATGATGCTTTTATTATTTCCTGGCTGGCTAGCTAGCATGTGTTCTTATGGAGGTGGCCAGCCTTCCCAGAGACATATGCTGAGCCCATTCTGGCCAAAGGGTATGAAAGTCTCTGTTATTATCACAGCCCTCGTGTCTTAGCTGTCAAAGGAGTGCTCCTCCACATCTGTATTCAGAGCCGAAGCCAATTCCCACTGACGTCCATGCAAAGACTCCCCTTGATGTTAGTGGGCTTTCGATTAGCCCTGTTAGAATGTTAATATTCTCAAGTTAATTTAAGCCCAATGAAGACACGGGCCTCCTGTTAGTGTCAGTTATAATATTTTAGATAGATTTGCGATGGGGCCAGTGTTAGTGCTTGTCATAAAAGTTTCAGAATGGAGCGTACTGGTGACACTTCAGGTGTTAGGAGCAGATGGTGGGGAACGAGATTGAAAGAGCGAGAGAGAGAAAAAGAAGTGTCTAGTTTGGGTACAGGACTGGGAGCCAAAATCTCCTGAGATCCAGACCCAGCTCTGACAAGGCCTCTGCTCCATCTGTGTCATTGGACAAATTGTTTCCACATTTACCAGCTGGTGCTAGTAACTAGGGCTGTTCCAAATTTTTCTGTCAAAACATTTTTCGATGAAAAATTGGGTTTTCGACAGAACAGTGTGTAGAAAACGTGTATTTCCTTGAAAAATTTTAACTTTCTTCAAAAAGCCAAACCCCAAACATTTTTAGCCGAAAACAACATTTTTGGATTTTGGTAGTTTTGGGCCTTTTTTTTTTTTGACGAAAAGTCAACATTTTACATGAGGGAAAAAACCCATTTTCTGATCACCTCTATTACTAATACTATGTTGGGGATAACAGTGACCAAGTTGGGGCTCATATGTCATGGGGATGTTTTTGAGGATCACTGTGTAATGTTTGTAAGGCACTTTGAAGTGAAGACAGAAAGCACTTACTTATCTAAATGCTAATGATTTTTATACTCCTGTCTGTGTTCTGTCTTAAACCTATAGAATGGAACTAATCAAATTGAAGCAGAAGAAACTTGACAGTTTGAAGCAAAAGACACCAGGCCCAGAAGAAACAGCTGTGGATCAATCCACCAAAGAGCAGCAGCTGCTAGATCCAGGTGAAATGATCTTGTCACATTAAATAGCCTGTGTAGTGACAACAACATGGAGAGTGATCACTGTGCCTTCCCTTCCTCTGCTTTCCATTTTCGCACTGCTGTGGTTCCACAGTACACAGTAACTTGCCTTTTCCCAACCCCAGTGCCTCTGAGGGTGAAATTCACATTCAGCCTTCACATCTAAAGCCAAGTAATTGGGCTCTGTCCAGGCCTTGTCTGTAGGGTTGTGGGATGAATTTAATCCCTGAAACCCACAGTTAGGCCACTGGTCTTTGATATAAACTTCCTCTGCTGCTCCTCATGATGGGGTGTCTAAGCAATAGGTTCCTGGGATATAAGATCCAGGGAATGTCTCTTGCCTGCAATTCAGAGCTGCTGTGGAGAACCCCTCCAGGGCTCACAAAGAATGAAGAGATCTACCTGTACATAGAGCCAGCCCACAGTCTCCAATGCAGCCCCACAGTGGGCCCTGCACAGCCTTGTGCATTGAGAAATCTAATTCTTTTAAGTTGTGGAGGGGGGGGGGGGAGGAAATCTGTCCATCTGTTTCACTACGTACATTTTACAACCACCTTTGCAGAGGAGGGTGGCAAGAAGGAAAACGAGGACAAGAAGATATGGTGGCAACCCTGGGTGACCCACGCCTCCAGTAAGTTTTCTGTGTGCGCTAAAGGTCTGTGAGCCACAACTAACTGGAAAAATGACATGTATAAGCTAGGGCAATGTAGCCTGCTAGAAACAGTTGCTGGGATTGTACACAACAAGAACTCACAAGAAATGTTTTCTTTTGTTGTATGGTTGCGTTTTAGCCCTACACTCAAACCCCCACTCCCTCCCCCACCCCAAAAAAGAAAAAACGAAAAAACACAAGCATAGGGCTTCACGTAGAAGTCAATGGGAGTTTTGCCATTAATGCCAGTGGGAGTAGGCCTATGATTCTGCTGTAAACCTAAGGCCAGATTCTGCTCTCAGCAGCAGTACCTCCCCCTGCTGCACACACAGCAGGCTGGCAGGAAAAAGGAAACATCACGGGGGGGCGGACCCATACAGGACAATTGTAATTATTTAATTAGGGGACAACTGACAATTACATGATTTATAAAACACATTTCTAATGCAACCAAACTGTTCTTCAATAGCTGTCCTAACAATCACCCCTATTTAGGAAGGATGCTGTGTGTGTATCTTAGCAAAAACCATACAATTTGTCTGCTCTGTCCCTTCCAAGCCCTCTCCTAGCCCTACATATTTCAGTGCTGTTGAAATGTGGTTTTTCTCTCCCAGTGTCCCTATTTATAGCCTAAGGGCTTCTCTAACGTATATTAAACAAAGATACAAATTGAGAGAATAAAACATAGTAACAGTAAAGATACTCGCATGCTCCACTATGCTAGTTAATATTTACTAAAACATGTGTCCTGCTAGACTAGGATTTTCAAAGCCATGTAGATATGCAGCTCCTATTTAGATGTGCAACTCCTATTGATTTCAAGGGGAACTGTGCATCTAAATCCCCTAGGTAGCTCTAAACAAATCTCAGCCACATCTCTTTCTGGAACTGATTTTAGTGATTCGAGCTGGGAGCTATTACCTCTTTGAGACAGACAGTGAGGAAGAAGAGGAACAAGGGCACACAGAAAAGAGGGAGGAAGAATCACCAAAGAAGAAAACCGCATTCCAGGTGCAGGACTTATTTTTGATAATATTGAGCAGTGTTGCCTAGTGTATAGAGCACTGGACTGGGACTCAGGAGACTTGGGTTCTATTTCCAACTCTGCCACTGGATTGCTGTGTGACCTTGAGCAAGTCACCTGATTTCCTGGTGTCTCAGTTTCACCTTCTGTAAAATGGCAATGATGATACTTATGTCTTTTGTAAAATGCTTTGAGACTTACGGGTGAAAAGAGTGAGGTATTATTATTAATTTATTATTAACCATTAATTATTATTTTACATGGTTACCTTTTAAAAAAAAAATCCCAAGAGATTTACTGCAAACTACCAAAATATTTTCCTAGCGTTGCTTTTCCATAGAAGCAATTGCTGTTGTTACTTGGGGGGTGTTAGGTGACCGTAAAGGGAAGCAGAGGGCGTCAGTGGGAGGAAAAGGGGTCTGTAGAACCATGAATGGGAGAGGAGCAAAGGGAGTCCATGTGAATGGACATGGGAGCAGGGGACACACCACATATTTGATCCACTCTATTAAAAAGTTTGGGAAGCCCGAGCATACCGGAGTACATCAAACAAAACACAGCTTAGGCTTGATCAGCCGGATGGAAGCACCAGGCTTCTCACCAGAGACTAATGGGGTTTCTCCATGCAGCTTGTGTATGAAGCCTGGATGTCCAGCTCTAAAGCAGCTCTAAGAACAAGAAAACAAGATGAAACCAGAGAGCAGAGGAAGAAAGAGGAGGAGGAGCAACTGCGATTGGCAGGTAATGGGAAGAATGCACAGACACCCCCGCACAGGGGCTGCTAGGCCAAATTAGACCCCCCCCCCCCCAAAAAAAAGAACTGTTTGAATGAGAGAGGCTGTAATTCCTACAGCAAGAATCAGCTAACACAACATTAGGGGTAGTCATTTACATGTGGCCAGGTCAGGAAACGCTGACACCAGCTTTAATTACCATCCATATCGCCTGCCCCCAGCATGTCCCACATGGTGGATGAAGACTTCCCTTTTCCATAGCCACAATGCCCTTAACTCTGCCCCACGTACATGTGCATTTCAATACAGTGTCTTGTTATCTGATTATCTAACCTTCAGCTGGAGTCATAATCCCATTGATTTCACTGGGCATTGGGCTGGGCTCATAATTCCTGAATATCTGGAAAGATGTCTAGGCAAAGTTTATCTCCTCTATAGCTCTGCTTATGTTCCTATATGATACAGGAAAGGTGAAGTTGGAATTCCATGAAGAGAAAGGGGAGATATCAGCCACTGAAGAGAACCTAGATGAGCCTGGTGAGTAGCACCATATTGTAGCAGCAAACCAGAAGCCCTTGCTCAGATGACTTCACAGACTGACCATAAGGGATCATCATGATCTAGTCTGACCTCCTGCACATTCCAGGCCACAGAACCTCACCCACCTACTCCTGTAATAGACCCAAAGCCTCTGGCTGAGTTATTGAAGTCTCAAGATTTGAAGACTTTAGGTTACAGTGAATCCACCATTAACTCTAGTTCAAACCAGCAAGTGACCTGGGCACAATGCAGAGGAAGGCCAAAAAACAACAACAACCCCACAACAACCCAGGGTCTCTGCCAGTCTGACCTGTGGGAAAATTCCTTCCCATCCCCCGAAATGGTGATCAGTTAGACCCTGAACATGTGGGTGAGACCCACCAGCCAGAAACCTGTGAAAGAATTATCTGTAGTAACTCAGAGCCCTCCCCATCCAGTGTCCCATCTCCAGCTGTTGGAGATATTTGCTACTAGCAGATGTGGATGGGCCATATGCCATTGTAGGCAACCTCATCATATCATCCTCTCCATAAATGTATCAAGCTCAGTTTATTTACCCCATTACTCCCCTTGGAAGGCTGATCCAGAACTTCATTCCTCTGATGGTTAGAAACCTTTATCTAATTTCAAGTCTAAATTTATGGATGGCCAGTTTATATCCATTTGTTCTTGTGCCAACATTGGCCCTTAACTTAAATAACTCCTCTCTGTCCCTGGTGTTTATCCCTCTGCTGTATTCATAGAGAACAATCATATCTCCTGTCATCCTTCATTTTGTTAGGCTAATCAAGCCAAGCTCCTTAAGGAGGGGTTGCAAGTGCTTTGGAGGATAGGATGATAATTCAAAATTATGTGGACAAACTGGAGAAACGGCCTGAAGAAACAGGATGAAATTCAATAAGGACAAATGCAAAGTACTCCATTTAGGAAGGAACAATCAGTTGCACACATACAAAATGGGAAATGACTGCCTAGGAAGGAGTACTGCGGAAAGGGATCTGGGGGTCATAGTGGACCACAAGCTAAATAGGAGTCAACAGTGTAACGCTGTTGCAAAAAAAGCGAACATCATTCTGGGATGTATTGGCAGGAGTGTTTTAAGCAAGACACGAGAAGTAATTCTTCCCCTCTATTCTGCGCTGATTAGGCCTCAACTAAAGTAGTCTCCAGTTCTGGGTGCCATATTTCAGGAAAGATGTGGACAAATTGGAGAAATCGAGAGAAGAGCATTAAAAATGACTAAAGGTCTAGAAAACATGACCTATGAGGGAAGATTGGAAAAATTGGGTTTGTTTAGTCCGGAAAAGAGAAGACTGAGAGGAGACACAATAATAGTTTTCAAGTACATAAAAGGTTGTTACAATGAGGAGGGAGAAAAATTGTTGTTCTTAACCTCTGAGGATAGGACAAGAAGCAATGGGCTTAAATTGCAGGAAGGGAGATTTAGGTTGGACATTAGTAAAAACTTCCTGTCAAAGTTTTTCCTAATGGTTAAGGTTAAGCATTGGAATAAATTGCCTGTGGAGGTTATGGAATCTCCATCATTGGAGATTTTTAAGAGCAGGTTAGGCAAACACCTGTCAGGGACGGTCTAGATAATACTTAGTCCTGCCATGAGTGCAGGGGACTGGACTAGATGACCTCTCATGGTCCCTTCCAGTCCTATGCTTCTAAGTCCCCTCTTGTAAAGAGCGACAAAGAGTCCTGTAGCACCTTATAGACTAACAGATATATTGGAGCATAAGCTTTCGTGGGCGAAGTCCCACTTCATCAGACGCATGTGGAAATTTCCAGAGGCAGGTAATGTGGCCATGAAAAAGACTAATGATGTGGCTAATGATGTGGCTCATAGTCCTCCTGTGATCAACCAATATACCCAGGTCTTTCTCCGCCTCTGTCACTTCCAACTGATATGTCCCCATTTTATAGGGATTAACAAGAATTTTTCTTAAGTGCATGACCTGGCACTTTACACTATTAAATTTCATCCCGTTTCTATTACTCCCGTTTTCAAGGTCATTCACATCTTAATGTGTGATATTCCGGGCCACCTCCGTATTGGCAATATCCACGTCAGTAAGATGGATCAGGATTGGATGGGAATAAAGATGACCTAAACTGACCTTTGAAATCCTTTATCACTGTGTCTCAGCCAATGCTGAGGAGCTGGCTGAAAGAGAATAGTATGTAGAACCATTTCCTGTTTGTAACTACATGTTTTTTCCCCGTTTTGACAGAAAATATAATTGAAAGGATAATCAACACAATCAAGTTTACTTGGGTCTTTGTTCAAGCATTGCTAGATGATATTACAGAGGCACTGAACTCACTCTGTAAAAATAACCTGGACATAGCAAATGTACTGAGAATTGAAAGGTACATGCTATGGCGAGAAATTAATAAAGTAAGTTTACTGTCATTTTACACAATGTCCTGGGTTTTTTTGTTTATGTAACAGGATGTCTGACTATATTAAACCATAACAAGCTGGAAATTCTGGGCTCTGTCCTGAAATCTTTATATACACAAAATTCCCATTGAGTTAGATGTGCATAAAAATGCCCCATTGAGCACAAGCTCATTGATAGAAGTGTCTTGAAAAGAGAAAAGTCACCAAAAATTTTCATTGGTCACTTCAATTCCAGTCCAAGACTCCATTTCAAGTCACTTTTAATTTTCTTTTTCATTTTCAAAATATAATTTCCAGGTTTTTTATTGAAGTTTTCCAAGTTTTTCTGATTATTTATGCATTACAATAGCAATTAGAAATATGGTTTATTTATGTTAATTTGTGGACCAATCTTTCTGCATTAGGCCGTGTTCTGAAACCCGTTGTTACTCCCCTTAAAGAGATTTTATGTCAATATAAATTCTGAGCACTGCTTACATCACTGAACAAAAGTATTCCAGGCGCCTGAAAGACTGATTTGCAAGGAAAGATTAAAAGAGCTAATATTTAGAGCTGGTTGAACAATTTTCATTGAAACTATTTTCCAATGAAAAATGGCTTTTTGGCTAAATGGGAACTTTCATGGGAAAAAAATCCTGTTATTGTAAGAATTTTTTTTTTAATTGGGGTTTTCTTTTAAAAAATAAAACTGGGTATTTTTTAGTTTTCAGCAATAAAAACAACAAATTGAAAAAAAATGTTTATATATTTTTTTCAACAAGAACTAGGAAAATTTTAAAGAAATTTTGGGATGAAACTGAAAATATTTTGTTTTCATCTAAATTTTTCATGGAGGAAAACCTCCAGTAATTTAATAGAAACATAAGAATGGGTGTATTGCAGCGGTTCTCAAACTGTGGGTTGGGATCCTAAAGTGGGTCGTGACCCCAGTTTAATGGGGTCGCCAGAGCTGAAGCCCGAGCCCAACCACCCGGGGTCAAAGTCTGAGGGCTTCTGCCCTGGGTGGTGGGGCTTAGGTTACAGGCCCCTTGCCTGGGGCTGAAGCCCTGGGGCTTGCCCCGCCCCACTCCCAGGGCAGTGGGGCGTGGGCAGGCTCAGGCTTCGGTCTCCCCCTTCTGGGGTCATGTAGTAATTTTTGTTGTCAGAAGGGGGTCGCGGTGCAATGAAGTTTGAGAACCCCTGGTGTATTGGATCAGAACCAAGGTGCAGTTAGTCCAGTGTCCTGTCTCTGGCAGTGGCCAGCACCAGATTCTTTAGAAGAAGATGTAAGAAACTCCGCAGTAGGGAGAAAGGGGTTTCCTCTTGGTCTCTAATAGAGATTGGCTTAAATCACAAAACATGAGATTTAATATTCCTTTCAAAATTTGTGCTATTATTAATTATGATAACTCTGGATATTCTTGAGATCTATATAAATGTCCATTCCCAGATGTTTCTACTAACTATGTTTAGTGATGACTAAGAGCTGTCATGCTTATATTCTGAAAGGCATTAACAGCAAGGAAGGGAACATCTTATTTAATATGAGACACAAGGCTAGAAAATGAGCACCAGTCATCTGTTTTAAAGGTGGGAATCCCCCCATGGGACTGTAGGGGTCTCCAAGGGTAGCATGGGATTACAATTGCTTCCATTGATAGAAACGAGGACAGCATTTTTCCCATCTGACTGATTTTGTATTAATTTTTTAAGGGAAAAGAAGCCTCACCAGACACAATTCTCCAATATTACAACCTGAAGAAGAGTCAGCAAGTGCAAGCAAGTCCTTATGGAGGAAATAAAATGAAAGGCACATGGGAGGATCCGCATGACGACACATTAGAGTGCCAGCAGATACCCAGGGGGGGAACCCAGCTACCTCACGAGAGCAGTGCATCCAGGTGAATAGACAGTGGGGACATCCTTGTCAGAACTTTTCATAAGAGCTGTGCAAACCCGTAGTAAGGTAATGTGCAGCTAGGCAATATTTGCTGGATTTGGTATAAATCTAGGGTGTTTATCTGCCCCCCATCCCCCAGGCATAGTATCTGAGCAGCTAACAATCTTTTAATGTACGTATCCTCACAACTCCCTGGAAGGTGCTGTTATCCCCATTCTACAGCTGGGAACTGAGGCACAGGGAGGCTAAATGACATGCCCAAGGTCACACAGGAAGTCTGTGGTGGAGCAGGGACTTGAAGCCAGGTTGCCTAAACCCTAGGCTAGTGCTCTGATCATCCTTCCTCTCAAGCCTCCAAAGCCTCAGTTGTGGAGTGAATCTGGTCCCAGTTCAGAGCGAGTCTGGGATGACTGATGGTTTGAGTGCAAGCCGGGTGAAGCTTGGCAGCTTTGCTTTGCTTCACTTTGAGATTTTTAAATTCATTTGAGCTCAAAGCAAAAATTGTGGCATGGAGCAGGAGTAATTCCAAGAGAGGGGTATCAGTGTCGTCAGTTAGCAGCACCTTGAGTCAACCAAGAATGGTTACAGTGAGATGAGGTGGCATCCAGCAAAACTCAGAACTGGTAGTAAGGTCCCAGGAAGAAAATCTAAGGGAAAAAAGGAGTTCAGGAGAACTGGTGGTTTCTCAAGGAGAGAATGTGAAAGGCACAACTGCAAGCTATCCTGACACAAAGGAAAGACAGGAAGAATAGTAAGAGGCCAATATGGCTCCATCAGGAGCTCTTTAATAACTGGAAAATCAAAAAGGAATCCTAAAAAAAAGTGGAATCATGGACAAATTTCTAAGGAGGAGTACAAATGAATAGCACAAGCATGTAAGGGCAAAATTAGAATGGGTAAGGCACAATGAGTTACACCTAGCAAGGGACATAAAAGGCAGTAAGAAGAGGTTCTTCAAATACATTAAGAGCAAGAGAAAGATGAAGGAAAGTCTGCTTAGCAGGGAAGGAGGGCTAATAACCGATGACATAAAAAGAAATCTGAGATGTTTGATGCCTAGTGGATCACACATTGATTATAAGTTAACAAAGTGATGCAACTGCAAAAAAGACTAATATCATTGAGGGGTGTTTTAACAGGTGTGTCATATGTAAGACATGGTAGGTATTTGTCCTGCTCTACTTGGCACTGGTAAAGTCTCAGCTGGAAAGCTGTGTCCAATTCTGGGTGCCACACTTTAGGAAAGATGGGAACAAATTGGAGAGCATCTAGAGGAGAGCATCAAACGTTTAGAAAAGCTGACTTATAAGGAATGGTTAAAAAAAAACTGGGCATGTTGAGTCTTGAGAAAAGATGACTGAGGAAGGACCTGATAACAGTCTTCAACTATGTTAAGGGTGGTTATAAAGAGGATGGTGATCAATTGTTCTCCATGTCCACTGAAGGTGGGACAAGAAGGAATGGGCTTAATCTGCAGCAAGGGAGATTTAGGTTAGATGTTAGGGAAAACTTTCTAACTATGAGGGTAGTTAAGCTCTGGAATAGGCTTCCAGGGGAGGTTGTGGAGTCCATATCACTGGAGATTTTTGAGAACAAATTGGACAAACACCTGTCAGGGGTAGTCTAGGTTTACTTGGTCCTGCTATAGAGCAGGAGGCTGGACACGGTGACCTCTCGAATCCCTTCCAGCCCAATATTTCTATGGTTCTATGATTCTATGAAAAATAGCCCCTAGGGAGTGGCTACAGGGAGGTCAGTTAGCAGCAGCTAAACTCAGGGGAATGATTACAGTGGAATAGCTGGCATGCAGCTGGAATAACCCATGCGTAATATTGCAGAGAGCTCAATTAGCATGCAGTTCATGCAATGACTGCCGTGAGGCCAGTTAGCCTGCAACTAGTGTGATGCAACATGAAATACTTTGAATACTTTAAAAGAACAAGCTTGTATGGAAATAACATTAAATTCTGTGTGAATCCTTTCTAATCACTGTCACCGTGACCTTAGATGTTGGAATTCTTATCTGGATTCTGAATTTATGGTGAGTGAGCCCCTTCTCACTTTGGTATGAGACAGGTTTCATATTAGTACAATTATTTTAATAGGTTACAGTGTAGTAGCCGTGTTAGTCCCTGTCAGCAAAAAGAAAATAAGAAAGAAAGAAATACTTGTGGCACCTTAGAGACTAACAAATTTATTTCAGCATAAGCTTTTGTGGGTTAGAACCCACTTCATCAGATGCATGGAATGAAACATACAGTAGACAGATATTTATACAGTCAGAGAAACATGATAAGGTGGAAGTGCGTATACCAACCTTAAGAGGCTAATTAATTGAGAGGAGCCATAACAGCAGGGGAAGAAAAACCTTTGAAGTGATAAACAAGATGGCCATAGTGGACAGTTGACACACAGGTGTGAATGAGGATCGTTAACTTAAGGGAAATTATTTCAATGTCTATTAAGAAACTTAACTTGTGATATTCAGTGATTTTTTTTAAAAAGCAACTCATTCTGGATCTAGGACACCTGATGAAGTTGCTGAGGAAATTAATGGAGATGAGGAAGGAGAGAAGGTGGAAGATGAAGACAGTGTCAAAGAAGCTGCCCCAGAAATGACCACTCCACTTCCTTCCTGTGAAACAAAAGATTATGCTGTTTCCCCATCAGCTGAGAGGAGCAAACAAGCAGGCAGGCCATTAAATGAAGTTCCTGTTATCATGACTGCCAGTGAGCTGCTTCTGAACAGGCAAGAAAGACCTGAAGTCAAACCCAGCTGCAGAGATACCCACAATGTGTTCATGGAATGATGATGTGCCTTAAACAGCATGGCATCACTTCATTGTTTCTAGTTTTTTCACTTGCACAAGCTGACGTTGGACGTTGTGTTTGATGTCAGACTAAAAAGAGACTTTATGGGGCAGATGCTCAGCTGACATAAGTCAGTGTAGCTCCATTCATGGTAAAACTATGCCAGTTTTCACCAGCTGGGGGATATGGAATTATGGATTATATTCTCCACCCAGGAGACTAATACTACTACATGGTCGAACTGGTCAACATTTTTCACATTAAAAGTTTTTTTCCCCCAAAAAATGAAACTTTTCATAAAAAGTTTTTGAAAGTCTCATTTTTCGCAAATTTTTCTGTAGGATTTTACTGAAATTTTTACCAGAATAGATTTTTTTTTTTGCTTACTACAAACTGTTACTTATTGGAAATGGTGGTTGTGGTAAATGAAAAAATATTTAAAAAACAAATGAACATTTCAGTAAAAAACAAAAACAAACCACCCCCACAGAACATTTCAGGCCCAGTTTGAACCCTATGAGATGGAAACCAGTCAGAAATTTCAAAAATGTCACTAAGGTGTTTTTTGTTGTTGTTTTGTCCCCATCCCCTCCCCGCTCTCCCCTCCCAGCTCTATTAGGGCTAGATTTGTGTTCATATGAGCACTATGGTCGTCATGCACTAATGTTACTGAATTGGTAAATTAAGGGCTAGGCTCAACAAAAATGGAGGGTGCTCAGCAGCACCTCAGGCGTTGCTTTGTACTTGGAGGTTTAAATGTACAAACACACCCATGTTTTGTGGGGGCCACTGAGCAGGTGCCGTTCAGAATGAGGAGTGGGGGACTATGTGTGAGAGTTAAATCAGGGACAGCTTTCACAGAAGATTTGACAAACTATCACTGCTCTGGCATGCAGTTCTGAAGAGATTATATTATGCCATACATCTGGTCCCATATTTATTATCTTCTGTATTCAAAATACTAGTTTGTAGCCTTGCACCAATTTTGTGAGGAAATATAATTAATCTATTTTTTTGTTTTTTTTGTTCTGTGGTTTAGGATGTTTCATGGCAATGAACTGGAGCAGTCAGACAAGTTTTACCAGAGTCTGCCTCGATCTCTGAAGTTGGGCTTTGCTTTGTACAGTGCAATGGTGTCTAAGTCAGAAATGCTCTGTTATTTTGTGATCATTCTCAACCACATGGTCTCTGCTTCTGTCCTCACTTTGGTTCTGCCCATCCTTATATTCCTGTGGGCCATGTTATCCATTCCAAGGCCTACTAAATTCTTCTGGATGATGGCTATCATTTATACAGAGGTATGCAACAGCCAGAAAATTGCCTCGCTGCAGACATAAGTGTCTCTCTGCAAACAAGTACTATTCTTTTTCTTTACATTAAAGTGCAATAAACTTCTGTTAGAACTGATGATAATGGGGTAGACTAGATGGCGGATGCGACTAAAGGACATTGGTAGGTCTGAAGGTAGTTCACGAACTGCAGGTAATTTATTGAACATAAAACCAGAAATAAACAAAATTAGAGAACACCTATATGTGATAAAATGTCACTGGATCCCAAAGCAAGGCTAGCTCTCAGGCCAGCAAAAATGCCGGTTGGAGTCTTTCCCTGTATTTGGAAGATCTACAAACTCTTCTGAAAAATGTTTAAGACTAGCTGTTGCCCTGCCAGGCCATGTCTTCCAACTAATTTTGTATTTTTTTTCCTCTCTAGATAACAGTAGTTGTCAAATATTTTGCTCAGTTTGGATTCTTTCCCTGGACCACTAAGTTATACTGCGGCATCAATGCAGAAGAGCCATTTGTTCTGCCAAACATTGTTGGGATTGAGAAGAAGGATGGCTATGTGCATTTTGATCTTGTGCAGCTGCTGGCTTTGTTCTTTCACAGGTCTATCTTGAAGGTAAGTTGTTCTTGAAGAGAAGGAGAAGAAATGGCTAATTTCTTAGAGCTCTGCTGAATGTTTGCAGAGGAAAACTGAAACTCTGCTAAACTTGCCTGGTCTTCATTTCTGTTATAACTTCAAAACTCATCCCATCCTTTGTGGGCAGGGACTCAGACGCCAAAGTTTGGATTTAAACTCAGCATTTGGCCCTCAACTCCAATGGTCTGAACAAAATCCCAGATTTGAACACTTATGGGCCTAATTCTTTACAAATAAATGCCATTTGCTTTAATGTGAGATACTCACATGCTGTGATGGGAGATTAGAGTCCTTGGGGTGAAATCCTAGCCCTGCTGAAGTCAATCAGAGGTTTGCCCCTAGATTTTAGAGGCTTTGAAGTGTGGATCCAAATTTGGGGACTTGTGCCCATTCTCTACCCACCATGAAACCAACCTTTCATCTCAAGTGTAAACTCACCCTGTTTCTCTCTTCCCCATTCTGTGTCTGCTTCTGTCTCCATCTGTAGAATGATTCATGGTTACTAAGAATTAAAGATGCTGTGCTAAAGACACAGTGTATCAAACAGTATTAATCATTCTTTAAATGTTCCCATTAGTGTCATGGACTATGGGATTCCAAAGGTGTCAATGTGTCTGATTCCAAGAAAAAGAGATTTTCTAGGAGGCAAAAGAACCAGGAGTCCAGAGGTGGCCTGCAGGAAGATGAGCCTGGATCGGGGGCGTGGCACCTTTTCAGACATCACAATCCCTCAGGGAGTGTCTTCAGAGGAAGGAAGACAGCCTCCGTTAACAGAGGTAGCGGGGGACACACACAGCTATTTTTAGACACTAAGGGGGCTTTCATTTTAAAATTCAGGTGGAGAAAATAGTATGAGCTAAATTTTCAGTTGTTCAGCTTCCTTTCTCTGGATGCACCTGAAAATAGGGAGATTGTGCTTTAGATGGTTGTTGTCTCTACCCATCCATACTAGAGTATTACTGTGATTTTTTTCCTAATGTGCCCATTAGCATGGTATATAGATGCCAAATAATTCCTTCTGAGTAACTTAGTGTATTAGCTAGCCCAAGAAACTATATTCATAGGGGCATTCTCAAACATTGACTTCTTGTGAGATAATTCTACTGGCTGAATTAGTGCCTTATTGGAACACCTAAGCTTAAACAGAATTGTAAACCTTTGTGACAAAATTAGGACGTGGCTGTTAAGAAAAGAATGCCCCCCAGACAAAACGGTGATTTGTCTTCCCTTTGGTAGGCAAGACTCAGAAGAAGGAAGCCAGGAAGAAATGGAGGCTTTTTAGAAAGAGTCCCATCAGCAAGAAGAAACTTCTTAAGCAAAAGATGAAACAACTGATATTGAAAGCAAAGAAGCTGGTGATCAAAATGTAATTGGGGTATTATTTGTAACATCTCTTAAGACATTATTGCACTTCAGTTCAGTAGAGTAATTATAATTCCAGTTTTTATGGGTCTTCTATGGAAGACTTGCACTGGATACATTCATCTGATCATTCTGAGGATGCATTGTTACAATTTTCATTGAACTAGATTATACTTGTTTTTACCCCTAGTGCCCTTCAAATCTATCGACCTATCAGGCAGTTCTTCTACGACATTATCCATCCGGAGTACAGCCCCGTCTGTGACGTTTATGCACTGATGTTCCTGGTTGACGTGATCAATTTTATAATTGTTATCTTTGGATACTGGGCTTTTGGCGTAAGCACAAATGCACTTTCTTTATACAGACTGCAAAGCAAATAGCTTGATTATTAACTTGGGGACTGTGGTATATAGTCAGGAGTCCCTTCCATGACTGCATACTCCAGGATTTAGGGAGACAGGAGGCGGCACAGACTAAGTTAATCAGTCTGGCAGCCAGGAGGAACCACAGTGTCCTGTGTGTGTGTGAATAAAGAACACACTTTGTATTCACTACAGTGGATTCCTCTCTCTTCTCTACCACCAGGGACATGATGGAAATTTCCTCTGAATTACAGCCACTCTTTTTGTTTTTTTATTTAACCTTAAATTCTCTTGAGCAAGAGTCTCCATAGACTAGAGAAGAGACTATCTACAAGACAGGCTAACTGATACAGATAACATAGTGACGAATGATGACAATGGAGAAGGGAGAGGCTCAACAGCAGACACTGGGCAGGGAGCACCATTATTTCCCAAAGAAAGCAAATGTTTCACTTTGTTTGATCATGAATTCTTGGTTTGTTCCATTCCCCCCGCCCCCAGACATTGCTTTGTTTTAGTTATTTTATAGGGAATAGATCAGCTCAGTGCAGAGATTTGAGATGGAAAACTAGTCAAAAGAAAGGGAGGGTTATGAAGGGCCTTGATCCTGTGATGTACTGAACACCCCCTGCAAGGTGAAAACCGCCACAGACATTAATGGGAGCTGAGGGCAGCTCAGTATCTCATGAGAGATGCTCAGCCTCTTTCAGGAGAGGGTCCTTGTGCACAGAGAGCGGAGATGGCAAAGCGGCAGTGTGATGTAGGCTTCTGGAACAGAAGCACAACCCCGTCAGTGCGACGCTTATGCTCTCAGCATTGCTGCTTGCACACTGTGCTTGGCTGCCGTAGCACTTGCTTGTGCTTTCCACATCTGGATGTTGTTGTTATGACTCAAAAGAATGTGATTCTGCTTCCAAGTGGGGGAATGAGCAGTAATAACAACAGAGGAGTCTATCAAGATCCTTAGAAGCTTGGTTTCATGCAAAATAGTCTTAGTTATAAAAACTTAGGGAGGAGAAAGAGAAAGCGAGGGATGGAGATGGATCCAAACCACAGCTCTGAAGCCCCGATATTTTTATAATGGGTCTAGTTAAAACTCCATATCTGAACCCTCCCAAACGTGGGGATTTGAAATCTGGATCTGAATATTTCCAAAACACAGGGTGTTTGATTTTGGGAGGTTCAAGCTACAAACATGGACCTGGCTCTGGATGCAGGGTAGATGCCCATTGTTCTATAAAACAAAGGAATAGAATTGTTTAAAAACTAATTGTTCTTCAGAATCCTCTATGAGGTATCAGCAGCTGCTCACTGTCATTTTATCTGCATCTTTATTTAAGATGCTTAGTGCCTGCAGAATAGGGATTTGCTTGTAGAGAGGAGGGATTAGAGCAGGGGTGGCCAACCTGAGCCTGAGAAGGAGCCAGAATTTACCAATGTACATTGCCAAAGAGCCACAGTAATATGTCAGCAGCCCCCCATCAGCTCCCCTCCCCCACTTCCAGTGCTTCCCATCCACCAGCAACCCCGCCGATCAGCGCCTCCCCCTTTCTCCCAGTACCTCTCGATCAGCTGTTTCGTGGCATGCAGGAGGTTGGGGGGGGGGAGCAAGGGCACGGCAGGTTCAGGGGAGGGGCAGGAAGGGGTGGAGTGGGGGCAGGGCCTGTGGCAGAGCCAGGGGTTGAGCAGTGAGCACTCCCCATATTGGAAAGTTGGCGCCTGTAGCTCCAGCCCCGGAGTCGGTGCCTGTACAAGGAGCCGCATATTAACTTCTGAAGAGCCGCATGTGGCTCCGGAGCCACCGGTTGGCCACCCCTGGATTAGAGCCTTGCCTTTCCAACCCTTACAGAAAACACAGCACCTGCTAAAGCTGTAAGTCCCCTTACGCTCAGGGGAAATACTTGCCCGAATAGGGATTACTCACATGAGTAACGGTCTGGAGTTTCCCACTGTCCTATGGGTTATATAAAATCACTGGATAAATCCTGAGTGGTATTGCTTTGTAACTAGATTTTCCCCTGATTTGGTATGATTAATTTCAGAAACACTCAGCAGCTGCTGACATAACTGAATCCCTGTCGGAAGACCAGGTCCCTGAAGCCTTCCTGGTGATGCTCCTGATTCAGTTTGGCACCATGATAGTGGACCGGGCCATTTACTTGAGGAAGACTATGTTTGGGAAGTGTGTATTCCAGGTTGTCCTTGTCTTTGGCATTCACTTCTGGATGTTCTTCATCTTGCCAGGCGTTACCGAAAGGTACAGCTATGGCTAGTGTCACATGAAAATCTCTCTCTTTCTCATGAGCAGGGCTTGCCTTCAATGGGAAAACACACAGAAGCTGCGGTGGCTTTGAAGTCTGACATTTCTGCATGCTTTCAGCAGTGATTTTAATTTGTGCTCTTGGCACTTATGCTGGGTTGTGTGGGCTTGGAAATGGATGGATGGATGGACAATTTAATTTCCTGCCGCCGTCTTCACGTTGAAAGTGCGGCATGCTTTGGGCAAAGAGACCAAAAGAGAGTGCAATTATGTGTGCAGAATGCTACTGCGTTGCACGCCAAGTTTATTTGAGCAAATAGCCAGGTACGTGGTCCATATGCAAGCTCAGCTATGGGAACCGTGCGTCTGATTCTTTGAAAATGAGATCTCAGGAAAAGGAGACATCTGCAGGCTTATGAAGTATGGCAAGGGGAAAAAACCCTGGCAGAAATATTCTCCCAACTTTAGACATATCCTACTTTGAAGCTGCTGGTCAGCACCCTCCTTTCGTGGATGGGCATTTATTATTCAAGCTGTAGGGAAAAGAAGCTCCATTTAATAGGACCCATAGCCTCCAGTGATGACATGTGGCCACACACTTGGCATCTCGTTTTCACTAGGTTCCAATTTAGTCTGAGGAGTGATATTAACATGAAGGTCAAACTAGTGATTGAGGAACTGTCACATTAAAAACAAATTTAAAGGACTTTGGTGACAAAAATAGTGTAATGAAATCTCTGTTTTATTCACTTACAGGAGATTCAACAGAAACCATGTGGCTCAGCTTTGGTACTTGGTCAAATGTGTTTATTTTGGCCTGTCCGCGTATCAGATCAAATGTGGTTATCCGAATCGGGTCCTAGGCAACTTTCTGACAAAGAGTTACAATTTCGTAAAC
The DNA here is from genome assembly GCA_037349315.1 of Chelydra serpentina. Classification (NCBI taxonomy): domain Eukaryota; kingdom Metazoa; phylum Chordata; order Testudines; family Chelydridae; genus Chelydra; species Chelydra serpentina. The sequence continues at coordinate 9,404,718 of JBAIAC010000051.1, forward strand.
CTTTTCCTATTCCAAGGGTAAGCGGAGAGGGGATGTTCAGCTTTTATAATAGAGGCCAAAAAAACGTGGGCCAAGTCCTAGTCTCATTAAAGCCAATGGTACAATCCTCACTCAATTCAGTGGGACCCGTATTTATAGCTCTATGAATGTTGACTGTTCTTTTTTGGGGTATGTGTGATTTATGGCAAGTATATCAGAAATTAAGCTCAAGCCCTAAGTTTGCACTTTAGAGGAAAGGAGAGTAGGGTCTAAATGCCATAATTTGACTCTTGAATACAACCCACATTTCTTGTTGCTGTAGCTGAGCTTTCCCCCTAACCTGATTGCTACTTTTCTACATAATCGTTCAATAAACTTCTCAGACAAATCATCTCACTTCCTGGCAGTCTTCCCTTAGCTATATCCTCTCTGACTGCCTGGAATAGCTGCTTATTCCTCCAGCATGGGTCTCTGGAATGTATATGCTGTGACCCAGTATCAAGAGGCAAGGAAATATTAGCAGAATTCAATGTAAATATTGTATAAATCATCCTGAAATAGCATGGTTGTGAGATGAGCCTAACTGAAAGTTAAACAGACTAAGTAAATATAGACTAAATATATTCCATGCCTGGAATTGCCACTGGAATGGATCCAGATAGGATATATGTTGATACACAGTCTTGTGGCAGAGATATTAAAGAGCCATTGGCCAGTTTGGTCATATTTGAGATGAATTTTATGTACTCAATGCATTTTTAAATATATGCTGAGTTACGTATTATTAACCTAAAACACACTATGGAAAAAATATCCGTTTCCCACATGGGCTAACATTGCATGGAGCAATCTGTGGGTTTTGTATAAAGGAAGAGGCTCTGAAAGGAACTTTAAGGGAGAAATCTCTCTCCTGCATACTTGTGGCCTAGTTTTCAAGCATTGGCCTCCAGTGGGCCATGCACAAACACTGCACTGCAGTTTTGAGTGCTATTACCTGCCAACTTAGGGGATAGAAACAATGATTTGTGCACAAAGGGGATAGGCTTTGCGGACACCCCCCACCCCATCAGGATCAGTGGATGTTCCATGAATAAACTCCATCCCTTACATCTGCAGGTGAGAGAATCTATCAGTTTTGGGCAGAGACTTTGTACAGCACCGAGCATGATGAGACCCCATTCTTGGGTGGTCTTTTGTACACAGGTGCTGACACCTGAAAAGGGTGCACACAGGTATTCACACAGGAACAGCAGAAGTCAAGACCCCATTGGAAATTTGGCTTTTAAAGAAGATCTTCCAAATTTGAATCATTCCCTGGTGGATGAATAGGTTTATAGGAACTGCCAGATGGGATCAGAGGAATGATCCATCCAGTCCAGTACCCTGCCTCTGATAGTGGCCAGTACCAGATGCCTCAGACTTCCCATAATGGACAATTGTGGGATAATTTGCCCATAGGAGAAGTTTTTTCCTACCCCCAGGCAGTTCGCATTTGGCTTCTGCCCCAAAGCATGAAGGTTTCTGTGATTTCTGAAATCCCTCGTGTGGCAAATTGCCAGCACTACTATGATGGATCCCACGCTTTCTCTTCGGGGCGGGGGGGGGGGGGGAGGGGAGGTTCAGGGTGCCATTTCTTGCCCCTGAACTGGGGTATCAGCTGTCCTACTAGTATCCCAGAGAAGGGGATTGGAGAGGGAGGGACCCAGGCCCACCCTCTACTCCGGGTCCCAGCCCAGGGGCCCTAGGATAGCAGGTAAACCACTTGTACTAGTGATTCTTTCTCCTGGGCTACTTCCCTCTCCTGCCCTCGAGCTTGTGGGGCTTCCTGCCTTCCCTCTGCACAAGCCAGGTGTCCCTTTACCTAGGGTCTTGGTCTTTTTAGCCCGCCGCAGCACTTCTCAAAACTCTCCTCCGCTTTCCTCCGAACTGCTCTCTGTTCCAACACCAATCCACTCTGCTTCACTCCTCCAAACTGCTCTCTGCTCCACCACCAAACCACTCTCCTTCAACTCCTCCAAACTGCACTCTGCTCCAACTCTACACCTGGCTGATTGAAGCAGGGGGATTTTATCAGGTGACTGGCTTCAGGTGCTCTAATTGGCTTCAGGTACTTTTAATTAATCTGCAGGGAATAAGGCTTCTCCTCATACTAGATCACTCTCCTGCTGCCTTCTGGCCATGTTGTATCACATTGGGCACTCTGTACAGTCTTAGTACTATACAGCTACACCCTGGAAACTCTTTTTCAGGAGCTGATAAAGGAAAAGTCCCTCAAAATCAAGGAGGATTGTGCCAGGGAAAAAGATTTCAATAAATGCCTGAAAATGATCTGCTAGGACTCCAGTCTCTGATATTTAACAACGCTGTCACTCTGAAAAGTTAAGAACATTCTTTCTTTCTTCAACTGGTAGGTTCCGTATGGTGCCTTTCCTTACCGAGCTGAGAGCTGTCATGGACTGGGTTTGGACTGACACCACGCTGAGTCTTTCCAGCTGGATCTGTGTGGAGGATTTATATGCAAATGTTTTCATTATGAAATGCCTGAGAGAGTCTGAGAAGGTGAGTGATTCCAGTTGTACAATCCCTTCTCATGAAATTCTCTGAGGCCAGTTTAGGCTGTGGGGGGAGAATAATGCACCCTTCAGAAAAAAATTAGATTTGGGAAGATAGAGAGATTTATGTTTGAGCAGAACCTTCCCTTGTTCACTGTGCACTGCAATGCTGCAGATAAACAGAGATGCCCGTAGCATTCTGACTGTATAGTTAATCAAGGCAGCTGTAATTACGCACTCAGAAATGTCTCGGGCATAGACCTGTTTTTACTCAGACTGGGGAATTTGGCGGGGACTCTGAGATTATGGGATCTTTTGCCTTTAGTCAGACAGACACTAGAAATGGGAGTTTGGTTTCGCCTAGCAGTACTTCACCATTCCAGCACCACTTCAGCATCAGCATTGGTCTGAGCCCACCTGCGGGATCTTCAACGTTCTCAAAAGCTACTGCTGCACTTACGGAATAGTCACTGTGGGTGGCATCCTGGCCCCACTGAAGTCAGTGTCAACGCTCCTGTTGACTTCAATGGACCCAGGATTTCACCCTCTCTGTAAGGTGAGGGGAAGAATTCCTTGCCCACCTCTAAAAAAGACTCTCCCTTAAAGGGGTTTCCAACTACAGACAGTTCTTTCTTATTTATAAGTACATTTCATATCTCAGGGTGAGGATGAGGGAATATATTAAAGTCACACAAGTTAGAGCTGGAAAAGAAGTATTAGGTGGTCTGCTCCATCTCTCTGGCCCATGCAGGACTGTTCCCTACAGTACATTTTGTAGAATTTTGTCCAGTCTAATTTTAGCTCCTCTAAGCAATAGGGCTTCCACCAGTTGTTTTGGAATCAAACCTGGGAGCCAGCTCCATCTCAGATTTGTTCTTGATATCTGAATGCCATGCTCTGCCTCCAGCTGCTGCTGCTTTCTGTGGAGAGCAGCACCCTTTCAATGGAAGGAGCTGGGGGACATCTCGTTTCTACCAAGACTTTAGGCTCCTCGTCCTTCCCCCTTTAGATGCTGCTTCCTAGCTCTTCAGCCTTTTTACAGCCTTGCCCCAGTCTATTTTACTAGTGCTGTTTCCTCAAAGAGCTTTTCCATTGCAGTCCTCAGTCCTGAGAGGGAGCAATGGGCTACTCTAAGAACATCATATATACATTTTACTGATAATTTCTACTGAATTATAAGTGTGTACAGTACAGTGCATTACAACCCCAATCCTCACAAATAAAATAATGGGCATTTACAGCTTATACATGTCTTAAAAACTTGATAATTTTTAAATAGTTCATTAAAAGTGAATAGATAAGTTACAAATGGAATAACTCTCTTGAGGTTGTGTTTTTGCCAGTCAGTCTACACATGTCCTTTGTGTCTCTCTCTCTCAATCTGTGTGTGGGTGTGGGTGTATTGAGTAATCTGCCACTCAGTGTGCATGCAATACAGTTAGGTTATTTTCCAAATGTTCTGTATCTCATAGCCTCAAAATGGTCGCCAGGTTTCCCTGCCATGCTGCAATTGCATCATACTCAATTATATTTTTTCCTTTGCAGAAATATCCTCAGCCTTCTGGCCAGAAGAAGAAAATGATCGTGAAGTACGGAATAGGGGGCTGCATTGTCTTTATATTGGTCTGCATCGTGTGGTTCCCACTGCTTCTTATGTCACTGGTTAAATCTGTGGCAGGAGTAACCAATCAGCCCCTGGATGTCTCAGTCAAAATTACCATTAGCGGTTACGAGGTAAGGATAGTATCCTTACAGGAGTGTGACTGACGCTGACACACTCACACACACACACGCGCACACGATCTACACTAGAGTTGGGATCTTTTCGCCTTGTTGTTCACTGGTGTGCACATGGCCTATGCTAGGAGAGAGTGAAGGCTGCTGTCACCAGAAGGCTGTTCAGTACCCTGTGTGAAATGGCAGTGGAAGCAACAGAAAAGGGAAGGGTATTAAGAAAGAAAGAAAGAAAAGGGGAGGTGGCAAATTCTATTTGGTTTCATGCTTCATACCAATGGTATGGATTTTCTCTGTATTGCGACAGTGCCTGGAGGCACAGGGGTCCCAGGCTGCACTGAGAATGCCATATCTGTGATGCGCTCTCTCTTTCTTGCCTAGTCATTATTCACCATGAGCGCTCAGCAGCGGAATCTGATCCCTTTCTCTCCAGCAGCATATAATGAGCTGGCTAATCACTATGCCCTTCACCCGGTAAGTGTCATGGCTCATTTCACCAGATTCCCTCCGGTCCTCCTTCACTGTGAGTGCTGCTCAGTGAGAGTTCTCCAGCAGGTGCCAGGTGCTTTCGTAGGCGTATCTTCCCTTCTCAAAACGGCAATGATTTTTTTTTAGCCCAAGTTTTATCTACAGAGGGATTTCAGCAGTGCTTAGAAGTCATGGCACATAGAATCATAGAATCTCAGGGTTGGAAGGGACCTCAGGCGGTCATTTAGTCCAACCCCCTGCTCAAAGCAGGGCCAACACCAACTAAATCATCCCAGCCAGGGCTTTGTCAAGCCTGACCTTAAAAACCTCTAAGGAAGGAGATTCCACCACCTCCCTAGGTAACCCATTCCAGTGCTTCACCACCCTCCTAGTGAAAAAGTTTTCCTAATATCCAACCTAAACCTCCCTCACTGCAACTTGAGACCATTACTCCTTGTTCTGTCATCTTCTACCACTGAGAACAGTCTAGATCCATCCTCTTTGGAACCCCCTTTCAGGTAGTTGAAAGCAGCTATCAAATCCCCCTCGTTCTTCTCTTCTGCAGACTAGATAATCCCAGTTCCCTCAGCCTTGCCTCATAAATCATGTGCACATGCTGGCAGGGTGATTCAGCAGAAACAAAACACAGGTGCAGTCAGCTGGGGTCTTTCCTCAAGGGGGAATGTTTGCAACTTAAAGTCAAAGCAAAAAAACAAAGTCACCAAATATTCCCCCAGCCTAGAGCCTGACAGTCCCTAAAGTAACTCCTCTCCTCACTGCCTTAAGTAGCCAATTTATAGCCCTTCCCCTCAGCACCTGTGCAAGGTGCTGGTATTAACCCCTTGCTCACTAAGAACCAGGTAATGCCTCTGCACCCTGTCACACCTGGTTTAAATCTGGCTGCAGGTTAAACGGATTTCTATCCCTACTCTACTGTACATCCCTGCTTATATTAGGGTTAGTGGGCCAGATCCTCAGTCTGGTTATGGCCCCTTTGTTACTTTCAGGAGATGCAATGGAGCCATAATTCAGCTCCAAATGCCCAGCAGAGAATTCCCCTGCTGGAGGAGAGGCCCTGTCAGCACATCAGTGCTGCTGCCAGGTCCTGTCCTCCCAGCCAAGGGCAGAAGCAGGGCATGGAGCGGGGGAAGGTGAGGGGAGATGGCAAAGCTCTATTCCACTATGCCAATCTTTCCTGGCAGCAGCTTTGTGGGGGCTGTTCCCTGGTGACCCCATTCCTGTCCCTCCTGGAGCTTGGCCGTGAGGCAGGATTGGGCCCAGCACTAGGTTTTCAAGCAGTGTCTCACACAGCCTGGACCTGCTCTGAGCAGTCGAGCCACCTGAGTTAAACCTCGCAGTTTGGCCGCTGTTGAGTTTAAGCCGTTTTAAATATGTTGGTTCCCGGTTGCAAAGCCTGTGTCGGTGAGGCCCTAACGAGAAGCCAACAGGTTCCTGTCTTGATGTTTTACCCCCTCCATCCCTTGCCAAGTCTGCCATGCAGTTTATAGTGAACTACAGCCCAGAGGACATCGTCATTGCTAAAATAAAGAGCAACGCCAGTTTGCTGTGGAGCATCAGTCCCGCCAGCCGAGAGGCCATGATGGACGAGCTCTCCAGCTCAGCTGCTGTCTACATCAACTTTCACTGGACCGTTCTCAGGTAAAGGCAGCATCGTGGTTAACACTGCAATTGATTAAAAAGGATGCAGCGCAAGTTCTGTATTTCTTTTGAAAGTACTTTTCAGAGGAGTTACAAGTTAACTACAATTCATGAATTATATCGCTGTTATACTCATTAATTCAAGCTTCACTATGGTTAGCCTGCTGGTGTGCGTGAGGTCACTGCCAGTCATGCTGACCAATGCTGTCGCATTGTTTCCTGTGCTTCCCCTGCCTGTCTTAGACAGTGTGTGAGCTCTTTGGGGCAGGGACCATCTTTGTGTTCTGTGTTTGTACAGCACCCAGCACAAAGGGGTTCTGGTCCATGACAGGGGCTCCTAGGAGCTACCACACTACAAATACATCATCATAATAACGAGTTAATTAATGGCTTCCATTCAGGGATCTCAAAGCCCGTTACAAACATTCATTCATGACTTGAGCCTCACACCTACCTCCACCGAGAGGCTGGTGTAATTATCCTCTGCAGCACTCTGTGTTGCAGCTTCACCTCCAACATGTCCCCTTCCATAGGGCTTGCAAGGGACCCTCATACAACAGCCCATAGCTATCTTATACAGTGCCTGCACCAGAGGAATTCTTTCCCCACCCGTTAAGTGCCTTTTACAGCCCCTGTACACCTCCACAGCAGCGCACCTGGCCCACAGCGGGAAGAATCCCTCCCAGTAAGTATTATCTTGGAATGGCATTTGTGTACCATACCTGAATATACCTCGCTTGATTTCCTTTGGGCAGGAATGCTTCTCTGGTGAAGAATGTGGAAGCGTCTGGCAAGCACACAGTGCGGTACGAAGAGAAGGAGATAAGAGAACAAATTGTTCAAATGCTAAATGGGACCAGGAAAGAGCCAATGTCAGTATTTTTCTTCTGTTTGAGCAGCATTTTCAAAAGGCACCATGGCAAAGAATTGTTCTTGGTGAACACAGTAGAGGGGATTGTTCGTACGTTAAATGGGAGGGTCGTTCCTTTTACAAACATTATAACCACGCAATGTTAGGACTTCTTCCTGTTTGATGACATGGAGGGGCAGGGGTGTTGTAGTCACTCCTAGAAGTATTTTAGCTCCCATTTACGGTCATCCTTTTCTAAAATACGTTGCATATGAACAGTGGGGTGTCTGTACAGCCCTAGAGACTGAAGGCCTAGATTCCACAAAGCAGCTACAATCCAGGCAGCAGCTGCCCTACACACATGCCTTGAGGGATCATCTCTGTGGTTTTGGGATGGCTGGTTTCCAGAGCCCAGTTGACCCCGCACTCTTTCCTGAGGCTGCCAAAAATGGGCAACTAATGAGGAAGACTGGAAGGATGATCTGGTTGTTAGGGGGCTGGCCTAGCACTCCAGAGACCTGGGTTCAATTTCTGATTTTTGCCACAGACTTCCTGAAGGACCTTGGGCAGGTCACTCAGATGTAGAGCCACAAAGTTATTTAGACACCTAACTCCTGATGATTTCAATATGGGGTTAGGCATCTAAATATCTTTGAGGGTCTAGGTTTCATTTTTCCATCTGTATAATGGGATTGTCACTACCCAACCTCACAAGGGTCTTGTGAGGTTAAATATGTTAATAATTTGAGGCGCTCACATACTATAGCAATGGGGGGCAATACAGGTACCTTAGCTAGTTTCTCTGATATGCTCCTTGAGAGCTAGACAGAGCCATTCTGTTAACAGATATGGGTGGGAGTTGCAAAGTTCAGATTCACTCTGGGGGGTTGGTCCAAGCATATTTCTAAGTAGTAACGATCCAGAAGATTAATGCATAGCACTGAAGTATTTGATAACTCCAAGGCAATTTTGGCTTCTACTTATTTCTAGACTGCTTCCTGGTGTGGTACCAAGATACCTCAGGGCTACTGCTGGAGCAGAAGCTAAAACTGCACATCGCTTGCAAGTTGGTAAGCAGTTGCAATAAAGTAATTAGGTTTTGGTCTCAGGTTTCCCTGGTGGAAACTGAAGTGGTACCCACTGTGGGCTAAGAGGGGAAATATTGTGAGCCTCACACACATTTCCAAGTACCGTATCACAAAGATTCTGCAACAAACTGGCTGAAATGGAAATATTCCCCCAGTAACAAATTCTCATAAATTTCTGAGCACATCAGTTTTCACATGTGCAAGAAAGCAGATCCACTGCACTGCTCTATAGAGCAGATTCTCTTCTCTGAAGAGGAGTACTTGGAGAAGGAAATAGCATGCAGGGAAGGGCAGCATAATACTGAAGGGTATTAAGCATGTGGGGAAAAAGCTCCTAATTTTATCTTTGCATTTGGGAACCAGCTCATTCTCATAAGCCACAAGACATAGACAAAATGGCTTTCTTCCGAAACATAACCATAAAACTACAGCAGCTGGCCATCAACTCATCTTCCGGCCAAGTTACTGAGTGGTGGGTTATTCGAGAGTGGACTCCTACCTGCTCTGGTAATGCTTGCAGCAAGAATATGGAGCTTATCATCTACAATGACAAAGTCAGCCCTTCCAGTCTGGGATTCCTGGCAGGCTACGGGTAAGGATGGCATGCTACGCTACAAAAAATACTCCCTATTGCTCTTCCTAGGTGGTGGAATACTTTATTCGGGTTTATTAAGTAGTTATTTAGTCTTGGCATTTTCCTACACAACCAGGCAGAATATATATCTATTCTGCCTGCTTCTGTATTGTATTTGACAGGTTGGTTCTTTCATAATTTTTCATATTTTGTATTTGGTTTATATCCTTCCTTGGTCAGATATGGCTCAAAAGCTGAGCCTGTCAGACCTGTCTCAAGCACTGGACTGAAAGATAGGCCCCCAGCTGGCTTATTAGCAACTGAAATGGAGGTGTAGGGTTATCACCGACCAGCTTTGACCATCGATTACTCCTCTTTGACCCTGCTGTAGTCAATGAAGTTGCACAAGCGTAACTGAGAGCAGAATTTAGCTCACTATGCACAAAACTGCATGCAGGCTAAAGTTTGATCTAAGTCAGTCTAATTGTTGCAAAGTGCTATAGCTTTTAAAATTATCAGTGATTCTGAGGGGAAATAGTCACATAAAGCAATTCCATTTCCATGTGTCCCATAGTAGGTTTTATGCACCACCTAGCAATTTACTGAAGTCTTAGGTCTGTGTTCCGAAAGGGCTTGAAGGAACAGGTGCTTTATTCTCCTTCAAAATCATGAACAAATTCCTTGGGTTTTGCCAGTGAGCAGTCCTTATATCCCTTTTTAGTTTTATCTAAAAATCACGCACCTTTCAGTAAAACCAAATGTGAAAACAGAGGATGAAAGAAGTCCCCTTCCCAGAGCACTAGGCTGGGAGCTACTTTGGACCCAGTTTCCAATCCCTGGGTTAGGAGTTTTTATTTCAGACTAGAAATAAAGCAGAAATGTAATAGCAACAGTAATTAGCCATTGGCACACCTTAGCTAAAGTGATTTAAAGAATTAATGTGATGGAAAATCCAAGATTGGATTCTTTCTAAAAAGACATACTGTAGCTCAACCACAAGTTATGGGTTTAATGCAGGCAGCACCGGGGGAGGTAATTCTATGGTCTGTGTTATGCAGGTCAGAATAGCTGATCACGATGGTCTCCCTTCTGGCCTATTAACGTACCTTAATTTGCACTGGTAGTCTCACTGAAATCAGTGGAACTCTGTATAACTATTCAAGGTAAGGATGGTAAAGTTGGGCCCTTTGGGAAAAGCTAACTTGCACGTTAATGAATGGATACCTGAATAGCTGGCTTATTATAGACATTTATGCACAACTCCCATAGTGGGCGGATAGCATGACCATATTAGAGAAGAGATATGGTTCCTTGTTTCGCCCAGTTCTGATCAACTCTGTACTCCCCTCTTCTCCTCAGCATCGTTGGCCTCTATATGTCTGTTGTCCTCGTCATTGGGAAGTTTATCCGAGAGTTCTTCAATGGCATCTCTCGTTCAATAATGTTTGAAGAGCTGCCCAACGTGGACCGCATCCTGAAACTCTGCACGGACATCTTCCTGGTGAGGGAGATTGGGGAGCTGGAGCTGGAGGAACAACTCTTTGCCAAACTCATCTTTTTGTACAGATCTCCTGAAACTATGATCAAGTGGACCAGACAGTCAAAGGAACAATGACAGGACAAAGGTTTGTTTAGTGAAGATCAGGCTTAGGAAGCAAGCTATTGTCATGGGCTGCTTCAGAAGCAAATATAACATTCAGGAACGGGAGATGCTACGAGCGTCTCCTCTCCATTGGCGTATTTTCACCTTAAGCTTTTCCACAAGTTCCTCACCAAAATGTATCATGTTTAGGCAGTAAGTGTACTTTTCAGGCCAGTGACTTCCCTTTGCGCAACTGAAGAAGACCTAGTACTGATCCCCTACAGACTTCATCCCACAATCATGGGTGCAGAAAGCTCGACCTGAGTCCACCTGATTTTTATCTGCAAAGCAGCTAGAAACTTCCTCACAGTAGGGGTTCTAATCATCTGAGCACCTACAGCCTGGGCCAGGGGTAGGCAACCTATGGCACGGGTGCCAAGGCGGCATGCGAGCTGATTTTCAGTGGCACTCACACTGCCCAGGTCCTGGCCACCGGTCCAGGGGGCTCTGCATTTTAATTTAATTTTAAATGAAGCTTAAAATGTTTTAAAACCTTATTTACTTTACATACAACAATAGTTTAGTTATATATTAGACTTGTAGAAAGAGACCTTCTAAAAATGTTAAAATGTATTACTGGCACATGAAACCTTAAATGACAGTGAATAAATGAAGACTCGGCACACCACTTCGGAAAGGTTGCCGACCCCTGGCCTGGCTTAACCAAGCTGAACGCCGTCAATGGCTGAAGATAAATTATGGGGAGGAAATTTTAATAGGGCTAATTTACAAGAGTCCAGGTTCAAATGTCAGATTTTAAAGAAACAAAAGGGGTGCTGTGACATGACAGGGGTGATGAGGTTTCCAGTGCTCATTGGACAAAATGCACAGACTCAAGATGTGCCAACATACTGGTTTAGAACATAAAACAAACCCTTCAAAGACAAAATAAAAGAACAGAATGGGCCACTTGCATAATCTCTCTAGCTAGGCCTAAGGTCCCTTCAATTCTTAAGAGGTCTCTACCACAGTCTTTACCCAACTAATATGCTACTTTATAGTTTGGAGAGGTTTCCCATCTTGCTCTGCTTTTCAGTGGGTACTCCTCCTTCCAAGTGAGAGTCCATCCACTTTTTCCTCGCTGCAGAATCACTGAAAAATGGGTTGGAAGAGGAGAACAGAAGTATTGGCCAATGTTTTGTTAGGTTAAAATAGAGGGGTGACCTGACAGGCACCCAGGATGGTACCCCAGCATAGGGACAAGGGGTTGGAGTAGGGCAGTTCTTTTACAAATAAAAAGGTCTGAGGAGGCAGCAGGCCTCCAGTGGACAAGGCACTGGACTGAGCATCAGGAGCCCCAGGGTTTCTATTTCCAGTTCTGCCAGGCTGTGAAACTCTGGGAAAGTCAATTCCCTCCTCGGTGCCTGGTTCCCCTCGCATGATCCTGTCTGTTGATCCTTGGCTGGTGCCTGGTTCCCCTCCCATGATCCTGTCTGTTGATCCCTGGCTGGTGCCTCGTTCCCCTCCCATGATCCGTGGCTGTTTAGACTAGAAGCTCCTCAGGACAGGGTCTCTCTCTCACTATGTGTACGCACAGTACCTAGCACAACGGGCCATTCATCTCTGTTCAGTGAATTGAGTGAGAGAATTTGGTATTAGCGGAAGCTCCTCTGCACTGCAAAGCCACCTAGTCATTCAGCACCAATGGCAGCAGCTCCTTGGAGGAAAAGGGTGCTGTGGGTCTGATTTGAAGTGCGGCAGTAGAACTGGGCATGAGAACTTGCATAGCGCAGTCCAGTCAGACTCTCATTTTAGGAGCACCCCAGTATTTCCAGAAATGCAAATAATGCCATGAAGTTCCATGATGGGATGTACAAAGGGCTTTAATAAACTCAGAGCATGCGTGTGCGAAGTAGACAGAAGCAAGCAGCCACTTTGCTTTGTAAACCAAGTTTATTCACAGTCCCACTATTTCTTTTTTTCTTTCAAAGCGAGGATGTGCCGTTATCTGAAAGAGTAAGAGCGACATGGAACTGTGTTTTGGCCCACTCTTTGTTGATTGTAATGGTCAGCGAAAGCTTAGCATGCAGGTACGGCACCTTACTAAAATAAAAAGCCTTTTCCCATTAGACCTTCTTTGCTGCTAAGCTGAATTGCCATGGAACAAGCTGAGTCTACAGTGGTTTCTTCTTCCTCACAGAACTCTGTTGTGAGAAGCAGTGGGGGCTGGAAGAATCAGTAAAACCTCATGGAAAGTAACAATGTAAATCAGGAGGCCTGGTAAGCAAGAGCTGCAGTGGCTTATTCATGCATTAATGCACTCAGCAAGTTTTGTGAGGTGCTTTAAAGAGGACATTTCCCTCCCTCCCCTAAAGCTAGTGGAGCTCAGAGATTGCAAAGTCAATGTTGTTCAGCAACTGTGGGCACCAATAATTAAAAAAACCCAAAAGAATAGGCCGTTTCATCAGAAATAAGTAATCAATCTCAGCATGACAGTAAAAAAGAAATGGCAATTTCCCACGTGTGGTATTTTCTTTGCTTCAGAACGGAGCGGTGCAAAGTGAGGTAATACAGGCGCCCCATCAGTAAGGGCTGGGGAACATTAAACAAGGCGCCGCCTTTTGGAATCTCTCTCCATCTCCTCATCTGGAGAGTCTCCATTGCATCCCAGAGGGGACACCATGTTCAGCAGAGGATCTTCAGATGCGCGGCCAAACAGGGACAGCAACAAAGCCACTCCATAGCCAGTAGCTCGTTCGCCCTAGAAACAAATGGTCACACTTCAGATTTTAACATCACTGGGTACTGCACTCAGCCTCACTCTTTTCCAAGCAGAATGTAATTGGCACATCCAGGCAGAGAGCTGACCCGGGAGTCTGCGCACGCTCTTGGGATAGCATTTTGCAAAGTGCCTATGGGAGCGAGATGTCCAGCTCCCTTAGCTGCTTTGGAAAATCCCTCCGTTTATGCCGCACTTGGCAGAAGAACTCTGAAGAAGCTGGCAGCGTGCTCATAGGCAGGCATTCCTGCTGGAGCCTGCTGAAATGAAAGTGCTAAATAAGTGGGCATCGCCCACAAGGGAGAAAAATGGAGAATCCCACTAACACTTTAAGATATGCAGATGTCTAGAAACATACACACTACTAATGCAGAAATCCCAGTCTGCTCTGTAATAATACAAATGAACACAGCACACTGCTTGCATCCGAAGAAGTGGGTATTCACCCACAAAAGCTTATGCTTCAATATCTCTGTTAGTCTATAAGGTGCCACAGGACCCTTTGTCGCTTCTACAGATCCAGACTAACACGGCGACCCCTCTGATCCTTTACAATGATCTTTAACATCAAAGCAAGAACGTACTCTATGAAACTGATCTACAGATGAGTTGGAAGTAGTACATGGTTGCTCTATAAGAGAAGCCTCCTCTCTTTCTCTGAAACTGTACTCTGTGGGTTAAGTTACGGCTGATATTGGCAAGTGGGTGAAGTTTGCACTCTACTGTAGTTTAGTAGGAGGCAGAGTACAGCTGATTTGCGTCAGAGACTGACAATGACTGTGTTGGATTTATCCTAACCCCTCTCATGGCAGAGAATCCACAATTTAATACCAGAGAGGAAAATCCAGCTGCACAATTTTGTGGGTTTTTTTTAAACAGCTAGTTGGTTAGCCAGAGAAGAATGAGGGAGCAAATATCTGCTAAGGCATTGAGGGAGCAGATAGAGCCCCACAGAAATTTGACAGGCAGCCCAGACAAGCCAATCGGGAAGAGACACAACATTACAACAACCAGGAAAGGATATTGGGCTAAATCACTTATCCACATGACACGTTTTATGTACTCATTTCTTAAATCTGTAGAAGGCTCTTAGTTGGGTTAAGAATGCACATGTTGCTGCAAATCAGAAATTAGACTAAGTAACATTTAGAGATTATTTTTTTTTTAAATAAAAAACCCAAATAAGTTGCCAGAATAAAGCAGTTGTCCTTCTAAAGTCTAGACCCCTTTGTACAGTCATTGCTTCCTACAAGAAAGCTTTCCTGTCTAATTCCTCCACCCCACATCAGAGAGCTCCGTAAAAGCAGCAAGCAGGAGAGGTGAAATTTCACACTCACCGCATGGACAGGGGCTGCAATGTCTATATGGACCCAGACACCAGACCAATCGAAACCAATGTGAGAAGCAATAAAGAGCCCAGCACAGGAGCTCGGAGTATTGTCTCTGTCCTGGAGAAACAGTAAAAAGTTTGTTTTTGTGAGATTATTTGTCTTTACAAATATTGTTTGTCTAAAAATAACTCCTAACAATTTCTTTACATTACCCACCATTTTAGAAGAGGGGTTCTCAACTTTTTTCTTTCTGAGGCCCCCCAACATGCTATAAGAATTCCACAGCCTGTCTGCGCCACAACTATTTTTCTGCATATAAAAACCAGGACCAGCATTAGCAGGTAGCAAGCAGGGCAACTGCCTGGGGCCTAGGCCACAGGGAGGCCTGTGAAGCTAAGATGCTCAGGCTTCGACTTCAGCCTTGGGTGGCAGGGCTTGGAGCCCTGGGCTTCAGCCCCAGGTGGTGGGGCTTTGGCTTTCTCCCCTGGGTCCCAGCAAGTCTAATGCTGGTCCTGCTTGGTGGCCCCCCTGAAACCTGCTCGTGGCCCCCCAGTAGGCCCCGGACCCCTAGCTGAGAACCACTGTTTTAGAAGACAATGTACAAATCCCTCTCTCATAAGGCACTCTTAAAAGCAGTAGCTTAAGGCTGACCTCAGTATGCGCCAGCAAGTTCTCAGGTATGCAAGAGTGAACTAAGGCCTGCTGCTCCTTTTTGGAGTTACCGGCTCTCCCCCCTCAGCCATGTTTTCTCCTTACCTTCTTTCCCCTTACTAAACGGAACCACTGTACTTTTACTGTGACAGAAGGGGTGGGTTACACAGCCGTGATGCATGTGGTAGATAAAAAGGCAACGCAGAATCCTCCATCACACCAATTCCAACCCCCAAAACACTCCGGCACTTGTTTAGCTTAGATGTACCAAGGTCAACAGTTGGAGTCACCACAGCCAGACCTGAGGCCAGGCCTTGCTTCCTTTGTCAAAAACTGAGTTGTTTGCAAGTGTCAATGGCAGGGAGGTTTCTAAAAGCTTTTATCAACTACCTTATCTTTGTATCTTCTAGCCCCACCTACAACGGGTGCATTATGCAGAACATGCACTGGGAGTCTGGCCTGAACAATTCTGATTAAATAAGGGAATTAAAAAAAACAACCTACTGCCACAGAGTTCTTCATATCAGCTACAGCAGAAGTAAATTCACTAAAATGGAGCTCAGGACAATACACAAGAGGATGGACCAGGTCTCCGCAGTTCCTGCCAGCTATAACACAGGCCTTCTCCCAATCTTCATTGTTGGTGAGGACAGCAGCATGGTATTTCCCTGTGGCAATTCCCTAGTGAGGGATAAGACACAACCGGGTAGGATTAATATGGGTTTAGTCCCAAACCCTTTAACGGACGTGCTAGATAGAACAATTTTCTGCTCGCTACTTGGGCCTAGCAGTTGCCTGCCATGCAACATGGCTATCAATGACATGCCCACTGAGAAAACATATCTGAAAACTAAAGAAAAAGACTGATGTGTTACAAATAAACAGAGGGGTTCTGGGCATCATCAAAACATTTTACATTTCCGATAAATCCATTTAACAGTGAAATATTCCACCTTCATCTGGGCTAACACAACGGTAGACACACAAACATCTCCCTGGGGTTTCATAGCCAACAAACTATATGGCCGTATGACTACACACCCATATTTGTTGGCCCAGCCCTGAATTATAAATAAGATGGCTCACATGCACATATAACCCACCTAGCACTTTGTGTCAACCACAGATAACATGGACATTGTGAATGCAGGACCCTTCATTGGAAAGGTCATTTCACCCTACATCTGCAGTTAGGTCTTGGATTCGACCTGAGACCTAGAAGCCATATGTGTTAAGTGTTTTCCAGTCAGGTACCATATGGCAGACAGGCAGACATAAGGCAAGTTTTCAAAAGGACACTATTACATTGGCATGTACAACCCCTGATGTATGCAAAAAGCATGCTTCCAGGAACTACCCAATTTTTCAATGAAGACTAATTCTACCCCCAGACATCCAGGGCAGATCTCATCACAGGAACTACTGCCTGTCCACCCCATCTTCTATAAAAATGTTATAGTGGTTTGCAAAAGTGATATTTCAATGTCAGTTTTCCCCTTTTACTAATATTATATACTGTGTGCAACATACGCCCTACATTATACCTTGTAAATCAAGACTTTGCCAAATAATTAACTGCAGACGCCGGGCCAGACAGTCAGCTGGTGGAAATCAGCATAGTTCCACTAACTTCAAAGGAACTAGTATGATTTACATCAGTTGAAAGTCTGGCCCACTAATCTCAATCTCGGATAGAATTTCCAGCTCTTGCAACTGCTAAAAAATATCCAGCTATAGTTACAATATCAGATAAAAATGGGCTAGGCCATGCACAAAGTTCTCTTACCCACCCTTATGATGATGATAAAGCCTAACAACATTTCACTCCTTCATACAACACACGTCTTGTGCCTAAGCAAAAGGGATGAGTCAAATTTGCTAGGCTGAATTTAGAAACTCCCATGTGTTCACCATTATTGTTGGTTATTATTACCTCCAGCTTAGTAAACCCCCCAGGGACTTCAATGCGAACAGGATCAGACCCTGAAAACAGCATCTTAAACACTGGTTCACGTTCTCTCAAGGAGAAATCAATAAAACCGTCACTTGAATAATACTGGAGCATTTCCGTGAGTTTCATTTGTGTCTGAATAAATTCCATTTTTTACTCAATTATGTATGAGATATAAAAGCCCACAAAGTACACAAACCATGTCTGACTAATGTAGTTATAAATATAACATGCTGGCAAAGTGTGTTGTATTCCCCTCTGGTAGCTGGTCCATATAGAGGATAACAGCCTATTACTGCTGCTAGCTAACAGAGTTACTTCTCCAGCTCAAGTTGTAGAGACCTGTGGTTTGTAGCTGAAAGTGCAGCATGCTGTCGCCACAGACAACCTACAGTGGTGGTACGGGGCCATTCTAATAAAAAGCTGTCCTCCAGCAACCCAGAGGCTTTTGCAAACAAGTACCTGAGCTCCGGTGAGAGTGGCCATGTCAAGAATGATATCAGCTCCGAGATCCTTGCACGCGTACGCTACTCCATCAGCCAACACCAGCCTGCCCTCTGCATCAGTATTGTTGATTTCCACAGTTCTAGGAAGAAGACATGTTATTTAACGCAACAACGTTTCAGGTTGGGAATGAGGTATGCAAAGAGATCCTGCTCAGCAGCTCTAAGATCCAACACTGCTGCAATGCAAAAAATATAACGAAAATGCATTTACTTCTTATTTGAACCAAGGGACCTTTTCCTTTAAAGTTCCAAAACAGAGCGTACCTGAGCGTCTAGTGCTGGCTTTATCATAGATCCTACTACAGTCTGCAGGCAGGGACCATCTTTTTATTGGGTTTGTATAGTTTCTCGCACAATGGGGCTGGGATTTCTAGGCACTACTGCAATATAAATATACGAACAGCAACAGTTACCTATTATCAGTTTAAAGAGCCCTAAATGCTCAGGCAATGCTAACCTATTACTGGAACTGGGGAGGATGAAAATGGACAAAACCTGATGCTGTTCTGCTCAGATGGGAATGAGATTAGAACGATAATTTGCAGAATGCTAGCAAGAAGAAAGCATCCACTTCTAAACACACAGGAAACTCACAGCTACAGCTGTGTGAAATAGCAGCATCAGGATTTGAGAGGGAAAAAATGAAAGTAGAGGTTTTTGCATTTTGGTTTGTACTCAGAAAAGCTGTCATTTTTCAGGGAACCTGTAAAACTTTGAGGGTCCCCCCCAGCTGCATCTCAGAAAAAAAAAAGTTAACACTTGTGTGAAAATGTCCTTGTTTACAGTCAAAATGGTGAGATTTCACACAAACATCTCCAAACTTTCAGCCAAGGACACCGGTTGTGATGTTCTATTTCATACTTTTAAGGTAGTCGCTTTCCCAATGTCATTTCCATGACTGCTCTTAAAAGAAAAGGGTGATTTTTGCTCTCCCATACAATGCTAAAAAGTAAGCAGTGAATTAGAGTAGCTTTATCCCAAATGTATTTATACAGATCCTTTAATGACAAAGAACAGTTGTCTTGGAATCAGGTAAGATCCTTTATTATCTGAGCCCGTTTCAGGACTTGATGAGCAGATTTTCAAGATATTGATGAAGATTTTGTTGAAAAGATTTGTCAAAAGAACTGGTTTAATTTTTTCAGATTTTGAAATTTCAAAAGGAAAAATGAGGACGAAAATGTTGTCATTTCTATCCCCATCCCATTTTTCAACCTGCTCTAGTTGACAATAGAAATATAACGTAAGATTTTTACAGTATAATATTGCGTAAAATAAACACCTTATAACCGTCTTTTGTTTCTTTATATTCTCCAATTCACAACTTGCTGCAGATGTTAATATTGTCTGATTTATTCTCAGTGACTTGGCTAAGGTATCGTGGACTTCATTTGGCATGGTGGCTATCGTTGGGAAATGTATCAATGATATGAGGGTTTATTATTTGTATTGCGGTAGCACCTACAAACCTAATGATGGACTAGCACCCGCTATATGCTAGCTGATGTACAAACACAGAATGACAACAATAAAAAGTCCTTGCCCCTCTAAGAGCTTACAATACAAGAAAACAGAGTCTACAGTTATACCCTTTGTTCACTTGAACTGGAGCCATTTAAATAAAGGGGAGAGAAAAAGCACTACTAAATATGTCTATGAAAGGGACAGACAATCTTACTTTCCCGAGTAAAGGACATGGATGTCATCAGGTCTTGTTGCATTAGGCCCAACAGAGTTTTCAGCCAAGCAAAAAACAGCATGAAGATTGTCTTTAAAGCCCTGTAATAATAAGAGGAGAGATGCAATTCAACATAATGTACATAGTAGTTTACTGGGCCTGAAATTAATGAGGGATTATGGCTTTTAGACAGAACTATTACCATGAAATGCATTTATCACATGCAAAATCTGTGACAAGTGGCTTCTAGCCCGGAGCGGATATCAAGATATGTAAACTTGTTGGGGGCAGGGACTATCTTTTTTTTCCCCTGTGTTTGTACAGTGCCTAGCGCAATAGAGTCCCGATCCATGACTGGGGCTCCCAGGTGCTTTGGTAATACAAAAAATAAAAAAAGACAGCGTAGAGATTCATCGATTGTAGCTTCTGAGTTTTCAGTTGAGAGATAATAAGGAACCTAACAGAAAGAAAGCCGCACGCGCTGAGAAGAGAGAGCATGTGTATGTGTGTTAGGGTGGGGAACTAAAGCCTTTGCCAGCTGCATAAATCACTGAATTCAGCCTCTTTTACTCTCTGGCACATAAAAGTCTAGTCTCCGTGGGTCTCATTTATTTTGGTCTCATTTCTGTTGTCAGAGTGAGTGGGCAGCACTGGTGGCCTGTGATAGACAGGAGGTCAGATTAGATGATGTAGTGGTCACTTCTGGCCGTAAACATTGTGACATCAGAATTAAAGTGTCTTCTGTTCAAGATGTCTGCGTCAACTGGTTGAAATGTTGTGAAATTTGATTCTTCGATAAAAATAATCTAGAAGTTTTCGGAAATTATTTCTGCTCTTTTTGACCAGCTCTAATAGGGTCAATCCAATCCAAAGCCTATTGAAGTTGACAGGTGTCTTCTAACGGACTTCAATGGGCTTTGAGTCAGGCCCCTAAGAAGACAAACTCCTTATACATAAAACCAGGGTATTACTATATGAACAATAGTGGTGCCGATTTTCAAAGATGTGCTACTGCACATGTTCAACCTCAATACAGCCCTAAAGGCATGCTCAAAACACAGAGACTAGGGACATCTGGGCCAATATTTCTAGCTACTTAATCATCTCTAGCCACAAATAAAAGATTCAGATAATAAATCCTTTCAGCATGACAATTATGAAGACTTGTGACAGTAAGTTACAAAGTAGTTCATGATGAACGGGCTTTTATTTTCCAATGCTTGTGTTTTCTATTACTTCTGTTTTACATCGAGTGATGCCAAAGACTATAACTTGGGGGCCTTTGATAAATTGCTCCCATACCTATCACTTCTGGAAATCTCAGGGAAAAGCCTGTAGCAGTTATGAAGAAGGATAGATACAATAACAGTTGGTCTACAGCCATTTGTGAACGGCAAGCCTTCTAAAGAGGAACCCTAAAAGAACAACTTCCAGGCCACATGCACCCCAACTGGACTGAACCAGATGCCAGAAGAGATGAGCTGGAAGGTCGATTCTCCAGACAACAAGCTGAGTGACCTTACTGCCCATTATCTGTCCACTGCCCAGGAGGCCTAGTTATAATTAGCAATCTCTCCGTAGAGGACATGCCAATGCCTCCTGACTTTAAGAAATGCCACTATGGAGACTTCATCTGGAAGATGACTGGCAGTCCTAAACTATGGTATTTACATGTGTGTCAATGCATCACTTCCAGTCCCATACCGGTCTACTGTAGGGTTTCTCACATTTCAACGTCCATAAGAGACAAGATACTAGTCCATCCAGTCCACGGGTCCAATCCAATACAGCAATTCCTATGGTCCCCCCACTTCTAAAGGGTACCATAAGGTGTCTCACAATGAAAAAGAATCATCACTGTGTGGTCTCCTATTCTGCTGTGAGCTACACTGTATGCCCTTAGGAGCTGGCAAATAATTCATATTTTCCATCCCCCCTTTCCCTCTCTTTCTGATTAAGTCTCACTCTGTTTTTTCCTGGTTTATAACCAGTTTATATTTGTATTTTGTTCGATGACATTTTAAAACATGTCACTGTTTTCATGTGCACTACATGCCGAGTGTCCTGGGATTGGGGGGGGGGGGGGGGGCTCTGTTTAGAGGGGGAGGAGGAGGAAAGAGTGGCAGCAGTATCTTAATCAATCAATCAATCTGCTTTGATCCCCTTTCACAATTTTCAACAGCAGCAACTGCTTTTACCAGAAGCAAACTCTCGGTGGTGTCAGAGGTCAGTTTCACTAGGGATCTTTTGATAAGCTTCACCTGCTAGAGATGCCAGGACTCAGGGTCTTAAAGTCCAAAGGGCTAAACCAAGAGTTAGATTACTTTACAGCGTACAAAGAGACAAAGCCAACAACCGTTCCTACAAATGGACAGCAGCAGGGAACCACCAAGTAACCTCACACACAAGAACTGGGATACTTTGCAAATAAAGGGATACAAGAGACACTGTGCCAACCAGAACCCCCTGCTGGGAAAAGTTGGTCTGCACGACCAAAAGCTGTTGTATTCGTGTTCCATAAAAGGAATTCCACCAAGCTGGTGTATATTTACTCCTCTAAATAGGAAATGCAGCTAAACTAATGCTTAGAAAAGTGGACATTCCATCCCATTATCAAATGTCCCCTGACAGACGACTGAATCCTGTTGGTTTCTCTTGCAGGTTCTACACGTTGCTTTTAAAATACCTTAAATCAGTAACAAAAATGAATACTCCCCTACTGTCCAAATTACAACTTTGAAGATAGCTTCTTTTGGGGCTTATTTACCTGGCATTTATTCTAGACATTTTAAAACTAAGCAATAGGATCTCGGTGTTTGCAAATATGCAGGCCTGGATTTTCTGAGAAATACAACAGCCTTTGCAGGCTTAATTTGCCCCGACTAATTTTACTGCCATATTGCACAGTCATAGTAATTGTGTGTGAAAATGACTAGTCATTTACATGCACATTTATCACGATTGTGAGCAATAATTGAACATAATTAGGTGCACCTGCACAACTTTAGTGCACAATCGTTGAGGGATAATTAGTATAAAACAAAGTCAAGTTGTCAGGTTGACAGCATACATAAGGCTTTTGTAGTCCCATCGGAACACTGTGAAAATTCTGCCTTGTCCTTTGGAATTGTGTGTGTGAGAGATTTAAATTATTTGAGGCAGGAGAGTTACAGATCTAGCAGCTTCGCTTAAGCTGCTCCTTGCAAATCTGCTTCCAACTGCAAGTCTCTGCAGATAACTATGAGGTTTATAGACCTTCAACATCAAACGCTCCTGTTACGGCCAAGCACATAGCTAACGTCATAATAAACTGCTGGGAAATGGAAGTTTGGCATCTGACCACTTCCTGGACAAATCTTCTCTCAGACCTATATGTTAATCCACAGCAGCAAATGTTCTTTGAACCCTGGATATTTCTTGGAGGCAAATGTTGCTCCATCAGCAAGACTTACAGTGATTGGATTTGTGGTGAAAGCTGAATCCCTCTGGCAGCGTTCACACTAGGCTTTTTATGATTATTAATTAATTATTATTATTCAGAATGGTTCCCAACATTTCAAGGTTTGGCTTTATGCTGGTCTCCTTCTACCTTCTGGCCACAGAAGCAAACCAAAAGCCAGCTCCTTGAAAGACCATAAACTGTTAATGGAGAAAGATAAGCCTGTCTTCCCAGTGTTCATATCTTATCTACCTGTTTGCTGACAATAAAGAAAACACCCAATGCCCTCACCTGAGGCAGCTGATTAACAACCTATGACAACACTACATAACAATAGCACAGGAAGAGAAGAGCTAAACGCTTGCATTGTTATGTAGTGCTAACACAAAGATATTCTTCTTCTCAGCAACAGCAGCTACGGACAATTCTGCAGAATGGATGTGAACCAAGAACTAGCATCAATGAAATCCTCAGGATATGAGCATACTTAGCACTTACACATATAGGCTCCGGTTTGGGAAAGTGGATTCCCGAATCGGGGCCATAGTGCTTTACAAACATTAATTCCCAAGAATTAATGTATGTAAAACAGCAACCTCCCCATTTTACAGAGAGACAGGCACTGATTTGCAGTAAGTTGTCCAAAGCCACTAACAGTTAGAACTCTGGAGCTCCTAGGCCCCAGTCCAGGGAACAAACTACTAGACAAGACTGCATCTTCTTGGCAATATGTGAACTTAACTTAGATCAGAATTCTTGCCTATGGTGACTATGATTTCACTTACTTGCTTTACCGTGGCTTTGAAGGCACCCAAAACAGCAGCAGCTCCGCCACAATCACGTTTCATGCCAGGCATAGTGGTCTATTTAAAACAGAAATAGATATATTTGTGTGTGTGTGTGTGTGAATTCAAAAACAGGAAGGGAGAGTCACAGTTTTATTCCCTGTTAAAACTCTCGTCTTGTGACGGCTTGTCCACAATACACAGATCAGGAGGGTCTCTCACCCGGTGTGGAATTACAATCACTTTCCAAAGTGTTCGCTTTTGCTCCGCACCTTAAACTTTTAAGAAAAGAAAACGTATGAATGCTATTGCTAACCCACTGAGAATGAACAGCTTGCACTTTTTTGCTACACAAGTGAAGCTTTCGCAATATGATCTGCATACTGGACAAGCCAATTTTATGTTAAATACAGTCAGTTCTCCAGATGTTTCTGTCTGGCACTTACTAGATCCTGTTTTAAAGCTGAAAATACTAAACTTCTGTTGCTATTTCAGTATATAAAGTCAACAGGCTGCAATGTTCTCTAAGGGCCTGACAACATGAGTTAAAGTCGATGGGGGTCTTTCCATTGATTTGGAGGGGCTTAGGATCAGGCTGTGTGTTCAGGAACGAAGGCCCTTCGATTCTGGCTTTCTTCTAATGCAGAAAGCTACTGCAGGAGGAAAATACCAGCAATTTAACTGCTTTGCCACATGTTCCCAGAATCTTATTTGCCACTTTCACCCTTATAGCTTGTTTACAGATAGGCAACCGTGCAGGTGGGAAGGATCTCAAGTATAAGTGTTTAACTCAAAGAAAAACATCTCATTTTCCATGGACATAAATTATCAGGACACTGGGTATGTCCACACTGCAATCAGACCTGTGATTGCAGCACATGTAGACGGACCTGAGCTAGCTTTGATCCAGCTAGCACAAACAACAGTAGTTAAGCCTTGGGCTACATGTTCCTGCCCTGGATCCTGGGTATGTAGTGGAGCGACCTTTCTGCAGCTTAACTGCTCGTGTCATTTGACATGGCTAGAAGGAAGCTAGTTCGAATACATCTACATGCGCTGACTGCAGTGCAGACATTCCCCCAGCCACCTATTCGATCTACAGATACAGCATTTACATACCTTTCCCTTAATGCTGAGGCCTCCGGTGTCATACACAATACCTTTCCCAACCCATGCAATGGTTTGTGTAGCACCATCCGGGGTGTGACTGAGTACTGCTAGGGCAGGTGGGTGCACAGCTGCTTTGCCAACTCCATAGATACCTGGAAAAGAAGGATTGAAAACCCCGAGTTGTTAGGGAACTGTGTGTGTGTGTGTGTGGAGGGGGTGTGTCGGGGGGACAATGTATGACACTGTATTCTGTTTGAACCTGCCTGGGGTTATACAGGGAATTTCACGGCTATAAAATTGTGCCCAATTTGTATAAACAACGGAAGTCATAACGAAGTGGACACTATCCTGAAGCAAACTGAAGATGAAAGACTGAGCTTTCAGCAAGACCTACCTCCAAATCCCTTCTCATTCAGCTCTTCATCACGAATAACGGTTGGAACAATCCCAAGATCCTTGCCAACTTTTTTTATTTCCTTTAAGATCATAAAAAAATAAATATAAAATTAAAAAATAATAATTAGCCAACGTTGATTAGAATGTGCATGTGTCTTTCCAAAGCTAAAGACGCCCACCCACACATCCACGGCTGCAAAGCCACAAAACGTTCAAGACTGTGGGCCTGATCCTGATCTCTTGATAGTGTAATTCGTTTGACTTCAGTGGAGATACCACTGATTTATGGCAGCGTGAGGGCTGACACTCGCCTTTAAGTTCTGATAGAGAGCAGAGCTTTTAAATAGGAAGGCTGGCCAGCCTCCACAGAAGGCACTTTCCTATATCAGACCATGATGAAATAGAGAAGGAAAGTTCATGCTCTCAAAAACTTTGCATAGTAGTAAAATAATTTGCACATATGGCTCCTTTCACCCCATGGTCTTAGAAACACTTTACAGTGATAACTGAATAGCATTCCCTTTTCATGGATGGGAAACAAGTGGCTAAGGGACTCCAAAAGGGGGCAGCTCCCTAGAATCAGTGGGAAATGTGAGCATCCAGTACCTCTGAAATATCAGCCTTAAGTGACCTGTTCAAAAATCACAGAGCAAGCCAGTGGCACAGTCAGAAAGAGAATCCAGCTCTCCGGACTCGTGATCTAACTGTTCACCTGGGCTTCCCTCCAACTCACCAGTGCTCTTGAGCTGCAAAAGGGTCAGTCACTAATGACAAGCCTGTAACAGCTTCTTGGGGATGCCTGCCATCATTCACACTGTACAAGACTTCACTAAGAGATGCCAGAATTAATTCTAGACCATGACATTCAAAACAGACTTTAATAAGCAACCCCGTTGTAAGGTGTATCACCAACCTCCAGGAAGCTGTTAGTGTTCATCTCATTGCATGGGGTGTCCACAATGCGAGCAGCCAGCCTCACCCCTTCTGTAGCACTTGCCAAGCACTGGAAATAGAAGAAATGGAAGGCACAGACGATCAGGAGTTGGCTGACTACGTTGAACCCAATTTCTGTGCAGCGTTGTGCAATTAAAGGCACAAGACGTGCAGTTCCCCGATTCTCAACTGCAACAGATCCTTGTTCAAGTCCAACACTGTTGCACTGCCTTTCTTAAAATCCAATTCATTATGCTGCGCCTTAAGGAAACTGAATTCCTTTTCAGCGTGAATTGATGGCACAATGTGACAGTCTTTTTCACTGTCCTACTGAACAATCACACAGTGCAGTGTCAAGTTATGAATGCAATGGAGAGGGCATGAAACCGAGTCATATAACCAAGGGCTCACATAAACAGTGGGCTGCTTACGCTGGAAGCCTGTGGAAGTGATACTGTCCTTTGGAGGGGAGGCTGTAGAGTTGATTAACTCTGGAGGCTTCAATGCTGAAGTTTATTATTGCAATACATTCGACATGGGCCTCCATCTTAAACTGGCCCGGACAAGGAAGATGGTGCAGAATGGAGCAGCCTGACTGGTGAGTGGTGTATCCAGAAGGAAGCACGTGACATCAGTGCTCTGGGGTCTGCACGAGCCATCTCATGTTTTCTGGGGTGAATTTACGGCGTGAAATCCTAGCCGCACTGAAGTCCATGAGAGCTTTTTCACTGAACTCCTTTGGGGAAAGGGTGTCAGGATTTCACTTTAGGGCCATGGTTCTCAAACTTATTTGATTGCGCCCCCCCCATCCCTCCTCCTTTGTGCCTGTAGTAGTTTACGGCCCCTCGCCACCCAAGTACATATACTGCTAAGGAAAACCCACATGCAACTCGCTAAATATTAAAAACAGCAAGGTGCTGATTCAAACAGAGTCATGTAAGCATATAGCAATACCAGACCATTCCACCCTTACTTCTGCACTGCTACTGGCCACAGCGCTGCCTTCAGACCTGGGGGCCAGAGAGCAGCAGCTGCTTGATGGACACCCAACTTTGAAGGCAGTGCAGCTGCCAGCAGCTTCTCATGGTCCCCCCCAGAATATATTCTGCACCTCCCCACGGGGGGGCCCATACCCCAGTTTGAGAACCTAGAGTCTAGAGGTTGGTTTTGAGCCATAAAGCTTGGGCCCTGCCTCCCTGACGGGGTCTGTTTTCATTACTCATAGGATAATACTTAGTCCTGCCAGGAGTGCAGGGGACTGGACTAGAGGACCTCTCAAGGTCACCTTCCTGTCTTATGATTGTGAGATTTTCTCGTTTGGGGTGAGGAGCAGCTGCTGTTACACGACTGCCCTATACGGTCATAGCAAAGATGCTTAGAGCTTGGGAAAGCCACTTGAAAAAAGAAATACACACAACTATATCCTTCCCTTAGGCAACCTATGAATACTCCCCTGCCACCCGCGCGAAAGCGGATTAGCTGGGGTGGCATCGTTTTGTATTGTGTAGCTACTCCAGCTCGCAGGCCAGGCCAGAAGATTTGTAACTGCTCTTCTGATGGGGACAAGAATCAGTTCAGTGACACTAGTCAACCTTAGGCCTCTTCAGCGCCTCACAGCCAAAAACATAGTTGAGGGGTTCCTACAACTAATCAAGGGATATGCTAAGTTCATGCTGTATACTACAGTCTTGCAGCTCAACTCAATTACTTCCCTAATGCAGGGGTTCTCAAACTGGGGGTTGTGACCCCTCAGGGGGTCACATGGTTATTACACGGGCGGGTCGCAAGATGTCAGCCTCCACCTCCAAACCCCGCTTTGCCTCCAGCATTTATAATAGTGTTAGATTTTAAAAAAGTGTTTTTAATTTGTAAGGTGGGTCGCATTCATAGGTTTGCTGTGTGAAAGGGATCACCAATATAAAAGTTAGAGAAACACTGCCCTAGTTTCTCATTTCTGGCTACAAAGTTTCACTAGGAGAATAAAATCAAGAGGTGATGTAATATCACATATAAATATCATAGGCCATATTCTGGCCCCAGAACATTCAGCTACTGGTGACTTCAACGAGCGATGCACATATGTAACCAATGGTAGAATTCAGCCTCATAAAAGCAGGATACACTTCCTGTAACTTCCTTTGTTTGCACATGCCTGATTCAATGCAATATTAGGCCATAGGTCAAAATCTATTAATTGCACCTAAGACAAATATTATAGAAGTGAAGTCTCTTTGTGTGATGCGTTTGTACAGTTCTCCGAGGACACGGGAGTCTGACCCCTGATTGAGATCTTTAAGTACCTCTGCGAAACTATCTTCAGCATTACCAATTCTGAATGCTATAAAGTTAGAGTCACACAAGTGGTAATAAAACTAAGTTGATCTGTGACCATTTATCATCTTGGGTGCAGTAGATATTCTACATTCATTAGATACTGAATGGTAATTCATATCCGTGTAACAATTCTGAAAGAAAACTGGGCTGTATATACAAGGAGCAACGTGACAGCTAACAGAGGGAAAATCTGTAACTTACTGTAAGCGTTGCCACTTCTATGGGCCCATTGTTCTGTCCAACCAGGAAAAACTCCACAATTACAGTTTTCTTCTCTGTGCGCCTAGATGCACTGGATCGGTGTGTGAACAGTGGGAACGCCCTGGCTAGCGCACAGGCGGAGGCAAAGACGTCAGAACGCTCACAGACCATCTGAAATACCAGCAGGAAGACAAACGGATCACAAAGGGCTATAAGGGGATGAAACTGGATTATGGGGTCTGTTATCCTTGATCAGAGTGCCAGCGACAAAAAAGAGAAGGAGCTTAGGCCTGGCCAACACACAGACTTTAAACTGGTTAAACTATTGCGGTTAGGCAGTGATTTTTTCCCTGAAATAGTTATACTGGTATAACCCCTCACGTGGATGCAGTTATACTGGGATAAAGAGGCCGTAGACCAGTATAGCTTCTTCCGCTTCCCATACGAGGATAAGCTCTACTGCAGGATCCTGTGGCACTTTTATCCAAGTGCAAGTATGTCCACACTGAGGTGCGTGCACTAATTTAATTACACTTATATAGTCAAAGCGTTTCAACTTCAGTGCACAGTCAAGGCCTAAGAAGCGTGGGAATTGTCCGTCTATATTCCAAGTACATTGACAGGAAATTACTACTATGGGAAAGGCTAAATATTAATTTAGGGCTCTTGATACATGCAGTAGATTCCTGAAGTTTACAAGAAATGGAATGTTTTAGAGAAACGATACAAATGTTAACTCAGAAGGAATAGATTTAGACCAACTGACCTCCCAACTAATTTTTCATGTGACGAGTGTTGTAGATAGCCTAACAGTTTATCTAGAGAAATGTTTCATTACTGACAGTAACCTGAAAGTCACCATTCAAACTGGTCTGCAGGAGATTCTTGTCAAATTAAAACGTCTCTCCAGTTGCAGCAGTTTAACTAAATCCTTATCTAGGCTAGGATTTAAGGTCGGACATTAACAGGTGTTAGCTAACACATTTTAAGAGTCTAGTGTAGACAAGGGACATTGCCTCTAATGTGTCCAAAACTGGTTGTGTAGCATGTATTAAAGGACGGAGGCTGCTTCTATATTATACTTTTAAAACACGCTTGCTAGTATGTGTTAATATCACACCTTAGATCCCGTCTAGACAAGCGTCTACTGCTGCAAACCCTTTGTTTGGACTCTTATTCCAGATGGAAGAGTGCATTACATCAATCTAGCTTAAATCTGTTTAAAAAACACAATAAAAACAATTCTTAAAGTGATTTAGTTACACTGGTGCTCACCTTGTGTGCAGACTAGCTCTTCCACCTAGTCCTTGGCTATGCTAGAAAGTTGTACCACATTACGGGTATGTCTACACTGCAGCTGGGAGCATGCCAACAGCAGAGTAGCATGCCAACAACTGGTCCAGGGCGTCCAAGTGGGTTTGTACTCAGGTGGCTAGCTTGAGCCACTGCCCGTGGTACCCCCCAGATATGCTGCTTTTTGGCGCATTAGCTAGAGCAGAGCTCCCACGTCTGTCTACCTGCACTGGGAAACACCTTCCCAGCTGGTGTAGACAAACCCTGTAACTATATATAGTTATACCTATGCAACCAACCCCCCTTGCATAGATGCAGTCATATTGCTATAAAGTACTATATACTAGTACAGCTAGCCCCACATGGAAAAGGGAATAAGCTATACCAGTCTATATCTTCTTTACGGTGGTATAATTGTGTTCACACTAGGACTTTTATTACTTTAACCGTTTTGGTAAAAAAACAAACAAAAAAACACCCCACCCCCCCGACTGAAATAATTATATAACTTTCAAGTGTAGACCAGGCCTTCTTCTACAGATCAGACTTCCTCGAATACAAGAAAATGCTTAACTTGTTTTTTTTTACCAAAGGTACTTTCTAATTGTCACTTACAATAATACATCTGTTGATGCCTCCTGGAAGACAGTTTCGAACAAGGCGGGTGATGAAGTGAGCCGCAGATGGGCTATTGTGTCTGCTAACCCTGGAAGGTAAAGCAGCTACGGTGGCATAGTTCAGGTAGAGGGGACAGCTGTCGGTAGGATTTGGATTCAGAGTGCTTAATGCACCCTGCCATATCTGAGAGGAGAAAGGGAAAGAGATTAAAAGCAAAGAACTGCAGTACAACACTTTTCTATCAGTCTCACTCCTGGTATTTCTGATGGAATGCCCAACTGTAATATTTAGGTGCAGAAAGTGTAGAATGATGCACCCGAGTTTAAATACAGTATCCACATGCAGGCAACTTTTTTATGTTGTTTTTATACACACAACTTAAATATGGGGAACCCATTGGTTAATCAGGAAGATACATACTTCGATAGGCAGTGCAAGTTATGTTTGATACTACATTAAACATGGAAACAGGCCATTTTATGTAATAGCTATTCAAAGCCTTTTTCATGAAAACTGTTTTAATAGTGATAAAAAGCTGGTTTGATTTATTAGCATAGAATATACAGCTGTTTCACGTGGCCATTTAATTAAAAAAGGAGATGCGAGCCAACTGTTCTTCACAAGAGACACACAGTCCAATCAAGAACTGCCACACATCTAGCAAGCTAAAAACCGCAATGCAAAAGTATTTGTGGTTGTTCAATAATTTTTCAAAAGTCATTAGGAGCATGAAAATAAAAACAGATCTACACATTCCATCCAAACAGCTGGGAGAGGGGGACAAATATGTTGGGCATGCAAGAATATATAGTTCAATAATTACATTAATTATAATAGCCTCTCCTGGCATTGCTAGAACACCTGTGACCTCAAAGGAACATAAAGCACTTTACACCCATCAAAGCAGAGGGAAGGGAAGATCAGTCCTACATTTTAAGTGACAACGGTCCCCTCTGTGGGCACATGGCAAATCCCACAGATCTTCCAGCACAGCAACAGGCTCCTGCCAGAAGTTGCTATCTTAACTGTTATGCCTGGAGGTCCTACAGACCCCTCCACTGGAGAAATGACCTGCCAAGTGTCTCTCAGCTGGGAGGGGGGATTCCTTTGGGGAGGAGCCATTTTAAGGTTCATTTAAAGGATCAGTCATTGAGAGGCAAAGGATTTTGCTTTGGGGGTTTCAAGGAGACATTCAAAATCTCATTTCGCTTGAGAGGGCCCTGCTAAGCCCTCCTTCCCCACGACACTCTGCCCCCAGCCCCAGTCCCCTGAACTGGGGCTCCCTCCACAGGGATGCAAGAAGCAAGGCAACCACACCTCGGTCTCAGGCAGGGCTGTGAGGCCCCCTTCTCCGGAAACTGCTCTCCTAGGACAGGCAATCAGAGCTAGTCGCTTCCAGTCACAGCAATTGTATGTCAGCTCAGAAAACACATGAAGGTGCGGGATCAAACACCCTGTGATTTCCCTCCCAGGCCCCAGCCTGCAGTGCAGGTTCGACCAGCCGCAGGGTTAGGAGATTAGAGCTGAGTGCAAGCCACCCAGCCTGGCAGAGGGACGATGCTCTGGGGGAGCCCAGGCACAGAGGGACTGGATAGAGATTACTCCTAGAAGGATGCTCATTCAAATGACAAGCCCCCCAGGGATTTTAGCCCAGGGGGATTAAACACCCCCCCCCAAAAGGGGGACTCTGCACCCCCAGGACACCCAAGCCAACCCCCACTCCAGGAGGGAAACATGCATCTTAAGCCCTCCAGAGTCTCCGTCCACACACACACCTGGCAGCCGGGTGGGATGAGTAACCCGGGGAAGGAGCAGGGGGGAAATCAGCCTTGACCCTAAAGAGACCCAGCCCTGGGTCGGGGCGCTGGAACGATGTGTAGAGTGCGGGCACTGAGAGGCCCTGAATCAAATTGCAAACCCTGGGTGGGATGGAATCCACTCGCAGCCAGGGCTTGCAGCAGCACCCCCAGTTCCAGCACCTATGGCCGTGGGGGGAGCTCGGGGGGATCCTACACCCTGCGGCCCTGGAGAAAAGGGGCCCATAGAGAGGAGCGGGAACGTGCGCCCTGGCACCCAGGGAGCCAGCACCCCGCCCCGGGAAGGGGAGAGGTGATCATGCACCCTGAAGCCCAGGCTTGGGGATCGCGCACCCCGCAGCCCCGGGGGGAGTCGGGGGGGGGGGGTTTGCGCATCCCGCAGCCCCGGGAGGGGTGGGGTTCGTGCACCCCGCAGCCCCGGGGGAGGGGTTCGTGCACCCCGCAGCCCCGGGGGGAAGTCGAGGGGGGAATCGCGCATCCTGCAGCCCCGGGGGGGGGGTTCGTGCACCCCGCAGCCCCGGGGGGGGGTCGTGCACCCCGCAGCCCCGGGGGGGGGTCGTGCACCCCGCAGCCCCGGGGGGGGGGGGGAGGGTGGCGCATCCCGCAGCCCCGGGGGGGGGGGTATCGTGCACCCCGCAGCCCCGGGGGGAAGTCGAGGGGGGATCGCGCATCCTGCAGCCCCTCGGGGGGGCACCGTGCACCCCCCAGCCCCGAGGGAGTCGGGGGGAGGGGGGGACCGCGAGGGACACCGAGCAGCGGGGGGAATGGTGCCCCCCGGCCCGGCCTCACCTCCTCGCTGACCCGCGGCTGCAGCTTGCCCCGCAGCTGGGCCCAGGGCAGGCGATGCAGGTTGTGCAGCTGGCCCAGCACGAGCAGCGGGCGGCTCTGCGGGTCCGCCTCCCCGGCGCTGGCCTGGAACTCCAGCTGCACGTTCGCCATCTTCCTGCCCGCAGCCCCGGCCGCCTCCCCGCGCAGCGCCGCCCGCGGGCGCGCCGGGAACAGCCGCGCTCGGCGGGGGCGCGGTCCCGCCGGTGCATTCTGGCTCGCAGAGCTCGGCACCTCGCAACACCCTCGCCTTGCCGGGGGGCGAAGGAGGGAGCTGCTGGATGGGAAATAAAATCGCCCCCCTCCTTGGCTGAAAAATTCTGAAATTCAAAGTGACAGAGCTCTGGCTGGGATGATTTAGGTGGGGCTGGTCCTGCTTGGAGCAGGGGCTGGGCGAGGTGACCTCCTGGGGTCTCTTCCAACCCTGATACTCTATGAAATGTTTCCAGCTGCCCCTAGGCCAGGCAGGCAGCTCAGGCTTTCTACTCCCATGGGTAAGTGGGAGGATGAGGGCAGGAGCAGCACCAGCTTTTTTGCCGCCCTAGGCGGCGGGAGAGGCTGCCGCCGAAATCCACGGCGGCCGAAGAAGCGGCCACCAAAGTCCTCGGCGGCACTTCTCCGGTGGCAGCTTCTTCGGCCGCCAGGGACCTCGGCGGCAGCCTCTCCCGCCGGCGGCCGCCGAGGGACCTGAAACGCTGCCCCCCAAATCCTGGCGCCCTAGGTGACCGCCTAGGGTCGCCTAATGGTAGCGTTGGCCCTGGATGAGGGAGAATATCGCCCTGGGATGGGCTTGGAAAGCAAGAAAGCCCAGGGAGCCAGCACCCCGCCCTGCATCTGGCTGGGGGGGCAGTTGAGCTTTTGCACCGTTTGATCACGGGGTTAAAGAGGGGCCTGTCTCTGGCGAGAGAGAGGGGAATCACAGGTCAAGAGGGGGAAACACCTTGGATGGCTTGACCATAAAGACAAACATCTATGACAGCCTATGACCACAACCAGTGATCCGTCAGCACATTTGGGCTAAGGGCAGCTGGTGGCTCCAAGCCCAGAGGGTAGAGTGGAGGTGCATTACCAAGGCTACTTTCAGGGGGTTTGTGAGTGGATAGGACGCTGCCCAGGAACTGGGGGCTTTGCTAGCAAATGAAATAGCAGGACTTAGGCCTGTGTAGTAAGTGAAGAGAGTGATGGGGGAAGAAGAGAAACATATCTATAGTGTACCTTCAAGGAAGAGAAGAATCATTAAGAGAGGAAGAAGGGTAACAAGATGGAAGCTAATATAAAGGAACATTTGGGCTAACAACAAATTAAAACATTTCAGAGTAAAAACAGATTGTGGACTAGTTTCCTAAAGCTTCATTGCTTGGGATATTTAAATACAGCTTGATAAAGCAATAGGAAACATGGCCTAGCAGAGGATGGCCTACATCCGGGGGTGGGGGTGGGAGGTTCAGCTTTTCTATAGGGGGAGGCGATCTCCCTCCTATTGAGCTGGTACACCCTTCCTGGTTGTGGCCCCAGGCTGAGAAATCCCGAGCTAGATGATCTGACACGTTTTTGCATTTAATATAACTTTCAATAAATATACTAAGATTTTTTTAATGCTTTACTTATACATTACAAACAGTTCGCAGAGTGAAATGGAAGAAAATATACTGTACATAGTTGTTCAAAACATGAGATCCCTTGTGTTACACGCCCCAGATTAAGGTAGTAATTCATATTTTGGGGACATGAATGGAAGTTATTAGCACTGATTCCAGCTACCATCCACCTACAATTAAAAATACGCACTCTTTATAAAAGGAAGAGCTCGAGTTACACGTTCTTGCTGGGTTTTTTGATACCTTCTAACTGATGGAACCCGTAAACAGACTAAAAGTGTTAATTTCATAGGTGACTAATTATTAAATCTAAATGGAAAGCTGAATTTTCTTCTTTGCATTCACAAAACCATAACTAAGTATCAGACCTAAATTATGTTTATAAAGGAGCATGCCAAAAAACAGAGGAAATGGCCAAACTTTGCTCTAAGTAACAGCATGTGGATTCGCTAACAGGAAACAATGTTTTCCAAACTCCACTTTTAGTAGTAAACTAAAATATGTTTAAACCAAACATATTGGGGTATATTTTCATCTCTGCATGTTTGGTCAACCGGAGATAGATACGATCTACAAACATTAGGTCATCTAATCCAAATCCCAGGATGTTAACATGCTCAGTAGGTAAGATTTGGAATGGGTAAAAAGCACTGATACGTAAGGCTCAATCCTACCTTGAAAAATCAATGGCAAAGCTCACCTTGACTTTAATGGTCCAGGATCAGAGTTTTAATCAAGGCACTGGACTGGCTGAGAGTCTAATCTCTTTCTGAAGCCTTGTCTATGTTGTGAAAATTTCCTACAATTTCTCCCCCATTGGTCACGAATAGTGCATTTGCACTGGTGTTAACAATGGTGAGGGCCCTAGCATAGACAACTACATTTCATGGCCACAGCCATTTTTAACCTTGTGCCAGTTCAACAGTGTTTATGGAATCAAGCAACTACTAAAGACTTAAATGATTACTTACACTTACACACAGAAAACTGTACTGGGTTCCTTATTTTAAGTGTGTTTATTTTATAAATCCAAGTTTTGATCAGTTTTATCTGGGGACAGGCACTATTTGAAGATCTAAATCAAGAAAATGTTGATGAATGTGGAAAACATTCTTGGAGTTCAGGAAAATTACTATGAAAAGTTATGTCCCCACGTTTATCCATCTGTCTGGAAAAAGGGGTGCTGAGCAGAAAAAGCCCTGACAATTCCTTAAGCAAGCACTGCTACTTGTCCCAATCTTTTACCAATGTTGTCTTACAATGAAACCATTAGGGATAAACAGAAGAGATCTCAAGTTTGCAAACCCCTTTGGAATGTACATATTTTACATTTAGTCTAGCTCAAAAACTAGGCTGTTAAACCCAAATTATGTTGTTAAATCATTTGCTTTTTCTTCCTCTCCCCCCAAACCAATGTAATTTCTTCTAATTACAAGTGGATAAATTACAATATACACAAAATCCCAGAAACTTTCCTCAACCACTTCATAGACATGTGTCTATTTTGACAAATAGAGTGTAACTTTTCATTCTGATGCCTCATGCACTAACAAATATATACTCTAAGAACCAGTTTGCATTAATACCTCTGCAGATTACGCAGGACATGAGGGGTTTTTTTTGGTAGATAAAATTATTTTACTATGTTTTCTTTAGCAAAATCAAAATGCTAACTGTTTGTCACCTCTTGTTTCCTAATGTACTGTGCATGGCTGTACTGAAAGCCAGGTTTGTAAAAGTTAAGCAAAACAGGTAACATTAAAGTTTCATAACAGCGTGCGTACAGCAAGTATCAAACATTTCGGTATGTTATTCCTACATTAAAAAGCCTCAGTGAACACCAAAGCATTAGTCATCATTCCACTGCCAATTAGGCCTTGAGGCCTACAAATGGTGTTAATGCTTACATTGTGTTTTAAGGAGAACCATTACACATTTTCAGTTTTTAGAGAGGGGTCAAAGTGGCACCTAATATCCTATTGACATTAGCTTACAAGACTTTGTAGTTTTCAAACGTTTAGTGAAGTTTGATTTTGATTTACACTTAAATGTAGATTTGGTCATTTTTGTAAGCTTGTTTGTATTTTAGTGGAGAATTTTAATACAAAGCAATAGCCTGGCTAAGGAGACCTGTAGGCCAGGGATGTATTCAGGACAGGTAAGGAGAGCCACACATTCTTAGAGAACGCATTCTTGCAATTTTTATTCTGCTGGCTCTTGCGGGTGTCTGCTTTCTCAACTCAATAGGTTTCCACATCGAGGACTGAATCCTAACACATACTCCCGCTCTGCCCTTTGTGCCCACAGCAGATTCTGAACATATCCTGGGGCTCCACTACAGACAGGGAGGTGTCTGGAGACCAGGAAGAGGTGCACACCCCACATGCCATAGAAAACATTGCAATGGCTTTCTCCACAGCATGCAAAGGAGGTTAGGAGGAGGTCAGAGGCATGGCCAATCCATAGATGAGATTATGCTGATCCAATGGCCCAAATCCTCTGTGTAGGTGTAGCAGCTTCTGATACAGCTCATGGGCTGTTGTGGCTGTACAGATGCTCCATAGCCTAGGTTAGAAGGGTAATACCATCCGTTTTAACCCCCGGGGAGATTAAAGCCAGATTACTCCAGTCTTGCATAAACAACTATGCTTTGGCCCTGAATAAGTGTCTAGGATGAATTATAATGAAATGTAGACGCTTGGAATGATATAGGAAATAAATCCTATCAAAGATCCTGTCTCTCAGATAAACACAGTATCACTATACATCAGCTTCAACAATTTCTAGCTCATCATGAATTATGCTAGAGAATGCATCTGAGTTTAAACTTGTCATTTGCACTATGTATAAAACGTGCACCTCTATTTAAAATGTTCACATTTGTTAAATATTTTCTATCATTTTAGCATAGTTAGGCCGTCACTTCCATTTCAGCAATACTTATAGATGAATGCCCTTCCTTTCCTAATTTTGGCTATGTATAGTAAAGTGTTCATGCTATATGAGATTTAACATTAGTTAAAAAGAGCACTAATTTTCCAGGAGCTTCTGTGTCATTACTGCTTCCATAAAATTTGACAGACTACAAACACAAAATTATTTTTGTTTAAGAAACTTCAATGTAAGTGCTTTAACGGTTTTATTTTAGTATAAATATGTAAGAAAAATGAGTAACAATTAACCAGTTAATTTGGAAGTGTTGTTGTTTTATTGTGTCTTTAAT
The DNA here is from genome assembly GCA_037349315.1 of Chelydra serpentina. Classification (NCBI taxonomy): domain Eukaryota; kingdom Metazoa; phylum Chordata; order Testudines; family Chelydridae; genus Chelydra; species Chelydra serpentina. Next base: position 9,442,672 of record JBAIAC010000051.1, read on the forward strand.
TTAATCAGCGAGGCTAAAACAACAAAAGCACTGGTCAAGACAGAAATAAATAACATCTTAGAGTGAAAGTTGCAAATACAGTAAATTAAATTAAAGCCACGTTTACTGCTTTGCACCATATGATGCAAATAGCAGTAACACACTTAGGAGACAGTAGTTTTAGTCACAATCATCAAAAAGATCTATGCCAACACTGGGGAGCTGCACACCAGCTACAAAACTAAAGAATTTTAGTCTACCTTTTACAAATTGTGTGTGTGAATTTAGTGCTGGTGAAAAGTCTAGATTGGCAGTTTCTGGAGACCAAACTCCTCTTTACCCAGAACACAAATAGTGGGAGTAGAAGCAGCGCATGGACTCCCACACTGTCCCACATTTCAAGGCCGGAGGATAGTCCAGTCTCATTGGCCTATCAATTAAGATTTGCAGTGTGCCAAAAGGGCCAGTTTGTGAAACTGGCCTGAAACTATCATCTTATTCCACATAGGCCATGAATTATCCATCAGGTGGAAGTAACTAAACGTTGTCATCAACTTGGAACAGATTTTCAACCAGATTCAACAGGTAAATGGCTCCACCTATTCCATCACTAATCCAAAAAAAGCACCCAGCCACCCAACAAATCTATTTTGCCCTATTTCCCATATCAAGTAAGTATTTTCCAAGTATGAGCTCAGCCCAAGGAATGAGGTATTCTGATGGGACACTTTAATCAGCAAGAACTCCATTAGTCCGCAGTCATCCTGAAAATGTCTGTAATGTGTAACCCTGTGGGTCGTGGTGCTGCATGCAGGCAAACTATTTGCTCAGAATTCTATCCCATTTCATAAGATACTTTGTACTAGGTAGGGTTCTGCCCTCACAAAGTCAGTAACAACACTTAAAGGAACCTCCTCCCCATTAGTCGCCTATCATCTGCCTGATTCATAAAGGTGATACTTCTCCCAACAAAGGGACACTATTAATTAATCCAGTTCCAAGAAAGTTCCCTGGCACACTCATCTTGCACAAGGCAGTAACTTAAGCACACCCTAGGGATTTCTCTCTTTAGCCTGCAATATCTTCTCCATTTTTAATAGAGAAAACACCCATTATTGTGACTAATCATTATGACGGACCTCCATGTGTCTCCTCTGCCTTGCAGCTACTAACTGCAATTCTTCAGTGGCGGGATGGAAAGAGTGGGAGAGGGGAGGAGAGAATATCCACTTCATTAGTGGATCTCTTTCCAGCAGAATCAATCTGTCTGGTTTGATTTGCCATACACAACACCTAGAGACTTGGAAATGACACTGAAGTATTCCAGCAAGTAAACAGATATCCTAAACACACTAATGACTGAATATCTTGTCAGACAAAGGAAAATCTATAAAACAGATAGCTAGAAGTACTTTTTAAAGGGCCATTGCTCAATATTATGTCTTAGTATGCCAAGGAAGACCCATGTATACCATCACTACTAGGGAAAGTAGGGGTTGGTGGATGGCATACATGGCCTATTATAGGAAGAAAGCTGGCAAGAGTCTGTGCACTGATATGGACAGAGGATCCCAATCCCCCCTGTACAATTTCAGAATCATTATATTGTGTACCTGAGCTTCAGTGGCTTTGGGCACAACATCACTGCAAGCGTATGCAGATCATTGCACAAATCGGAACAGAAAGTGCCATTAATACAAGCTATAGTCTCCTAGAGAAACCAAATATTCAATACAGAAAAGCCTTGTTAAAAATATTAAGGCAATGCCCCCAAAATTGTGCAATACTTTGGACCATATTAAATCATTAATATCCCACTGCTCAAGATTTCTCTTCTCTCTCTCCCCTGACCAACAGCAAATTGTACTGCTGCAGAATCACAGCGAGCCAGAAATCCTGCACCAAAGGTCTGATGCATGCCCATACTAATACATCATTTTAGTCATGGTCAACACTGCATCTTAAAAACTTATTCCCTTATAAAGTCTGGCCGGGGGCAATGACTGCAATACATATTGTACCCATATTGAAATACTTATTTAGGTTGAGTGTATGGATAGATGTACTGTAAATGTTTGGGACTACTTGTACGTGAAGACAGCCTACCATCCACTGTTGTGGGACACCTGATGGAGGGAAACTGATGATGGATACAGGGGGCTAAAAGGAGAATTTCCTTTCTATCGCAGGTTTAGTTCAAACCATTACAACTATTTTAATGTAGCTGGCTGTACTTAATATATAACCAAGAAATTTGCAATAGAAAATATCATGCATGATCTTTTTGATGAGGAAAAATTATGCCTATGATTACTTAGGCTTAGGAAGCTATTTTAATTAACTAAATGTGTTAAATTATACCACTGATTAAGTCTTGTTATTTATACTTTTAAGTGCTACCTTGATAATTACTAATGGTGCAAAATCTAAATTAAGATCACAGGGGTTTAATTATATTCTGTTTTAAGAGGTTTCTTTTTTAATAGTCAATTCGAACATTTTTTTAAAAAGTTTGGCGAAAAGTAGGTGAAATCAAACAGTTAGAATTTTGTGCATCTTTTAAGGCATTTGACCTCCAAATCATAGTCCCATAAAAACCTTTATAGTTTACAAAATTGCAACATAAGACTACAAAGAACAGCACACTTTTTTGCACACAGTGAAATACTAATTATTGTACTTTCTTGTAAACGTCTACTCTTATTTTCCATAATTTTTTTAAAATACTGCACAGTATTCCAAATATGTTTGGATAAAGAACCGGATGACCAATTTGGTAGCATTATCAAGTGTCCTGACATTTTCTGTACAAGTTTTACAAACACCTCTGCTATCACCGAAGCATGTATTATGAAAAGAGTTCTACTGAAACATTGCACAGACTAGGGCTTATACATTCAAAGGCAACTTTCAGGAGTGCAGGTCCATCCATTCAGATTAGGAAAAATAATTACATACACACAAAAATAAGAAAATCATAGAGCTGTTACCTAATGTGACTTGACACCAACAAGAACAACAAGAAGTACAATTACTATTACAAATAAAATTAAAATGACAAGCATCTTCCGATTCTTCTTCTGATATTGCTCAGCCTATAGAAACAAAAGAAAGGTAGTTAGCATGTTGATTTCAGCACTGTGCAAAAGCAGACCCTGGTATGATCCATGTTTAGTATCTAGACACCTACTAGACACATACACTGTTTTTATGGTTATAACTTGACATTTCACATTATACTGCAAGGTGGCCATTTTGGGTACGTCTATGCTGCAATTAAACACCTGGGTCTGGCCCCTGTCAGCTGAGTTGGACTTGGGCTGTGGGGTTGTATAACCATGGTGATGATGTTTGGGTTTGGGCTGGAGCCTGAGCTCCGGAAACCTTTCCGCTCACGGGCTGCAGCCTGAGCCCAAATGTCTACACAAGTTCACAGCCCCACAGCCTGAGCCCCACAAACCTGACTTCCCTGGCTAGCTCAGGTCAGCTGTGTTTAATTGCAACGTAGACATAGCCTTATAACTCAATAACTCATGTCAGCATTGTACAGACTTCTTTGACTTGGCATAGGTGTACTGAAGATAAGTATATGCTGAAACCCCTTTATTCACATTAGATTAATTCAGATATGAGGGAAACTTTATGTCACAGAATCTGATCTCATGTCAATTAAACAAAGTTGGGGTGTGCTTATCTTTAGTTCCTGGAAAAGCTGTATACCCCATAAGGTGCTGTGTAAACTATTACTTTACATAAAGCAGAGGCAGCACATCTGAAAGTGTAAATGATAACTAAAATCAGAATTGTAGATTGCTTGGGTGTGGAAATTACCTAAATTGTGGACATAAATCAGGCAATTGTGCATACAAATGTCTCTAAGTAACAGAGCTGGTCAAAAATTCTTCAGACTTTTTTTTGGGTATTAACAAAGGTGGTTTTTGAAGGAAATGAAATGTTCAAAAAAAAATAATTTTCCTTTAAAATATGCTTTTTGATATAACAAATCAAAATGAACATTTTCTTTTAGTTTCAATCGGAATTGAAAATTTTTGTTTTGATTTGTTTTTCAATTGTCTACCCACTTCCCCCAACTTCTCTCCATTCTCCTGCTCAGGGGACTAAAAGGGGGAACCACCCCCATCAAAAGAAGCCAAAACTAAAATTTTAAAATCAAAACCAAACAACGATTCTTGTTTTGATTTCTTAAATCAAAATAGATAAACACCATGACAATTTTTGAAGAAAATGAAAAACGATGTTAGAAATTTTTCATGAGAAATGCTTAATAGGGCTGGTGAAGAAATGTTAACTAGCCACTTTCATATGCAATTATCTGATGTGCAGTCAGCATAACTGCCCACCTAATTAGCTTGGAAATCTGACCCTTAAAGTATCCCAAAACAATGGCTTATGTAATTTTCATTTTGTTATGAGGGAGGAATATTTTAATAATATTAATGGCATCAGGTTTCCAAAGTGAATTAATGCAAATCAGTTGGTATACAGAATTTGAAATAGCTGTGCACATTAAAGCAGAAAAGAAAACTGAGAACATATGCCTTAAAGAAAACAGAGAGATACCAATCGTATTGAAAATAGCAGGCACTCTCTGTTTTATAGTATCATGATGATTTGCATATATATTTCCTGTGACTGATTAGATTTCTACCAAGTGCTTAGCTACAGCCCACATCTACAGAAAACAATCAGTATAAAATGCATATTGCACTAAGGATCCAAACTCTAATCAGTATGCCACAAGGGACCTGTGGCAGGGTCACTAACATGACAATATATTTCCAGTTCTGATCATTTATTTATTTCTAGCCCATTTTGTGTAAACTGCTGGTCATTACTTTAATAATTACAGCCAGGGGATCAAAGCCCTGTTTTCAGTGGTAACCAATTCATCTTTATACACAAGCAGAAAAAAGAAACTAGATAGCAATGTATTATGCTCTTCCCCAGTGGCACTTCTCTGCAGACAATGTATCAGAAATCTGCAACGATATGAGAAGACTGAGTTTGCAGTAAATAGACTTCCAAGTTTCCAAAATATAATGGGCCACTGAGATTCTGAGGTTGAGCATAAACCTCTTATTCCATGATGTTGCCAGCCATGGAAGGATTCAATTGAACTAACAGAACAAAATCCTACATTTAAAAAAAAAAAAAAAAAAAAAAAAAAAAAAAAAAGCCTTTTTGTATCATTTTGCTGGAATCCAAGCTTTTCAGCTACCTCAAAGCTAAGATGTCCAGAGCAGAAGAAGAAGGTTGGACTAAAATCCTAGCCATAGAAAATCCTGATGCCGTAGAAAAAAGGAAAATACCTACTGTTAACCCCACAAAAAGCAATGCCTGCATATTAAACCCAGGCCTCAAGGGACAACATTTGCAAACTTGGACACCTAAAGTGAGGGATTTAAGTCCATGATGAGGGACCTAAGTAACAAGCCTGATTTTCAGTGGAAGCTGCATGTGGCTCAGTAATTGGAAGTCAGGCCACCTATATTTAGGTGCTCAACTATGGATTGGGTGCCTAATGCCAGGCATCATGCTTGAAAATGTTACCCAGTAAAGTTCCGGGTAGAGTCAGATCACAGATTTCACTTGCTGTTGCATCCACAATTGCCACAAGAGCAATTGTTCATTACAGAAGAGGCACTAATTATTTTATTTTATTTAATTTGGCCATGGTTTTTGATGGATCTTCTTAAAAATATTAAAGAGTACCATGTAACAAAGTATACAGCATCTTAAACATCCTCTGTTTACCTTGTGTAATTGTTTCAATCCCTCTTCAGTTTTTACACACGACTGCTCAACATTGTAGTCAATTCTGTCCAGAACTGTACCCTAAATAACAAACAACAGTTATAATGAGCATGAACCTGAACCTAACTAAATACTACAGAACAATCAGTTACAATTAATAAGAGGGTGACAAATAGGGTTCACGGAAGAGAACTGAACTATGCAGGCTAAGCACATTTTCAAAAGAAAGAACTGGTCAAGAAAATAAAACGTTGTCTTTAAAGGAGTTCCTAGCTTAGTTGCCTAAATAATGGGACTGTTAAAGCATGCACAATTTGAGGTGTGTAACAGTGATCATTTCAGTTTTTAAAGTATAAATGCAGAGCCAGTTACTTGTAATGACCAAGAGTTTCTTGCAACTTTAACACTTTTTCATGATCCTGAGAAACAAAGTTGTACTCTTGGTTGGTTTTCTCAACCCCCGAATTCCTTGCACTGTGGAAATGAACAGAAACAATGGGCATCCAAACCCTTTGGGTATATCTACATAGCAACCGGGAGGGTGCTTCCCAGCACCGACACACAGACACACTAAAAAAAGTTGCCAGAATGTTTTAACATGGGCAAACATTTTTTCCTAGCCCGGAAGCCATTGGGGGGGGGGGGGGGGGGAGAGGGGAAGAAATGTGGGGGAGAGGAAGGGGAGAATATGCAAACTAGCTTGAAGCAGACACCAAGCATGGAATATTATAGCCCAAATGGTTGAAATTTGGCAAAGTTGTAAGAAATTGAAAAGAGGGTCTTACAGTGAGCAGTGTCAGGCAACCTTAATAACAGGCAGTGCTACCAGCTGATACCATGGGTCCACCACACACCTGTTCCACTATCATTGCTCCAAGGTCCCTAAATATTTCATTGAGATCAGAGATTGATTGTACAATCTGGCGGATTTCTCGTTCCCGCTCTTCCACCATTAATGTGTTTTGTTCCACCAATACTAACTGGTCATCTGTAAAACCCTGTAGAAATAGAAGATTTAAATGATGAGCTAACAATAACAACATGGAATACTGGTAGTAATAAATATAAAGCATTGTCATCCTAATGCCAGGGCCTCTTTGGAACTCCCATAGCAGCCAGAGACATCGTTAAGAAAAAAATCTTAGTGTACAACTGTGCATTAAACATGTAAAAGATTTAGGGCTGCCATAAAAATAATTTGGATTGCCATCTGTATTTCTGGTAGAGACGATGTAAATCCAGCTATGCATAATTTAAAAAGAAGACACTTGCACACCCAAAATAGGGTAGCAGTTACAATGTCAGCAGGGCATAAAAATCCATCTGAAAGCAAGTTTGTCCGCATGTATAAAACCAAGGAAATGGCAAAACATACATGTCAATGGTAGCAGGTATGGCCTATCTACTCAATGCTCAGTGTACAGAACATCTCATAAGGTCAACTGCTGTTAAAGTGTGTATATTACAGCAATGATTGTGTTTGCAAAATCCTTTTGTATTACATAGACATTACTATTTTTATCTCCCAAGGCCATTCACTACAAAGCACTGTGCTCATTTTCAGGCTGTCTTGTTTAGAGGTCAAGTGGAACACTATTTTATTATGCTAGTTGAAATACAGTCCGCCACCTTTTGCACGAGTTTGCTGCGTAACCCTTTAGCATTGGAGGTTATGGTGCCAACAAACAGGCATACTGAGAAACACTGACATAGCAGGGGTACGCAGTTCCCTGAAACACTGATGTGGGCACTTGTAAGGGATGCATCTGGCATGTGTGGTAACGCTGGAGATGTGTATTATGTAATATACCAAGTAGGTGAGGTAGAGGTGAAGCATTAAACTGGACCCATTCTTCGTATCTATGCTCCATAAGGTCTGTGCAGAAAACTTCAACTTCTTTGTCAAGAGGAAACAGAGCCATAGGGATCACTCCTAATGATTGCACATTGCCACCATCCACTTGAAGCTACTATCCTGCCAGCTGATGACAGTTCTCTTCAGAACCCCTGCATGTGCCCTGGGAAGATGGAGTGAGGGGTGACAATGCTGCCTCTGCAGAGCTCCTAGTCCCTAGCAAGGGAATGAGAGTTCGACTCCTGCACTCATGTCTCCCACACTGCAAAATCAAAGCTAATCCCAACTTCCTAACATTATGAATGACCATCTGTGCTCTTCCTTTTCACCAAAAATTTATGGCATGGTACATATTACTTAACACGTTAGTGATGACATATCAAAGCAGAAAAATACTTTTTAAAAATTAAAGTCTTTAAAAACCCCACTCATTTACAACAGTGCTATTAGGAAAACACAAACAACTGGCAAGATGGAACTCCCATGTGGTTTGATGCATACATCAGACACAATCTGATTTTTGGTTCATTCTCATATTTAAGACCATAGTGAAAAACAAACAAAAAAACCCACTCTCCAATAAACTTCACTTAATACCTACTAACTTACCCGATCATAAAGAGTACTGTCCTCACCATCATCCATAAGCGGGACTGACGTATCAAAGAAATGCTTGGATCTTTCTTCTCGATTCTTCATGCCTGTAAAAAGAGAAAAGCTGTGGTTGAGTAGAATATTTAAATACACAAAGCAGAAAGTCACTCAGATCCACTATTACCATTTTGAAATACAACATTCTGAATGTTAATGTACTTTAGGTGAAATAATATTTTTCCAGAAGCTTCAGAAGGACACAAGAGATGTGCAGGAGAGGGAAAGTTATTTATGCAGAGTAATATCATGCCATTAGCCAGATTTTCCTACGTGACATGCACTGAATTTTAATCAGCATATACAGATTGCCATTTACAAAGCATGACCAACTTTGGCTACGCAAGATTCTGGTTAGATCAACAACTCTTAATCATTATGTTCCATGAACTTCAAGTAATGTAGCATGCTCTAACATTCAGCATATCAAATTTAAAGTAATTTAAAGGAGCTTTTTGTTGTTGCTGCCCCATCTTTAAAAAAGTATTTTATTTTTGCAGAAAAGCATATTCTTAGGATAGAGCAAAGCTAGAGGTGATGAGTAAATACAGATACTAAGGTGATGTGGGCCCTAACGTACCTAGGTACCATACATGCACTATGTCTCTCACAGGGCAGCAGTTTTCAGTATGTCACCCCGCAAGTTATTTTCTAACAAAGAAATTCTCTCAGGTGCATGTCTCTTCCTAGTCATGATCCCAAATCTTACCTGTGGAAACTACAGTGCTCGCCTACAGGATGAAGAGATATTAGGCAAATATTAAGTGGACAAGCTAAAAATACGTTGGTGCATTTGCCTAGTTACAGAATTTTGGATATTGCACATTTTATATGTGGTATATTGCACATAGCATTTTGCATCTGTGTTTTCTCTCCTCTATGGCTGTTGGACATTAACATTTATTAGCAATCAATCTCCACTTGTTGCCTGCAACTCCCACTGCTCTAATCTCTGTAGATCACTTTGCAGTTTGGTTTTTAACTCTTGTTTTTTTGACACTCCCTTTAATTTTGGTGTCAGCCACAAATATAATCAGTTTTATCTACGCCAAAGAAACACAACTGAATTTAAACCAAAGAGAGATATGAAGCAGCCATGTAGCATCCTTTTACTTTTTGACTTTAGTTTGTCAAAACACACCTTTGGAAGTCCTAAGGGTCCTGAATTTGGATACAACTAGCAGCAGGCATCACTGATTGAAGACTAACAGCTGCTTTGCCAATGTAACAGAAGTAGTTCTGCAGATGACTTGCAGGCAATTTGCACACCACAAGTGTTCCACAAAACATAACTTGAGAAAGAATTACGTAGTACGGATTTTGATTGCAGAATAAGTTAGTCTGTACATAAGACTTCACTCATATATATACACTTCATATTTGTACTTGTAACAAGACCACGCTACGTATATTAACTTATTTTATAAATAAGAACAAAAGAGGCACAGTTAAGTGGTTTGAGCATAGGACTTAGAGCCAGGAACTCCTGAATTCTACCACTAGCTCTTCGTGATCTTGGACAAGTCACTTAACCTCTCTGTGCTTCTGTTTCCCCAACCCAGAAAACGGGGATACCACCTTCATAGCACAAATGGAATAGGGTGAGTATTTGTTCAATACTTTGCAGACAGAAGGCACTTAGTTCTATATGTCCTTGCAGATGCTTACGTTTGAGATAGTCAGATTGCGCATGCCTAAAGTTGGTGGATAGGTCCTGCAGGGACTGTGCTAAGGAAGACACTATGTTTCTGAGAACACGTTCTTCTTGTTCTGTACAATTACGTGACCTGCTCTGCAAGGCCTGGACTGCTCTCTGGCATCTGTGAAATAGCTAAAAAAATAATTCCCGTTAGTCAAAGAATAGTAAGACATTTTAATTATCACATGACTCAAATGCTGAATGAATGACTGTAATACTTTAACATAAGGATTTTAAAAGAAAAGTAAAGTACACTGAGGTCCAGGCTGTCATTTAAACGGACATAAAAACACAGCACTCAGATGAAGACTAAAATCCAAACAACTTTGCAGCTAAATGTAAATGAAAGTTTTCTGTAAACTAGATTTTGTAACTGATTAGAGGATTTGTGATTAAGCAAGTTATGATATTTACTTTGTGAATAAAAAAGGCATTGAAGAGCGCATGCAGGTTGTTTTGCCCAAGAACACTATTTACTCCATTAGAAAGCAATTACTTCTGTTCAGAATGGAGGTTGCATATTGGTAATACTATTTTATATTTTATAACTCCTTTACAAACATGAATTACGCGAGCCTCACAATCCTACTGCAAGGGGGTTAACATCTATATTACAGATGGGTAAACTGAGGCACAGAGGAAGTAAGTGACTTGTCATCATAGAGTCAGTCATAGAGTATAAGGCCAGAAGAGACCACCAGATCATCCAGTCTGACCTCCGGTATATCACAGGCCACCACCTCCACCACCCCAGGATCTCAGTGACATAGTGGAAGAACTAGGCACAGAACCCCAGAGTTCTGGCTCAATCACCTGTTCTAACCACAAGAGCGCACTGATTATCAAATGTGAACTTTATTTCAAACAAGTCAGTGCCACACCAGGATAGAGCTAAGTAAAACTGTGGCTTCGGAACGGAACATAATTAACATCTTCTCTGAAAATATTTTGTCTGCACCTGTGTGATCTCTTGGGTAGTAATTTCTATTGCATGTTCTTCTTCGCTGCTATCATCCAAAGTAGGTCTGTTTAAATATTTATCGTGAAGGCTGGCTAATTCTTTCATCTTCTGTTTAATCCTGCTGATATCATCCTGAATCTAAAAGAAATGGAGAAAGGAGAGTAATGCCACAGAGGAAAAGGTTCTGACAAATATCAGATAGACTTAATTTTTGTAAAGACATAATTAACAGAAGCATATACTGTAGAAAAAGAGGCCAAATATTTTAAGCCAAAATGTACAAAGTTGGCCTCTGAATGTGTGGTCTGTGACCTTGTTGCTCTTTTGACATTTTAATTTAGCATAAACCCTCCATCAGTACACATTGGATGGGATTATGGTGCTTTCAGAGATACAACTCCACTGGACTGAACCACAATGCAGTCAAAGAATCATTCAAATTATATAAAAAACTAATAGTAAAATCAAAAATGTAAATGTAGAAGAGAACATGAAAAATCCAGATTGCACTTTCACCCATATCACATGGTGTTGTGATACAAAGCAAGCATAATGGTATAAATTCAAGGGCATAATTTCAAATTGGCTTCTAACAATACAACTGTAAGGTCATAAGCCAGATGTCTGCAAGAAGCATATTGTGTTTGTAAAGGCTGAATACCCATTTTTGTGCACATATGATGGTTTTTGCATACAGAAAAGGACGTGATTTTAAATTTTGTGAGCACATTTTTAGAGGCCCTTTTGAAATCTGTACTAGTAGGTTCAGCCTCACTTTTTGTGCCATGTTTCTTGCATTATGCATGTGTAAAAACATTAGAATTTACAAAAAGACCTCACTTTAACTAACTCCTTTGTAAATTACTATGACAATGAAACTTTATTGAATTGCATTTTCCCAATAAAATCCTTGCACGAGAAACTACATACAACAATAACATGTAAGTAACTTACTTCTCTCACTCCATCAACCCATTTGGGAGGTAGCCGCTTTGTTACACAAATTGCTGCTTCAGGATCTAAACTGATCCCTGATACTAGTGCCATGCGATCATCAGCAAGCTACAAAAGGGAAAAGCAACAAATTTAAAGACAGAAAACTATGCCTATTCAGATTATATACATGCAATTCAGGTATCTGTAATCACTAACTGCAACATCACTTAAAAAAGGCCAGTTTAACAGAGTAGTTAATGTACAGTTTAGTCATTTGTGATGGATGCTCCTCATTTCCTGGCTTGTTTCTCACACATTAATTAGCAACGTCCTTGTGTCCTACCAGGACTCGGGAGATAGAATCCACTCTGCAACTAGCAGGCAGCCACACATTTTCCTCTCTGCTTCTAAGTTGGGACTCAGGAAGCCCTTGAGCTGGAGTAAGGGAAGTGGCCTCACTCTACGTGAGAACTTGTGACTAATACAAGGATCCAGTGGCAACATTTCTCTATAGATCAGGGCCAGCCAAAAGTTTCAAACTTAATTTCATTTCAAGGACTTACATTTTTCAAAAAATATATATATTGTTTTGTAGCCTCAAACAGCAGTATGAAATTTCCAAATTACCAAAGATAGCTTCACAAGGAGCTAATAAACACTAAGAAAAGAAAGTTGTCCATATTCTCAGCCTCCAGGGAGTTCTTTTAGATAAATACTGTATTTGAGTCATTCGGAATCTCAGATACTAGGGGGACACGGGCTAGATAAGTACCTAGGCCAATATATTTAATAAATTATCACTTGCAAGGTCTTCTAGAATAGATATGAAGAAAAATTGGAGGATCCAAATCATGACAACCAGCAAGTTGGGGCAGCACACGGAGGGCACAGGGGATAGGAATATTTTTCCAAGAATCCCTACAGATTCCCAAGAGGTGGAGAGTAGGGCAGAGCCCAGATGTGACTTCCCTCTGGTCCAGAGCAGCGTTGGAGGTGGCAGGGGGAGGGAAGAAACCCACTCTTGCTTCCACAGCCTAAGAACCCAAGTATGTTTCCCCACTATATGTTCTCGAGAGAGGAGAAGTAACACCTGCGGGCAGTCTACCCACTCCGGGAGCCCCAAATGACTCTTACTGGCAGCTTCTGAGCCTTGGAAACCGGTGACATCAAGAAATCTACTCCATACTTGAACACAAATCTTCTGAGGGAAGGAACCTTTGAAGCTTTGGTGGCCTCCCAGCCTCAGATGGGGAGGGGACCCCCTCATCTCAGGGTATTGGGGTGGGGGGATAGTTTACATTTAAAAAAATACTAATCATGGTATTTAGAGGAGCAGTCTGGAAGAGGCAGGGGAGAAAGCAAAAATAAATCAAATGGCATACAACTAGGCAGTGTGCCCAGAGTCACCTTATTTGGGGTAGGAGAATTTTAATAAAACTTGAGGGGCTATGTTTTTAGGAGGCATGTTTACAATAACAAAACTAGAATAAATGTGCAATAATAAGCCAACGTAAATACATGCTACCCCATCCTCCCTTCCCTACTCCCTTCTGCATGTTGCACTCATTTGCTGCATCTTGTCTACTTAGGCCCCAATCCTGCAGAGATCCATGCAGGGCCCCACTGACATCAACAAGGGTCTGCCTGCATGGAGCTCACTGCAACATCAGGGGCTTAGATTGTATGTATACTTTTATTTGTAATGCCTTGCACAACCGGGCCTTGATCCTATTTACGGCCTCTGGGAGTAAAATAAGTAGGTAATAATAGTAGCAACCCTGGCAAGGAAATAACCAACCACACAGGCAAAGCTGCCAACAGAAATACTGTTAGAAGAAAATCTCAAAACCATTTTGTATGTACCGGTAATTACATTAACTCTCATAGTGAGCGCAAGCCTTGCTAACATCATAGTATGCTCTCCAGAACAGCACAAATACAAAGAGGAAAAACATCCTGTGTATATCACAATTTACAGGAGTCACATAATTTGAATGATAGAAGATGTTTCAATGGGTGTCATGATATAGAGTAATGTTCTTGTTTTTAAATGAGGGTGCAGTACATTGAGGAGAGTTAGACAGCATACTTGAAAAACGGAGCATGCATTTCTATTAAAACATAGCATGACTGCAACCAGATTTGAAAAGCTGAAAGGTTTTAAGGGAAAGAGAGAGAGAACTAATCACAAAGATTATCTGCAGAGTTGCAAACGCTTACAGTAAGTGTGCAGGAGCCTTATTTTCCAAATCTTACTGTTAGGTGTAGGTCAAAAAAATTTCACTTCACCCTCAAGAGGCATCTAATAAAGCCTTAATATAAAACAAAGAAGCTAAAAAGAGCATAACATCTTTGCTCAGTCTGGCAAAGACTAAAGGCCCAGTTCTGATGTCAGATATGCTGATGCATTATCTGCTGTTATAGGATTTGACATCATTATTGATTAAATACACTTGTTTATCCTCCATCAGAACTGTGTCCTTAAGGTGTGGAGTGGGTGGAAGGAAGATGTCCATTTATTTCCTTACCCTAGCAATCTCTTAGTGCCCCTCCCTGTCACTCGTTTTTACCCCCCAAAACTAACAACAGAAGAATCTCAAACTGATTTAGACACATAGAACAAGGTAGTTTATCTGGATCTGTTCTTTTTGCTGAGTTAGCTGCTGTAACCGTCAGTATTTTTTTTTATATGAGATTGAAATAACTTGTAATTAAAAAGGAAAATGAACACAGTATGTAGTTACAGCAGTAAGGCTCATTACAGCTCTGTACAAACAAGAAAACTCTAGTACAATAAATAACATAAACCACTTACTACTTCTATAGCACTTTCATTCTGAGTACCTTAGAAGGAAAACATTAACAAAGCATCACAAATCCCTTGAAGTAGTATCCTAATATAACTGATGGGTAAACAGAGGCACTGAGAGGTTAAATGACTTGTCCACAGAAAACTGATGGCAGAGCTAGAAATGAGACCTAGCTCTCTCGACTCCCAGTCCTGTGATCTAGCCAGTAGACCATGCTTTCTAACTTAATTCACTCAGCCTCCTCTCATTCCCACTGAAGTATAGCTGCAACTGCTCTGCTCCAGCTACGAACAGAAACACTCCGCTTCTTTATAGGACATTGAGCAAACAACAGAATGGATTTATTTTATAATTAAATAAAGCAGCATGAACGGTATCTGATAATTTACGTTAAGAAAAAGCTACTGAAGTACATTTTCTTCAGTTCATTTTGTGTGGATTGCATTTTGAAATAGGTTGCTGTGCCTATACAACTGGATTATACGTGATTGCGAAGGCAAGATTTTCCAAAACGTCGTGTAAACCGGAGATGTCATATTCGAGAAATCCCACTAATACTACTTTGTGTAAGCAGATGGCAACATGTATATTTTGTAGCTGTGCAGACAATCAAAACCTGTGCAAATTAATTGTTTCTAGTGTATAATGCTTTTCTAATTTAAAAGCTTAAGCTTTGAAGATCTGTTGATAATAGGGATACTCCCAAAGGCCCTGTTGCAGCAAACATTATTCGGCACACTGCTTAGTCCATTGAAACCTAAGGGACTACTCACAGTAATAAGCCCTATGCCTGCTATGGTTTACAAAAGCAGGAGTAACATCTAATGGTTTCACTGTATAAAGCTTTTATATGTAGTGTGTACACAGCAAAACTGGACAGTTTTATGTAAGTATATAGTAATACTGTAATGTGAGTACCCTGAACAGCAAAGCGACTCACGAAGGCTCTCCTTCACGCTAATGGAAAAGCTGCCTCATCCTTGTATTGTGAAAAAACCATTAGTGATCTCACACTGTTAAATCTCAAAAATTAACAGTAAAAAGAAATGAGTGTTCTAACCAATCATCATCTATATTGGATGCACCATGGTGGAACAAAACATAAAAAACAATACCTCATCCAGCTCCTGATATGATTTGTTGATTCCATCAGCCCCATCCATTTAGGGACAGCAAAAGGTAAAAGAGAGAGAGAGAGAGAGACATAGGACAGAGATAGGGTACAGTCAGTTGAGAAAATACTGAAGCTTTATTTTTTTTAAATTGACAGTTTACCAAGAACAAACCAAAGAAGCTCTTAAAACAATAATAGCTAATAAAATACAGCATTCTCAATGCATCTACATAAGCATTTAGCCTTGTGCACAAAAGCACATTTTGCTTTAAAAGTTATTTCAGTTGTTTTCTGGTAAACAGGAACACAACTTTTGTTTAAAAAAAATCAAGAAACAGTGAATAAATTGATTTAAATACAATATATGATTTCAAATACCAACTATCAGATAGAAGAATTGCTATGTAAAACATGTTTAATATGAGCCGTAACAGTTGAAAGTAGCAAGGATCATGTGCCCATACTATTCAAAATCCAGTATACATTTTGACACATTCAATTCACGAAAGAGATTGGAGGACCTGTATGCATTTTGGTTTGATATTTTTATTAGGCAAAGCTTGAAAAATTGACTCAAGACACACATTTACTGATAAGCATCCCAGTCACCTTAAGAGGACATAGGGAAAAGCAAAAAAAAAAAAAAAAAAGCCACACCAAACCACCAAAAGGTGCAAGAGTTAGTTTAATATACTCTAGTTAACAAATAATGTTATTGTCCTTATAGTTGAAAAGCATATAAAAGACTAGCAACTACAATATATTTGCAACTTTACCAGTGTAACCACTGCGTTATCTTTGTACTGTATAGTGTATGAAAAAGGGACCAGAAGGATCATTGAAAAATGAATAAAGCAAACATTACTTTTAAAGCAAGGACAAAACGCTTTAGAGGTAAAAAGGTGTCTCATGCTACACTTAAATACCTCTTATATTTACATACTCAGCTTTAGAAATAAAAAGTAATTTAAGAATGCTAAGTATTTAAACTTTGCCTGAGTATTTAAAATTTCAGTTGCATTGATTCAATGACTGTCAGTATCAGAAGGCTGAACTATTCTAATGCAGAATAAAAAAAAGTTAACTTTTTATAGCAATGTCTAGAATTCATGAAGGGTGGTAGATCAACAATCCTGGAACCTGTTTATCCAAAAACACCATAAGAAAAGGTAGTGACAATTAGGTTTCGTCAACCTGCCAGTATGCTTCAATCCTGTTCTGGAGGCACCATGTTAGGGAGGAAAAGGCAATTTGCACAGATGTTATACTGATAGGTGTAGTTATAGGCACCCCAGACAGATAGCCAAAAACTGTATAGACCGAGCTTTCTTGCTGAGTCTAAAGTGGATTTAACTAAGTAGCAATTATGGACGAGACCTGTCCACTAGGAACTAGGTCCAGCTATGAATTCATTTCACGCAAGGCAACAAGGAGACATGAAACTTTTCAATCTCTGCCAATGCTAGTTGCATTTACATCAGCACTTGACAAAATAGCTTTTTATTCCATCAATGCTGGTAAAGGTTTTGAAAATGTAAAGCTGTAAACAAGTGCTAAGTATTACTAATCCATTACCATTTCAATTGACATTGAATTTGATTGGTCAGTTGCTTCTATGCCTGTTTTCATGATAAGTAACATTTCTAGGTAAATATTAAAACTTTAGAGTGTCTGAAAAAACCCTGGTGATTTAACAACCTCTAATTACAATCTGGACAAATAACATTTTAGAAAAGCCAAATAGAGTGCCAGAATAAAGTACGTTTAAAATATATTACTAGGTGTGACCTTTACTGTTCTATAAATGTAATTTCATAAGTAGCTTGACAAAGATAGGTGGAATAAAGCTAAACATGAACAAAGATTAGTCAATGGCAGCTCCCAGGTTGAAATGGAATTTATAACATTAAGTACCGTTTCTCCTTACAGAAAATGCACTAATGAAAAGCAACAGAGAAAGAAGGGAGGACCCATATGTTTACTGGAGGCTTTTCTAAATAAATGAGAAGATTGACCTAAAAGTGGAAATGGACAGAGACAATTCTATACTAATGTAGTTTCAGTTACCAATCAGAAATCTACTTGGCTGGGCTGTCAAACATGGTGCTTTGTTATTTTAAAAATTGGATTTCAGTAAGTAATTCAAATTGGCCTTGTTTATGTGCATTTACCAAAGCCTCTCTCTCTTTCTCTCTCTCGATAATTATTTCGTAAGTGATTTCAAAGCAACACTGGAATCTGAAGTTTTCCATCATAGTCTGACCAGACCAAAATTTACAAACAGCCACAGGTATAGAGTTTGTCCCCTTGCACGTGAGGTCAAGAGGAAACAAACAATAAAATATTACGGAGAAAAATGGAAGGGCTTCTCCTTTCATATTTAAAACATCCAAATTGGAAATAGTTCCAATTAATCCCTTAATATCTTATTGTTTGTTTCCTCTTTCGTTTCTGATGGCTTTTATAGCTTTTGTTGTTTGTATTCTATTGCAAAGTGGTTATAATACATAGTGCAGATACCACTTTTATTTATATATCTATATATATCTTGCTGTATGTTTAAATTACCAACAGAGAGAATACACGCCAAGCCCCACTCCTGCAAACTGATGTACAAGGGTGGACTCCTGTGCCTGCAGAGTCCAATTAGCTTCTACATTTGCTATTATACTATGAAGTATTTTCAAGTAGCTGAAATAATGTTTAGCTGAAAAAATGTACAGAGTTTTCTATGCTGGATTTTTGCATACTTAGCTGTATATATAGCAGTGGAATGTGGCTTTATTAAAACAAGTGATTAAATTTCAGAATGGAAAAATAGCAAAGCTAATTCCTACCAGGGAAAGAAAAATTGAATGATTGATACATAACTAAACATGTCAAATAACTTATGATCTTGCCTGCAGATGTGCTAATGAGCACGTCTGTGCCTGCCTGGCGGTCCGCTCTAATTGCATCTTCTTGCGGAATTGTAGCTATAACATGGACTTCATACAATGGGTCCAATTTTGAGATCCTTCCTTAGGGATTCAAAGGGGCTTTGCCTGTGTGAGTCAGTATTGGACCCTGTATGCATATGTACATGTTCTTTAAAACAAGGAAGAATCAAACGTGTACCTGGAGTCAGACTGACATATAAAAACCTGAGTGGCTGCAAATGGTTTTAAAACTAGAAAAAAATTATTTGATTATTGCTTTTGCTTAAATCGTTTCCTTGCTTTTTTCATCACTCTATGTACAACTGGAAAATAGATGTTTGCACTCACTAAGATAACAGAGCTATTGCTTTGGAAGTTCAAAGTCCTAATAAAATTCAGCTTTTAGATTGCTTCTGGGTGACAAATTCCCTAAAGGGAATGGTTTAATTTTTTGGGGTAGAGTAAAACAAGCATTGGCTGTGTGGACAATTATAAACCATCTTACTTCCTTTTTCCTACACTTTCATGAAGTGTAATTATGTGATGGTATTTTCAGAATTTGGAGATTGAATCATGGTACATTTGTAATACATCTATTGATTGAACAACTTCTACAACAAGAAACAACAAAAAGATCTGTCAGTTCTAGGATGCCATGTTACATGAACTTCAAAAGACATTCATGCATTGCATTTTAACAAATTTATGACACCATGATACATATGCCTCTTTTGTCCTTAATTAAAATATCAGATACACATTGAAGAGAGCACAGTCATTCATTTTACTTCAGGAAAGAGATACCAGCAACTTGTCTCAAAATAAGAAAAGGTTAAAATAATGGTGGTAAACTGCATTATAGGTTTTAACAGTGCCCACAAAAAAGTGAGGAGAAGAAGAAATCAGAAAGAAAAGATAGCTTTGTTCCTTTCACCTGGGAAAGGAGGTGGGGGTGGGAGAAAAAGAAGGGACAACAACTTAATGTCTAATAATAATGTGAAGATATTTAAATAATAATAAAGGTTATTATTTATGAAGCAAATAGACAAGATCAGTATGAAAGGACAGATCTATTCTATTCATTGTACACGGGGAGAGGACAGTGGGAAGGAGAGGTGGTGTTAGAAGTGTGGTACAAATGGAAGGTGGGGCATGGGGAGAAAGAAGTGTAAAGGGGAAAGAGGTAGTAAGAGGAAAGGAGATGGTGAGGAGAAGAAAGAAGAGCAGGGGGGGGAGGTGAGGCAAAGGAGTGTACTAGAGGAGATGGGGTGAGGAGAGAAGGAAGGAAGAGACAAGAACACTTGCTGTCTGACAGTCCTAAGCAGATGGCATTAGAGCAGCAAGTGTGGGATACAGTAGGATGAAGGGAGGAGACTCACCGCAGCAGCCATGCTACGTGAATTCAGAGGGCTGGAGGAGCTGTAACTACTCACTTGCTCGGCCAGCAGCTGCCGGTTTTGGATCGCGTTGTTCCGCAACAACAAGAACGCGTCTGTTAAACGCCGGGTGGCCATGGCTCTACTTCTAGGGGCCCCCCGGGACTCCCCGCAGAGCTGTCACGGGACCCCTCGGTACCTCCAGGGGTCCCAGCCCCGCGCCTTCAAGGGCCCCCCCTGCACTGCCAGGGGTCCCAGCCCCGCGCCTTCAAGGGCCCCCCCTGCACTGCCAGGGGTCCCAGCCCCGCGCCTTCAAGGGCCCCCCCCTGCACTGCCAGGGGTCCCCGGATTCCTCGACTCCCCTTCGGCCTACACGGGACACCCCGAGCCCGCCGATGGCTTCTCTACCTAAGGACTCCCAGGTCAGGCTTGTGCCCGGGGCATCCCCCTCAGGGAGCCCCGGAGCCTCCCGCGCTGTCCTAAGGCGCCCCCCCGGGGCCCTGGCTCTCCTAGGCCTGGGGCTCCTGCTCTAGCTCAGCCCAGACACCCCGGGGCGGATACAGCGCGAGTCCCCGGCGGCTCCTTCCCGCCGCTCCCAGGGACCAAGGAGCGGGAACGAGCCCCGACTCCCTGCGGCAGCCCCCGGCTTCATCCAGCCTTCCTCCCCGGATCTGACTGCGGCCCGGCTCACTTCCGCGTTGTGCATCGCCAGCGCGCCTTCCCCCCGACCCGCGCGCCGCGGCACCAACGTTCCGGCCCCGGGGCGGCCTGGGTACCTGCCCAGGATGGGATGGGAGGGGATGAGCGGGGCGGGGGGGAAGAAGCCTGTTGTAGCTTTCAGCCTGAGATCTCGAGGGATTCCTCAGGGCTGCCCCACTGTCCCCAGCAGCTCTGGGCAGTAGGGTGACCAGACAGCAAGTGTGAAAAATCAGGATGGGGGAGGGGGGGTGGTGGTAATTGGAGCCTATATAAGAAAAAGATAAAAAAATCGGGACATCCCTATAACATCGGGACATCTGGTTACCCTACTGGGCAGCGCCATGGGGGTTGCCCCCAGTGCCAAGCCTGTGGGTGCTGCAAGTGTCATGGGGACTTTGCTAGGGTTGCCAACATTGTATTTCAAAAGCAAGGGACTGTTTTCTTAGCACCTCCTCCTGGTATTATTAAAGATTATCAGTAATAATATAATTTATGAGCAGTACTCATCTACATTCGCCAGCGGTATATTTTGCTGCTTTTTGCAGCACTCAGCAATTCCCAAGCTTGTTGTACAGAGATGAACAAATAAAGGATGGGTGTCCCTTGTAATAAGGGACTGTTGCTGGTGCCGTCCCAAGTTTGTGACAATGTTCTTGGGGGTTACTGTCTGCAATAATCAAACTCTGTGAAAGCATAAGCCAGTACTGATTTGGGGAAAAGGGCCAAGTCTAGTGCCTTAACTTGAGGGCAGCTGCTGAATCATTAACCTCTCTCCAGGACTAATCTCCAAAAGTAGTACAAAGAGCCAAACTGTTAGTAGGATCACCAGCCCCAAGCATTCAGAAAGCATTAGTCAGGCCCCAAAATCATGAGGTTGGCGTAAAAATCATGAGCTATTAAAACTAATAAATGCTGGGTTTTGCTGATTTGCCTTCTGGTTTCCCAGCATTTACTGTTTAGGTGTTCCAGCTTTTCTCTGCAATCAGGAGGGCTGAAAATGAGCTTCTCACGTAATCACAAGACTCCAAAAGGTGGGGCTTTAAGCAAAGCACTGGCCATTGCAAGATTCTGGGTAAAATCATGACAGCTGGCAACACAGTACATAAGCATCAGAGTAACACAGAATAGAGGAACAGAAAGGTGACCTTTCTCCAGGCAGGCTGCAGCCAGTATAGTTCTGGAATTCTTGTCTGAATTCATTTAAATTGTGGGAGATGTTATTTACTAATTAAAACAAAATACATATTTAAACATTAATTTATTTGAATTTTTCAAATGGCAGAAAAACAACAACAGAGAACTGGGGCTGACTTAAGAAAAACCTCAGGCTTTTCCAATTTCCTTTGTTGCTGGATTGTTCTATTGCACTGGGCATTCTGTATGCTGGGCCACTTCCTGGAGCTGCCTGGGAGCCGCCTTTTGGTATGGAGAGATCTATGCTTCTGCTGTCTGCCCAGTGATCCAATGCAAGGGTCTACACAGTCTTTCTTGTACTACAGCCCCGTCTCACCAGCTCCCCAAAGCTTACTTTCGAAACAGCAAGAAACTGAAGCCAATGTACAGTGGCAGGCAGGCATTGTGTCTAACCGCCTGGGTCTTTAGTGATCAGTGGCCTTTGCCATTATAAGACATCTCTTGAACAGCTCTACTGCCTCGATGAAAGAGACTAGAAATTTGGAATGTGAGAGGGATAGAAGTCTCAGTTCTGCAAAGACTTAGCCATGTGCTTCATTTTCAGTGGTCTGGTGAAAATCTGTTTTGATTTTGGCTCCATTATAAAGGTTTAAAATATATACTTTACTCCTCTATGTGATTTTTTAAATCTACTATAACCATTTTTTATTTTGTGAGAACAGGTTTTTGCTAATGGTCTTCCAACACTTTCTTGGCACTGCGCATGCATGTGTATGTAAGCTGAGTTGAAGTCTTCATTCAATAGGCAATCTCTCAACGTTCCTTTCATTCTGGACATGTGTATATAAGAGAGCTGGTTGGAATTTCTCTGAATCTGATGAGGGTGCATATGGAATATTTCTTCATTCCGTACAGTATTGCAAGGGTCAGATGGTACCTTAATTTTGGCATTTCATGATTTCATTTAGCAAACTTTGATGTTCTTTTAGCATAGTTTTTTCTTCCTTTCTTATCTCCATTTAAAGATGTTTTTGGATTCCCAGCTCTCTGGCCTCTTTTTGTATTATAACTCACTTGGTATTTTGTTGTTGTTGTTTTAAATGCTATTTCTTCTGCTTGCGCTCCCCACTATTTCTTAGCATCTTTTCCTTGCTGCCCTACTTAGTGAACAATGATACAGTATATGGTCTATGTACTCTCATATTCCTCCACCCACATTCTCTCCCACAACCAGGACCTACTCCAAAACCCATTGAACTGGATGGTAGTCTTTCCATTTACCACGGTGGGCTTTAGATCAGGCTCCCAAAGAAAGACAAAAGTATGCCTTATTTCAGCTATTAATTCTATTTTGAGGCAAACAGTTAAGCAAAATTTTTCAAAAATGATTAGATAACTAGAGCCACATTTTCAAAAGATGACTTTAAAATTGTGCCCACACATTTTGGCATCTCAGTCTAGTTCCTAATGGAGCGCTATCCACATCATACTAGTCACCAGCATTGTGTAACTATTCGGACTATTTAGACAAGGGCGATTAGATCTCATGCTTCAGGGCTCAAAACAAAGGTCAGGAAGGAATGTCTTCTCACTCCCCCATTGGTACATTTCATATGGGGGTGGCAGAGGGAACATTGCAATCCTCTGATGCTACAGGCTGGTGCCAGTGGCAGGATATTGGGCTAAATAGACCAATAAGTCCAACTCAGCATGGCAAACCCTACAGTTCTTTCACAACTGGGACCTTTGTTAGCAATCTCAGCAGAGATGTTCAAGAATAAACGGGCCATGGTGACTAAATTGACTTTGTTACTGCTAGACGTGATCCCTCTGGATCAGAGTTCAGGCACTTTGGAGGAAACTTGCACTGCCCTTGCACCCGTTCATTGGATAAATAGATGGTTTCAGACTCTAGGGGTGTCAGTGTACCAGCTTTCGTAAGTACTTCATTCATTTTAAAATTAAAACAGCGCGCTGCTTTGACAGTGAATTGGGGTCCTGCCTTTTGCAGGTCGATGTGATTCTTGCAGGCTTTCTATAGGTGGTGCTATAGGGTAGCAAAATGAGAGTGGAAACATTCTAGACATTATTTTATTTTATTTCTTTTGGTAAATGAAGCCTCCTTTGTTTCTACTAGTCCTTGGTATTTCAACTTTCTTAAAGAAAACTGGAGGTAATTGCCTATAATTTCTTTATTTTGCTGAACCATAATTAAAATGCACCCATTGGAAAGTTGTATAAACAGAAGAGAACTATTATTGCCTCTGTGTTACAAATGTGTGCCTATTACTTTTCTTTTCCTGGAAACCCACTGATTGAACAAGCTGTCTTTTCATATGATCTAAGTTAACTCAAGTTTTAACAGCAGATTTGTTGGAGTTAGAGATTAAGAATATCACTAGGGAGAGACCCTGAATTGTAGGCATTTAAAATACAATAATGCTAGGAATTCATCTTCCAAAGTGGGGCCGGGTGTGCCTCGAGCCACACTCAAAAGTCCTGTTGATTTCAGCAGTACTCCTGCACACAGAACAATTGCAGAATTTGGCCATAGGAGTATACAGGTATCACTTACTCTGCCATTGAAATACAGTCAAACTCGGGGTGCAATGTAGCAGCTGTTTAACGGCATGTAGGAAATGACCAAGAATTATGTATCCAGGTGGAAATGTATGGGGAGTTTAGTGGATCAGAATTTAATAGCCAGAGTTGGTGTATACATCTAGAAATGACATTAAAGTACCTCTGGTTCACATACCTGACTAGAAGGGGTGTCCTGCCCAAAAGCAGATGTGAGATTTATAGTATATGATCTCCAGAAATCTCTCACATTCATATGCCAACCTAATGATGCATATGGTACTGTACCTAAACAAACACCCTGGTCAGCTTATTTGTGGAACCCTCCTTTCCCTCCCCTTTGTAGGATGTTAAGTCTCCAGTGTGATGTCATGTATCTATAACACAGATTGTAAATTACACGGCATTAATCTGGAGTAACTCTGCTAAAGTCATTTGGAGATATTCTGGATTTAAACTGGGGTAGCAGATGTCATTATTTGTTGCTGGGTCTTTATCCCTTTTGTAAAGCGCCATGAACACTTGTGCCACTATATACAGATGAATAGTAATAATGGATAATAACTAATGTAACATGAACCCAGTACTGCTCACACTGAAGTCAACGGCAAAGCTCTCATTGACTTCATTGGGAACTGGACCATATGGGACTGTGATGAACAGAAAGGGTCAAGTTATAGTATTATTATTTATGGAATAACATGGATGGATGTGGTGCTAGACAAAATAATAACATGGATGGACCTGGTGCTAGAGAAAATAAAATATAGAGAGATCCTGATTCCCATCTTACACCATTGAAAACCAGGAATAATGTCACTGAAGTAAAAGGAGTTACACTGCCGTGAAAACTGTACAAATGTGATCAGAATCAAGCCAGATTATCTGCCATAACGAGCTCCACCTCCTCCCTGATGTGACTCAAACCGATACAACTGAGATGGTTCTGTAAAGCTCCAGGATGAGACACCAGTTCTGGCACAGGAAAAGTGAGGAGAGATCACTATTCATTATTTGCATTGCAGTAGCACCTAGAGGCCCCAACTGTGATCGGAGCCCCATAGTGCTAGGCGCGGAACAAACCCATAATAGAAGACAGTCCGTGCCCTGAAGAGCTTATCATCTAAATGCCCAAAGCATAAAAGGACGTACCACTATCTATACTTTACAAATGGGGAATCAAAGGGTAAAGAGACTCATTAAGTGATTTGGCCACGGTCACATAGGATGTGAGAGCTAGGAATTGAATCCAGAAAGCAGACGTATCTCCATTTTACAGATGAGGACACGGGGACAGAATGATTGAGTGACTTTTCCAAGGGTACACACAGGATGTCTGGGGCAGAGTCAGGAGCTGACCTAGATCTTTTGAGTTCCAATCTAGTGTCTTAACCTAAATTCACTCAAAGCTACGCGGCAGCAACAGCCCATTAAGTGCCATCCAGGCGCTCAGGGCTGCGGCGGGGAGAGATGCCTCTCCCCCAGCCCCGGACCTGCCGCGGCGGGTAGAGGCACCTCTCCCCACTGGCCCCAGCCCAGCCCCAGACCTGTTGCATCTGGGGGCAGCTGTGGGAGAGGTGCCTATCCCGCGGCCCGAGCTCTGATGCTGCCGCAGTGGGGAGAGGTGCCTCTGCCCCCCAGCCCAGGTGCTGCTGCGGGGAGAGAGAGCTGGGGGGAGTCCTCTCTCCCCACCGTAGCCCTGGGGAACCTGTACCCCAAATCCCTCATCCCAGCCCCACCCCAGAGCCTGCACCCCCAGTCGGAGCCCTCACCTCCTCCTGCACCCCAACCCTCTGCCCCAGCCCTGAGACCCTCAGCCCCAGCCCTGAGCCTGCATCCCCAGCTGAAGTCCTCACCCCCCTGCACCCAAACCCTCTGCCTCCGCCCCAAGCCCCCTCCTGCGCTCTGAACCCCTCGGCCCCACCCCCGCCACATGAATTTTGTTATGTGCACCAATATGGAGATGATGTGTCACACATCTCCTCCATATTGGCACACATAACAAAATTCATTCCGCACATGGGTGGGAAAAATTAGAGGGAACACTGGTTAACCCCTAGACGATCTTTCTTCCCTGAGAAATCACTGATGAGGAGACCAATGTGAGAAATTTCCCTAGGAGCTATGGGATTTAAGGAGGAAGAGGAAGATTATACCAGATAAACAAGAAGCCTGCCCTTGTTCAGAAAGGGAACCATGGACTGCCTTGTCTCCAGTCCCCAGCTTCTGCTTGTGTTCACCCTCTGAAAGACTTTATCTCTTCAAATTAGAAGGGTTTTTATCTGCTAATAAAATTTAGTAGAGTGATTCAGAAAGCAGCAACACAGTAGATCATGGCCTGACATTCATTCCAGCAATAACAATTCTTATCAAAGAAGGATCTCTTTCATACACTTAGGAAACAGTCAGGCCAAAATGTCGTTCCAAAGAAATTAATAGCTTTTGCGCATTGAAATATACATTTTCGAACAGCAGAGGGCAAGCAGGAGCAGGTGTCTAGTTAGCAAATCTAAATTCTCCTGGTCTAGATTTTCCTACAGACTTAGGAACTTAACGAATTGGTGCCCAGTGGCTAGAAAATTTCTTAAATACTCAAAACAGGGAATCTTGGATTCCCAAACTGGCTTTCTGTCACTCACGATAGCTGCTTGCAGCTGATATACCATTGACACGATGCGGCTTTGCATGGTGTTTATTGCTATTCTCAGAGGTCCTTAGAAGTGGGAAATGCAAGAATCTGAGACTAATACAGGGATGAAGTAAGAAACCAGACCATGCAAAAAAAAAAAAGAAGCTTATTAGACCAAGTGAAGTGAGGGGGCAGAGGTACAGCTCTGAGTAGCTGAGGAGAGAAGATGAAAACCCTTTTCTGTCTGAAATAGCCTCATACATCTATATATTAAAAAAAGCAAACCACACTTCCGAAAACAAAACAGGGGGCTTGTAAGAATCAGCAGCAGGTCCAGGAGAGGACCTGCTATCTCACTAGCTTTTCCTCTTTTCTTTATGTTCAGAAAACACAATTACAGTATTTCTATGAACAAATATGAGCACTTCTATAGGGCCTGTCAAAGAACTTTTAATAACATGAATCAAAGTCTCCCAAACTCCTTGTGAAGTGGGTGATTCTTATTGTTGCCATTTTACAGATGAAGAAACTAATGCACAGAGAGCTTGAGACTCTTTTAGGGCCAAGGTTTGCACTTCGTTATCCCTGTGCAATCCCACAGAGGTAAATAATAAAGCTTCAGAGTAAGACATGGAGATGGAAAGTGAAGAAGAGATGGAAAGTGACAAAGGGAGATATGTGGGGCCAGATTTTCAGTGATGCTCAGTACCCAGCAGCTCCTGTTGTGACATTTATGGCATGGGTGTAGTTCGACTTCTACATATGGAGGGGGGTGTCAACTCCAGTCAGGCCAATGGGGCCACGCATGTGGGGGGCAAATTCTACGCCTGCCTAAGGCTTACAGCTTGGGGGGGGGCAATGCCTCTTGTGCTCCCCCTCCCCCAAATTACACCCATGACTTATGGCCAGATTTTCAAAATGAAACAGCCCCAAAGCCCTAGCTGTCTGGCATGGGCCAGCTGCAGGTTTTTCTTTGCTGCGTAGACATTAGGATCATAGTGTTCTTTACAGTGGTCTACAGGTTGGTTATAGTGACGGGTGGCTTGCTCAAAAGAGTGAAAAGTTAGCTGAAAACCGAAAATGTGCAGCGTTTGTGGCTGTCATCGTGTCTGGCGAAGCAAATGGACGCAGGAGAGCACAGAAAGGTATTCCTAGATCTCCCGAGCTCCTGGATCTAATGGTAAATAGAAACAAACACAAGTGGGACCAAATCATTCTTTGCCTCTGCCAGACATAGAAAAACTACTTCCAGTCACGCAGGAGGAGATAGTAAGTCACATCTAGTGCAGCAAGAAGACATTTTTAACTGGATTTGGAGCCAGACTTACAATTGGTCCAGTTCATCCCTGATGTAGCTTCACTGAAATCAGGGGGGTGCTGGATTGGGCTCTTAATAAGTGAAATTAATGCTGTTTATGAGAGGAAAATGAAGAGCGCTGAGCTGCATGGAAAGTGGAATCTTTAAATAATAAGTATGATGGATAAAGCAGTGCGAATGCAGTCATTATCTATCTATCTATCTATCTATCTATCTATCTAGTATTTGAGCATGAGAATTGTGATCCTGCTGTTCAGGATTATTTTGAATGGGAAGGAAAGGACAGACAATTCTTTGCTAGGATGCCTCCTGCCAACCATCTCATCACTGTGGTGCACAAAATGTATCTTTTCATGTAGCTAAATGTGAAAACTGCCCAAGAGGCACAGTGCGCGTGACGGGCACGTGCCACAGCCAGCCCTGCGGACGTGAGGGGACAGCCACGTGGCAGTATCTTAGGGAATGGCTGCTTGTGCCGTTAGCAGTTTGCAGACACACCATGTCGCTGTTGCCCCTTTATCATGCTTTTCTGCAGGTGGTGCTGCTCACACTGTAGAGGTAGGTTAACAGGCAGCTACCAAACCTCCCCATGCCAAGGAGGTCAGTTCTGGAACACAGAGTCACCCAACTTCATAGAGAAATGTGGCTACTGAACCTGAACCTGGACTCTGGCAATGCTCTTTCCTCTGGCAACCTTGGCATTAGAGGTGGTAGATATTCCTCTCTGAATTTTCTGGTGCCGGCTCTTTCATAGTCTTGCTCTTCCAGCCTTGTTTTACATATTGGACATTACTCATCAGATTTTTGAACAAGTGTGCATCTCTTGCACACACAACTGCCCGGTGTGGTCCTATTGTGTAGCTGCACCGACTACTGAGACACCTTGGCTGTTTCGCTTCCACAACTGTCCACCTAATTTGCAGACACAATTCCTTGCAACTGAGCACACAGTTGGGAGTAACAGCGCTCACAAATAACCATGTATGGTCCTTTTCTGGGTTCTGCTGCATTCCTCATTCCTTGAACTGCCAGGCCCCAGGTGGCTCAGTTTGGTTTCCATGTGGATTTTGTGAAGCTAATCTGAAAAAATCCCTAATGCAGTGATAACTCCTTGTTTTTTTAATGCAGGAGCTGAACAGCAAAATCAGAGTGTTTGGTGTGAGTACAACATTCCTCTGGGGTGTGTGTGTGTGTATGTGTGTGAGCGCATGCACGCACACACCTCTAGAAAGGTTTCTGGTTATTTATATAACAGAAGTGTCACGTAACAGAGCTGTTTGCTTTGAAGAGCAAAGGCTTAATGAGTAATGTTCAATTAAAGAGGAGAAAAGGCAAGTGAGAACGCTCTACTCTGTTCCTTCTATCTGGTTTGTTTCACACGCATTTTTCAGAGTGTTTCTTTTTAAACACATATGTTTCATTTCATGCTTTGAGGTCAGACTTTCTAATGGCCCCCTGAAAATGCCGCTGCAAAATGTGCTTGCACATCCATTTGCCATCTGCAAAATGGGGTGACATGTATGGATATACAAGACAGTAGCAGTTGCCCACAAGGGGCTCTGATCTGGCTTTTACAGTCAGACAGTCCTTAGAGAGGTAGGTTAGTCTAGTGGTTAGAGAGGTTGCCTTGGACTTATAAGACCCAATTTTAATTCCTTCCTGTGACCAGATGTCCTGTTTTTAAAGGGACAGTCCTGTTTTTGAGGACTTTTTCTTATATAGGTGCCTATTACCCCACACCCCTTGTCCCGTTTTTTCACAGTTGCCATCTGGTCACCCTACTCAGTCAGACTTTCTGAGTGAGCTTGAGCAAGTCACTAGGTCTCTTTGGGAATAACATGCGGCTCACAGTTCTTCCCTATCTCACAGGATGTTATGAGGATAAATACATTAAAACTCTCAGGTGCTCAAATCCTACAAGGATAGGAGTCATACAAGTACCTGGTAGATATATATAGGTTGAGAGAGGGTGCAGAGGTGATCTGGACCAGCAGCGGCATTCTGGTTGCCTCTGAGTCCAGGACTGTTAGGCTAGAGCTGTCTAGTTCCTCTCACCCTCATACTAGCTCCTAGGGAGAGAGGGGCCAGTCCCATGTTGTCTCTGTGCAGTAACCGCTGCTGGGAGCGCCTGGAAAATGTTGAAATATCAAGCTATGAAAATAAACTGTTACTGAATTTTCAAACGTTACCACCATGCAAAAAATAGACTGGATGTAAATGGTAGAGGAAACAAAGAATAGGCTGGATTTTAATGAGTAGAGGAGAGAGACTTTCCTATGGCTGGTTAAAAGTTTCCATTCTATGAGCGCTGGTAGTATATTCAGTCCTGTGTATGCTCCAACACACTTTTATCGCTGGGGAATGCTGCTGCATGGGTGTGGAGTTAGCAACTCCTCTACATTCCCCTTAACGTGGAAAGTCTTGAGGCAGATGTTTTGCTCGGGAGGGGCGCAGCAGCAAGAGCTCCTTTGGTGAAGCCAGTATTGCCTCTTTTCAAAGTGACTCAGACATCAAAGGTGCAAGGCTTCGAGAATGTTTTTCTCAGAGTGAAAAAAGGAGCAAGGATAATTCTATGGAAGACTAAACCCAGGCATCTACCATGTGCAGAGATAGACACACGGCACGCCTCAAATATGAACAAGCTCAGAGGAGTCCAGATCCAGGGCCTTGATTCAGCCTGTTATGCAGGTGATGACCATACCAAGCGGGGTAGGTAGAATAAGTTTTATTCCCATTTTGCAGAAGGGAAAACTGAGGCATAGAGAAGGTAAGTGACTCAGCCAGGGTCATGCAGCAAGTCAGAGGCAGAGTCAGGAATAGAATCCATGTCTCCTTACTCCATGCTATATCCAGTGGCCCAAATTGCCTCAGTCTCCCCAGCTGTAAAGTCAATAATAAAATGTACAACCGGCAATCTCACTGGGCTTTTGTGAGGATTAACTAATGGCTGTGAAGCGCTTTATTAACGTATAGGTCCGTAGCATGTGTAGGTACCCTATTATCCCCATCTATAGAGAGTTCTAGGGTTGGGGCACCAGCTCCTTCCCTAGATGGCACCCTATGACCTCACATGAGGGCAAGTTTTGCCAGGTCCCCAGCTGGCTAGAGCATAGGTTGCAGGGTTCAGTGAACACTATCTGAGGGCACATGCTGCTCTTTCCTAAAGGAGCATCAGTGCGCTCCTCACCAAGTGCAGCTGCTGCCCATTTTGCCCTGCTCCAGCAACATGGCTCTGGTGCCAAATGCGTGGCCAGCACCCTTTTCAGCTTTCTGTATCTAAGGACGGGATTTTGCCCAGTAAATATAGGCATCACTTCACCACCCACTGAAATGCAGCCACTTCTGGGCTAGAACGTGGTGCAGGATTTACCCACGCTATACAACAGCTTAAGACAGCAAGTAAAGAGGGGCATTTGCTTAGACATCATGGGCCAAATTTATCCCTGGTGTAAGTCTAGTGACTTCAGTGGACTTAGATGAATTAGGTCCCATGAGTCAGATCCCATACTTAAAGACTGGAAGCTTTCTGGAGCAGGGACTGACCGGTTTGTTTTGTGTTTGTACATCACCTAGCACAATAGGGTCCTGGGCCATGACTGAGCTTTACCTCAACAGAAATAATAAGTGCTCGCTCCAAAACATGGAGAAAAACCCTTTCTTGCCTAGATTTGCAGATAAATGTCTTGGCTGTTTCACTGATATTGTCTATGTCTGAGCAGCCTACTCAGAGGAAATCTTGTTCTTTTCATCCCAGCGTGCCTGCTGCTTTCTATCTATCCATCTTCTTGCATTGCACCCATCACCAGGGTGTCAGAGCACGTGAAGCCTGATGGGCTTACGTCTCACCCGGAAAATCAGCCTTCCTGAGGTTGAGGAATTTCGTTCTGGGCCTCTGATAAAACCATTACATGGAGATGAATAACTCGTGTGGTTTTATGTTTCCTGTCCCTGAAATGCCATTAGGAACATCAAACACTTCTGTGTTTATTCAAGAAAATTTCCTACCCAGGTTGTGCATGCAAGGGGGGTGGGGATGGGGGAGAGGAGAGAAGGGAGCTGGGCCCAAATTATGCTGCTCACTTGCAGTGTCTGAGTGAGAGCTGCAGAGTGAGGCTTTTTGACTCATGTAAATCCATTGGTGGTACCATGAGGTGCACCCAGGATAAATGACATTGTTGAGGGAGAGGGGGTTGAAAGACCACATCAAAGCCTCGTGCAGATCAAAGGTGAAGCGCCAGGCATCCCTCTGCCCCCGCCCCCCAGGGTCGTCTGTCAGACTTTCCCTTCCCTTTAGTTTCCACTTTGAATTTGATGCTGCAACCTGAACTCAGCCTTTCATGCTGCTGCATTCCACAGGGTGCAGCAAGTATCTCATCATCATGCCACATGGGGCATAGCGTTTCCAGAGCTTAGCTCTCAGGGTCAGGAGCTATTGAAAAGATCTATAGTTCTGAATGAGTCAACGCAGGATTGATCGAGTCCATGCAAAAATGCGGCTGCCCTCAGAACTGGGGTGCAGAAAGGCGGCGAAAAGCCCCCAGGGATCTGGTCCATAGAGAATTGTTAAATATTGTTATTATTTGTATTACAATAAAACCGAAGGGGCCAGTCAGGATCATGGCCTTATTGTGCTTGGTGCTGGGCAAACAATAGATTTTTCTGGAGAGAATTCAGCGCGGGAAGGAATGGATTTCTGGGCAGGATAGAAGAGACATGATTCCGGTGAGGTTGGACATATCATCTTGTGGAATGACTCCACAAAAAGTACAAACGCTGCCAACGAGGGCCTTTTCCCCAAGAGAGAACTTTTACATCAAGATGTGAACGTACGTGGAAAAGGGAAACAGCAAACTCTGGCCTCTGGGTCCACCCTGGTGCTCTGAGCCTGGATGTGGAGCTCAAACCATTCTGAAGGAAATATTCTCTCCCCTAGCTCTCAAGCTGCTAGCTGAGCTCCTCTGAGCACCTTTTGCTGGGACCTAGGCAATGCCCATGAACCCACTCCCAGAGTATTACTGAACCCAGGCCGTGACCCCTCTTCAATATTTTTCTTCTGATAAATAGGAGCAAAGTTCTCTAGGCATACAGGCGAGGCCCCCATTATGTCTGAGCAGCTCCCTCCCAGGCATGCCAGTGGGTGAACAGTTGCCCTTATTATCAAGGGGAGAAGAGAGCCTGTGATTGCTTCACGTGCAGTTCAGGAAGCTCAGCCTTACCATTTAAAAACACTTTTAAACAATCAAGGCCAATACATAAGCATTTGCAGGCAGTATAAACATTTTCATAGTTGCGATGTGACTGCCAGCGGTAAGCAGACCCATGCGTATGAAACTGCTTTTCACAGCTCCCTCTTCTCCTCATGAAATGAGAAGCACATGTAGATGACCCTGTCTCTGAAACTCCAGCAGGAAGGCCATGCAGCCAGCATAAGCCTCATTTCTGTTCCTGACTGCAGCTTGTTGTAAACTGGATCTATCTAGCTATCGATCTATCTATGTACAGTTTTTATATGACTCCCCCCCCCATTACCATAGTATTTAAGCACCTCACAATCTTGGAGCACATGACTTATGAGGAGAGGCTGAGGGAACTGGGATTGTTTAGCCTGCAGAAGAGAAGAATGAGGGGGGATTTGATAGCTGCTTTCAACTACCTGAAAGGGGGGTCCAAAGAGGATGCTCTAGACTGTTCTCAGTGGTAGAAGATGACAGAACAAGGAGTAATGGTCTCAAGTTGCAGAGGGGGAGGTTTAGGTTGGATATTAGGAAAAACTTTTTCACTAGTAGGGTGGTGAAGAACTGGAATGGGTTACCTAGGAAGGTGGTGGAATCTCCTTCCTTATAGGTTTTTAAGGTCAGGCTTGACAAAGCCCTGGCTGGGATGATTTAGTTGGGGTTGGTCCTGCTTTGAGCAGGGGGTTGGACTAGATGACCTTCTGAGGTCTCTTCCAACCCTGAGATTCTATGATTCTATGATCTTTAAAGTATCTCTACAACACCCCTGGGAGGTAGGGGTGTTACTGAATTGTCCCCATTTTGCAGATGGAGAACTGAGGCACAGAGAGATTCAGTGACACACAAGACGATTGTGGCAGAACAGGGAATTGAGTCCAGGTCTTGAGTTCATCTCCCTGGCTCAGCTCACAAGTGAAAAAAGGTTTGGCGATTTCAGGACTGGAATAACAGAGAGTGCTGCATTAGACTGCAAGCTCTTTGGGGCAGAAACTGATCAGTTTGTACAGTGCCTAGCACAATGGGGCCCTGGTCCATGACTGGGGCTCCTAGGTAATACCACATGACAATTAGTACATAATAAAAATAAGAATAAGACCAGAATTCATGGTGCTTTGGCAGAGTGTAGTGTGGGGGCTCACACAGTGACTTCCTTGTACTAGGCCCCAGTTTAAGTCAGTGCAATTAGCTCCTTAATGAGCGTAGAATTAACTCACATATCAGGAAGGAAGGAGGGACGTGTATATAGGGTGACCAGACAGCAAGTGTGAAAAATCGGGATGGGGGTGGGAGGGTAATAGGAGCCTATATAAGAAAAAGACCCCCAAAATCGGGACTGTCCCTATAAAATCGGGATATCTGGTCACCCTATGTGTATATAGGTGTTTAGCAAAGAAGTTTCACAGGAATGCCTTTTTCCTTTGCAGAAGTTCTTGGCATCCAAATGACAGCAGTTGGGATACCCCCTGGGGCATGATTCACTGCAGGGTCTGTACAGGCAAAAGCGAGTGCAGGTTCCCTGGTTAGAAAGTCTGCCCCGAGGGAGTTGCTACAGCCCAGGAAATCTGCCCCAAAGAAGCTGGAGCATACCAGTGAATCTTGCCCTATATGGAGTAGGATCAAACCCTATCTGAATAGTGCGTGCACCTTAGAGGTACTTAGAAGATATCACAGATGTTGGGGAGGGCTGTCTTTTTATCTAGGTCAGATAACATTTCTATGATATGAAAGGAGACATACCATAAGTGCTTGACTTAGATAGTAATATAAAATGGACTAGGTGTGATTTTGAGAAGTGCTGAGGCTGTCGTTTTTTAATAGTGGATTTAAAAAAAAATGTCATGGCAGAATGGATCCTTCTGTTTGGTTTCTCTGACAAAGACACCACATTTTCGAGAGTGGGCTGTATATCAGTGACAACTCTTGTTTGCATTTTGTGCCCAGTCACATTGCAAGCTTTTCCCTGGGAAAAACTGTGGGTTCAGGTATTGACTTGGGCTTGATTCCCCATTGCATTACTCCTCTTTTACAGTGGTGTAACTCTATTAAGGTAGCTCCAATAGAGTTGCCCCAGTTTGAAACTGGAGTAACGCAATGATGACTCAAGCCCTTGGGCCTTTGACTAACTGCTTGTGTGCTGTGGATGTGCCTTGCCACTTAGTTTGAAGTATGGCATGTAAAAGGTGAGTTATGTGTGTTTTATGCTGACATGATATGTATATTTAAGATGAATATGTAGAAATCTCATAACTGCTGTTGCACAGACTTTTAATGAGAAAAAAAAATAACGGCTAAAATGTTAGTTAGGTTTGGAACATGGGTGCTTTACCTTATGTTGATGTCACACGTAAGATTTTGGAGACTCTCTCATACGTGACAGAATCATTGAGATAATTTCCGCAGGGCTCCTGCACTAAAAAATGTAGTACTATATCACGGCCAGTGATTTCAGCTCTGCAGCATGTAACAAGACTCCTAATTGAGTCTAAATGAGCTATTTGTATCAATGTGTAAAGAGCCTGCAAAAATACATAGGCATAAACTGGATATGTTTGTATACTTGTGGATAAGATGGATATGTTCTGATTTTCCAAGATGGTAAAGGTAAGTAATGCTTTAGATTTTAGAATCGGGAAGGGGGCCTTTAACCTATTCCTGCACCGGGGCCTTTAGGACCTTGCTATGCCCCATCTCTCCCCATGTGATGTTGCCACGGAGTGCTCAGACTAGCCGCAGCGGGACCATGGTTTAATACTGAGGGGACTGGTAGCAGATTGTTTCCATGAAGGATCCTTGACTCTGGAGTTCATTCGCCACTCCTGGATCCAACAGAGTGTGGGTTTATTGGCCTTCCGGCCAGGTATAAAGCTCATATATTTCCAGGGGACTGTGGGGTATGGGATGGTATGATAGGGGAAGCTACCATTTACCAAGAGCAGGAAGGTCTTGTATTGTGGATATTTCTTTGTTTGTTTTGCATATGCAAATATCTGTATAAGAATCCAGGGTCTTGGTCAAGGTCAAATCTAATTAGCTCCATTAACACATTCAATGCAAAGTCTCACTTGCTCTCATAGCTGACCTAGGTTCTCTCATCTCAAAGGGTTTGATTTCAAAGGGTTACCAAGCTACCCTGGCAGTAAGAGGGACAAGATAAGGCAGTGGGTCTTCCCCATCTCTAATTCCTGAGTGAATCTGACAAAAAAACAACAACACTATGCCTCTTGCCCAAAGAAGTTTTGTTTTCTCCAGCAGAAAGCTTTGCAAACCATCTGCTCCCAGTTCTCTTGGTCTCCCCAACCACTCTAGCATTCTGTAACAGCCTCCAGCAGAAAGATGGTGGAATGTTTCAAGCTAGAAATGGCCTCTTATTTCCATTAGTAACAGCTGCTTTCTTTTTAATTTAATTCTACATTCTGGAGTCTGTTTATGAAAGCTGTCATTAATTATGTTTTTCATCAGTCAATGTTCAGAGATGGCTAATGGCCCAGCACACCTAATTAGTCCTTCATGTATGATAAAGTTTCAGCAAATCTATAGTTAGCCATGCGGGGCTGATATCTCCTGCGTGGTGGAGTTGTGACTGGGGCTGTACAAACTCTCCTGGTGTGTGTCAGAGAGTGTTACAGATCTGTTCCACTGCTGTTTCCAACATCTGGGCAGCTGTGGGCTGCAATTACGGGGATGTGATGATAATAGCGAGTGCCAAAAACGGCTTCTAATGTCACTCATAACATGCTAACAAAAGGGTGAAACATTCAAGATGCCTTTTCAAACCTCTTTGAAGACCATTAGTGCATAGACTAGACTTAGAGCTACATTTTTTTTTAAAGTGATGCACTTGGGATCTATAGTAAAGCACTAGCTATGGCTTCCGGCTCTACACAATTGTCCATAGAAGCATTAACATATGTTTAAAAGGATTTATCTGGATACAGACAGCAGCTCTGGAGTAACAAGTAGCCACCTCTTTGTTCAAACATATTTAAAATTATACTGACTGAAATACTACCCAGTACTAGAGATGGGCATAAGCTATCAAGTCTGAATGTCAGTCAGAATCCAAAGGTTGAAGGTGTCTGTGTCTGGGGATTTGGTTTGGTGGTCCTTGTCTTGAAAATGTACTGTAGAGAACGCTCTTGCATTGGGTATGTAATGGCGCTTATGGGCTGAATGATCGAATGCAAGTGATTTTTAAAATGTTTGAGCGCACAGGGAAGAGAAAAATGTTCCTATTTACCATAATTGATAATTGCACATGAAAATCCAGCAAGTGTGCATGCATGTAGTTGGCTCTGGTCATTTGCCCATGCTGTTATCTGATTTGCCCATGCCACCACGGTAATTGCATGCAAAAATTAGGAGCACGTGTTGTTCACCGTTGTTGAAAACTGACAGAAGCTCCAATCACGAGTTGCAGTGCATTGTATAAGGCATGTTCAGACATTCCTGCTTTAGGAAAGAGGCCAAGACTTGCACAAACTACACGAATGATGTGCGTGACAGTAGGATCTACTGTGATTATTGCAGAGTAGGACTCGCTCTGCTCTGATCCCTCTCCCTTCCCCTAAAAGACCCCACCACCTCACAATCCTGATCCCTCTAGAGCAGACTCACTGCCTTGTGCTTTATTCACATGACCTTTGTTTGCTGTAGGTCGCTCTTGGAAAGGGAAACAAGTGAAATAAAACTAACCATATTTGCTTATAATCAGAAAAAAAAATCCTCTATTGACTATTTGAATAATGTTAGAAAGCTCTGGTACGTTCTTTAACATTGGAAATAATTTTATTGTCTTTAGGCATTGGAAGTAGATCAGCACAGGGGGTGTCCTTAGGTCATTATCCCAATGGGCCAAATTCTACCTGTGCTTTATCAGTGAAGTCAAAACCAGTTGATTTCTGCTGAACTTCCCAATTACCTTCGGGTAGAATGAACCTGCCATGTTGCTAAATGGATCAGGCACTGTCCAGAACACATGTGTACTGCAGAACTGATCAGATTGATCACACCCTAACATTGCTTTGATTTCATTGGTCTTAATGGATGACAGCAGCACAGCAAGTGCAGTGCAGGACTGGTACTGAAAGAGTTAAATGGGAACACAAGTAAAAGCATCCCAGGGTTGTTTTTAAAGAAGACCAGAAAATAAAAGTGACCCATTAAGGCACATCTGTACTTACTGAAGCCTCACGTCTCAAACTGCTGTGAACTTCTAGTGAACTGTATTGTTATTTTAGCATAACACAGTTTTAAGTGGCTAACAGGACAAGTGTCATATTATTACTGTTATCCCGAGTTTGGTCTCTTTCCTTGTCAGTTCTTTAATTACCTTAGCTATGAGCCGCTCATCTGAAATTTCTCACTTGGAAAATACCAGATTCATAGCGCCTTTGGAATGATAGTATAAAAATAATGTATTAGTGGTGTCAAGATCTGGCTGTTCGCTAAATCCATGTAAATCCAGAGTAACTCCAGCGGAGTTGATGGAGTTACTGTGATGTAACTGAGAGTGGAATTCATCTCTCTGTGCTTACATTTTGGGCTCTTCTATTGGCATATGAACCTGATGTAATATTGCAAAAACACATCATTTGAGTAAAAGTGATAAGAAAGACAAATGTTTGGCTTTTGCCAGAGAATTTAAAGAGGCTACAAACTCGGTGTCCTTTGAAGACTGCCGAGTTCTGCGCTGTGTTAGTTGTACATGTCTATCTTAAGAAAACACTCATTTCATCACAGCCGATACCATAAATTCAGACTTGCAAGCAAATGGCTACATTGAGTTAAATCACCTTTCTATCTGCTAATGGCATTTATGCCTTTACTTGATGAGGAAGGTTATCTTGCTGTTTGGAAGTTATAGCCTACAACTGTTAGACGACATTATCTTCAGGCTAGAGCGAGATAAGTCGTATGAAAAATTCAAGCAATCTGAAACTTACTGGCTTCCATTCAAATGGGGCTGAAATGATTCAAGATTCCAGCTGCCTTCACATACTGCTTTACCAAAGCGCCTCCTGTTATACAGTAGAAAAAAAATAGCAGATGGCAGATGATTGATAACAACGCTGCAGTCCAGTAAAGGGTTTCTGTTGACATCATAAACAGGAATGGGAGCAGCTTGAGCAGTTTAAAAAACTCAAGAGGGGAATTTTGCCTCCAAATGAATTAACTACCATTT
The DNA here is from genome assembly GCA_037349315.1 of Chelydra serpentina. NCBI lineage: Eukaryota > Metazoa > Chordata > Testudines > Chelydridae > Chelydra > Chelydra serpentina. The sequence goes on from JBAIAC010000051.1 coordinate 9,482,521, forward strand.
TCTGCCTTTCCTCCTTCACCCCACTCAAATTCCAAACTCCTTCAAGAGAAACAAACATCTGTAAAGACACAATGTTAATTGTTGTACTTAGCACTGTTGTTTACATTTTTGATGCAGGCGAGTCAAAGCACGTCAAGGGTATCTCCAAGCGGTCAAAACAAGCCAGAAATCATGTTCCAAACGAAATAAAACAGGGCTGGGTTCAGATCTATTAGGCAAAGTTGCTCTGGATTGATGCTGGCATAAATGAGATCTGAATGTGGACCCCTCAAATGAGCAAAAAGCAGCAGAAGGGATCATCAGCGAGTAAACATGGCTGAGTCACTGGGGAATCCTTACAAGGATTTTCCAATTTTCCATTATCTTAAATATAGTTGGGGATTTCACTGCAATTATAAGGCTGGTAGGAGGCAGCCCCTCTCCCATCAAAATCCAATGTCATTGTTCTGTATCAGAAATGACGGATCACTGCCATGCCCACACTCTGCTTCATGATTTCCACTACGCTTGTGTCCATTTTAATTTTAACACTTACAATGATCTATGAGCCAAGTGTGACCATGGGGTTCACAGTCATTTGGTAATTAGTGTATGAAGCAGGTCTCTTTAGGATGCCATTTCAATGGGCTGTGACTCACACAATATTTCTTCTTTGTTGTTGCCTGAGCCACTCCAGGCAGGAGATGTTATACATGAGTCTCACAGGATCCATCACAACTGAGGATGGAATGGAATGGAATGTAATGAAAGAGGGTGAATATGTGTCTAGCTGAGCAGGCTGTGAGGTTGTCTTAGTTATATGGCTGACAAAACTTTGGCTGTGATTCAAAAGGGTGCTTGGCTTTCATCTCTATGTCTTCCTTCCTCCACCCCGCTAAATATTAATGGCTGGGCTCATACCTCCCATACCCCTGACCTACTATAATTGTTCACAGATTGTTGTGAATAATGGGATTGACCTTTTGTCCTTACAGATGTAGAACTCTCTACCTGGGCCTGCGATGAGTGGCCCCTTCCGCCCAGACTGCCGGGCCCAACCCTGCCTTGCTGCTTGGTTCATTCCCAGGCAGCAGGAGCAGACTAGGCCATGTGTGCCAAACTGGTGTACTAGGGGAATCGGGATGGAGCTTTTCTGGTGAAGAGGAGGAAAGGACGGATCTGCAGGGCGGTGAGCCTGACTCCATGGAGATATCCTGGGGACATGATTTGCAGGTGTTGCTGGCATTTCTCACCCATAGGAGCCCAGGGCAGCCTGGTTGTTGTAATGGATATTTTGACTATGGGTGTTTTTAGCGCTCAGACTTTGCTGTTCAGTTTTGTACTTGCTCTGTGATTCTCCTTTATGGGCTCAGGCAAACGTTAGATGCTGGTGAGGGCTGTGAGTGGGCCCTAAGTGCCGAGGCCTCCATCCCCTGGGGGGTTGGGCCTGGGGTGACTTTAAAAACTAAAATGGAAAAAACTTAACGTGTAAAAAAGCTGCAGGCTCCAAATGGAGTGTGTAGGCAAGGAGCTAAACACAGAGGGTCAAATCGCAAGAGAGCCAAGATTTAACCCTCAGAGACTTGGAGGTCTGGATACTACGTCCAGAGACAGAGTAAGGCAGGGGCCTTGGCATTCACGTTCACAGTCAGAGGCTCCTAGGTTCAGGGCAGTGGGTGGTAATACAACACACAGCTGCCTGCAGCCAGTTTCCTGCTCACTGGGGCTTGCCCTGGCTGGGTTGCCTCACTTGTGTACAAAATCAAGGATTCAGAGGTGAGTGGAAGAAGTCAGTTCATCCAGTGGGATTGGGCCAGGAAGATGTGTTTGTCTGGAGTTCCCAAAGTTTTGATGTATCTAGACCTCATTAAAAGCCATGCTATGGCTTTAAGCCACTGGCCACATTGGAGGGACTGATGGGGAGGTTGGCTGAGATCAGTGTCCCATTGTGTTAGGCACTGTCCCAATATAATCCCTGTCCCCAAAGACCTTACAACCTAAAGGAACAAGCCAGAGACCAGAAGCATTATTATCTCCCTTTTACAGACAGGCAACCATGATGCAGAGAGATGACATGACTTCCCCAAGTCACACAAGAAGTCAATGGCAAATCTGTGACCTGAATCCAATCCAGATCTCCTGAGTCCCTGTCTGATGCATTAAAATGCAAGACCATCCTTCCTCTGTAATGCAGTACAAAGCCAACAGCCTCTCTCATGATTCTTAAGGTTCGGACAAGCAGAGGCAGCTGTGAAAAAGAAACATACCGAAGAAAAGTGAACAGACTTTTTTCAAAATCTAAAGAGTTTCAGGTGGAGTTTGAATCAGGATGAAGATTTGGGGGGAAAGGGTGCTCTGATTTTACCCAAATCATCTCTCATTGTAACTCAGTAACTGAGCAATTGCCGTATATCCCATCCTTTGCACCATAAGCAAAAAGCATGCCATCTTGGAAACAGAGGGAGTGTAACTGTATACCCTATAATGCCGTAAGCATGTCACACAGCCAGGACATATATATTTACAGAGAATGAATATACGGTACCACTCCCCTTGCATGCTGGATTCTTCTCACTAGCCCCACAAACACTTCTGCTGTATTTCCACTTTCGTTAGACGGCCTTTGCCTAATTCACAACAGTGGGGAGAATGGGAGAGAAAATTGCATTATTTTCCTTTAGAAAAATTGTGAGGCAACATAGCTATGTTGGCCAAGTTCTGATCCTTATTAGCAATATTTGGCTATGTTTGCTGTGAGACTCTCTAGTACTTTCCAGTGCAAATAGCTCAACAGTCTATGCTCTTTCAAAGTTTGTAGTAGAAATAAAGAAGGATTTTTTTTTCCTTTTCAGATGTTAACATTAATTAAATCAATATTTTTAGTACTGTGGCAATTAGTCAAACCAGATGTGATGGTAAATAAGACCACAGACACATGGATGCACAATTAAGATCTGCTCCGAAGGCCACTGAAGGACATGAAAGACTCCCATTGATTTCAATGGGGTTTGGATCAGGTCCTTAAAAACAACATTGTTTCTGTTCCATATAGATATTAAATAGATTTTTTTTTCATTGAAGTGGGAATTTAGCCCAGTGTCCTTGGCCAGCATGTCCTCTCCCTGTGATGGGAGTTTGGTTCTTCTCTGTCAAGAGATGACTGCATGCCAGTGGTGTGTGCGTGTTCTATACTGTAGTTTTGAAATGCTTTGAGTGGAAAGATGTTATGTAAATGTAACTTATTATTAGTGGTTACTGCAGAGGACTGGGAACTATTAGGGATATATTTTAATAATTTTTCCTTTTACTTAACGGGTTTATGGGCAATTTGTAGGGGGATGGACTGGATGATCTAATCAGCCTTTTCCATTGCTAACCTCTGTGATTCTGCAAGAGGCTAGGGGGAAGTGTGTGTTAATACATAAGCAACCTGCAGATCTATGTTCAACTCTTGCTTCGTTCAGCAGTGAAAGGCGTTTGATGGTGTCATCCTAGCCCTTCGTGGAAATGTGTCCCTCTGACCAAAGCACCACACAATTCAGTACAGTGTGTAGAGCTGGCGAAAGAGAGTTCTAAGTGTAGGAGAGCAAGGGTGCTACGAATGAGCATGGAAGTGCAGTGACATAGTTGAGTGGGAAGAGGTCCTGGACTAGTAGGTGTGGCAGCTCCTCGCTGAAGCACGTTGGCAAGCACTGTGTGTGTGTGGGGGCCCAGGAATGGAATGGCAGTGGGTGTTGCAGGTCAAGACTGAGGTGCACTGGCAGAGCTGTGGGTGTGTGGTTAGGCTCAGCACTATAGCTGGCTCTATTCAGCGTATTAGTCCTTGAACACTAGCGCTACCCACAAAATGTTTAGAAAAACAGAAGGAAACCATGCCTACATGTGGGTTATAATAGCCAACTTTTAGCATCATACCCTTCTTTTTCTTGGTCTCGAATCCTGTCAGCCTGTTTGCAGTCCAGATCTGACTTCTTAAAACTGGAAGGCATTTTGCATAGCACACCGCCTCTAAATCTTATAATAAGCCAAGTGTCAATGCATCAATGAAGCTCATTTTCCAGGCCAGTAACTCTGGTTTACCAGTTAATGAAAGGTATAGCATGAAGAACAAGGGCAGTGGGTGAGAGAAGGGAATAGGAAAGAAAAACGAAGGGAGTGGACATACTGGTAGAAACATCCCGTTTCTTGAAAAGCTGATTTTGAGGTGTCTTGTCAAAGCAAACCCAATGTTTATTATGATTATTATATCACGTGGCCTTGGAGTGGTTTGCTGGTATTTTGCAAGGACCACCCAGAAGTGGGGCAGGTTTGATTATTGGATTTACAAAACAGAACAAGAAACACGTAGCTTCCTGCATGCTATTCAAAAATAATATTGCCAGGCAAGCAAACCACAGCAAGACCGCAGGGAGTTGAAGCCCATTTTCCACTTGCTTCGGGAACTGCCCTAGCTTGCCGCAGAATGAAGCCTCCATATGCTGGGAATGGTTCCCAAATGTGCTCCGTCCTGGCCAACTCACTCGCCGCTCAGCTTTCTTTCAGAAGCTACATCCAGTAGCGACCCAGGGTAAGGAAGTGACCCTGAACAGGATACTCATGGGTGTTGTCTGTATGCAGCGAGGTGGAGAGAACAGTCTGTAATTGAAAACACAAAAATGGTGTTGGACTAGAACAGAGAGAGAGTCTGTTTCTTCCTTCCAGGGCTTCCATAATTATGGCCTGTGGACCACCAGTTCTGCAGAGGGCTTGTTGGTGCTCCACCACTTAGCCTGTGAGGAGGGTGTCTGAGAGAGACAGAGAATTGCTCCCATAGATCAAGTCAAGCTCCTCTGATGAACTGTCTGTTCATTCTGCCACCAGGTGCTCTGAGAGAGGGAGTACAGCTCTCCTCCAGGCCGCTGGGCGTGAGAACGAGAGAGAGCATAGACTCATAGACTTTAAGGTCAGAAGGGACCCTTATGATCATCTAGTCTGACCTCCTGCACAATGCAGGCCACAGAATCTCACCCACCCACTTCTGGAATAATCCTCTCACCTATGTCTCAGCTACTGAAGTCCTCAAATCATGGTTTAAAGACTTCAAGATGCAGAGAATCCTCCAGCAAGTGACCTGTGCCCCGTGCTGCAGTAGAAGGCGAAAAACTGCCAGGGCCTCTGCCAATCTACCCTGGAGGAAAATTCCTTCCTGACCCCAGATATGGCGATCAGCTGAACCGTGAGCATGTGGGCAAGACTCACCAGCCAGACACCCAGGAAAAAGTCTCTGTAGTAACTTCTAACATCCCATCACTGACCATTGGGCCTATTTACCACTGATAGTCAAAGGTCAATTAATTGCCAAGATCATGTTATCCCATACCATACTTTGGTGGAAAGAGAGAATAGAATTTGCCCCTCTCTAAGAAGCCATGGAGGTGGTGGCCAGAAAGAGAGAAAGAACGGGTCTCTCTCCATCACTGGGGTGTGTGGGGTTTTTTAGGAGGGCAGGTGGGGGCCTCACAAAGTGGTTTGCAGAATGAAATACTCCGAGAGCCACATGCAGTGGTGGGAGTGAATATAACAAAATAAGGACAGAGCTAACTCACAACAATCCTTGGAAAACCAAGAGCCTGATTCTGCCCTGCCTTGCCCCGGTGGCAATCACACCTGGGGAAAGGGGATGTAATATGCTACCAAATCAGAATTCTCCACTCCCTTATACCAGCGTTAACACATCACACCCACTTGGTGCAAGGCAGGGGAGAATCGGCCCCTAACTCTCCATGCATTTTTGACCAAGTCACTTCTGTTTTCAGCCTACCAGCACTTAAGAGGTTAATGGGAAAAGTTTCTTCATCCGACCTTTCACCTCCCTAATGTGTTCGTTGATTTTTTTCCCTCCTGGGCATGATTTTTGTTTGGGAATGGACCACACTTACTCATTCATGTGCATTTGTTACATAGACACCATATTTAGGTACATCATCAATCAGAGGAAATGTCACTCTGTGTAAAAGCCCCATACTCAGAGTGACAACTGAGTTAGTGCTTGTGGTATGTGGCAGCCTTCTTGCCAAGTCTCTGCAGCTGGACATTTTAAACAAAACTAATTTATGAATAGATCCACAAACACAGAAATTTGCAATGGCATAATGCCGTTCTTAGGATAGTGAGAGCTTATGCAATCCCTGAAGAGCTTACTGAAGGCAGAGAGAAGAGGAACTGTATGGATGATGGTTCTGTTGCTTGCTGGGTCAAATGTGCCTCTGGTCAGTAATAATCAAAAGTTGTTCTCATCTGATGAGTCTTTAGTTGCTTGTGCAAAATGAGTTGTTGGTCTCAGTTCAATTCTTGTTGAATGGATTCCATGTCTCAAAAATTACCATCACCGTTGCTACTGAATGACGCTCTAGTCCGGGGATCGGCAACCTTTGGCACGTGGCCCGCCAGGGTAAGCCCCCTGCGGGGCGGGGCCGGTTTGTTTACCTGCCGCATCCGCAGGTTCAGCCAATTGCAGCTCCCACTGGCTGCGGTTCGCTGCTCCAGGCCAATGTGGGCTGTGGGAAGTGGCATGGGCCGAGGGATGTGCTGGCTGCCGCTTCCCGCAGCCCACATTGGCCTGGAACGGTGAACCGCGGCCAGTGGGAGCTGCGATTGGCCAAACCTGCAGACATGGCAGGTAAACAAACCGGCCTGGCCCTCCAGGGGGCTTAACCTGGAGGGCCATGTGCCAAAGGTTGCCGATCCCTGTTTTAGCTGATATTCACATACGAGAGACCCTGTTTCTTTCCGGGGCAAGTGTCACCGTTTTTGGGCTACTGATGGGTGCCTCCTGCTGTCTGGGTGCTGCAAAACCCACAGGGTACCCCTGTCTCCATAAACAGGAGTCTCCATGATCCAAAATTGAGCCAAGTCGTCTGACTGTGTTTGAAGTGGGGGGAAAAATAATTAACTGTGAAAAACTCAAAAATGTTTCATTTTGACATTTCCTAAATGAAATATTGTGACTTTTCATTTCAAAATGACATTTGGTTTTGAAATTTAGCTAGATATATTTAAAAAACAAAACAAAAAGTTTAAAAAACATCTGGGGGAAAAAAGAGAAAAACATTGTTTCAGGTTGAACGAAACATTTTATTTGACCCAAAACAATTTTTTTCCCCGTTTTTCATTTTGGCAATAAAAATTGAAAAAGTTCCATTTTTTGGCCTACCCAGTACTATTTTTTTCCAATTTTTCAGTTTAGCCACTGAACCAAAACCTCAGTTATTTACTCAGCTCTGTTTATTACTATAGATCAATCTCAGAGGCTTCACATTTTGAAAAAATGGCCTCTAAATTTATCCCAGTAAGTTTGCTTAGAGAATCATTTGCTGGCCCAAATAAGAGGATTTGGATGTCCAGCTACATGATTTACAGAAGTGAAATGGTTGAATCAGCAACTGTTTGTTGAACTAAAGTATTTAGGCATCTAGGATGAAATCCTGGCCCCATTTAAGCCAATGGGTGTTTTGCCATTGACTTCAGTGGTCCAGGATTTTCACTCCTACATCCTATTGATGAATTTGTTCCTGAAAGTGATTGTCATACAGGTGCCAATAGTTTGGGCTTTCATATTTAGACTCTGAGTGGTGCCTATTTATAAACCAAGTCCTAAGGTTTACATTACTTATATTTTTTATAGAGAGAAGGTGGTTGAAATTATATCTTTTATTGGACCAACTTCTGTTGGTGAAAGTGACAAGGTTTTGAGCTACACACAGAACTCTTCTTCAGGTCTGGGAAAGGTACTCAGGGGTTGTCTACACTTAAAACGTCACCGCAGCTATGCCGCTGTAGCAGTTCGGTGTAGGTGGTGTCTACACCAACAGGAGGGATTCTCCCTTCGGTGTAGGTAGCCTAACTCTTCAAGAGGCAGGAGCTGGGTCAATGGAAGATTTTTTTCTGTCAACCTAGCACAGTCTACATGGGGTCTTATATTGGCTTAACTGCACTGCTCAGGGTTATGGATTTTTCACATCCCTGAGCAATGTAGTTATGCTGACCTAATTTTCTAGTGTAGGCCAGGCCTCAGAGTGTCACAACTAAATACAAGGTGTAACAGATTGTTTAGCATAAGTAGCTCACATATTCTGAGACCATTCAAGGTGAAGTGGCTATTTAACACCTCGCCAGTCGTAGGACAAAAAAGGGGGGTTATTGAGTTACAGATTGTTGTAATAAGCCATAAATCCAGTGTTCTTTATTAAGACCATGATTTTTAGTGTCTGGAAAAGTTATAAATTTAAGCTTCCAGGCTCGTCTTTGAAAGCGTTGGGCAGGTTTCCTTTGAGGATGAGGTCAGACATGGAGTAATCGCTTTGTGAAACGTATTCGCCCACGGGCAATAGGATGTTTTTGTCTTTTCTAGTTTTTCTGTGTGAGTTCATTCAAGAGTTTTGCCCACATAGTTGTTATTGGGGTGATTACAGATTTATTTGCAGGTTTTGCATCTGTTCTAGCAGGGTCTGGTGCTGCTTTGAGTTGTTGTGTCCTGGTCTGTGGGGAGCTTGCTTCTGTTACTAAGCTTGGTGAGGTTGTGCAGTTGTCTGAAGGCCAGAAGAGGGCTTTAGGAACGATTTCTTTTGGGGATGTGGTCCCCATTGAGTATGCGTTGTAATTGCTTAATGATACCCTGTATGGGTTCCAGTTTGGGGTGAGAGGTCAGGTGACAACTAGGAGTGCGTGGCAGGAGGGTTTTTCAGTATTGAAGCAGGTTCTCCTGGTGTGTTTGGGTGGCCCGTTCCATGCTGCAGTATTTTTTATAGATGGGTGTAAACACCCTGAACTTTGAAGAGGAGGCTAAGAATCCAAATTTGGCTTCAGATTTACATTTTGTACATGGCCCTTATTTGTATAAATAAAGCTGGTGGAGAAACTGTGGGTTTTTTCTTGTGAAAATTTTCAAAAGAAACATTTTCATACAACATTTCTTATTTGAATTTCTTTTTGGGAAATTTCTAAATGGAACAAAATGAAAAATTTTGAATTTCACAGACGAGCCTGGCAGCTCAAATTCATAACTTTTTTCAATTTGAATTTGAAAACCAAACTGAAATGAAAAGTGCAATTCAAAATTGAACAAAAATTTTCATTCTGTTTAGAAATTTCTCATAGAAATTTTCTTTAAAAATAATTGAAAATAACATTTTTCTCTCTCTAAAAAAAAAGTTTTTGCTGAAAGCCCATTTTTCCGTAGGAAAATATTTTGTTGACAAATTTCAACCATCTTAATTTATTATGGACTTTTGGTGCAATTAGTATTTTTAAACAGGCACTGATGTCCACAATGGGGTACCCAGATCCCCAGGGTGCTCAAATCTAAAACTGAATTGGGAATGGGATCTGATTTTTGTGGTGTGGGCTACAATTTGTTTTGTGTTGCGTTGAAAGAATACATTTTTTTTAAAGCAGACATGATTTCTCTTTGATATGTGGGAGTACAGAGCCCTTTCAAAAATGTATTGTGTTTGCCCTTAGCTATACAAAGAAATTAATCTTGTGAAGGAAGAAAATCCCATGTGTTCCCGTTCTGAAAGGCTGGTATTCCGAAATGGCGGAAATGGTGTCAGGTGAGCATCACATATGTGAGATTAATGACTACATAGAGAAATCTTATGTGCTATGGGAGCAATTTATTTCTTGCATAAAGAATAATACAGATGTGTAACTGAGAAGTATGTAAGATCACAAAGGATGGGTGGTATTACAGCAGTGTGGCAGTCAATGATTTTATTCCTGGTTAAGTGTTAGTTCGATATTTGCTTGTAGCAGTTGGGTTATATTGGGAAATAATTAAAAAAAAAGTTACGCGTGCAAATGTGTATATAATTGCATGCCTAATCTGAATTTGCAGCTACTGCGACTGCATGTGCAAATTAGATATTTGCACAAGCAAATGACTAGCTGTGCAACTTGCACATGCCAATATTCAATTTGCTCATGAACTTGCAGTAACTATCTAGGGATCTCAAAATGGCATGCATTCTTTTGAAACTCTGGCCCGTATTTTATTAGCTTCTACTTTTGTAACTTTTATGTATAGCTTTGTATCTTTGTTTTAAAACGAAGGTATATTAATGAAGAAATATTGGTTCTTAATTTCAATGTCAGGTCTCCCAGGAGAGGTAGATAAGCCCCTTTTCTAGGACAGCTATTTTTTCAGGCTACATTTTTATATGAATGATTTTGTGGCCCCATTACAGAGACTGAAAGTAACCCTCACCATCCTCTGCCAGGCAAAATGATATCATTTTTGCGGCATACATTGCTTAAATCATTTTGGTCCGTAGCCACATATATAAAAGTGTCAAATGATAGCAGCAGCAAGAGGTAAATGCAATGCTGCTGGGTGCTGTGAGGTCTTAGAGGACACAATAAACCTTTTCCTAGTAGAAAGAAAATTGTGCAGTCACTAGAACAGTATTATTCTGCATCTTCCAATATGTTTTAGCCTGATGGGTCAGGGAAGAAGCGTTGGTGGCAAAAACACAACATGTTTTCCCTTTGAGTGAAACAGACTTGTATCACAAACACATATTAAAAATGTCTTTTATATTCCTGTCAATTTCTCAAATACCGTCCTGGACATGTACTCCTTATCTAATCTTGGCTCTTGAGTTAAACTGGTACATACTATTCTAATTGATGCTTTGCGTAACTTTAGACATGGTTTCTATTTTCTTTGCAGCTAACCAAGGTAGCATATAACTGCTTAGGAAATGTTAACATCTGCTAAGAAAAAAAAAAAGAGTAAAGGAATTAATCAAAGCCCTGAAATTTATGAGCTCAATCCTTGGCCCCTGGTCCAGCTGTTCTGTGCTGCTTAGGCAGCACATAGCAGCCAGAATGCTGCCTTAATGGAGTAACTGAGGATTCCCCCTGGTTGTGCAAAACTGCCACAGCTGGCTCTGTGCAATCCGTCCACCACCCCCTCTCCACATATGGGGAAGAGCACACGGCACTCAGTCAGCTCCTTTGCTAGCTCAGCAGCTGGCTGCTCTGGTGTCATTTACAACAGCCCCGAGGCTGTTCTAAGTTGTTCTGGAGCCCATTTCAGCCCAAGATTGGCTCAGGTTCAGGGGAGTAGAAAGATGGTTTAGAGCTACTTTTCCCCACACTTCTCCGCAGCTACCCTGAGCGTAAACTCGATGCCGCTGAGGACTGAGCCCCATCTCGCTGTCTATACCACGGGTCTCAAACTCAAATTACCATGAGGGCCTCATGAGGACTACTGCATTGGCCCGAGGGCTGCATCACTGCCCCTGCCCCCTCGCTGCCCCCGGCCCCGCCCCCACTCCACCCCTTCCATTAGGCCCCGCCCCTTCTCCTCCCCTTCTCCACCTCCTCCCCATGCGCATGGCTTCCCGCTCCTCCCCGCTCCCTCCCAGAAACAGCGAAGCTCTTCCCATGCGGCCCGCGGAGCTCTTCCCTGTGGCCCACCGGGCTCCCCGCAGCCTACCCCCGCCCCCGCATTAAAAAAATTTTTTTTTACCCCCAGGCAGTTCCCGCCGCCAGAACAACTGTCTGGTGGTGGGAACTGCCTGGGGGGTAAATTAAAAAAAAAATATTATTTTTTTTTAAAAAGGAGGGGGGCGTGGGGAGCCCGGCGAGCCGCAGGGAAGAGCTCCGTGGGCCGCATGCGGCCCACGTGCCGCATGTTTGAGACCCCTGGTCTATACGTTCTGGAGTTTTTTTACTCCGAGTTTTGATTCATTGAACCTGACCCACCGAATGCATAAGGGATTCTCTGGTTTGCTCAGTTTATTTGGAATACTTTTTTTGGTGCTGAAACTGTGTAGACGTGGCCCACAAGGAAAGCATTACCGATGACACTGACATTTACAAGTTTTGCAAAGTTACAACTGGGAAAGTAGGCTAACCTTGCTTGCTTGGGCTGGAATGCAGGCGTGCTAACGCTCACCTAGCCTCAAGAATAACTTGGAACAGAGTCATTATCTGCCCTAGCAAACTTCATAGCCATGATTCACCACTGGTGTAACTCCACCACTGGTATAAAGAGAACCAGGTGCCTTTACCACTGTGCCATCCATCCTGACATATTTGAAGTAGTAAATAAAAACTTAATATTAATTAATACTAAATGATGCAGCATCCCAAGGTGATGTGTTCTTGACTCTAACATGGTGTGTGTGTGTCCCTGCATCTCTTTCCCCTTTTGTCTTGCAGTGTCCGGTGAGAATCAGTGGAAAAAATGACATATCCTGCCATCAAGGGTAACAATTTCCTTGAAACCCATGGGAGTCACATCACCCCATTACATCCTATGCATGGAATAGTGAGAGCATGTAGCCTTAGGTACAAACCCCATTGTAGGAACTTTCTAATGGTGAGTGAGGCGTGAAACAAAGCCCTGGATCTGAACAGTTCCAAGTTTGCAGAAAGTTCGGATCTGGCTCTCAACTTTGTGGCTTGGGCCCATCTTTCTTTCTAAGCTTTAAGGGTCAAATTTTCAACCACTGTCCTTAATATCTTTTGCACCTGTCATCTGCAGGCATTAATAACTAGGGACATAATTTCACAAGCAGCTATCTGTGAGAGCAGCAATGCAGGTCAATTAGATGTTTAAGTACCAGCCTGAGCTGCAATTATTTGCCATTTGTGATGAGGCAAAAATGGAGGCCCAGTTAAGGCAGATCTGAAAATCTGAGCATGCGGACTCAATTCCCCTGTCACATTGCTCTGCTGATGTAAATGGAGCTACAGTGGGGGTATAAAAGTGCTGGCAGTGAGCGGAGAATTCAGTCCTGTGGATTCTTTGGGAGAAAAATAAAGAAGTTGCTTCTTAATGCTATTTATTGTTTAGTCATCATTTTCTTGGGTCTTTAGAGGTGTTGTTGGCCATTTGCAGTTTTTCTGCCACGTATAGTAAATCAGTTATGTGGTGATGTATTACTGAAAGCCTCTGCACAGTTACTACTGCTGCTGTTTTCTTGCTTTGTGTCATTCCTTCTTTTTAAAGAAACGCTAAGGAATTAAGACTGGAAGTGGAGGAGCCAAAGTCCATGGGAATGTTTTACTGTTCACAGATTACCTGCATTTTTGAGGTTTCACAAGTACCACTGATACTTTAGGTCTCATGCTGTTATGGTCTGCTAGAAACATACACTCAGATTGGATACCCATTACTGAAACTGATAGTGGGCATTTGGAATGAAAATTATGTGCTCTGTTAAAAGTTTTGGTTGTCACTGTATGTTACCTGCAGCATTAATACTGTGAACTGGAATACAATGTAGAAGCATAAAGAGATTTGCTGTTATGGAAATGGATATGTTGCATGATGTAGTGCTGTGCTATTAGACAATGAGACATTTCATGAATAAAACAATAGATCTTAAAACAGTTTATACAGGAAAAACGGATGGCTCCTGAATCTGATCTAATTTACTCTCTTGCTTTGCATCAAGCACTTCTCTGCAGCTACCCTGAGCGTAAACTCGATGCCGCTGAGGACTGAGCCCCATCTCGCTGTCTATACCACGGGTCTCAAACTCAAATTACCATGAGGGCCTCATGAGGACTACTGCATTGGCCCGAGGGCTGCATCACTGACCCCACCCCCTCGCTGCCCCCGCCCCCACTCCACCCCTTCCATTAGGCCCCGCCCCTTCTCCTCCCCTTCTCCACCTCCTCCCCGTGCGCATGGCATACTCCGTTGACTGGACTATTCCCACTGTTCTGTGCAGTGTTGTTGTAGCCATGTTGGTCCCAGGATGTTAAAGAGACAAGGTGGGTGAGTTAATATCTTTAATTGGACCAACTTTTATTGGCGAGAAGCTTTCAAGCTTACTTCAAGCTCCGCTTCAGGCCACCTACCTGAAGCTCTGTAAGCTCGAAAGCTTGTCTCTCTCACCAGCAGAAGTTGGTCTAATAAAAGATATTACTTCACAGTAGCGTAGCTGGGGGGGAGCAGGGGGAGCGGCCGCTCCCCCTATGAGGAAAAGTGGCGCTAAGGCGCTGCCAGAGCCTCACTAGGGTGGCGCTTTAAAAGGCCCGCGGCTCCTGCCGCTGCGGGGAGCCAGGGGCCTTTTAAAGCGCTTCCCCAGCCCCGCTGCCAGAGCCGGGGCTGGGGAAGCGCTTGTCAAGATGCGATAAATCGAACCAGGAAGTGCTCCGTCGTTGACGCTGGTAATCCAGCTCGACGAGTGGAGTAGGCGGAGTGGACGGGGGAGCCTGCGCGCCGTGTCTGGACCACAGGTAAGTTCGAACTAAGGTACTTCGACTTCAGCTACGTTATTAACGTAGCTGAAGTTGCGTATCTTAGTTCGACAGGGGGGGTTAGTGTAGACCTAGCCTAAGTGAGGGGAGAATTAAGCCCTAATAATTAGTTAATGTTTGAAAGGTGCTTAGAAGAGGAATGGGGCTGCAAGTGTTAAGCATTATCATAGGGAGCAGAATCGGCAGAGTTGTGCAGTTGATCTTCCCACCCATGTCAAGAGCATGGGCCAAGGAGGTTGTGTTTTGTCATTGATTTTGCAAGTGCAAATAGTAGTGCACGTAGAATTGCAAGAATTAGAGGCTGTGAAGAGGCTCCTTTGCAAATATGATCCTTATTATGTATTTATATTTGTTTATTTTCTTGTCCCACCTTCCCCACTTTTAATTTCTGCTATAAACATGGGGCCAGGTCCTTGATCCACTGCACTGAGCTGCATGCAAGGCTCTTACTGCAGATTATATAAACTAAGGGCCTGATCTGCAAATACTTTCTACTGAGTGAGTTGCTTACTACTATGAGTAGTCCACTGAGGTTAATAGTACTGATCTCAGGAGTAAATATCAATTGCAAAACGCTGAATTAAGCAATGCACTCAGTGGCAATTGTTTGCACAATTAGGCCCTAAGCGCATGCTCTCTGAATGGGTTTTTCCAGGCTCTTACTTCTCTAATAATGAGTTGCATGGATGGAACATATTAAAATGAATACACCAGTGTTAACTAAGCTGGAAAATTCTGTATTGCCTCAAGTTACACATTAGATGCTTTAAAGCCGCAAGACACTTGAAATATAATTAGTGAGGGATCCACTAATTTTTGATGTTGAGGTTTATTTTAGTGGCGCTAAGCATCTCAAAAAATAAGGCTTGACGTTCTAGAGTGGCTCCAGAAAAGAAGCGTTTCGGTCATTTCCCCTCCTGATTTGTTTTGACAGCTAGTTCATTTTAAAAAGCTGAAATTATGGCAATAAAATACAAATTTGCCACAAAACAAACACACACAAAAAGCCTGCCCCAAAATGACTTTTTTTTTTTTTTTTTGGACTGCTGGAAAGTTGTAAAGAAGTTAGAGCCCAATGAATTTCCACAGGAGGCAGAAGCCATTAGCAAATGCATGAAAGACAGCAAGCAGATTATTGTGAAAAAGATATTTGTACAGTTATTTCAGTAACACTTTATTTAAAGTTTTGCATTGCTGGCACTTAGACCGTATGTGTGACTGGGTTAGGGAATGGTTATTGCCAAAAAACAGACTCACTAAGAACCTTTACCAGTCAGCTAGAAAACTGCAGGAAAAGAAGCAGTTCCAAGTAAAGAAGTTTATATATACACACACACACATTTCTCTGTATAATTTAAAAAAAAATTCTATTAAGATACAGGGAGAAGGAAAGGCCAGAGGAGAAAGATACTGATGGAAGATTTATGCATGGGGAGTTATGCTTTTAAAGGGCCAATGCCCAGATCCTTAAAGGCATTTAGGTGTAAGTCCAGTGGCGTAGCCAGGTTTAGAGCACAGGGGGAATGGCGCTATAAAAAGGGGCCCCCCCTGTTCCCCCCTGTACTCACCCCGGCGGCGCTTTAAAGGGCCCGGGGCTCCAACCGCTGTGGAGCCCCCGGGCCTTTTAAATCCCCGCCCGAGCCTGGCTCCGGCAGCGGGGCTGCGGGGGGGGGGGGGCACTTTAAAAGGCCCGCAGCTCCCCGCAGCGGCAGGAGCCACAGGCCTTTTAAAGCGCCCCCCCCAGCCCGGGTCCGGCAGCGGGGCTGGGGGGGCGCTTTAAAGGACCCGTGGCTCCCCGCAGCGACAGGAGCCTCGAGCCTTTTAAAGCGCCCCCGAGACCAGCTCCCGCAGCGGGGCTCGGGCGGCGCCTTAGTGCTGCTTCTCCTCACAGGGGGAGCGGCCGCTCCCCTTGCTCCCCCCTGGCTACGCTACTGCCTAAGTCACATTGATTTTAATGGGAGTTAGGTGCCTAAACCCATTTGAGGATCTGGGCCCATGTCCTTGACTGGTGCAACATCTAATTAAATGGGGCTCCTTGTAGTGTTGGTAGAACAGAATCATCCCCCCACAGATACACAACATCAGTGAATCACTGATGTCAGAACCACTAACAGGGCTCATCCTGCAAGGGTGCCAAACCAGTGTGGGCCAGGCCCTTAGGGCATGTCTACACTGCAGTTAAAACCCACAGCTGGCCCATGCCAGCTGACTCGGGCTTGAGGGGCTCGGACTAAGGGGCTGTTCAATTGTGGTGTAAATGTTTGGGCTCAGGCTGCAGTCTGATCTTTGGGACCTTCCCGCCTAGCAGGATCCTAGAGCCCGGGCCAACCTTGGGTATCTAATTGCAGTGTAGACCTACCCTTAGTAACATGCAGAAATAGGTATCATGTTACTTGCAGCCAGTGGGAGTTACACCTGTTTATGGCAGGGCTGAGTTATTTAGTCCCATGTACCCAATGGGCAGCACAAAATACATACGTACCCAAGTTTGCTGAGGCAATCAGTAATATGCAAATTCAGAGGCCATCTTGAGGCAAGCTGAAAATGCGGCCCTTGAATTATCCGTGACAGAGTTCGTGAATAGGGACTTGTTGGAGTTCTTTTTTTGCATGCCATTATTTATTAACTCTTTCTAATTCATTCTAAACCTAAAATCTGGGCATTTGAACTTTAAGAAAATTTGACTGATTTCTCCATAGCTTTTCATATCAATGGATTCCAGCAGAGGTTGGTGGTGGGGTTTTTGTTTAGTTTTTTCATTTAAACAGAAAACCAAAAAATCCACAAAAAATGTAGAATGATATGAAAATGTTTCATTCCTTTCAAAAACTTTAGTGGAAAATATAAAGCATTTTTTCCTCAAGTCAGCCAAAATATTATTCTTATATTAATATTTTTTTTTCATTTTTAACGATTCATGTGGTGATCACTCCAAGATTATACAGTTATGGCCAGATTCTCATTTTGCCATTGTCAACCAGGAGTAAATTCATTGAAATAAATGGACTGGATTACACCAGTGTAACTGAGTGCAGATTCTGGTCCCATGGGTCAAATTCTGGTTTTAGTTATATAGGTGTAAATCTGGAACAAGTCCATTGAAGTCAATAGAGTACCTCATGTTTTACTCCAGTGTAACTTACAAGGGATTCTGGCCCTAAGTCTTTAAATATTACATATTTTCATTGATTATGGAATGAAAAATACATTTGTGTTATGTTGGTTACTTAAAGACCATGTTAGCTACATACCCAAGGAGCACACAAGAGCTTTCTGTTCTTTAAGAAAATACATTAACTCGAGGAAGAGAGTTCTTACTACAACCCTGATTACTATTTCCCTTAATTCCATCAAAATGACTTCTCCGTAACCCAGCCAGATGATCTACTCTGCCTGTGGAGTGTACAAACTCCCTTCATCTTTTCTGCAGTTAATGTTTTGCAGATTTCAGCAAAGGCTCCCGGGCTGTGTGTCTAAAAGTACAGTTTAAGCAGTGACAAATAGAAAGCACATGCTTATTAAGGCTAGATTACACAACTTCTGAGCTGTTTTAATGTCATCTGCTCCTAAAACAACAAACCTGTGGGGACTTGTGCCTCTGTGTGTCTTGGAAAGGGAAGGTTGGTTTGGGATTATGATGACTCATGAGTGCAAGGGGGTGTATAGATCTTGGGACTTGTGGGGCATGCCAGGAACAGAATTAACTAGAAGACACCACACAGAACAAAGTGGCCATCTGATTAATAGATAGACGTGTATAGTTTATACAGGCTCTATCAGGTCCTAAACCAGGCAGCATCTAGCTTGCATAGTGTGGCCGGCCCAAGCCCCTTTCTCCCCATAGCAATGTCCTCACCATAATAATAAGAGAGACATATGGGATGCTGTGGTAGATTGACAGCTGGTGTTTTCTTGGTTTACTTGATTAACCCTCTGAAAACCCCGGATGTGAGCACTCTTCAATTCCAGGCAAATTTGGATTCAGATTTAGACCCAAATTTTGCAAATTCAGGTTTATCCCTAATTAATACTCCTCAATATGCAGCGAGAGATCACTCTGGCTGATGGTGGTGTGTACTGCCAATATGTGTGAATAGTTATTTTTCCTTTGGGGGAAGGTCTTTGTTTGCTGCTGTCGCTCCTGCTACAAGGGGCTATTAAGGAGTGGGAATGTCTCTGTGAAAGTAGGAAACCTTTAAAAATTTGGGTGCCTTCCCCCCTGCACCTCTATCCCCCACAAAAATGTGTTGGTGTCTAATGGCCCTTGAATGTTTTCAGCTGTCTGACTTTGTTTTACATAGACTCTGAGGCAGGCGTTGCAAGCCAAACTTCTAATCTTTGTTATTTTGGTTCCTAGCGCTCGGAAACATACGGTACATAATTGGTATGCAGCAGTAGTAGCGTTTGATTTAGACAAATGTTCTCAGTGTGAACTTAAAGGCCACGTCTTATTTAATTTTGTCATTTCCAATTAAACACTGCCCGTCCTTCCCTTACTATTTTGAGTCCTGTTTAGTACTAACATTTAATATATGACTCACTTCAAAGTGTTTTTCTTATTTCTGGTGCACATTTCAAACATTCATTCAAAGACAAAAAATAGTGTTTGATTTTAGATTATTTCTTTCTTCTGTAATAGCTGGGGTTGGTGGAATACAATGTAGACAGATTCAATTCATACTGTATCACTATTTTCATATATTTGAAAATGGCAAAGTCCCCCCACCCCACAACCCAGCAAAGGCTCCCAAGCTTTGTAACATGTAAAACTAAAAGAAGAAAAGTGAAATAACATTGAGTATTATCACAATTTTTTCAAAAATGCTTTCTGAAGTAATCTGTATATTTTAAGTTTCCCACAGTGATATACTTTAAGTTTTTAAAACAACACAAACATTTACCTTGGCTAATGGCCTAGTATGAAGAATAAAAATTATCAACACAACTAAATGGCTTAAAAAGACAAGGTATTCTCCCCCAGGAAAAGCGGAGAATGTTAAAGTAATCTGTGCAGGCGTGATCCTATTCAGATGCAGCCAGCAAAAACAAACCAGTCCAGTCAGCTATCTCTTTTAAAAGGAGAGATTTCTTTCTTTACCTGTCCATCATCTCTCTAGGATGCTCACGTACCCTGTCTGACTAGGCTACTTTAAGTACAATTAATATTTGTTCTGTATCTTGCTGGTGCCTTTTCAGTAATAACATGACATTTATTTATTGGTTTTCTGCAGGAATTAAATCTTAAAAAAAAAAAAAGATTTGGAGACCAGTGATCTGAAGGATGCTTGCGGGCAGGTTATCTGCACTGTGTAAACCTGTGGGGTTCATTTGTCAGTGAACTAAGGCCTGTTGCATTGACGCATGTCATTTAAATACATTTTCCCGCTTTGTTTTTTGTTCTTTGTTCTTCAGCCTTGCTGTGAAAATGAGCAATGAAGTTCAAAACTCTGTCACGCTGAATTCCTTGGCAGCTTCCTAAAGGCGCCCGGAAACCATTGTGAAAGCTTCCATAATCAGATAATGACTGATATACAGTGTGTGTGTCGATAGAAGTGTTGGAAAATAAAATACAGGGTTGCTATAAAATGGGTTTGTGAGACAGTAAATAACATTTCAAATATGCAGCAGAATCACATTCCAGTTGTGTTTGTTCTCTGCCCCCTTCCTTTCCTAGAGGGCCTGATCTACTTCTGGGAAGAACAGAACAAGACCAAGCAAATTGGATTACTATGGTGGCTACGTATCATGCTGGGCTCTACTGAAGTGAAGTCCACTGTTCCTCCATTCAGATTCTTCTCCGTGCCTCCCTCTTTGCACATCAGCATTTTTAGCAGAGGAGAAAGGGAGTTGAGTTTATAGTCGATGCTTCCAAGTTTGATGTTTGATGGAATTCAAGAGTGACTGGCTACCAATAGTCCTGTGTGTCTGTCTCCACCCGTTGCCTCTCGTCTTATACTTAAAGTTTGGTATGCAGCGTTGTTTTAGCCATGTCTGTCCCAGGATATTAGAGAGACAAGGTGGGTGAGGTAATATCTGTTATTGGACCAACTTCTGTTGGTGAGAGAGACAAACTTTCAGGCTACACAGAGCTAACTATCTGTTTGGCCTTGTATTTAGCTGTGACACCAAGTACCTTTCCCAGATCCGAGGAAGAGCTCTGTTTAGCTCAAATGCTTGTCTCTCTCACCAACAGAAGTTGGTCCAATAAAAGATATTACCTCACCCACCTTGTCTCTCACTTAGCCTGGGAGCTCGTTGGGGCAGGGACTGTCTTTTTGTTCTGTGTTTGTACAGCAGTTAGCACAATGGGGTTCTGGTCCATGACTGGGACTCCTAGGTGCTAAGGTAATACAAGAAATGAATTGCCTCTCATCCTATTCAGCTGCCTTTCCTTGTTGCTAGAGGCTGCTCAGCAGAGAGACCTGATCAGCAGAGAGGCCTGCTCAACAGCAAGTAGCTGGTTGGGAGGGAAGTTGCAGGGACTCAGGGATTATCACTGGGAGCTCTGGATAAATGCCACACCTTTCCGCTGTGATTCGGTCTGGGGAGCTGCCCAAAATTGCAGACACTGTGATTTTGTGTTTCTCATAGACTCATAGACTTTAAGGTCAGAAGGGACCATTATGATCATCTAGTCTGACCTCCTGCACAATGCAGGCCACAGAATCTCACCCACCCTCTGATTTCTAAGTATAGTCTTGAGCAGATATGTGGGTTGGGGGAAGAAGAAAGAACTTTAATTACCTGTAAATCAATGACTCAAAAATCAGACTCACGGCCCAATGGCTCGGTCTGCATGCATTACCTCAACTAGCATTTTCAAGGTGAGCTTCACAAGGAGAAAGGCAAAGAACCTACTTGTGCTTGTTCAATGGAAAGCCGAGGTCAGTTTGCACATTTCTTGGTCTCGTCACATCATGAAGAAGTGCAGCTGTGGGCTTGGTAGGCCCCAAAGGCCAGTTCTGAAAGTCTTTGTTTCTTGACTTCCAAAGTGTATTGTAAGGCATGTCTACACCCTCAGACTTTTGGCCTGATGGATTGGATTGAGTGGGTTGAACAGTCTATACATTCTAAGGCCTTCCCTTGTCCAGCTGACTGATCATTACATTGTGATGTATTAAATGCATGGGCTTGTACTCAGGGGCTAACGTGGGCACATCTTTTGTGAATCAAAAGAGAAAGATAAAAAATATTTTAGTGCAGCCCCTTGGTGTCCTCGCTAAACTCTTATGGGTGATTATAGTGTGCCTGAAATTCCCCCAGGTACATTCAGCGTTGCTTCCACACAATAGTTTATTTTTCTGCCCCTATGGAAGAGTCCTATGGAATTTAATACGGCTGAAACCAAGAAAAATTGAACATGGTCACTTTCTAAACTAATAGAATTTAATAGGGAATAATATCTCTTCTACAACTATCCTATACAATTCTTTAAAAGGAGATATATTTAATATCTACCAAATGCCATAGGATGGTCCACAAGACCTATAGAAATGTTAGCATTGTCTATTAAATTCCATAGGACTTTGGCATAGGAATGTCCCACCAAACTATTATGCAAGTGCTGATGTGGACTCAATTAAGCAAGGCCTAACTTTAAGCACATGAATAGTTTCACTGATGACAACGGGACTAATTGTGGGCTTAAAAATAGGACTGTGCTCAAGTACCTTGATGAACTCTGTTCTTAAACGATTACTGATGTCTGCCCCAAAGGAGGCTACATTTCAGTAATGGTAAAGTAAGCCCAGTTTATATAGGACCAAATATTGTCCTCTGGTATGGGTATGTAATTCCTAGTATCTTTAATTTTAAAGGGAGTTTTGTGAGCACCTCTGAAGGCAGAATGCAGCCTGTTGATCTGTGGACGAAAAGCGCTGTATAAATGTCAGCCTTGATTATCGTTAAGAATTTCCGGCTTCTGTTAAGACGTTTTATATGGATCTTTCTGCGTATCTCTCAGTCTGATAGTTTGGATTTAATGTTTGTCACAGATTTCACTGGCATTCCATGGAGGGCCAGTGCTTTCATGTTGTGCTTTTTCAACCTTTTCTTCCTTTCAGGGAAGAAATCTCTTTAAAAAAAAGCAGCAGCAGCAACAACAACAAAAAATGACCTCATAAAAATGGAGTAGCCCATTCCCACTCTGAGCTCTTTCTTCTTCTCCTGGCCTGACCTCCAGGAAGACTATAAATTCATTTGGTCTACAAAACAGAGAGAGATAAATCTTCAGTGCAATGTGTGGGGATTTAGCCACTTAACTCCCATTAACTTTAATGGAAATTTAATATTTATTTACCCCACAGCATATAAATCTTAGCCTACGGTTTCTTACTAAAATGTTTTCATTGTTTTATGGATCCTGGTTATCCACCTAGAAAGTTTACCAGGGTGTCAGCATAAAAGAAATGTACTGGAGACTTACATCCCTTCTCCTCATATAAGCTGCAAAATGCATGTGAGATATGTAAGGTGAACTTTCTGAACTCTGTGTGTGATTCACCCAATAGATTCAGACCCCAAGTTGACACAAACCTGTACTGCTTGGTACTGGCACCCTCATTGCCTCTAGGACCCAGAATTATGTGATGCTGAGAACCTTTTGGAGCAAAATTCCTGAGCAATAATTGAATTGTGGTTGGAAATAGGCTGAGAACCACAGTTAAATCAACTGTGAAATTGGTGGGGAGAAGGGAGCAGGATTGCATGGAAAATCAAAGCCCGAGCAGAAGTTTCCCAGGTAAATAATTTACCAGTGAAAGCTGCTCTCCCCTCCACTCCCTAATGATCATTGTTTTTGAAAAGACCCTTTCGAAATCAAAATAACCTAAACATTTTTAAAATGGGCCTGATTCATGATCTCACACTGCTGTGAATCAGGAGTAACTCTGCAGGTGGCCAGGTCCGATGAGCCCAGTTCTGATCTCGCTTACACAGGTTTGATATCATCATAACTTCATGGACATCGGTGGGGTTACCCCGATTTACATCTGTGTAAAGGACGACCTGCATTCGTCTTGCATTCTGAAGTCTTGTCGTTTTCAGCAGGAGTTGAGGGCACACAAGTTTTGCAAGGCGTGGACTTTTATGGCTGTCCCTCAGACAAAGCCACATCCCTGAACTACGGGCCTGAGCCGAGTGTGCATTTCTGAAAATATTTTTTCTTTCGTGTATTGAAACTGTGGCTTTTATCAGCCTTGACCTCATCGCTAACTGCACCTGTCAGGTTCCAACCGAGAGAGGAATGAGAGCAGTCTCTGGGTTTGTTTTCATAGCTCAAAAACACAGACAGGGATTCATTAGGAGGCCGTTATGCAGTACGCCACCATTGGTTGTGGATTCATTTTCCCTCGTGAACAAAGGTATTTTTTTTTAAGGAACAGATTGTGGTCTGAGTTACACTGATATAAATCCATAGTAACACTCTTGACTTCAATGGAATTACTCCAGACTTAAACAGGTATAAACAAGAACAAAATATGGCTTCCTGCATTCAGACTGCACATACTAAAAAGCTGTGGCTATACTTACGAATACAGGATTCCAGAGTCTATGAACTATTAAAACATAAGGGGATAGTTATTATTCTTATTGTAAAATGTATTAAAACACGTGGACCATAAACAATAGGCATACATGTGGTATTTTTTTCCAATCACATTTACCATGTATTTATTGCCTCTTAAATGCAGATTGAAGGACGTTTGCAGAAAGTCCTGTTCTGAATTTTGATTCCTTCAAATCAGTTTACTCAGGAAATCTCCATTCAGATGTTCTTTCTTATTTACTAGCTAGCTCAACTATGGCAGCTTTCGTCAAAGTTTTTTTTAAAAAAATACTTTTTTTCTCCAGCTGCTATAAAATAAATATCAATATAAACACCATAGCCACTCATATTTAGCAAGCACATTTCTTTCTGAATGATCCAGAAGGGCCTTAAGAACTATATACAATACAAACACATTCATTATCGAAATGTGGCTATCTACGGGGTGGGATGCTCAGTTGTTCAACAGTGTACAACAGCACTGCACAACACAGGGAAAGTAGACATAGCAGATTGTAATTACCCTAGTTTAAACCTGGCAAAGACTTCAAGGGCTAATCTCATAGCTCCTGCGAAAACCACCATTGCATCTTTAATGATCACAAAGGGCCAGGACCTCACGTTTTACCCTTCATTTGAAAGATAGCATGCCACTCTTTACACTATCCTGGACATTAGGGTTTCAATCCAGCAGAGCACTTAAGCATGTGCGTAACTTTAAGCATGTTAGTGGTCCCAGTGGATCAGGGGCTAGTTCCATACTCGGGTGGAAGAGTGCTACCCACTGCACCGAATCACCAGAGGACTTCCTGCCACATTCTCAATTTTCCTTGAAGATCTGCCATCCAAGTACTGATTCAGCCTGATCCTGCTTAGTTTATCCAAGCTTATGTGATCATAGTTGCTGGCAGTCTGGCAATATCACGAGTGGCCATGTGAC
The DNA here is from genome assembly GCA_037349315.1 of Chelydra serpentina. Lineage (NCBI taxonomy): Eukaryota > Metazoa > Chordata > Testudines > Chelydridae > Chelydra > Chelydra serpentina. Next base: position 9,507,246 of record JBAIAC010000051.1, read on the forward strand.
TAAATATACAGTTATGCCATCAGGCAAAATCACATAACTAATTGTGTGGATATACCTTCAACCACATGGTGTCTGGAGCTTGTTAGATCCTGAAATCGGTGGGAGCTGTTGGGGAAAATGGCACTGTCAGTTCCTAGCCGGCAGCAAAATCGTTAGACCTCTTGTAAATTTTATCCTCTTCAGAACCACGGCTTGTGCCATATTCCCAACAGCAGGTACAGGCATCTTCAGGATCCAACAGGCTCTCAAGAATAGATAGTGTTTTAACTAAAAATAAATATAATTAAACTGCAGCAGGGAAAATATGTTGAAGATCATCACATGCAGCTATTTGGAATATGTGTTCTGGGGAAATGTTTGAACTGATTGGCAGGTACAATATGTTTTCCTCAGAGGGAAAATTGCCAGAGTATATTTCATTAATTAAAAATGAAATGTGGGAGGGGTGGTAAATCACTTTTGTCACGTTGGTAGGCAAATTGTTTAATGATATAACCTATTTCTATTGGAACCAGCTAATTGTTGCCTGTTCTGTCACATTTCTTACGAGCTGTGCTATATGCTAGCAGCTGTGAAAGTTGATAGCGAGCTTGATCTTTCCATTTCTCTGAATTACACAGGTCCACTTGGCCCAAAGCTCTGAGTTTCCTTGAAGAGTAGATTGTGTTATCTGAAAAAGGCCAGTAACTGAAACTCCCAAATAAATCTGATCAGATTATTGCTTACAAATTAATGAACCAATGAATTTAGCCCTGTTTTATGTTTGTGACGCCTTCAGTCCTCTGATGTTTTACGTATTCATGAGCTTTCTTGTAATCATTTCCAAAATAAATCTCAGCTGTTGGGCTGTTCACAAACTTGTTTGGTTTGACTCTAATATTTGGGATGTGTTTGCTCCCCTAAATCACAGAATGACATTTCTGATCCCTGCATGCTGACAAACTTTTCAAAGAGGAGAGCAGCGAGTGACAAACAGGGAATGCCATGTTTTCCAGCCTTTTCTTAGACGAATAATCATGACAAATTATTTGTGCTAAAAGTCACGACACTTTTGGAATCTGAAAACATATTCACAAATACACCAGCAAAAATCATCTGAATACTCACAAACTAGTAATACTACGATCCCGCAAATAACTTCCAAAGAAAAGAGATATCAGCAATGAGTAGTCTTAAAGAAGTTTTTTTGTTTCTCTGTTATGTAGGGTGAAAATGGAGTTTTCAACTTTTACTAAACTTTAAGCTCTGTGAACGGGATCTTTTCTGGTGGTGATAGGAGTATGATATTCATTCATACTCCTAATAATGGGATAACAATCCCTGACATACCCATAAGGGTTTAAGGACTTCAGTATTTGTGCCTGCATCCATTTGTTAGGGTTGTGTCCAAATGAGTTCCATTGGCTTCAACAGGAGTTGTAGGTGCTCGGTACCTCACAAGCCGCATCGAACACCTTGCAGGATCTGACTGTTATTGCCATGGGAGTTTATTTTCTGAATAAAGGTGGAAGGATCCCGTTCTCTATATTTACTCAAAACACTTCTAGATATTAATGCTCAGTAGTCATAGTTAGTGGTTAGTACACAATATGCTACTGCCCCACCTTCATTACAACATGGGCGTGCGAGAACATTGAGACACTACCACTAAGGAAAATATAACAAACCAAAACAAATGGAAAGCCTAACAAATTGTTAGGTTAGGTGACAACTTTCTGTTTAGCTGCCAGGGAGTTCATTAGTGGTTCATGTCACATATGCGCATTGAAAAGTAACTATTGGCAGTTGTCTCTTTTGGAACCAAAGGCTAAAGAAAAACTTTGCTGGAAAAGTCCCTAAGGCCATTTCATTTAAAAAGAGCCTAAGCTTTCGAAAGCATATAATTATGCTTCATCCCTGCTGTCTTATCTCACATTAAATTTAATTGCTCTTGAAACTTGGCAACATTCTTGCACCCATTGAAAGAAATTAAGTGGTTCTGTCATTTTTATGAAAGCGCCTCAGCTCAGACTATTTCTGACTAATTCACTCTATTCAGATCATTTCTACCTTTTTCTCTTCTCCCCAAATACCCAGGCTTCTTAAAAGAACTGAACATAGAGGGAACCGATGAAAAGGGAAGAGTTGGTTTTGACCAAAACTGACAAAAGTGATTAACGATTTCCAGTGCCTTCATTTTTAGAGCGGGTGCTGAGCACGTTCTGAAAGGCACACTCGTTTGAAGTTGAGCACCTAAAATACTGGTCTCTGTATTTCCAGGAAAGTAGATTTAGCAACCCTCGCCAAATATGCTGAGAAGGGCACTTGAAACAGGATTTTTCGGCACAAGCATCTGCTATCTCAGCTAAGGGAGTAATTCCTTTAAGTAGCAGCTATAGTAGATTTAGCTTAGGATGAGTCTCATTTCACATAATAGCCCCTCCAACCTTAACCAACAGCTGCTACTGCCTTTCAGTCACTACCAAGCCAGAGTCAAACCAGCGACATGGAAGTGAAGGACTCCCTAACCAATTCCCATCTCTCTGAGCACCCCATTTCCCTATCTTTGCTGTTAATATCCCATAGCGTGGTTTGTTACTGCTCTTTTCCATTGTTAGAGCGATATAGATATACAGCTGCCCATTTATATAAAGTTATGGGTGTGTTTTTTCTTTTGGCAAAATCAGGCTCTGAAACCATTTCAACGGGTTTCAAGAGATGACAGATCCATGCATTCAGTCAAGTAGGCGAGTATAAACTCTGACAGCAAGAATAGAGATAGGGTGGAAACTGAGTTTGCTGAGTGAATACTGTTAACATTTGTTATTTATCTGAAGGCTTGTTTCTCAAGCGTACAGTACACTTAATCCAACATGAAGTCTTGTGCATTACATGTGCTTTGTGATTATATGTTTTGTTGCTCTTCATAGTAAAAAAAAAAAGACTTTGGCTTTTGGCGATGGCTGTGTGTACGGGGGAAATTCCTTATGGCGAAAAAATATGCATTTGTGACATGCAACAGACACGACATTTAAAAGCTCTGCCATAGATTCCCTGTATGACCTTGGCCAGGTCACTTGATGTCTCAGTACTCCTCTGTCTACCAAACAGGGATAATAATACTTTGTTTTGTCTGTTTAAACCGTGAGCTCTTCAGGGCAGGGATAGTCCTTTACTATGTGTATGCACACACAGTATCTTTCACATTGGGGCCCTGATCTCAGTTGGGGCCTCGAGGCACTACTGTAATACAAATAACTAATACTAGTTGCACAGTCTGGATAGTTAAAATGGAGCAGGGATTTACTCTGAGGGGACTTTGGTAAGCAGGAAAACCAGGGGAAAGCAAGTTCTCATCTGGACTGATCTGCTGGTTTTTGTACCAGTCCTTGCAAATCCCCATAATTTTCTTTCCCCTTGTGATTCCCTATCAGGGTTGGAGGTATATTCCAGGACATAGTAGACATCTGATCACTTTCAATACATGCCTATTGACTGTTTCTCACTCCCTTGTCTTCTTCACAGTGCCACCGTCTTAGATGTAGCCTCAAGAAGGCAGTGGCATGCATAAAGCAAATTAGGGTTGGTCTGTACTACAAATGTATGTCGATATAACTGCATCACTCAGGGATGTGGAAAATCCACACTCCCGAGCGATGCAGTTATACCAACCTACCCCCGCCCGGGATGGACAGCGCTTTGTTGAAGGGAGGGCTTCTCCCATTGACATTGTTACCTCCTCTCAGGGAGGTGGAGTATCTGCACTGACAGGAGAAGCTCTCCCATTGGCGTAGGTCCCATCTTCACTAAGCAGCGCAGCTGCAGATCGCAAGTGTAGACAAGCCCTTAACGCCCCACAATGACTTACCACGCAAATGACAGAGGCCAAGACAAGTCAGCTGTTACCAGGATCTTTATGGGAGGACATCCCTAAGGGTTTTAATAATATGATTTATATATAGAAGAAACATTAACATAAAGAGATGGTTGTTTTACAGGCGGCTCCTCACCACCCACTCCCCCCACACTGTGAGGGGTGGGGAGAGGTGTGCTGGAGCGAAAGTAGGTGGGGGCCAGAGAACGTTTGCTCTTTAGCTGGCCTGACATGACTTAGAGCAGCCCCAGCTGGCCCAGAATTGGGAGAGTGGAAAGGTGGCTTAGCGCCACGTTTCCTCCCCACTCTCCTTAGCTGTACTTTGTATTAATTCAGCGAAGCCAAGGATCTGGCCCAGTGTGAGTAAGAATGGCAGAATCTGGCCCCGACTGCTTTGAGCCTCCCAGCTGGACAGCGCTATAGAAATAGCACATGTTGCTGTTTAGTCGAGGACAGTAGCACCCCAGCTGCAGTGCAGTCCTTTGTGTCTCTCTTTTCCTCTGGTGCTTTGTACTCTCATTCAAGGTTTCCTATGACTTCATCCTTCTCTCCCCAAGATTTCCAGTGTCATGGTTGAAGTTAAAATCAACACACACACATGTATGCTGCTCGACCGATTCTTTCCTTTTACAAATCACTCAGACCTCACACCTCTGCAGCAGAACAAATGTAATCCAAGGATCAGGTCATAAAATCTTGGAAATTTTTTATTTGAACTGCTGGCATAGCTTCTAGTAGTGCACTGGGGGCAGCTCTCCTTTCACGTTTCCCAGGAGCCATATAAAGAATTTCACTGACTGAGCTATAAATGCCGGCCTCATACAGTGCAGGCTCCAGGATACCAGGTGAGAAACCAGAGAGCTTTGGATTTTTTTTGCAGAAGATCATCAAGGCACCTTTAAAAAAACACCAATGTCCAGTGTCACCTTGTCTCTCTCACCTTTCATCCACCCGTTCTCTAAGGAGCTGAAAGGTGCTGAACATTCTTTGACCCATGCAAACTAAACAAACTGCCCAATTGACGGGAAGAATCTTGTCTCTAACGAGCTTTCACTGTCTGCCTTGGAGGCAGGTAACAGCTGTGCGTCTATTCTTTTGCAATGGGATTCTGTAACAGCATTGTAGATTGCCAGCCATTTGATTACACGGTCATATAGAGGCTGTCAGTAAGGTGAAAACAACTGGCGAACATGTTTATTTTCTTATCTGGTTTATATTCCATTGCCACAGAACTCTGTGCTCTAGTGAAGACATTCCTCCTGTTATCTGGGGAAAGAAAATACCTTTGCAATTCAGTGCTCTCTTTTTCCTTCTAGTAGCCAGCAGTGCATGCTTTACCGTGGAGGAATATGAGCTGAGAGGAGTCAGGTTAAAGTATGTGGTCTTAATCCTTTAGTCTGCACTCAGGCAGTACTCCTGTTGACTCACTCTACCATTCATTATCTTATGCACTTTTATCATGTCCCCAAGCAGGGATAGAGCAACCGGGCAGCCACTGCTATAGTCTCAGGGCTGCAGTAGTGTCCACAGACCTGGTGCTTTGGCCAGTGGATCTTCAAAGGTACAGATCTGCTGGCCATGGCCCGCACGTCACCACCAGGTTGCTCCAGCCCATGTGGGGGCAATGAGAGCGCTGCGGTGGAGCAGCACTCAGTAGTATGTAGGGGCGATAGAAGAACTGCTGTTACTGTGATGTATTTGAAGCCGTCAGAAGCCTTTCCTTGACCCCTAAGCTTGATTTGACTCCAAGTCATTCCAGCACCAAGGTGTGCTCTGCTTGGATCCAGAGGAGGCCAGGCCCCTGGAGGGATCCTTATTAAAGAATAAGCATTTCAACGAGCCGAACATAATTATTTTGTTCTAAAGGCAGAACTCATCTGTGTCTCTAGCACAGTCCCTGCCTGGCTGGATCTGTTTACAGATTGGTGGCTGAAAGTTCTTCCATCCCAATATTTTAAGGTGTTACCAAGCCTTCTGTTTTAATGTACTTTTGTAAAGAAAAAAAGGTAACATTTGAATTCTAAAAGCCACAAAAGAGGAAATATTCTTCTCTGTGGATTAGTAGCTACCCCTTTTAGAAGTTATCTTTTTACCAAAGGTGAATAGCAGCAATAGGCTATATTTATAAAGGCTTGATTTTGCAACTGCCTGTATTATCTCGTGTGCTCTATCCTCAATTCCTCTGCTTCAGGAGCTGGGTGCATGCAACCTGAAAGAGCATAAAATATCCCTAGAAAATCAGGTGGCATGACTGCTTTTTACGAATAGATTTCATGTATTGAAAACAAATAGGAGACCAATTAGAAAAGGTGAGAAGAAGCATTAGGAGGAAAGGGTGTAATTAAATGAAATGGGGAGGGGGAAAAGAACAAGGAAAGGAAAATCCAAGGGGTTAGAAAGAGAGTTTAAAGGAAGGAATACAAAAAGGAGACTAAAGCAAAATTACAAACATTAAAACCTGCGCCTTTGCAAGTTCTTTCATGAAATTTTAGCAGAAGGACTAACTTGGAGAAGGACATTGTGCAAAGAAAATAAATGCTGAGGCGAAAAAAGGTGAATCAAGGTTAAGATAATGTAAATAGCTTTCTGAGATACGAGGCTTTTCTTAAAAGAACTCACACACCTGGTGTCATTTATACCATCTGAGAGAAATGTTACATGTTAAAGTCTATAGACATATTTTTCCATGTCCTTTCCAAGCTCACTTCATAAAATGGGGTGGGGGGTTTTGGTTTCAGATATAGTCATTTTCCTTCATCTTCTTTTTCTTTTTAAAAACTGCAATACATTTTTCACATTAAGAAAACAAGAGACTGAAAGGTTGCTTTTGGCACTTCCCTCCGGTGACCCCATTTGTTGCTGATGTGAGAATAAAGCAAAAGATAGTTCTTTCCTGAAACTGCAGTCCCTAGAAATGCCAGATGGGAGCCATGTGACTGTCTTGCCAAGTGCAGGATGGAGAATTGTTAGCCTGTGTAAATTCACACTCACCCAGACTATGCTAAATGCCAACACGCACCTGCAGGAATATTAATGGATGAGCCACACGTAGGGCCATGTCCTGAGGTCCCTGCACAGTCCCCTGTGACTCATCACTAAACTTCCTCACCTTATGTGAAGGGCTGTTGACAGACTGAAAACTGCCATGGAGAGGTAATGAACTACTTAGATTCCTGAATGCCCAGCCAGTCTCATCCCTTAGCAAATGAAATCTGCATCTTGCTAGATATGAACCAAATATGTGGGTTTTTTTTCCCTTTCCTATGCTGTAATACCTCCCAGCCCTATCATTTCCTTTGACAGTGTGTGAGACATTCCACCCCTGGTCTTCATGAGTAGTCTAGCAATGCCATCTAGTCTGAAGTCAGAGCATGTCTTTCCTTAGCCACTTGTATGAATCTTTCAGGCACTTTTATCCAGTGCTATGGTTTGTTTGCCTTTTACTTTGCTGAAAGCCATACTTAGTTGGACAAGCTTTTCCTAAAAATACTGTCTTTCCAATCCCCAAACTCACCTTCTTTCTCTGTCTTCTGAACCTTTGCCATAATGCCATTTGTAAAACTAAGTGCGCAGTAGTGCACAAAATGTTCCTAATGTGACCAGACTAGGGGGACAGTTATCTCTTTTGACTTCTAACTGACTCCCTGGCCAGTGTATTCTAGGGCCCTGTTTGCCTTTTGTGCAAGTTCTGCTGCTGCCAGCTGTTCTGTTTCTTTTTTAGTTTCCCCAAGAATTAATCCATCCAAAGTATAGTTTGCCTTTTTACTGGTCCTCCCCAAATGTGTAGCCTTTCATTTACTGACATTGAATCCATATGCCAATCTCATCAGAGTGTGCAAACATCAGAAACGTTGCCTGTAGCACTCCCTTGATGAGTCAACTTCTATTTTCCAGGATATCTCTTCATATTCCCATTTCCCACAAGCCTCACTACACCCTTCTCCCATGCATCCTCTGTACCTGGAATGGCCTGCCTCGTCTATGGAGCTGCCCCCTCCTCCTTCAAATCCCTTCTCAACACACACCTTTACCCCCCGCCCCCAATGATCCTTTCATTAATTTCCTTTAAAACATTTCATTAAATATAGACTGTGAAAAGGAACAACCATGATGCACACAGCACTACCCACCCAGACAGCTCCATCACTTGGGCACTTGCCCCATTTCTGGGCGTTCAGAAGTAACAAAGAATGACCTTGTTCTGTGTATTCCCTATGGTGTCCACTCTTGGACTCAGTTTAGATTGTAAATTATTTGGAGCTTTATTCCGGGGGAGGGGCTGATCCAAAGCCCATTTAACTCAATGACCATCTTCCTGTTGACTTGAATGGGCTTTGGATCAGGCTCTGTACCAGTAGGGCGGAGTCTGGAGGGGCTAGGGAGGTAAAATCCACCTCTGCAACCCAAGGCCAGTGAGCAGGTCTGCTGACCCTGCGGGGGGAAAGAGCAGCCATAGCCAGTTCCTACTTTGTAAATACAGATCCTGGGCCTCCCTCCAGCCCATCTCAGTCTGCTGTCCGTCTGTGGCTAGCTCAGAGACGCTTTCTGTAATGGCTAAGGGGTGCCGTGCACAGCCACCCCTGCATGCTCACTTAGCCTGTAGTCCCTCTCTCTCTCTTGTGGCAAGGAGTGTCTTGTGCTGGCCCTCTGCATCATGGGTGAATTTCATCCTGATGTTTGCTGGCAATGCTCAGAGGGAAGGAGGATGGATTCGGAGATGGATTATTATTGAATGGAATGGTTCACCAAACAAAGGCAGAGAGCTCCACCCCGCTTTTGCTGTCAGCCTCCTGTGACGTGGGTGGAATCTTCAAGGTTTCTCCGCAGGGATCAGAACAGGAGTGACTCCGTTTTTGCCAGGCTTTTGCTTAAAAAGACAAATAAAATCAGTGCTGGGCCATGGGAAGTACTCATCCTCTGTCCTTGTGCCCCATGACACACCTGAAGCAGGATGATATCTGGGAACATATGCACCATGTCAAGTGTTAGTCTTTCCGTATGGATCAGTCTTTACTTATGGGTCTATTCTTCCACTGTGGCATGTGTATAACTCCTCTTGACATTAATAGGACTTACATGTGCATACAGACAAAAGAAATATGGAGCGCCTTGAAATAGGGCCTCCAGTTAAAGCCTGGAAGATGCTTTCCATTTGAAGTTCTATTTCTGCCTTGCTCGCAACAAAGCAAAGCAAGAAAATCTCCCTTTGTTGTGATATTTTTCATTGATTCCTGTACAGTAAAACTTGCCTTAGGCAACCATCCAAGGGACCCGTGAAATATTGGTTGCCTGTTAGAGAGGATCTTTAACTACTTGTCAACGAAAATTATACTGGGAATCCTAGAGGACGCAATAAAGTTGTCCCCTAGGTTAAGAGTTTGCCAGTTGGAGGTGATACTTAGTGTAAGTGTCACTCAGTATATATATCACATCTGCAAATTTTCCGCAAATGATTCCTGATTTTCAGAAGACCTTAAGTCAGTCTTTAGCTGCTTAAAATTTTATTTCACACCAAGGTCTTTTGGCAACATGGAGTTGCTTGGAACAAATTAGCAGAGAGTTATTTTCAGGGATTCACTTAAGGAGCTTGTGAATGGAATGTGACATTTTTAGCAAACGGTACAGTTTCTTCTTTTACTGAACCGAAGGATGGTTGGGTGGTTAAGGCACGAGACTCAATTTCAGGAAATCTGGGTTAGATTCCTAGCTCTGCTACAGATGTGCAGTGTGACACTAGGTATATCATTTAATTCCTCTGTGCCTTAATTTCCCATCTATAAAAAGGGACTTCCTTTTTCTGTCTTGTCTATTTAGGTGTGAATTTTCAAAGGTGACCAAATCCCCTAGCTTTTTAATGGGGTTTGGGCATTTAAGTTTAGGTTCTTTTGGAAATACCAGGTTTAGCTTGCAAATTCTTCAGAGCAAGGACTGTTTATAGGGACACAGCACCTAGTCCAGCTGGGCCTCAAAAGTGCTACCTTACAAATGATAGCATTTCAATCCTAGTGCTCAGTACAATGGAATTAGTTTATGTATTTGTGTGCACGCAACAAATTCATCTATGTACTAGCTGCATATTTTTAAGAAGGTGCTTACTCACATGCACACATACAATGTTTGCAAACCTCTAGCCGCTTGTCCTGGCCCTTTATTTGGTAGATTCAATTATTCACACTGCTTTACTATGTGTGGTTCTAGCTCGGTTTGGAAAACCTGATGGACTGGTTGACTGAGCCATTTTTCTCTTTACACACATAATATGGACTATTTCCTCCCTCTGGGCACTTGACTGTTTTAAATCAAGACATCTTTGTTCACGGAGACTAGGAAATATTCATATAAAATGTCTTATTTCTTCCTTAAACTTATATAAGTGTACTTTATTGGACAAGAGGAAAACATAACACATAGCTTGTGTGGATAACCCACGGTGTGATTAAGAATATAATATGCAGAACTTCCCCATAATAGGTCCCTTTATAAAAGACCATTGTTCTCTGGCTCCCAGCTCCATGCTAAACTCCCTTACACACTCTTCATTATACTTGTTCCCAAGATCAGACTCGTAGGCAAGGAGCACTGCATATTACCGGACTGATATTGAAGGGGCTATGTTGATAAATGGAATGGAAAACATGCTATATTGGTTTGGTTTCCTGTAAAATCAAGGCTAATACTCCAAGTCTGTCTATAGGTTCAGGACCAGTGCTATAAGGGCGAGATCCAAAGCCCACTGAAATCAATGGAAAGACTCCCATTGATGTCAATGGGCTTTTTATTGGTCCCTAAATGCAGAGCTCACAGCTGCATTGGATCCTTTATGGCACCCCAAAATAGAAGTTCACTCCTTGAGACATCTCTACTGGCCCCTGGCATGACGTCTCTGTGAATTCTTTCCTGCTCCCTTGTGCAGTGGAGTCTGAGGCATAGGGTTTGCTGTGCACATAAAAAATTCAAAGGGAACCACTGGGATGGGTCTCAGCATGGGTGTGGTTGGGCTGCAAGCTAGGGAGGACATAAAGGCAGCAGGGTAGTGGGTACGGTGAAGGCTGGCGGAATAAGCTAGCCACTAATAATGGAGGGAGGTTACACCCGCAAGGAGAAGAGCCCCAACCCCAGCACTTCTTACAAGTTGTCTGAACCTCTTGAACTCCTTCATGGCCCTGGTTGAAAGCTTCCTGGGCCCACAGAATTCATAGTGCTGGCTCTGTTCAGAGTCACAGTGCATTATACAATAGAACTGTTATGCTCTGCAACAGTACACACTCACGGCCCAACTGCTCAATAAATAAGGTAAAACAACATTGCCAGCATCTTATAACAGAGCAAAAGTGTGTGGGGCATTGGCTAATGCCTTAGGCTGATATCTTATCTTTTGTGCTAAGAAAAAAATATCTCTAACTGAAATACAGAATCATTTTTATAGTCAGCAAATATGTTGCACTTGGATCCATTGTGAAAAATGGTTTTAGCTGGAAATATATTACTCCAACATAGGATATAAAAGAAAAACAAGGGCTTATTGTTGAAGGACACGTTGTAATTAATAGTTTTATTTTACTGTGTCAGAGGTGCTAAAATAAGATCAATATAATCAAGTCAAAGTACAAATGTTTTTGCAAACCCCAAACATTACAAAATCATGAGCTAGGAGCCAAAACCCATGAGATGGACCTAAAAATCATGTTTTGTTTAGCTCTGAAATACATTTTGGGTTCCTTTTATTTTTTGAGCCTTTAGGGTGCATATGGGTCACATTTCGCATCTTTTCTATGCCACCATGAAAGCTGGAAATGCACTTTTTTAGAAGGTGAAATCTGAGATTCTCAACTAATTGTCTGTCTCTAAGAGCTGGTGCTTTAAGTTAAACATCAAATATCATGAGACTCGTGATAGAATCCCAAGAGCTATCAAAACTATATAAAATAAATAGGTTGTGAATCTGCTACATCTATCTATCTGTCTTGTTGGTTTATAGAAAATTCTGTTTGGGATAATCTTTAGGAGGGCAGAGAGGTTAATGTGATATGCAAAACCCCAAGGAGCACCAAACTTTCAATGAATTCCACGGAGTTACACCAGGGATAAATTTGGCCCAATCTATGAACTAGAAAAAAAGTGAAATTTTAAAACAATAATTGTAATGACAAGTAGGGTTTTCTATGTTATTAGGGGCCTTTTCAGAAGCTAGTCTTTAAACTTTATGCCCGGACTGCATGTGTTCAAAGGTAAATCTGACCACAGCCCATGCGGTACATAAACAAGCCATATTTTTAAGCACAGTGTGAAAGGTGGGGGCTGACATTCCCACTATCAGTGTTTCATGCATGAGTTATGAGCCATCGTAAAACATTTTCATATTGCAACAATGAAAACCGAAGCTGCTCTGTGGTCGTCTTGTTTGCGCTGATAGCTAACTGAGCATTCTTTGTTATGTTTAGTTGTGGAAAAAAAGGGAATTAAATTACTAATATTTTTGAATTCTGACATTACTTCTTGTAAATTTCTGGCAAAGGAAGAACATTTTCTACAGTTGTTTATGGAGTTACTGGATAAAGATATTACATATTAGCTTATGGGGAGTTGCAAAGATTTTAAATGTTCAGAGCAGTTCAAGGCGTTCTGGATGGGCCGAGCTGAACTGTCCACAGAGCAGCTAAACAAGTAGCTTCACTCAAACTGAGAAGCATTCAGGAAATATGGTACTATGTAGTTTAGTTAGTCTCCACCATAATGTTTTCCATACAGTCTGTTCTCATGAGGGCTTTTTCAGTTTCTTTAACTAGTTTGTTCAGGATAACGCTGGGTGTTGAATGCGTTAGGATAAAGTCAGAGGTCTACCAGGCATTCTTTCCAATTCAAAACATATGAGATTAAACAAAGACACACAGCATGAGTAATACAAATAAAGCAAAGACAGAGGTCAGCGTAGAGTCTTGTTTATTAAACAATAAATTTGATATATTTTATTTAGAGGACAAGTATCCCTTAAGGGTTCTTTGATACAGCATAGCTGGGTGGAGACAACATACATATTAGCTCCATCTCTGTCAGGAGGCAGCTCTCTCATGGTTTTTGATAAATACTTCAAATTTAGGCCCTGATCCTGAAAGGTGCTGTACTCTCTGAACTTCCATTGGTTTTGCTGGAATCACCTAATAGAATTTTAGTTCCATTATCTGAGGCAAATATGCAATACATTGAGGATGCATAAAAAGGGATTGGTTTTGGCTGTGCAAAACATCATTGGTTACGTTTTGAAACATCTAAACTGGGGAGGTTCTGGTCTAGTTTCACTTTGCCCACCCTCTCAAAGCTTGGTGTTTGGATAAATGGTTCTGACTGTGGTTCACTTCTGTTTTAAACGGAGGTGAGGCAAAATCAGCAATGGCTTTGGTTTTGAAAACCCTTATCAGCCCGGTTTTTGTTTTAAAAAAGCAAAACCAAGGTTGGTTTGGAGCCAGATCCGACCGATCATAAATAGTTCCAGTTCCGGCCCCTCTCTACCATAAACCGCCAAAATGCATTCTGAAGTGGGTTGGCAGATGCACATGTAATTGCCGTTCAGAAGATCTGGGTTCAGAAAATAGTACTAGGTCACTGTCATCAAAACACGTGTTTAGCTGGGGGAGGTGCAGGCAGGGGAGTGGCAACATCAGTCCTAGAGTCATTTGAATGAATCTATTGAATAGTATCATAGTGAGCTGTAATTTGAGTTTAGTCCTATTGGCATGTCTTATAATTGAGTATTTAGAGCCTGGGAATGGAAATCCAGCGTTCTGGATTCTAGTCCTGACAGTATCACTGATTCTGTATTTGACCTTGGGCAAGACGTTGAATTTCTCCGTTTCTCAGATTCCCTGCCTGTGGAATGGGACTAATAATGCTTCCTTGCAGGGGTATTGTGCGATTTAATGAATTACAATTTGAAAGGCACTTTGAGATGACAGATACCCGTACGTGAACAGTGGCTTCAAAGCATATGAGTGAGAAATTGTTATTTATGCTGTGACGTATAATGATGTCCATGGGAAAAGTCACAGATAGTAAATATCAATTCAGAGTTTCCACACTTCTGCTTTAAATTGTTCCATAAAGCATGAAGATCACAGCTGGGATTTTCAAAGAGGCCTAAGGGATTTTCAGTGGAAGTTGAGTGCCTAACTCCTTAGGCTCCTTTGAAACTTCCAGATGAGGTTATCCCTGGATACCTAGAAAATTTAAACATTTTCAAATGGGTGGTCAGGAGATGGAGGTGATTGACCCTTTAATTGTCACAATAAACAACAAGATATGAAATACCCTGATGAAACAACAACAAAAGCATCAAGGCAAATTGCAGAGTCAAGGAGCCCAATTCTGTTGTCCTCAGCACCCTGCAGTTCCCATGCTGATTTCAAAGTCAGTGGCACGGGGGTATTAAGGGAAGAATTGGGTCCTGTGGACTGCATGGGTGTAACCGAGAACAGTTTGACTCTGTCCTTTGTAGAGGATTTGATCCTTTTCCCCCCTCTCTGTGTTTTTCCATGAACATGACAAAAATGCATATAACTGCTCAAAGAAACAACCGCCTTTGCAAAGGCTCGATAGAGGGGGTCAGTCTATTTTCTGTTCTCTGCTCCACGATGTTGTTATGAGCTAGGTGAAACATTGCTTTTGGCTGAGGTGAAACCCAATTGAGATTGGTAGTTGTGACTTCACCCTTCTATTAACATAACTCTAAGCATAAGCCCCATCAAAAACAAAAGGTGTGGGTGAACCCACCCAAGACTTTTGGCTGAGGATTGTTTTGAGTAGTGGCATGTGTGGGTGTGAAAGAAGAGAGATCACACAGAAACTGAGGTCAGACGAACAGATGAGGGCGAGAAACAGCCGGAAGGAGCTGCTGAAAGCACAGTAGTTGACTCTGGAAGAAACGTGGAAAGAGGTTTTTGGGTCAGTGCTCTTGGTGCTGTGAGCAAAAGCTGTTGCCTGCAATTTGATTCCTTCTGTGTTCAGAGACACAGGACTTTGTACATTCTTTGTAAATAAACAAAACTGCATCAAAGAAATGCCTGACTGTCAGGGTTCCCTCCCCACTCTGAACTCTAGGGTACAGTCATGGGGACCCGCATGAAAGACCCCCTAAGCTTATTTCTACCAGCTTAGGTTAAAACTCCCCAAGGTACAAATCTCCCCTGTACCCTGAGAAAAGGTATGCTGCCACCACCAAGTGATTGAAACAGGAACCAGGGAAAAGGACCACTTGGAGTTCCCCTTCCCCCCAACATATCTCCTCAAGCCCGTACACCCCCTTTCCTGGGGAGGCTTGAGAATAATCTCCTAACCAATTGGTTACAAAGTCATCAGAGACCCAACCCCTGGGTCTTAGAACAATGGGAAACAGTCAGGTTCTTAAAAGAAGGATTTTATTCAAGCAAGAAAGGTAAGAATCATCTCTGTAAAATCAGGATGGTATATATATTTACAGGGCACTCAATTTCCCAACTCAGAGGGATCGGCAAAACCTTCAAGTTACAGAAAAATGCAACAAAAACAGGAATATACATTCCCTCCAGCACAGCAAATTTCCCAAGCTAAAACAACAGAAAAACCTAACGCATTTCCATCTAAATAACTTACTAACTAAACTCTATAGGAACTGGATGGCTTGCTTTCTTGATCTGTCTCCGGCAGAGAGATCCCAC
The DNA here is from genome assembly GCA_037349315.1 of Chelydra serpentina. Lineage (NCBI taxonomy): Eukaryota > Metazoa > Chordata > Testudines > Chelydridae > Chelydra > Chelydra serpentina. Next base: position 9,522,786 of record JBAIAC010000051.1, read on the forward strand.
ACACCAACAAAAGCCTTTTTCCCCCTCTCAAGATTTGAAAGTATCTTGTCCCCTTATTGGTCAGATGCCAGCCTGGTCAGGTGTCAGCCAGGTTACTGGAGTTTCTTAACCCCTTACAGGTAAGATGATTTTATAGTACTATATCAGAGCTTCTTAACCCCTTCCCTTTATATTTATGGCACTGACTATCACCAATTTCCACTCCCAACTAGAACACACCCAGGGCCCCAAACTTTGACTAGCTGCTCAGGTCAAAAAGAGGCAACAATATTTTACTTTTGGGGGGTGCGCACCTTAGAACTGATATATACATCTTTGGTGCTTTTATAATGAGTTTATTCTGTTCAGCCTCACCAGGTACCAGGGGGAGGGGGAGAGGGACTGAATTTTCAAACTGATGACACATTTATACCAGAATTCTAACTTTATAATATTATTGTATCATTTGACTTACATGTATACTTTGGAATGTTTATAACAACCGTAAATCATAGGCAAGACCAGCCAAAAGAATTCCATGCAACATTCCAAGCACAACTTGTAAAATAAACACAACCATCACAGAGGAACAACAGGGAAACGTAACAGCTCCAGAGCAGATGGGAAAACAGGACAAAGCCTTCAGTAAAATCTGTATGAAGACTAGACACATGCGAGAAGATTTTTTTTCTGCATTGCCAGCTATATTCTACCTTTGCTCTGCGCTAAAGACTTCAAAGAACAATGTGTTATCAAGCCAGTATGGATCAAGTATTGTACCTTTAGGAGAAATGACACAGCTGACAATACAACTCTTGTTGGTAATATCAGTTAGCAGCCCTGTTTCCTTCTTTTAGGTGACATCCCAAGCTTCTTGGAAATATTTTTCTTCCTCAGTGTTATGTGACTGTTGAAAAGTCATCTCAGTACAGTAACATGACCGTGACCTCTAACCAACTTGCCTTCCAAGGCACCTAAAGGAGAATAAAACGTTACTAATTCCTGAACCATAAAATTCTGTGGCTGATTTCTAACCCATTAACCTTCATTTTTCCTTTTGAGGTTTATGGTCCTTTTATGATTTGGCCAGTGAATTGTAAAATAAACATTTAAATGCCTTCTAGCCAGATAACCATCTCATCATTAAAACATCTAGGTTACTTTGTTTGAAGTTAGTCACTATAAAACTCTTTTGGATTCATCAGCACACTTAATAATACCTGTCTTGTTCTCCATGAAATGGGCAATGTAACATGATACACCCAAGACTTTATTCCTTAGGCTCCAGTAAAAATGATTGCAAAACTTTTTGTGACTTCCCTTCTCCTTCAGGGCGAAAGGCTGAAGTAGAGTCAAGTCAAAAGCTACATCAATTATACCATCAAAAGTTAAAAATTAAGCAGGTTCTGAGACCAGAAGCACGTTGAGATCGAAGTAATAGAATGTCATGTTTGTCTACTCTTATTATGCTAAAAAACAATGTACTTAAAAAGCAAGTACAATACAGTAACATGGTGAAGGCAGACCTATATCAAAACAACTCCAAGGACCAGAATCTGTTTGAATGTTTGTCAATGGAAAGACCCCCACTGACTTCAACAAATTTTGAATGAGTTCCCAGTAAGCCATTAACACATTTCGGTGGAGCAGTGTGGCTGGCTTAAGGACCTGATTCAAAGTCTGTTGGGAGTCTTTCCATTGACTCCAGTTCAGGCCCTTAGGGGATGTCTACACAACAGCTGGGACTGAGTTTCCCAGCCCAAGCAGACAGACTCGTGGTGTGGACATTGAGGCTTGGGCTATCAAGCCAGCGTGACCTCCTTCAGGCGTGAGAACCTGGGCTACAGCCCGAGCCACGAAGTCCACACGGCTATTTTTAGTGTGCTAACTCTAGCGCTGCTTGTGCAAGTCTGTCTCCCTGGGCTGGGAGGTTCGCTCCCAGCGGCAGTACAGACATACGCAGATTGATCAGAGCAGCCAGCAAGTGTCGCTTCTCAGTGTAGTCATGGTTTCCAAACCCAGTGGAAAGGTCAGTGCCAAAGGATCCCTCCGCTGGGCCTCCCTTCTCTGGTGCCAATCCTGCAAGCACTTCTGCATGTGCTTAATTTTATGAGGGTAACCCCACTGTGGTCAATGGGACTGCCCATGTGCTTGAATTTAAGCATGTGAGGAAATGTTTGCAGGATCAGGGGCCAATACTGGAACTCCCCTGAAGGCAATTTTGATCGTAAATGGCTGGAATGGGCCCAAATTGCACACCTCACTGGTAGGTAGGGCTGGACCCAGAGGGCTATCTGGGGCCGCAGGAACCAGTCACGTTATGTAGAATACAAAGCCAGTTTAAGACACTGGAAGGCAGAGAGTATAATCAGCAGACGTAGCTTTTTGCACAGTGAAGGTGGGAAAAAGCTGCTTGTGCAGCAGAATTGATCCCTGTAAACCCAATCTTCTTCTGTTCTGTTGCAAAATTTCCCCCTCTGTCAGGTTCATAATCCACAAAGAAGATTTCCCCGGATCTTCAATAATGTCTCCTTTGTTGTTACACTCAACAATAAAAAGATCTAATTTTAATAAATTCCTTCCTGTCTATTTAACCAAAAATCTAATGGGTTTAGTCAATGTGCACATGCAAATGCTCATTTAATGAGTACAATTTAAGAGCAGCCTTTGGCCTTTCTGTTTGAAAAACACATCCCTGAAAGGGTGTTTGTAGAAGCCTAATACAGGTTTACCTGTTCTAATCACTCCAGGACATTTTGTTTTGTTTTGTTTTTCAACACAAAGAAACTATCTACAAACAGCAACATTAACATTAAAGTTACGACACACTCCTAGAAAAGCCAGGAAATCCAATTTTGAAGCAGACATTTCATCCTTAACTACTGTTGCTTTTATGTTTCTTCTCTCTTAATGCCATGAGTTGAGGCTAGACTCGGAGTGTCGTTTTAAGCAGAGGAACTCAACTACGAACAGGCATCTGGATAGACATCTTAAGTTAACGTGTATAAGTACACTCAAGGGCCCGGCTGTGCTGCCATTGAAGGCAATAGCAAAACTCACATTGTCTTTCATGGTGAAGGAGCATTTGAAAGTAATATCTGGGATTCCATTGTATTAAGTAGGAATTAAAGACAATTAAATAATAATTATAATTAATAATAATAAAGGCTATCTTGAGGGAGTTTGCCTCACAGCAGCCTCTTGTGTTTATCTTCTGTCATCCGTAACTCTCACTTTTCTGGCTTTCCTGTTAGTATTTACAATAAAATTATTGCAACGTAGTTCTTGTGTTTAATCTTCCTTGTTTCAAAATATGAAATTGCAGCTAACTCCCTGGATCCTTCTGGGATAAACACAGAAAAGATTTTACTTAACAGCTGCTATATATTATATTATTATTATTATTATATATTACATCATATCTAATTACAACTCTATTACAAGTTTCCCTAAAACCTAATATCATACTCTGAAATTGTTTACAGCAAAACTAGAAATAGGCCAAAAAAGAAAGAAAGAAAGATCAAAGTATTCAGATCCCAACATGAGGCCAAACTTACTCAATGCTCAGGTTTGTTCAGACCCAGCATTTAGATTAATTCCTTCTAAAGAAATGGACCAGCTGCAAAGTTTTGATGAGGTACCACAGTGATTTGTGTAGCATTATACATAGAGACATCATCTTTTCAGGCCAGATTTCAACTGGTATAAATCCCGATGAGGATATGCTTTCCCTTATGCCCCCACCCTCTCTCTATAAAACTGTAAAATAGAGAGATTAGAGCAGAGCAAATGATTTGCAGTGAATAATTAAATCAGTTAAGCAGAGCCAAGCAAATGAATTTTGATGTTTGTGAACACTGGCAGAAGTTTTATTGCAGTAATCTTCCTGCTCTGTTTATGACATATAGCAAAAAACCTGGTGACAAAGACAGAACTTTTGGAATTGCTTCCAGTCCCTGAACACAGATGAAAGTTGAGCTCCTTTGAAACCTTGAAGACACAGGGATCGATTCTGCTCTCATGCCTCTCCATTGAAGTGGATTGCACAGGTGGATGTAAAAGCCATGTTTGACCCTCAAAGAAGCTGATAGAGTTTCTTTGGCATCATTTTATGAAAACATTAACTACAAATCTCAAACCTACCTTTGCTTCTTTTTATTCATCTCAAGCTTTCTCAGAACCCCCATACAGACTCTCAAACAGCTACTTGGCTAGGAGAAATATCAAACTATGACCCTGTGGCTACAATTGCCTTCTGCACAGGAAGAACATTTCTTATTAGGGTAAATCTGCTTTGTAAGTCTTTGCGGGATCAGTCCCTTAGTCAGTAAAGATGTTTTACAGGATAAAAGAAAGACAATCAAGGTAGCTATCCCTGTCCAAGTATTAATATTTCTAAATGTCTTTGCTTTACAGCTCTGGTATTAGGTAGCTTGGCCAACTTTTTTAAAATGTTACTATTTCTTGACAAAATGTCAAGTAAGTTTTCAGGGGGGAATACTTCATAACTAAAGTATGTTTTCCTAAGGGCAATAAACCACAAATAAATGTACTTTCCCCCCCATCCGGTCTTTGAGCCAAAACCTTCACAAGTTTTTCAGAGAAATAAAAAGATAAGTGTTTTTCAGCAGTAGGGTGAACCTGGGTGGCAGTTAACTAAAGCTGGGCAAATTTTATACATCTAAAGGGGGGGAGATTTTTTCTGGCATTGCATAGGGATAAAGCCTTAGTTTTCTATGCATAATGTTAAAGGGAAATGCTTACGACATCAAGAAACTTTTGCCCATCCACTGTATCGCTTCTACCTCTTCAGACCCATGGAAGGATGCTCCAGCTGGAAAGAAAGCTTTTTCAGTGACATGGTAAGAGGAATAAAAAGCCAGACTTTCAATTATTTCTCTATCTGACAAAGGCTTGGCTCGCATATACGCTGCTTTGTCATACCAGAAGAACGTGAAGTGAACTGAAAATAATGGAACGTCAACACAGTTTTAATTTGATCTTAAGCTGCAGTGGGTCTCATGTAGTTTTCATTTGCTGAACATGAGTGGTGTGGTCCAGTGGATAGGGCCCTGGATTGGGATTCAGAAGACTCTGCTAGGCCAATGTAAGAGGCAGTTGGTTTTTCATTATGATTGATAGAAGTGGTGAGCTGATGCAACCTCACATTTGGTTTGGTAACTTTAAATCCTTAGCAGGGTGTTCAGGGTGTGGACACTTTTTGCTATTCAAAAATAAAAGACTGACTTGCTATGTGACTGGTGAACAAATCACTTCCCTCCTCAGAGCCTGTTTCCCCTGCCATTCTTTGTCTATCTTGTACATTTAGACTAAATTCTTCAGGGCACATCCTGCAGAATGTGTGGTAAAGTGAAATCCACTGGCCGTGGTGCGCTGCTCCAGGCCAATGGGGGCTGTGGGACACGGCACGGGCTGAGGGATGTGCTGTCCATCGCGTTCCTCAGCTCCCATTGGCCTGGAGCAGCGAACCACGGCCAGTGGGAGCTGCCACCAGCCGAATCTGCGGATGTGGCAGGTCAACAAACCGGCCTGGCATGCCAGGGGCTTTCCCTAAACAAGCGGTGGACCACAGTTGAGAACCACTGATCTAGGAGTTATCAAAATAACATAACCTTTTAATAATACCTTGTGGGCTTTGTAAGGAAAAAATAATTGCTCTGATATCAGAAGTTCTTTTTATGAATTAGAAATTCCCCTCTTCCTGTCTCCCCCGCCCCCCAACAAAAAGAGAAAGCTGCTTCTTGGACAATATGACATAAGGAAATTTGTTATATGCTTCACAGTATAGTTTTGGGTCAGTGGTGGTTATTGGTGTTCTAGGCATTTATATGGCCCCCATCACTGGGCACCCATATTTAATGGGTTCATCCTCATAACATCTCTGTGAGTTAAGGCAGTGTTATAACCCACATTTAACAGCTAGGGAATTGAGCGGTTAAGTAACACATCCAAGGTCACACAAGAAGGCTGTGGCACAGCAGGGAAGTGAACTCAGGTCTCCAAAGCTCCAGACAAGGACCGTCCTCCTTATCATTTCACCCGCCTTCCTTTCCTAGAGCTAAATTACTTTGTGATGTGATGTTGAGCCAAAATGTATCCATTTTGAAGCCATGTTACAGTACAGGGGAAGTCTACAGCATATGGCTTTGATCTTCCGCACACTGAAATCAATGACAAGACTCCCATTAATTCAAATGGGAGAGGAATTGCTCCTTATGTTACCACTCTTAAGAGTTTGCCTCTTCTCAAACCTGATTCAAGTATTCTTAAATCTAAGTGGCATAGCTCTGCCTCTTGAGCTAGGAGAGAGTCTTCATTAGCTTCTCGGTTATCAGTGAGAGTAGCTCTGAAAAAATCTCTAGCAATCTTCGACCCTCATAAAGGTGAATGCATCTTGCATTTTCAATACTGTAGCACAGCTAATGGCTCTGAACACACAATGAGACAGAGGTGCTTCATTTCAGTATGTGTGTGACTTGTACATCTGTCCAGCAGTCGCTACACAGTATTAGCAAGTAGATTCTGCACTCCTTGCACTGAGTGTCACTTACTTACCCAAGTAGTCCTATTGACCTCAGTGGGACTTTTTGCAGGAGTAAGCACTTCTCAATGTAAGCAAGGGCTGCAGAATCCGTCATTAAGAAAGGAAAGAATCTGGGGGAAAGTTAGAAAAATAACAACTAAGTTTATTAACCGTAAGAAATTAGTACAACTAAACTCAGGTGGAACTGCGGAAGATAAGAGAGTTCCAGTGTCCTCCAATTGCATAAAACAACCACCTCCACCTGAGGTTCTCTAATAGGGTATCAAGTTACAAACATTGTTCTAGGCTTTCGTTGTCTTATTAACACACCCTGCAGGCATGTCACTGCTTCTCGATATTTCTGAGTCTTTTTCCTTTCATGGTGTGTCACATATGTGAGAAGGCAATGGAGCTAAATCCCAAGTTGGACCCAATAGGAAGAGCCTATCCCTACTGGGGGTGGAAACCAGGGTCCAAAAGCTCTCCTATTGGGAATTGAAGGAGATTCTCCTGTGGAAGTTTTCTGTGCCTGCTGCCATTGAAGTCAGTGGCAAAACTCCAGCTGACTTCAGTGGGATAAGGACCAGGTGCACAGCTTATAAGAGTAGCCAGCTCCTCCAGGCATTTAACCAGAGCACCTAGAAGATAGTCTCTCAGGGCAATGGGCACTGATTATGTATAAAGAAAGACTGACTAAGGGTTCGGGGGACTAGATCCTGATCAAACACTCTGTGTAGTTTAAGGAGGAGGTTTCAGTAAGATGGCCAAGTAGGGACTGGGGAGTAGTTTTACAAGCTGTAGATCCCAGTGTTAACACATTATTTCAACAAGCCGCATGGATGAATGGGGTACTAGCTGATGTTAGGCACGATGAAAAGAAAACTGTTTGGCTTTATGTAACAGGTATTGGCAGATACATATAACTGAATCTTCTAAACCCACAGCAGAATTTTCAACACTAATTAGGTGGTTCAATATCAGGTTATGGCTTGTGTGGGTTGTATGGGGCTTCTTAGTGTTCTAGCAAGTAACTGACCTACTGCTATGCAAACATTTAGAGTATGCAGTGACCTATTTGGATGATGTCTTGATTTATAGTAATGCATGGGAAGAACCTCTACAGCACCTGAAACCAATCTTTCAGCAACTCAAGGAAGCGGAGTTAAACGTTAACTCCCCAAAGTGCTCAATAGGAAAGCAGGAAACCAGATACGTATTTGGGGACATGTAGTAGGAGTAAGGGAGTTATGAAACCAGAGATATGTAAAAGTAGAGGCTATTAAAATACACCCATTACTAACTACTAAGTGACAGGTGAGATCTTTTCTGGGTATTGTGGAATATTATTGAAAATGTATTCCACATTTTGCAGGGTCCAAAAGGCTGCTCCATTAACTGATCTCACCAGGAAAAAATCATCTAATAAAATAAATATGACCCCAAGATGTGAACTGGTCTTTCAAGAACTAAAATTGGTTCTTAGAGATCAAATGGTTTTGATGAGGCTGGATTTTTAATTTATTTTATTTTAACATTTAATGGTGAGTATCAATGTCACTAATCTTGGGCTCAGGGCAAAATTAGCCCAAGCCTTTAAGAGTGGCAAAAAAAAAATCCACCTTCTGCTCAAATCATAAACTGTGCAGTACCTGAAAGAAATTAGATACCTTGCGATAGGTACGCAGAGACAGATAATAAAGTAGGACTGGAAAATATTGAAATAGCATCTCTTTGGAAGGAAATATGTACCACGCTAAATCACAGCATTTTAAGATGGTTAAACAACATGGAAGATAGAAACTGAATTAAAACTTAGTAGTACTTGGCCTTTCAACTTTATATAGTAGGGTTTGTGTGGTACTGTGGACATGGTCTAAATGTGCCTGTTTATATTTTTAGTCCAGAGTAATCCAGAATAAGAATGGATCAATTAAGGGAATGCAATTCCACATTAATGGGGTGGATGCAGTAGAGATCTTTCCAAATAGATATATTAAAAACATAAGAAAAACTTTTAACAGCAGAAAACAAATACTGTCATTGGTACATTAGTTTGCTTGATGTTTCGCATCAGAAAACAGTATTGCAAAGAGGTATTTCTGTACAGGCTGGATTTGGTCTTGTTCACATTCACACCTCTCAGACCTGCCAAGGCCCAAATGAGGGGCAAAAAAAAGTAATTCATGCAGGACACTTGAAATGTTGTGTGATTCGTTCTTTTACTAGCAGACACAACTCTTTCCTTTACTTCTGACAGAAATCGTTTCAAACAGATAGCGTGAGGAGACACCCAGTTTGTGTGGAACGTAGGTAATTTTTGTCCCTTGACATGAGGTGTAGTCTGGGCCACAAGGAAAAAGAATTTAAGCATGTGCTAAAGACAGGAGAGAAGTGTGTGGGGCAAGTGATATAACCAGTCTCTTGTCTGCTCCGTGGCAGTTATGCTCCCAGGTGGCAGAGAGAAGAATTGCACAGGTGAATGGTGAAGCTAGGTTGTTACAGTCCTAGAGACTGCCACTGATGTATTCAAAATAAGCTGCGTCGTGTCCTCAGTCTGGGAAATTGTGGGTCGTTCACTCATAGTGATCCTGTAATTAGTGCCTCTCTCTATGTAATGTCTTAAGTATCTTTTGTGGAGAGTTTTGTTGATACGGTGTCTTAAGAATACAATGTTCAGTAGTACTAAGGAAGAGATACTTCCAGCAGCACAGGGCACTGTGAGAATGGATCGTCCAAGCCTCAACATAAATTCTTAGGGTGGTGTAGGGAGCCAGGGTGGCTTCCCTCTGAGCCAGAGGGTAAAGAGCCACTCTCTCAACCGGAGTGGGCGGGGCCAGGTCAAGCCGGCTCCACCCCTAGGAAGGGGAGGGGTGTAACAGGAAGTATAAAGGGCGGGGCCCTTAGCCCAGGCAGGAGAGCACCAGGAAGGGAGGCAGACACAGACTGCTCCCTTCAGAGCCTGCTGCCAAGCCAGGGGAGGCCCTGGACCAGGCGGAGCTGGCCCCGGAGGACGGACCGGGGTTACCAGAGCTGCCAGCAGCAGAATACCCGGAGGAACGGGAGGAGCCCAGCAGTAACCTGAGGTGGGGGAAGCCTGACGCCGAGGGTGAGCTGCACCTACCAACGGCCGAATATCCCGGAGAGCTGGAGGGATTCAACCAAGGGTTTGGGGTAGGAAGTAGCCCAGGGCAGAACTGGAGTGTGGGGAGTCTAGGGGATCAGCGTGTTGCGGAGGGATCCCCGCTGACCCAGTGGCGGGACCCTCTCCCCCACCACTGATAGGGCCCTGGGCTGGAACGCAGAGAAGGTAGGCGGGCCTACGTTCCCCTACCCTGGCCAACCCGCCTCGGGTAGGCGAACCCCAACAGCGCCGCAGACTCGTGCCGGCGCTCCCCTGCCTGAGGGGCGCGCCACAGACTCGTGCCGACGCCCCCCCTGCCTGAGGGGCGCGCCACAGACTCGTGCCGACGCCCCCCCTGCCTGAGGGGCGCGCCACAGACTCGTGCTGACGCCCCCCCCTGCCTGAGGGGCGCGCCACAGACTCGTGCCGACGCCCCCCCTGCCTGAGGGGCGCGCCACAGACTCTTGCCGACGCCCCCCCTGCCTGAGGGGCGCGCCACAGACTCTTGCCGACGCCCCCCCTGCCTGAGGGGCGCGCCACAGACTCTTGCCGACGCCGCCCCTGCCTGAGGGGCGCGCCACAGACTCTTGCCGACGCCCCCCCTGCCTGAGGGGCGCGCCATAGACTTTTGCCGACGCCCCCCTGCCTGAGGGCGCGCCATAGACTCCTGCCCGCCCCTACCTGAGGGGAGCATCACGGACTCAGGCCCACACCCTGCCGTACACTAATTCCCCACTACCAGAGGGTGTGACCCAGGCCTGTACGTGAGACAGGAGCTCCCTACCGTCCCTAGCGGGCCGGCGGACCAACCGAGCTCCGTCACAGGTGGAATCCACAAAGGGACTTCAGCGTTGCAATGCTGAGCTTTACTTTTAGGTACCTAGAAAATCACAAGAACAACACGGTGACCCACCAAGCTGAGTTAGGCCCCCAAGACCTCTCAACAATGAATGGGGAGAGATGGGGCGTAAGAATGCAATCCACCAAAGCCAGCATGCTAGGAGCCAATGGGAGATGCTGACCAGAGGGGTGTGTGCTAAGAGCCCTGCTTCTCTCTGGGAGATAGGTGCCTCCCCAACTTAGACACTTATCTCTGCTAGCAATTAATGAACTGGGGGAGTGGGGGGATTAGGCATTTGGCTACCTACATAGTGTGCAGGGCCCGAAACAAAACAGCAGGAGAAGGCCTCCTCCCTTGTAACCTTTAGACTCGTGGCTAGGGTACTCACCCAGAAGATGGGAGACCCCTGTTTCATGTCCCCCTGCTTCGGGGGTGGTGGGGGGGAATGGATTTGAACAGGGCTCTGCAGCTTCTGAGGTGAGTGCTACAACCACTAGGTTTTAGAGTAATTCTAACTCGTTTATTGGCCCAATTAATATTCAGTCACTTAAAGTAGAACAACTTCAACATGGAGATTGGGGGAGCCCCACATCAGGATAAGCCCAGTGGTTAAGGCCCTCACCTGTGCAGTAGCAAATCCCTGTTCAAATACCTTCTCCCCCTCAGGAACAGTGGGGAGGTAAAGCACAGGCCTCCTACCTCCTGGGTGTGACTAGGCTAAAGGGAGGGCTTCACTAGCTGTAGGCGGCCCCAGCATGCCTATCAGATCAGGGCCCCTCCATGTCACGTAGGAGGCCCAACCCTTCTCTCTCCTAAGTTGCTTGGGGGCTTACGTGGGAGATAGGCATCTGGGCTCCTATCGGGGCAGCAGTGCGCATGCTTAGGGAGGAGATAGGCACCTAAAGCGAGGCTGCAGTGTGCGTGCTCCAAGGACAAAAAGTAGGTGCAGAGTGAGTTTCGGCACCTACAGGGATTGGATGAGAGCCAAGCGGGAGTTGTGTGGATTGTACTGGTGCCTATAACAAGATTTAGGTTCCTAAGTACCTTTGTGGCTCAGACCCTTACAGTGGGAAAGCTGGTACCCTCTTGGAGGCAGCAGTTTGCCACATTGTCACAGGTGCGTCCGTTCATCCCTGTAGAAGGATTTGCAACATGTCCACTACCCCTTTGCGTTTAGAGACTAATTCTGCCGTATTTTAAAAACTGAAATTCCCCTGGAGCAACTGGGATTTTGGCAGTATTTGATCTCCAGGGCTTGACCCGATTGTTTAAAAGTGCTGTGGAAGTCGGTAAAGGGAATTTGGATGCAGGCCTCTATATGAGCAAGAGTCAGGCTAGATTTCTAGAAATCTCGCGTTATCACAGCTAGAGTTAGCCTGACTCTTGCTCATATAGAGGCCTGCATCCAAATTCCCTTTACCGACTTCCACAGTGCTGTACACAGTTCGGCATAATAAAATATTGTAAACTGCTAGAATGGCTGAGCAGAGTAACACAAAATCGCCACAGCCCTGGCATTCCAGCCTTCCTCACCGGCAGCCTCTCCCTTATCTGGCCTCAAAAGCCAATTTATAGTCCTTCCCCACAATGCCTGTGCAAGGAGACTAGGAAAGCTGAGCTGAGGTTAGCACCATGTTCACCTGGGCCTGGCATCCTGATACACCAGTCTGAAAACCTCCTCTGGTACTTACATTTGCTCAGGTAAGACACTGGTGAAGGACTAATTGCTTTTATCTTGGGGGGGTTTATCTTGGAAGGATTTGATTGAATGGGGAAGCTAATTAACTCAGCTAATGGTTACCTGGCCCCCAAACTGCCTCCTCCCTCAGTGACACATGAAATGTTGCTTTGTCACATGGTTTTTCAATAAACAGGGGACCCGAGTTGTATTTTTTTTTAACAGATCCCAATTTGATGAATAGAAAAGCATCAGAAGTAAAAATTCCCCACTCCGATACCTTGTATCTGAAGCCAGCAACCAAGATCTATTCATGCCTTTTTCATAGTAAACTTTCTTAAGAATTTCTTCCTAAACTAAGCCAGTGTGATGCAACACCCCGTTCAGCACAGAAGATATGGTAACGCTGGCTTGACAAGTGAAATTAATTGTTGCATTCCATTAATGTTGAGTTATGCGCCTAGCTAGGAGAACCTTGTGAAAAACAAACTCACCTCATTGTACTGTAATATTATTATTGGCTGCAACCTCAGCCAGCCTGCTGGGGACCGCCTCAGTAGCCTAGCTCCAGAGTGGTTTCTTCCGCTAGCATCAGTAGAACAGCTGCTGTCTTCAGAGAGAAAGAGAGGCTGACCCTACATCTGGGGCTGCTAGAAGGCCCTCCTCAGACTCTTTAAACTCCAGCACAGCTTGAGATGGCAGTTGTATTTACTTCTCACACTCCATTTATGTATTATTTGCTGTTGCCAAGTGACTGTTTGTAGTCTTTCCTGTTCATTTCATATCTTCAGCATTGGACCATGCCCCGGGAATCGAGATGTTCATGGTGACGTGACTTTAAAGATCACTAGGACAAAGAAGATCCCCAGAGCCCCAGTGGAGTTCATGTCAAATCGTTTGCCTCACAGAGCTTGTCAGCTGCAAACGTGTTTTTTATAGCCTTAGAGCAGAATGGGTTAATGTGACTCGGTGTGGAGCTGCTGCCCATCCTAAATGCTGTATTCAAATATTGTTACCAGTGAGTCATCCCCGTTCCCGCCGGGTGATGCACTTACAGTAAAGCGCAGCCTGCTCAGCTGACCATAAATGAAGTCCCTATCCAGTGATAACGTGGACAGGATTCTTTTATGGGAAAACTTGGTGCAGATAGTTTCACTTGGCCCTGGTCTTGCAGCATACGAGCAGGTCTCTATGCCTCAAGAGTGATGTTGTGTCATATGTGTTGAGTTTGTCAGATCAGTCAGCTGATGCATCTTCTAAACAGTAGGAGCAAGGGACAAGCCAAGGTTTCCCACCCTTTTCCACACCGTGACTCCATGTTACAACAGACAAAAGGTGGGGGTTGGACCCCCACATTGTGGACTCATAAGATAAGCCCTTCACTTCATATACAGCAGTTAGCAAGTACAGGATAGTTGCAACCTCCTCTGGGCCTGTTTGTGACCCCATGGGGTTCAAACCCCAGGTTGTGGACTCATAGGATGAACTATTCACTTCACGTACAGCAATAAGCAGATACAGTCTCCAAAACCTCACAGCTCCACAGCTGCTCATAGTGAAATACACAAGCTACTCACAGTGTGGGTTATCACAGCAGCTCCCAATCCTCAGGTAAGTGTGAAAATTCCTGTTCTTTTTCTCATTTCAATTATTTTGGCAGATGTTACTTGGCTGGAAGTTTGTATTCACTGAGGGACATCTTCCTTCCCCTTATATCTTGTGGCGACTCTGCTAATGGTTTGCACTTAGCATGTATCTGGGCTCTGTTCATATCTACAGTTCGGTTTATCTGAAGCAAGCTATCGTCTTTTATTTGGAATCAGGCTGCATTGTGTTTCACCAAGGCCACCCAGGAGAATCTCTATTCACCTCTTTTTACTGGCAATGTCAACAAAACTCTTTTCCCAACCTGAGCCTCCTTTGCTATCATCAGTTTTCCAGTCTCTTTCTGACAGATAACAAAGCACATAAGTGCTGTGTCGTCTCAGGTATCTTACTGGGGCATCAAAACTCATCCCTAAAACGAACAGCAATGACTTGACATAGTTCAGGCTCTTGCTGTTTGTGCACTTGGATGCCACTAGCATGCATCATTTCTGGCTCTTTTCTTGATTTAGCTTTGTGCTGTCAGGCTGCTCATTGTGTGTGGGAAGAGAGATGAGCCGAGGAGACCAATGTCAGAGATAAAACCAGCTACGCAGGCAATTTGTGAAGGCTCTCACTGACTGTTAGGATAAAATTAGGAGGAGGGTTCCTCGAAGAGAATTTAGAGCTTGTGAAAGACGACTGACTGATAAACCGCCTGTGTTTGCCACAGAACAGTCTCCTCACCCTGTGGCTCAACTCTGACCTGTTGGACCACCTCTAGGTTGAGAGGAGTTCAAACTGCCTGGCTCATGCAGCCCATGACCTCTCTGCTGAGACTGCCAACAAAGCCAAAGTGCATTGCGTCCTGAGAAGAAAGTGCTCTCTTTGTGTAGGTACAGTGTGAGCAGTGTGACTAAGCTGACATAACTCAAAGAGAAGAAGCACCAACTAGAGGGAATGAGAGATTCTTTGGGCTGCTCAAAAACACAAAACAACCTCCCCCCCTCCCCGTTATTCAATAGAAAATTGGAGGAAGGGGAGTTATTACATTTTTTTAAAACAATTTTTTTTTTTAGAAAAGCATCTGCTTTCACTGGAAAATTTCAACTTTTCAGCAAAAAATTGAAAACTGAAAACTTTCCAGTTTTCTGCCCCCACATTTTTGTGTTATTTTTGACAAAACTGAAAAGCGTCCACAGCAAATTTTCATGAGAACTATTTTTTTTTAATTCATTGACATTGTCCACAGGGAAAAACCAACCAAAGAAAAACATTTCCTGACCAGTTCAAGAGCCCCTATTTGCCAAGACCTGAAGCTAAGCCCTGCACTGGGATCAGTGGGGAGCTCCACAATCCCAAGGGGAGGGCTGGCAAATATTGTGTACTTGAGCAATGCGGTTGCTGTGCCACCTTTAAAGAGGGTGCAGTGTACACACTCTTCCATGCCCAGCCCGGTCTGCTGGTAGATGAGGAGAAAGGCCATGGACCCACCGTCCCTAATGCCTCGCCAGCCCCTTTGTAGAGGCTAGTATCAACAGTAGTATTAACTAGAGCTGGCCAGGAACTTTCTGACAAAACATTTTTTCATTGGAAAATGCCAGTCTGTTAAAACAAACTGTTCACGGAGAAGGGTCAGTTTTGACGAATTGTTCAACTCAAAAAAAATGTTTCAACATAGTCAACATTTTGGACCATTTTTGAAACAAAAAAATCCTGGTTTTCTGGTTTGAGTGACTTTTGGGTTTCAAAAATTAAAATAACTATAGCACAAAAATTATCTTTTGAAATGAAAAATGGTTGGAAACAAAATGAAATGTTTCAAAATGATTGAAACAAAACATTTCATTTGAAAAAACTGAATTTTATTTTGTTTTTTTCATTTTCATTTCTCCCAAATTTTGACTTTTCATCTTGATTTGGGCTGGGAAATTTTTTCAATATCTTAAAAACGGTTGTGGAACAGGAAACCCATGTCCCACGCAGCTCTATTAACCCTGTGAAGTTCATGTCTCTCATTGCTCCTGACCAAGCTCTACTGTAATGACGCTAAGAAAAAAATAGCACTGTGAACTTTTCATCTGAGGATCTCAATGAGAAGTGACACACATGAATGAATTAAATCCTGCATCTCCTCCTCCTGGCAGGTAGGCGTTATCTCAATTTTACAGCCAGGAAACTGAGATGATGTGATTTACCCAAGTCACATAGCACTTCGGGGACAGAGCTGGAATAGAACTTGTGATTCCTGACTCCCATGTCACCTGCTCTAACCCTGAAACTACACTCCCACTTAGCAGCCAGAGAATATGGCCTAGAAATGACATTTAAAATAAGAAGCTACTGCAGTAGGAAACGTACTGACCTTCCTCACACAGCTCTCATTGTCAATGCCATTCACTTGTCTTATACAATGTGCTTTGCCCATGGAAGAGCTACTGCAAGGTTTGTCACTTTCTGTTTACAGACCAAATACTGTTCTTGATTTGCAGGTTTAAGGAGGCATTTTGTAGAATACCCTGATGCATTAGATAGCCATCCCACTCCACAAAAGAAAACAAACCCTGCAAACGACTATGATAAAGTGACTGCTTATTCTCTCAGGATACCACATAAATCTCAGCATTCCCACCTGACCACTGAGAAAGCATGTGTCTGATTGTAATTTAGTCCTGAGAACACTTTTGGGACTAAAGGGAGCGATGCCACTTTATTGTTTTCACAGACTAAAATCTATTAGAGCCTCTAACTTGTAAACCTTTCACATGTGGCACTCCCATTGAAGTCAATAGGAGCTTTGCACACAGAGACATGCAAGTTCAAGGCCAAGTTTTGGGAATGGGGAAGTTACACTTTCACAAAGAGGAATCAAGTTTATCATTTGATCTGTTAAACAAAGAGGTACGATGTGACAGACTGTCGAGGAATTTAGATGAGGGTGCCCAGAGAGACAGCTCTTTTATGGGATATATACTCACAGTATTTTGGGAAATCATAGTTGATGCCAGCAGAATTTTATATATTTGGAGGACAAATAATTTTGGAGTGGCTGAAGGACAAGGCTTTTACAGTGACCGGAAGACACAGACTTTACAGAAAGACCTGTTGTTGCTAAGCTTTGGGGAAAAAATGAATGATTATTTGGACTCTTTGAAACTGACAATACTTATTGTACCGATTGTTTTATTACATTTAAACTGGGAAAATCATCATAAACTGCATTTAAACATATCAGTTCAACAGCACTGTCAACACAGAACACCATGTGAACTTCATTATCAGGAAGCTTTTGGGGCTCATTCATCCACTAGCCAGACTTTTGGTGGAACTCTTTGACTATAACGGGGTGTCTTTTGGACTTCTAACCCCATGCATGTCAAGCTGAAAACATAGCTAACAAAGGCCAGATGGTTGGTGGCTGCTTCTCACTCCCCTCATATTGATCGGAACATTCTGGAGGGAGTGGATTTTGTCTAAGTCTTTGCCTTGCTCACAACATGATGCTAACCACATTTCAGCCTTTTGCAGTGTTTGGTGCTAAATGGATTCAAATGTTTCCTGGATCTCTAGCAAACGAATGAAGTGCAGGCTGAAAAAAAAAATCAAGTCTTATTAGAGAAGGTTTTACTCTTCATGAAGTATCTAAAGTGCCTTGTTTCTGACAGCTGGACAATCCTTCATTACTGAATTCCTCTGGAAAGTTTCTGAATCGTTCACTTAAAAGTACATTCATCTCTGCCAAAATTCATGGAAACTAATCCTGGGCCAAATTCTGGTCCCATTGAAGTCCATGGGAGTTTGCCACTGATCTCAGTGGGATCAAGATTTGGCACAAAATGATCGGAACTGGTGGGCAGGATACTGTAATCTAGGGACAAATGATTTGCACATCCCTATGCTATTTTTACCATTTAAGATGCACTACACAACACTACAGAGGTCTCATATATATAACTGTCTGGGCCCCCTCCAGCTAGACCTAGTAAAAAAGGACTGGTTACGTTACAAAAAGAATCCTGAAGCATGCTGCAGATACCATAGATCTTTGTTTCGGAGCTGCCTTCTGTTGGTAAATGCCTGCGGTTAGTAATCTCACCTTTACTGTGTAGTTTTAAATAGGAGCTGCCTTCATTTTGAAGCTAGCTCAGTTTAAAGCTGCAGAGAGAAGCAATTAAATTTGATAGAACTTGCAGTTTCTAATTGAAGATTTATGGTGCATACTGCAGGCTGTCTTGTGACATTGGGACCTGCTCATATATTTTGTTAGAAGGAGCTGATTTATTTTCTCCAAGTATCTTTGCGAGAGTCATATTTTCCTGGATTCCACATTTCTTTGGCTGAAATCAGACACATTGTCCTCTCATGTTATGTTCTGCAGTATTGTTGGCTATGCCGACTATATATGTTGAAATGCAGTGGTTGGAACATATGACATTTATGTCTGTGTACCTGCCAATCATTTTGTTACTTTGCAGCCATCTGGTCGATGAAGAGACCTTCAAAAATGATATTGAGAAATGTAACTGTCATTCAGCATGAGAAGTTAATTCTGTAAGACACGTGCAGCACATTTGTCGCATTTCAGTGGAAGGTTGACACACAAACACCGCACAGCTCTGTCTTTTCCTATCTAATTCATACAGACCAATGAGAGCTGTGTTTTCACGAAAGGCCTCTTTGAGTCTGATTCTGCATGGTGCTGAGTGCCAGCAACCTTCATTAACTTCAGTTGAGGGTGCTCAGCACCCTGCAGGAGAACTCAGCACCTTGTAAGTTTGAGCCCTATATTTGCACATTCAGGTTCTGCATGCAGAATCTGTTGGGAGTCCATTTTAACTGAGCAGATAGACACCTATCGAGTTTGGTAGTGCACATTGCTCTAGAGAGGCCTGATTTGCAAAGCCCAGATCCTGATTTCAACTTTTCCAAATTTTAGAGGTGTTGCATGGAAGGTTTTAGATAGAACTTTGCCTCCAGTTCTTGCATTAAAAAAATTGCACGTGCAGATCATGCTGGTATAAATTCAGAGTCCATGTTCAGAACACTTAAAGAAATGTGACCCAGAATACTTAGCAACCCTTCCGTAGCCTTTATGTATGGAAAGAAGTGGAAATATTAAGAGCCCACCCCTGCGTCTAGACCTCTACGAGTTACAAATATCTGCTTTTTATTCACAGAGGTGATACCACTGTGGTTAGATATTCTCTCTGAAAGAACTATGCTCTGTCTTCAGCGGGATCATTCAGTAGATTAAGGCTAACTGATTCTTGGAGGGATTTTTATAGGAAGTCTGCTCTGTCTTTTTGGAAATGAAGGCGGTTTAGAGTTACTACACTTTCTTGTTGGTTGCATATTTATAAAGGACAGCTGTAACGTAACTTTTTAAAAAGAGAATCCTGCTGCCTGTAATTAGACCCCCATAACTCATCCTGTAACTGGTACTATGTCAGCTTTTCCCTCTTTAATTGGATAATTATCGAGTAGTGAGGCTGCTTTGGGTAACATTTCATCATCAGAATCCGTTTTTATTTACAAAATTACATACACACACACTTTCTTGGAGGATCAATTTTTAGATCATACAATTCTAGAGATTAGTGGTGGTTGTAATTTGAGAGTGCCTGGGTGAACCTTCTCCCCTTTCCACGTTTTTCCTAGTGTACAACCACCCTTTAGAATGTTATTGGAAAGCACACAGCTTAAAATGGTTTCTGATCACTTATGGCATTCAAACCAACTCCCATTGACGTCAAAGGCAATTCCTTCAATTTACTTCAACGGGAGTTGGATCAGGTCCTTTCTGCAGCCTATAATAAACACTCTAGTTGATTGAAAGCGCTTTTTTTGATCACTTAAATTCCCTACAGTTCTTGTCCCCGCCCCTCCATTTTCCTCTTAATAAATAGGCGTCTTTCCACGGGTACATTGGGCTATAGAAAGTCTCTGTGTCTGCAGCTTTCAAACCTCTCCATCTCATGATCTTTAGGGACATCTATGAGCTGCCATGAAAAATTCTCATCATCTCTACTTCTGCTGGCTTTCTCCCCGAAGACGTGGATATAACAATAATGTCTGGGCTTCAAGCAACAATTGAGGCGCCTTTGAAAATGTTTCCTTTGGTCCAAACTGCTTAAGGGTTTTCTGAATCTTTGTTGTTACTTTCTCTGTGTGTGTATGTGTGTGTGTGTGTGTACGAGAGCACATACACGTGTATATCAGGGTGAGAGCAAGGAGTCACCAGGGGAACTGTCCATAATCTTGGCTACTTGTTGCTTTTAGTATAAGTTTATCACTGATTTTTTTTTTATGTCAGGAAGCTGGGAAGTAAAGTTTCAAGCTGCTCGGTTGGACTTAAACTACAGGCATGTGATACATTCAAAGCAATGATCAGAAGAGCACTCATTCTGCACACTAGTTTCCTTGCATGCTGAGATATTGAACCAGCTGGATTCAATATTATTTTTGGGTTAGATTCATGTGTCTTATCAGATGCAGTAGAACAAAATAACTGATTCCAATGATATAAATATAGCAAACCACAAGATGTGCTTAGAGTTTTTATCTGCTCCCTTTACGCCACTGGTCTGTAACCAGTAGGGTAATGTAACTCCTGCTCAGTTTCTGTCTCAAGTGGATCTTTGAGGAGCATATGCAGTCACTGTTTACTTGAAATGTTTGTAACATTTAGACAGTTATAGCCTGAAGAATAGAAGCACTTGGATCTCAGAGCCTCGGTATGGAAAAAAACACTCTAGTCACACATTTGATCTTGTGTCCTTAGGGACAATGAGACCACTGGGCCTCCAACGGTGTGTAGGTGGGGGGGTGGGGAGGGCGGTATTTTTAAGCTAAAGTTCCACCACCACCATTGCTATCACAGTTGGGGATTGAAGGTGTAGGGGGAGGGGAAAGCTACTTTCCTTTTTTTCCCTTTTAATTGAGAAAAAAACAGATTGTTTAACTCAACATGAAGTTTTTCTCCACAACCAGCATCTTTGAGGTGAAAACCGTTAACAACGGAAGGGCTAGATTGTGCCATCCTCACTCGTGTTGGTGAGCACTGACTCCCAAGAGCAGTCCCCCATGGGTGTGTCTACTCCTGTGAGTAAATGCCCTGTGCAAAAGTTGCACAAGCTAGCTCAGAATGTTTAGGCCTGCAACTGAGCGCCCACGTTGCTTGTATGCTTACTGTGATTTTGTGCTCAGACTGGGTAATTGTGCACATAAGTGACCGGAAGCGGCTATTTCCATGTGTATTAATTATTGTTATCATCTATCGTGTTTATTACTGTAACGCTTAGGGGCCAGCTGAGGATGGTGCCCAGTTGAGCTAGGTACCACACAAACAGAATAAGAGAACATCCCTGCTCTGAAGAGTTTACAATCTAAACAGGCAAGACAGACAGAGGGTAGGTGAAAGTGATAGTGAATATAATTTCCATGCTCATTAGAACTGCACACACAGACTAGGAACAGAGTTGTGCTTGCAGAATTGTTCATCTAGTCAAAAGTGACTAAAAATTTGGGGTGCCATTGTGAAGAAGGCTGATCCCCAGAAAGAGCTGAAACCCTTCATTCTGAAAATCAAGCTTCCTTGAGGTGCCTCAAGTTGGGGCACCCCAAAACTGAATCCCTTTTGAAAATGTGGCCTTTAAATGCTGTGCACAATTCCTCTCCCCACAAACCAAACACCAACAAAGACATTTCCCTTTCTTTGTCTCCTACACTCCCGCACCCTCTTCATACCACTGAGGTGAATGGCTTTTTATTTTTTCACGTGATTTATCAAAGTAATACCTGCAAAGCATCTCTTGATTGATGACCCTGATTCTGCAGGTGTGAAATGCTGGGTTGTGTAAGTGCTCAGATATCCTTGGACAAATAAACGCTCACAAATCCAAGTCACGTAGGACGAGCTCTTCTGCTGTCATATCCATGCTGCCACCCACAAGTCCAAGGTAATTTTAGCTGATGTGAACAGATTTAGATAAAGAGAGAAATGGTGTCAAATGTATGAAGAAAGGGATTTTTCTTGCAACAAAACTAGATGAAAGAAGGGGAAAGTCCATGGCTCTAAGAAGCCCTCACATGTTGCCCCTGTGTAGATTTGCATTGTATTTTGGTTTCCAAATATACAATTGTCATTGCTTGTGAAGCTAAAATGTGACTGATTTAGTTTTTCTACTCTTTGCTGTACACTGTGTTTTCACAAAATTATTCCCACCCACCATGCACTGAAACTCTGCTAAAAAATATTTCTTTCAGGTTTCAATGGTGATTTAGGTTTACCAGGGCAATAGCATACAATTATCCCTCCTTTGGGAGACCTATGATTACTGTATTAATACTACAGGGGATATCTCGGCTCAATCCACGTGATATTGACTGTCAAAATGAGCATGTTTTATATATAGTATGAACAGCTAGGTAGTGAGAAGGAGGAGTTCCCTTATCTGATCTGAGGCTATTGCACTTGGGGTAGTTTTGTGAAGGAAAATTCATGAAAAACACATACAGCGAGAGTACTAGGGACACATGGCTGAGTTTATGGTGAAAGACTGTGGTGCTAACTGATTGTGGATCTGGCCTCTTGTTGCTAAACAGGCCTTCCAAAAGGCACTCCAAACAAAAAGCCACATTAGGACAAAAAGTAAAATGGACACTCAAAATTGCAAGCTCTCCAAGATCTGATTCCATTTAGAGAGTTTAGTTGACTAGTGACTCTATAATACAGATTTATTAGAGCAATAGAAGTTTCACGGCTGGCCCTTCTCCTAAAACCTCTGTGCCTTGTGGTTACAGCACAGAGCTGGGACACAAGACTCCTACGGTTCTGTTTTCTACTTTGCCACCAATTCATAGAGTGACCTTGGGCAAGTCCCTTAACCTCTCCATGGCACAGTCTTTCCATGGTCAAATGGGTACAAAAAAACTTCCCTATTACATAGGGGTGTTGTGGGTCTTCATTATGACTGAGAGCTTGGTAAGGGCTTTGAGATCCTCAGATGAAAGGCTTATTTATTACTATCTGATGTACAGTACTTTCTTCCCAACCTCTCAGTTTACCAAAGACGCTTGTATGAAATTCTTACTCCTTATAACATGAATCTCAAGGGGAGAAGCCATGTAGACTGAGACCCAAGAAAATGTTTGCGTGAACCCCTCTGCAAACCAAAACAGCTGAGGGGGGGAGGGATAGCTCAGTGGTTTGAGCATTGGCCTGCTAAACCCAGGGTTGTGAGTTCAATCCTTGAGGGGGCCATTTAGGGATCTGGGGCAAAAATTGGGGATTGGTCCTGCTTTGAGCAGGGGGTTAGACTAGATGACCTTCTAAGGTCCCTTCCAACCCTGATATTCTATGAGCCTCTCCCAGCCCTAGTTAGATTGAGCCATGGGTAGTTCTTTTGGTAGTGTGATAGGTAAAAACAAGTGGGAGACAGTGGGATTATCCTGGGCTTTATCCCACTGATTGCTGACACCTGGTTATTAGCTACCAGGAAAGGACAATCCTTAAAAAACATGCACATTTTATTAACTTTACACTGAGAGTCATTATCGGCTTTGCCAATAGATCTGAGTCTTAGAAGCTGGGCATAAGCAATGGAATTATGGCAGGCATTGAGCCTGAAGGCATCACTCTGAAGAACTCTGCTTCTGAGTAGCTAACAGCGGTAGCAACTCTTGAAACTTGCCAGGGGCTGTAATAATAACGTCTAGTAATGGCATGCTGGGTTCTGGCATTCCAGATGAGAAAGAAAAGGATGGTGACTGCATATTTCCTGCCCTGAAAGAGCCAGGGCACAGAGTTCTAATTCATTCTATATCCTCTCTAACCATGTCTATTGCCTAATTCACTGATCTGATTGCAACTTGCTAATGCATTTTCCATCAGAGGCTGGCAGCTCCTGACTGGCAGTGCTGAATGGCTGACAATTATACTAGTGCAAGTGGAGACAGGCCCTGGATTTCTTGCTGTTTGTCACTGAGACATTAGCTTACCAGGCGCCTCCTGGTACCTTTTCAAATGCGTTAGGGTTTATTAAAAAAAGGCATTTCCTAGACTTTAAAATCCATTGTAAATACAGCACAAACGGATTTTCCTGATGGTGTCTGAGTATCTGATCTATTTCACACTTTGAGGTGGTTGGCCACACCAGCAATTCTGATCATGAGGAGTAAAAGATTTTGCAGTCTCAACTGTGTTGTATTATGACATGATCTGCGTGTGGTTTAGTGAATCTAATTTATACACAGATGATCTTTACTAAGGGAAATGGTCAATTCGTACTTGTGCATGC
The DNA here is from genome assembly GCA_037349315.1 of Chelydra serpentina. NCBI lineage: Eukaryota > Metazoa > Chordata > Testudines > Chelydridae > Chelydra > Chelydra serpentina. The sequence goes on from JBAIAC010000051.1 coordinate 9,546,834, forward strand.
CCTGGGGGAAGTCATTTAGTATGCCCATGTGTGTGTTTTTTGGGTGGGCTGGTGAGAGATCTTCCCTTACCCAGGTAAGGGTAATCTGACATCCTGATTATATTGACTAGGTATTTTTTATTATGAAATTGCTGACAAAAATTACTAAAACAATATTTCCAAAATGGACACTGGCTATTAATTGGGGCAGGTCCTTGAATGTCTTGCAGCCACTTTGCACTGCAACACTGGTGTACTTTGACTGTGAAATCTGAGCATATGGCTGAGGACAGATTATCCCAGTGTAAGGATATGTCTAAGGGCTTGTCTTCACTACCCGCCGGATCGGCGGGTAGCAATCGATCTATCGGGGATCGATTTTTCGCGTCTCATTAAGACGCGCCTAATCGATCCCCGATCGCGCTCCCCGTCGGCGCCGGAAAACCACGTCATCGACCGGCGCAAGCGGAGTCGACGGGGGAGCTGCAGTGATCGACGCGCCGCCGTCTTCATGGTCAGGTAAGCCGATTACGATACGCCGATTTCAGCTACGTTATTCACGTAGCTGAATCTGCGTATCGTAGATCGACCCCCCTCCCCTAGTGTAGCCCTGGGCTAAGATAAGGTCTTCTGAATCAAACACCTTCCGTGTTGTTGTCACAGCAGAGAAGTGGGAGCATGGTTAGTTGGGCTACAACTCTGCTAAGCTGCTCTTGGGCTAGGTGCTCAACCTTTTGTGAGCCAATGTAATTTAGAGCAGCCTTCAGGCTGCTCTACTATCGCATGAGATCAGGTGTGTGTGCACAGAGCTGCACTGGGATGATGGCACTGCAAGAAACAGTTATATACCAGCTTTGCAAGTCACCTCTAGCTTCCCCTCTGTGCATTTTGGGAGTATGTGAGGATCTGGCCCCACATATCTCAATAAAAAAACATGAGTGCCTATTCAGGTGGTGTTTCTTTGTGATGACACCAGCAATCCAATGGACCAGGCCACCAACCCACAATCAGCTTGAATATCAGCTGATAAAGACCAACCTGGGCTGAACTTGAACAGCTGACCAAGGGAGAAAAATGTGACCTCTTATTACCAATCCTTTTAGCTATCCGGTTATCCCAGCCCAATTCTTCATATGGGGTTATTAATAAAAGTCCTCATTATGTTTGGCTCTGAATGGACTTTATGTATTAGTCAATCATGATTATTGTTGTTTTAGTTTCATTATATTTATGCTTCATCTGTCCTCTAATAATCAATGCAGTTTTAGAATTTTTAATATTTGTTTGTAAATTGGAGTCCACCTTTCAGCAAAGTGCTGCTATTGCACTGAGTTAGCTGGTCCTGTATAATGCAGATGTAGCAAGTATTTTATTTTTATTTATATCTAACTTCTCGGATAATTACATTTATATTTTCTCTTCCTACATTTTTATTTGTGTTACTAAATTTTCCTGGGTAATACACTAACAGTAAAAAGACCATATACTCAATTGTTAGTGCCCTAATTAAAATATTTATCAATGCTAACTAGAGATAAGTGCCAATTTTTTTAAGGTCCTTACAAAAATAAAGCCCCTGTATAGCTTTTAGATAATTGTTTTTTAAACCGGCACAAAAGTCATTCCCAGGCGATGGTTTAATAAGATATTTCAGTCAAGCTCAGAACAATCTGGGAAAGTTTTCAAAGTAGAAAATGCATGAAAGTTCCCAATTAACAGGCAGGAACAGGAATTTTCAGATTAATTTCAGTTTCTTACTTATCTTGGCACTCCATTAAAATAACTACATTTGCTTAGTAGAGGAGAGATTGATTAGACAAGAATAATCTTGATGTTAAATGTTGAACATTAAATTCACCCTACTTAACAGATTTTTGGTCCACGGTGAGGCAGAGAGTTGATAGCCTATCCTGAAGGATAAAGCTGGGAAGTCGTTTATATTTAGAGGCTTCAAGTTTTAGTGGAGCCAGTCAAAAATGGGAGGGGCGGGGGGAAGCTTCTGGCTGGCTTTAGTTTTCCTGGGGTAAAACATCTTTTCCCTACCATGCTGACCCAAGCATATTAACCTTCCATGTGATCACACTTTACAGACAAAATGTTCGAAAGAGCATAAGGAGTCCAGGAGTCCAAGTCCCATTAAAGTTCAATGGCAGTTGAGTGCTTAGCTCCCATTAGCCTTCTTAGAAGATCTCAGCCTTAAAAGTTGCATCTGAAGTTAAAAAAAGAGATAAGAACATACCAATGGCCATACTGGCTCAGACCAATGGTCCATCTAGCCCAGTATCCTGTCTTCCAACAGTAGCCAATGCCAGATGCTTCAGGGGGAATGAACACAACAGGGCAATTATCTAGTGATCCATCCCCTGTCATCCAGGCTCAGTCATTCTGGCAGTCAGAGGCTTAGGTATGTCCCTGAGCATCTTGGCTAGTAGCCATTGATGGACCCATCCTCCATGAACTTACCTAATTCTTGTTTGAACCCAATTATAATTTTGGCCTTCACAACATTCTCTGGCTACGAGTCCCACAGGCTGACTGTGCGTTGTGTGAAGAAATACTCCCTCAGGCTTGTTTAAAACCTGCTGCCTATTAATTTCATTGTGTGGCCCCCTGGTTCTTGCGTTATGTGAAGGGGTAAATAACACTTCTTACTCACTTTCCCCGCACCATTCATGATATATTAATTACTACAAGTTCTGAACTTTGGGTGGATTTGTTAATCAATTCCAAGCCTAAATCCTGATCCTGCAAACTCTTACACAGACATTTAATTTATGCACATCCGTAGTTCCATGGGACCTTTTCTGTGTCTAAAGTTCAACACTCTCATAAGTGTCGGCAGTAGGGACAATCCCAGAGTTCATGGCTAAAGTGGTTACGTGATGAGTAAATGTGATGACTGAATCATTAGACTGTTCACTCAATCATGGATTCTTCCATATTGGGGCTCGTTGGCTGAGATTTTCCAAGCCATCTACAAAAACTCCTACATAGCCCATCTGCGCAAGAACCCCTGACTGAATGAACCATCTCTAATGACCCAGTCAGAATGCTTATTGATCACAAAACTGTAAGGAAAATGCTGCATAAATCATCCATCATTCTCAGGCTCGTGGTGAGACACACAATAGCAGCAGCTCTCAGAAGCAAATGTAGGGGGATTCTACCTGCACTCCTTTCCCAGGCAAAACTCCCATTGCTATCGATGGGATTGCGCCCTAAATCCATGCATTTTTAACCCTTCTTCAGTTTTGAATGGGATATTCTTCCCCCAATTTTCCACTGGATTCACATTAAAGACTGAGCACTGGCAACATTTCAGACTAAACACTACAAATGAATTTGCTTGGCTCTGAGGAAGATGTTTCTGTCAAAAGCTAACTTATGCTACCATTTTCCCACCTGTTAATGGGGATCTTATATAATAGAGACATTTTCCTTTTATATTTTTGCAGCTTATTCGATCTTTTATGATCATACCGATGAATACGTCACTCCAAAATATTGTGGTCTTCACAGCCGTGTCTTTTGCCTTGTAGATGATAGCCATTATTAAGTGAAGTAATGTTGAAACCCATAAATATTTTGCCGGTCATTTACAGAGTTTAAGGCTTTTAAAAAAAAGTATTTTGTATAAACACAATTTACTCTCAGGCTGAAGCATGGTATAAATGCTTCAGAACAGAGCAGGTCCTGAAATGTATTAGTATAAACTCATAGGGTGAGTCTACACTGCAGTTAGAAACCCATGGCTGGCCAGTGCCAGCTGACTTGGGCTAAGGGGCTTGGGCTGAAGGGCTGTTTAATTGAGGTGTAGCTATTTGGGCTTGGGCTGAAGCCTGAGCTCAGGACCTCCCACTTCACAGGGTCCTGAGCTCAAACATCTGTACTGCAATTAAACAGCTCCTTAGCTCAAGCCCCGGGAGCCCAAGTCAGCTGCTATGGGTTAGCCAGGGGGGTTTAATTGCAGTGTAGATGTACCTCTAGAAGCAAAAGTGCCCAATCCTGTATTTCTTACTCAGATGGCTAGCCCGATTGCCAGATTAGGAGCCAAGGCCAAAATGTTCAAAGGTAGCCACTGATTTGGGGTTTCTCAAACTTCTGGGTGCCCAACCTGCGACACCTTTAGGGTCTCTCAGCCCAGGGGGACAGACTTTTGCTAGCATGCTAAAAACGGCAGCATGGACATTGTGTCACCGGTGGCAGCATGGGCTAGCCACCTGGGTACAAGCCACCCTGCCATCACCTGTGCCATTTTGAGTGTTCGCTCCACTAGAGCTAGAGCATGTCTGTCCACCTGGGCTGGGAGGCAAAGCCCCAGCTGCAGTGTGGACATATTCTTAAAGCCCCACCTGTCAAGTGTGACTGATTAGCATTTCGGAAGATCAGACGGGGCATGTCAAAATGGAGACACCCAAAATCAATGGTCCCTTTTGAAAACTTGCCTGCAGGTTTGCAATGGAACTGCAAAGGATCTCTCAAAACTGGGTGACTGGGCACCAAAATGGCAGATGAAATTCAATGTTAATAAATGCAAAGTAATGCACATTGGAAAGCATAATCCCAACTATAAATGTACAATGATGGCTCTAAATTAGCTGTTTCCACTCAAGAAAGAGATTTTGGAGTCATTGTGGATAGTTCTCTGAAAACATCCACTCAATGTGCAGCGGCAGTCAAAAAAGCGAACAGAATGTTGGGAATCATTAAGAAAGGGATAGTTAATAGGACAGAAAATATCATGTTGCCTCTATATAAATCCATGGTATGCCCCCATCTTGAATACTGTGTGCAAATGTGGTCACCCTATCTCAAAAAAGATATATTGGAATTGGAAAAGGTTCAGAAAAGGGCAACAAAAATTATTAGGGGTATAGAACGGCTTCTGTATGAGGAAAGATTAATAAGACTGGGACTTTTCAGCTTGGAAAAGAGACAGCTAAGGGGAGATATGATTGAGGTCTATAAAGTCATGACTGGTATAGAGAAAGTAGATAAGGAAGTATTGTTTACTACTTCTCATAACACAAGAACTAGGGGTCACCAAATGAAATTAATAGGCAGCAGGTTTAAAATAAATAAAGGGAAGTATTTCGTCACACGACGCACAGTCAACCTGTGGAACTCCTTGCCAGAGGATGTTGGGAAGGCGAAGACATAACAGGGTTCAAAGAAGAACTAGATAAAAAATTCATGGAGGATAGGTCCATCCATGGCTATTAGGCAGGATGGACAGGGATGGTATCCCTAGCCTCTGTTTGCCAGAAGCTGGGAATGAGTGACAGGGGATGGATCACTTGGTGATTACCTGTTCTGTTCATTCCCTCTGGGGCACCTGGCATTGGCCACTATCAGAAGACAGGACACTGGGCTAGATGGACCCTTGGTCTGATCCAGTAGGGCCATTCTTATGTTCTTATGATACAAGCTGTAGGTCCAATCCTGCTCCAATTTTTATAACTGTCTTCAAAGGTGCCAGATTGGTCCATTTACTATCTCAGTGTGACTGTCACAAGTATGGTAATACAAATCGACTGCTGATGGACTTTATACTTGCAGAAGGCTGTGATGGCCCATGACAGTTTCTTGTTACTTTTAAATCTTTTCTTAAACAAAGTCATAGTTCTCAGAAAGCCATCTCAGAGAGGGAGAGTAATATTTTCTCAACAATTATTGCAATCAGCTTCGCTATACGTGTGAAGGCGATAGCCCTTCACATGTACAGCAACAATATATACCAAGGGTGGCCAAACTTACTGACCTGCCGAGCCGCATACGACAATCTTCATAAGTTCAAGAACCAGCATACACCTGCCAGGGCTTGGGGCTTCAGCCCCACTCCTGCTAAAACCCCGAGCTCAGGCAGGTGCACCCCACAGGGCTGAAGTCTCTACCCCACTGCAAGGCAGAGGTCCCAAGCTTCCTCCCCAAGTCTGGCAGGTGGAGAATGGGCAGAGTGTGAAGGGATCCATAAGCCGCACTTTAACTATAAAAGAGCCACATGCGGCTCGCGAGCCATGGTTTGGCCTCCCCTGATATATACAATATTAATAATCTTGACAAACATTTTATTTAAAAAAAAATAGTGTTTGAAAACCTCTTGCTTTGAAAATTCAGTAGGAAATGCCACACAATTATTTCCATTTTCTCATTGCTTGTGATATGAATTGAAATTCATTGTTTTAGACTAATTCACATAGTAGCAATTACATTTACTCTCCTGTGACAGTACACAGCAAATTAAAATGCTCAGCTATTAGGTAATTTCTCCTTGATTAAAGTGTAGGAGTGACCAGAAAGTCATGGTCAACAGGCTAATCAAGCAATATGAGAATGAAAACCCGTGTTTGATGTTCCAGAAATGCACTCTACGGCTGTTTCAACTTAATTTTTGCCATTAACAAAATAAAACAGTGTGTTAGTGCAATAGCAAAGCAGAGCCTGATCCAAGGCCTGCTGAAACAGATGAGGGGTCTTTCCAATGATTTTAGTGGGCTTTGGATCAGGCCTATATCCAGGAGCACCAGAGAGCAGAACAATTGTTCACGCACGTCACATTTTGCGTTTCTTATATGTAATTGGATTTGACTATCTGAGATCAAGGAAAGAAAGGATTTAAATAGACATCCTCTGCAAGGTCCAGATTCTGCAACTAGTACTAATGTGATAACCCTCCATCATCATCATCTGTTGTTATTACTATCTCCAGATACTCACTTGTGTGTGACTTTGGACGTCTTTGGATGGATGTTGCTTAGAAAAGCTAAATGTTTCCATATTTTCCCATTACATTGAGAAACCCTTTATTTCCTGCATTGAACATGGGAGATGTCTGAACTTCATTATTCTTTATTTAAAGGATTTGCACACAGGGATAACAAGAAACCACCCTGCAAGAATTCATGCAAGAAACACACTACTGTTGGCCATGATCATGCATTAGTTAAGAGGCCACTGTCATTGTTTCCTTGTAACCTGCCATCTCCCATTTTAGTTTGTCTATATCCAACTATTGTCTCTTGTCTTGTATTTAGATTGTAAGGTCTTTGGGGCAGTGTCATAGTGCGCATCCATGGCGGTCAGGTGTGGCAGCACAGGTGAGTCCTACCTTGATTTCCCTTCACCCCGGGGAATAAACAAGTCAAGTGGGTATCAAAGAGCATGGAGGGTCTTCAGCCTTCAGCCCAGTGTCTTAGCTGGGACACAGAATCAGTCTTACTTTATTCATCCCACCTTAGCCCACTGCTAGCCTCTGTCCAGGCCCTTTACCAGCAGGGTTGTCTTCACTCAAGTCTCTTTTTTGGAGTCCAATCTTTTGCCACTAGCTGGGGAGAATCCTTCTCCGGAGATAGGGGTCAACCTGCCAACAGCAGCTCTTCTCAAGGACAGCCCATAATTCCTGGCTGGCTGGGCTTCCTACCCCTGTTTGGGAGATCCCTTCTATCGGACCAGGCCTTCCTGGTAGCATAGTTCTCCCCTTAAAGATCTCCTCTCTCTAGGAGCATACATGCTAGGCTCCTTCCCCCAGTGATCTCTCCTGTGAGCAGCTTGTCCTTAGAAGCATGCCTTCTCTCTAGAAGCACCTTCTGCCTAACTAAGCTCAGGTAACCTTTTAACTAGGTCCACAGGTTTGTTTACCAATTAACCATTGATTCCTGGGTAGTCAATTATCCCCAGGTGGGGCTTCAGAAGACAGTTGTGGACCGACTAGGCCCTGATTCCCCTAAAACAGGCCAGTCACCTTTTGATGGGTAAGGACTGTCTTTCTGTTGTGTGTTTGCACAGCCCCTAGTGCAGTGGGGTTCTGGTCCATGACTAGGGATTCTAGGCACTATGTAATACAAATAATAGACCTTACAAATCATTTTTTTAAAACCAGTATTCCTGTTTTCCTAACAATGTGTACTTTTATTAAAAATGAGGGGAAAAAATAAAATATAAGCATAAAATTCACCTCTCAGCAGAGAGCCAGCATCAAGGTCTGTGACCCATGTAAATTCTACCCAAATCCTCAAAGTTTAAATAGCACTCCTATGGTGCATAGATGTTTGTGCTGGTTTTCTGCACAGCAGTAAATTATACCCTGCATGTATATTTGTGAGAGTAAATATACTTAACTGAACATTAGCAGAAAGCAAATGCTAAGAGACATGGCATGGCTGATCACCAGCTTTGTTTAATATATCACCAAGAGATTGCCTAGATGAATAGCTACTTACTACAAATAAGTATTTGGCTGGAGATGAGCATCTTTCCACATAGAAGAGAATTTGGGTCCAATCCTATAAACGACCCATGTCTGGAACACAAACTGACGTCAGTGGGATGCTTGTAGAGTGGAGCCTTTCTGTGTTTAAAAACTGAAGCCATCATCCTCAACATGAATGGATCATTCGAGTAACAGAGCCCAAGGTCAGAAATGCTTTGGGAAAGGTGCCGCACAAATTCAGTACTAACTATACCCATGGGTTCTGGTCTCCGGAAGCTGGGATCAGCTGACAGAAAGCATTTGCAGTAGCATCTGCAGCTGGATGTATTTTTGACCAAATGAGGCCCTAACTGAGGCCAGGAGCGACCAACTTTCGATAGCAGAGCATGCACTTAGATCACATACAGTAAGAGGAGGACAATTTTACCACCTATTCAAGATAAAGAATTTATTCCACCATCTGTACCATCCCTCCTTCTTAAGGAGGACCTACATTTTAGACCCGGACACCACTACTGTACAAATCTAGAACTGTGCCTCTTAATTATGCTGTTTCTATACCAGCAATGGGCATGGCACATGGGACTGGGAGTTCCACGCACAGAATGATTACTGCTTTGGACACTGCCAGAATTATCAAAGTAAAACTGCAGGGCCAGATCCTGAGGTTTTCACTCAGCTTTTATTCAGTGGAAATTGTTTGAATGAGGACTGAGTAAAAGCTACGTATAGACCATGGGGATCTGGCCCATAGAACCAATGTTCTAGATTTTCAAATAACTTGGACACACCATTTCTTCTCCAAAACGCACATGCCATTGATTACCTAGTTTGTATACGCATTTATCTCATTTTTAAGTGCCCTGCCATAATTATGTTTGCAAATTAGCTGTACATTTGCCACAGATTTGAGGCATGCAATTGTATTCCTCACCTGCTTGAAAGTATGGCCCAATATTTGAGCCTACCATAATATTGTAGGACAATAACATTTTCTTACGCTCTTCATTTTGTATTTCCCACACCATGGTCCACATATGGGTGCTGGTCGACAGGAAGTCACACCAACATCTCAGATCTTGGAATAGGGATGACAATCGATCTCTTCCAAATGGTGTTTCTATATTTACAGCAAGTTCCAAGAAGCTCTTGTGCACTGTTTTTCCTGCTTGCTGGTAATACACTCGTTCAAGACTGGCTTTGTGTGTTTGTGTGAATTGGCCACAGCCTCTTCCCAAGAAAGCCTAAAATGCTATAAAAGCCACACCAGCAAGTATAATACCAATTACCACCCTTGCTGGAGCCACCACTAGACAGAAATAAATGTCAAAGACATGCTCCACTCTTGTACTGAGGCCTATGTTTGTATTTTATATTTGTATTTTGAATCCAATTTTGATCACTCGATATTCACCCAGCATGTTGTACCCACAGACTGAGGAAGAATATCAGACAGAGAAAGAATTAGCTAGCTTCTTCTTCATTTACATCAAAAGGTTATAATAAGCATTCACTGTCTAATTACACCTACAAGTAACAGTCCTTCTGTTATTTCTCTGTGTTTTTCTGTTGTGAACAATTTACTTATTATTTTATTTGATAGCTTTTAGAGCTACCGCTGCAAAAGAGTGAGCAGTAGTCTCCAAACTGTTGTGACTCAGCACAGCTGCATATCTAAAAGAGAAAGAGATTGTTGAAATATACACATTGGACCAAATCTGGAAATCTGTACTTAGTTTTTCCTTTGGGTAAAAAGTTTTCAAAGGTGCCTAAAGTCCCATTTTCCAAAGTGCCTAACTCCAATGGACTTTCAGTGAAAGTTAGGTGCCTAACTCACTTGGCAATCTTGAAAATCCCATCCCTAAGTGCGTAAACCACTTTTGGAAATGGAAGTTAGAATTCTAAGTCACTTACCCAGACAACATTTCCACTAAAGTTAAAAACTGAGTGAGACTTTAAGATTGGGTCCAATATTAATTTTGTCCGATTTTCATGTAACACAAAAAGTAATTGTTTTGTTTAAATCTTGCACTCTGTCCACTTTTGTGAAACAGCAAAATCGTCATCTTTTTATTGGTCAAGAGTAGAATATAAATGGATTGTTTTTTTAGCTGTCCAATTTGTAGCAATTATGTTTACTTTCCTGTAACAAAATAAACTGTAATCCCTAGCCGTCTGTTAATTTCTGCTTGACTGAAGCATGCAACTGAATAGAAAGTGGAACTCCAATAAACGAATGAAGAATACAGTTTGATGTTACTTATGCAAATATATTTTTTCTAGGCAGTGATTCAAATAGCAGCAACTGTTTGTGGAAAGTCTTTCTACAAGAGGGAAAAACTGAACAGCAAGGAAAAAAATTTGAAGTGGCCATGCGAAAATCAGTCATGGACATCTGGACCACCCTTATTCAGCTTAGGAAATGTAACACTAGTCAAACCTCCAAGTGAAAAAAATCAATTCCATATTCTGTCTTCAGCAGATCAAAGGTCCCCCTCTAAATTTCAGGCTACCATTTACTCATAGAATTGGTATCTTGGTGCAGTACCTCACGGACCTCTGTGTTGCACCATGTCTGGGGCCCGATCCTTCAAATCCATGCTCCCTGCTTGTCTATAGAGAGACAGTGGGTCTAGTCTCTCCAATATCCGGGGACCGACATGGCTACAACTAGGCTATCTGCTTGTCTAAACATACGCCACTGTGGTATCTGAGCATTCATTGACGATAATACAACCACTTCCCTGAGCAAAGTGACCCTACAATAACAATCCAATAGCTAGGAGGAGTCCTCACTGAGAGTCTTCATGGAAAATGAATATGAAGGAGGAAAGGGAGGTTGTTTTGGGATATGGAAGAAGGTAGAAGGAGACACAAAGGATAGCATCTATCCACTCATACAGCACACATCATCATGGTCTCTGAGCACCTCAAAAATTATGAAGTTCCCACAGATAGGCCCCAATCCTGCAACTTCACCCTGGGCAGGTGATTGGGGCTCTGTGGGGCCCACCTGAGCATATCCAGTTGTAGGTTTGGGAGCCTACATCTCCCTCTCACCAGAGTGCAGGGACTAGACTCTGGTTTTACTGTTATTGATGGTGGTGCTGGTGTTAAAGTGAGCAAAGAAATAGGTTAGGTCTGAAGGAGCTGTGGCTTGTGGTAACTCAATGTCTCCTGGGAACAAGTTCCAGATTTGAAGGCCAATCACAGAGAAAGACCTCTCTCTCCTCTGTGCACAGCCCTGATTCCTGAACTGGGTAGTTCCATAGTTCCATTGGTTCCAGCATAAAATTAAACTGTCTGAGATACTAAGCTTGACATACTGGCTTCTGTGTATGCAGAGCATCTGTTTTTTCCTAAGGATTTTGAGTATGCAAACTTTCTACACATGCACAGTATGGTGGATAGATTTATAGCACGGTCTTATTTTGAAATACCTAAACTGTCATTGATATGATGGACTGTATTGGCTCCAAAGTACCAGTGTTATTAATGGGAAATTCAGCTTGATTTAAGGCTGAAATTTAGGTTTTTGTAAAAACAAGGTTTTACAAAATCTAAGATCAGTAGAAGCGTGTCCGTATATATATTTTTAAATTCCAATGAAAATAGGTTTTTCCCCCTTTCGATATTCGCTTTTAGTGCTTTCTGTCCAAACTCTGAGGCATTGGGCTGGTTTATGAAAAGGGCTATAGGATGTGAAACTGACTAGTCTATTTTCATCATCCAGGCTGGATGAAATGCAAAAAGTAAATTTCAGAATTAATGGTGAGCAGTAACATTTAATAATTATTGTAGTCGCATTTAAGCATTAAGGGCGAAGTCCTGGCCCCACTGAAGTCAACAACAGAATTTACTGTATATAGGATTTTTCATCCATTAATCATTAAACATTTCACCATGGAGGTTAAGTATCGTTATCCCTATTTTGCAGATGGTAAAATGGACACATAGAGGGTACATCGACATTGCAATAAAAGATCTGTGGAATGGCTGCAGCTGGCCCGGATCAGCTGACTTGGCTCATGGGATTCGAGCTATTGGGCTAAAAATTGCAGCATAGACATTCAGGCTTGGACTAGGACTAGAGCCCGGGCTCTGAAACCCGGTGAGGGAGGGAGGTCTCAGAGCCCAGACATCTACACTGCAATATTTAGCCCCGCAGCCTGAGCCCTGCAAGCCCGAGTCAACTGACCTGGGCTCAGCCTTGGACTGCAGGTTTTTTATTGCAATGTAGACGTATCCAGAAGAGTAAAATGAGGCATCCAAGGGAAGTCACACACCATGCCAGGAATAGGACCCCTGACTCCTGACTCTCCTGGCTGTTCCTTCTCTATTGGCCCATGTTGCCTCCTCACTTAGGCCCTTTTAGATTTGCTAATCTAAGGATTAAATATAACACAGGTAATGACTTTTTTCTTTAAATGCATAAGGCCAGATTTACTGTTTATCCTGGACAATGTTCCTTTAAGTCCAAAGAATCTATTGTACCAATAATCCAGATGGTAACAATCCCTAATAGACACCATTCAGTGCAGGAAGGACATACTTTTAGCAATTATAGAAATAGTGGACCGCTTACAGATGGCAGTATTTAGCTGCGTTTGTTTGGGTAATCAGTCAGCTGTTTGGGGCAGTTGCTAGTTGTTACAGGGCAGCTAAGAAAGACAGGCTGTACAGATGTGCAGAGTGATCAGAGGTCCCAATAACTAATGCATACCCAGGAGTCAATGTATCAAAATAATCTATCAACCCCAGCCCTCAAAATACAGCCCTCAGCCTGTTTTCCCTTTTGAAATATGGTTTGAAAATGCAGTGATTGGTTTGAAGAGTGGCAGGCGATGTGTACTCACACACACTCCAGAAAGGATGCAGCAGAAATGCACAGTAAAGTCAGTCACCCCAACTCAGTCTCCTCTGAAAAGCTGACGAGAGACCACTCTGCTAATATTATCATCATTGAATGGCACAGTGGAACAAAACTCTGGATGTATAAGGACTGCAAGTATAAGACTCCCATTAAAGTTAAGCATAAGCTTACATGCTTTGTTGAACAGAAATGGAAGTAAGCATGTGACGAAGTGCGTTGCTGAATGGGGGCATGAGTACTTAAGGGTCAATATACATATTCCTAGCAGAATATTACATGGAATGGGTCAGTCCCAAGCAATGAACAGGTGCATATTAACACAGCTTTCAGAATAGACATGACTGCTGGGACAATTTATGATGTTTTCCCCACAGTAGCTTGAATTTGGCTGGTGGCCTTTGTAATTTATCTTCACCAATATCGTTATGTGCCCTGGGAACATTTTTCTTTCCGAATCTGAAAAAATTACCATCAGTTCAAGGAGCAGAAAACAACCCTTATTATAATGGCCCTGGACCCAGGGCCACAGTACGGTTTGGATTTTTAGCATGCTCAGAGGTGTTTTAACAGCTGGCTTATGGTTACTACAGCCGCTGAGCAAACATGAAGGTTATTTTACCTTCCTTTATTGATGGCCCAGGCTCCATCTTATTTCCTCTCTCTGGGCAGACTGGCAGTGGCTGTGCTTGGAGACACCACGCCGCTCAGTCACTCTCTCAAAGTGGTGCAACGGGTTCTGCTGAATTTTGTACTAAAGGCTGGAAAGGGACAAGAGCTGCGTGATGATGTGGAATGAATGCACCTTTTTAATCTACCCGTATAGCCAAGGTGTTTACAAGGCACCCATTACCTAGGTTTCTAAGCTTGGAAGAGGACGCTCATTAATAATGTGAACGTTCTAGCCCAGGGAATAGACTGGATGCGCGGTATGTTCATTTATACCCAGCAGCAAGCCTCATGTTGGCATAACGTTACTGAGGTTGTGCAGGCTACATTTATACCACTTCTGATGAACATGTTACTTGGAGATGGTCTCTCCTCCCCGCACCCAGAGCGGGCAGTGCTGTGGATCTAACCTTGGAATAAAACAGCCACTTTCCAGCTTGTTATTCCCCTCCCTGTGCCGGGGGTGGGCCAAAACTGAAGACAACTGGAGTTGCCACTGACCTCAAGAATCCAAGCCCCAGACTGGAGTAAAATGAGAACTGCTCTCTAAATTCTAATGAGGAATCAGGAGCTTTTTGGAGGTGTCAAATGCTACAGAATATGACTGCGCATCTCAGCTCCTCCATCGTCGGCAGGGGTTACTGTGACAATGAAAATAAACATGGGATTCCAGAGATCATGGAGGAAGGAGATTTGACCGGTAACCTCTGTGATGCTGCCAGCCGTCTCCAGCTGAGAATCAGCATCTTTCTTTTACCCAGGTTTGCTGAGGAACAAGAAACTGGACTCCCCTCAGATTACATAAAGGCAGGGGGTTGCAAAGCCAATGGGATTCATGGGAGCTCAGCCCATAGTTGGATAGAGCCCATAGTGAATGAAAAATTTGGCCCAGATTTGAAGCAACAGCCCTCCTACCTCCCATCCCTTTACTGTAACCACTAGACCACAAATGTCTTTCCCACTCTCTGCTGTTAAGACGGAAGCTTCAGTTTTCAAGTTTGGAGCAATGTGGTGAGCTGAGGGCAGGAAGGATCTGTCATTCATGCAAAAACGTAGGCTAGAGTTTCCAGATACATTTTAATTTCAAATTTCTTTCTTTAATACCGATAGGGTCTGAGGGGCAGGAGATGGCTTCCACGCCTGTGACTCTCACAGCAGTGAGAGTCTCCACAGCAGCTCCTCTCCTTGCTTTCCAAAGTGTCTGTTAAAACAAATGATATGCTTGTAAATTCCCTTGCCCTTTGGAAATCAGAGGCACCTTGCACAAAATGGAAAGCTGGCTCATTTTCTACCCTTTCTTGCTTTCCCAAAAAAGGAACCTTGAATAAATGCGCATTCCTGATAAAGGCAGTGATATAAATCACACCGGCTTGCTTTCACGTTGAGATACGAAGCCAGTTCTCTGCAGTGTCCTGGAGGGCACGTATTCTCAACAAGTTAAAATGAAATGAAATGAAACCTAAGAAAGTCACTCCTGGTGTGTGTGCTATGCAAACTGCTGTGATGATCTCTGAGGATGTGAGAGAGCACATGAGCTTGATCTGCTTCAAATCTTTACTCTCAAACACATCAACTATAAAATGTGCCAAAGGGGGAAAAAACGTGTTAACCTTTTCATTGTGTGTTTTTTTCCCCTCCTCATTGCATTTACATTGGCCTTGAAGAACTGGGACATATTGCAGATGGCTTAGGGTCTATAAATTCTTATTTAAACCATCACGAGCCAAGTATAACAGGTAGCAGTCCAGACTTGTCTAAAAAGGATAAACCCCAGCTAAGCGTGTAAATAATACTCTGGTGCTTTTTATCATATAAACACATACACTGAGCCAGCCAGGTACCCTAAAAGGCCTATTCACATTTCTCTATTGTTATCTTATAAAATGCATTAAGTGTGTACACTGGTACTTTAGTGGGTATTATTTGTTAAAAGCTACCTCTCATTGAAAAGCTCAAACTAACAGATTGAAGTATTATGACACTTATTTTAGGGGGCTCTGCAGTTGACCATTAGCTGACTAGACAGTTATTCTCACCCTGCAGGTCAAAATATTCTTGCTTCTCTCAGGAGGAAGCCATGAAAAATTTACCTGCTGGATGTGGGGCCATCAAAGGGAATCTTATGTCACCACTAGTCTGCTGGATAGTGTCATTTACTTTTACAGCACTATAGAGGGGAAGGGGCGGGAGGAATGGGTGTTCTCTTGTGGTGTGAATCAAGAAAAATAAGGCACTTGTAACTTATGTTCCAGTTGAGAGAAATCCTGAGTCATCTCTACCCCAGCACCCTAATGGAAAAAACAACAACACTAGCTGCCTTAAGGGTGTTATGAGAACTAATGAGTAAATGTTCTCTGCTTTGCTTTGAAGATGAAAAGGGCTCGGTAGTGCAAAGCATTTTTATTAGAGAATGAAAGAAATAGAATCTGCATCTTCTGTTTGTTTTCTGCACTGGGGAATCTCTGATACCCAGGAATCTCCCCACAGTTTCTGTTTGTTTTTTATCTCCTTTTTGGTCCCCATTCCCCAGGCCCTGCATCATGGCAAACCTGATGACAAGCCCAGGAGTGTTGAATGTATACAACTCCCTCCAGAATTTCTCAATGAGATTCCCTGCAGTTGCAGGCATAAGGGACTCCTCGTATTTTTGCTACAGATCCCTAGCTAGAAGGAGTTTATCATTCAGTTATAAACATTTATTATTGATTGAAACTTGACAAAGGACGTCTCAGATCTGGGAAGGCCATTTTACAGACATTGAGAAAGTTCACTGTGTTTGTATTTAAGCTCTGTCCTGTCACAAGGAGGAAATTTCACAAGTGACCCATTCACACTAGTCAACATTACGGGCATGAAAAGGAAGAGGCGAGGAAGATAGTTGTAATTCCGCACATTCAATGAATGTTTTGCTATGATTTGTAGTGAATGCCCAAATATATTCATTGTTATTTCCTTGGGGCCCAAACTTCAAGGGCAGACTTGCTACTGCTCATTGCCAGGGCTGGCTGGGGATGCAAAACGTCTGGTGGAGGAGTCCCTCCATTCAGCTGAGCAGAATTTTCAAGGCTGGAGGCCTGGATATCTCTAGATCCCTGGCTTTCCTTTTCTTTTGTATGCTGACCCTTCCACCCACCCATTCTACATCCTTGCTAGTCTGGAGGGAGAGCGGAAAATATTTGGACTTCACAGACCAGATTCTGCATTGCCCCGCACCTTGGGTTGTCATTTACACCAGTGTAAAATGCTCCTAAATCAAAATGGTAGTATTCTGCACCCACTTTGCACTGATGTAAATGATGACACAGGGTGCAAGGGGTAGGAGCATTTAAGGCACCATAGCTATGGTTCCAGCATAACCCTGTAGTGTAGATGCAGCCTACACCAATGGAAGGGGGATTTCCATCAGTGTAGGAACACCACCTCCCTAAGCCCCTGTCACTAGGTCAACAGAAGCATTCTTCCACTGACCTAGCTGCATCTACACTGGGAGTTAGGTCAGCATAGCTTATCTATACATCATTCAGGGGTGTGGTTTGTTCACACCCTTGAGTGACATAGCTATTTTAAGTGTAGGCCAGGCCAAACTAAGACTGAAGGCCTGATTCATCTTGTATTGGCATTGACACTTGTACAGAGAGTGTGTCAAATGCTACTAAATCAGAATGGTGATGGTTTGCACCCACTTTGCACTGGAGTAAGGGACTATGAAGAATCTGGTTCCAGGGTCCCATTGGAACTATGGGGTCATTGCAATAATTTACTTCCCTTGGCATGCTTTGCTAGTGCAAACAGGAATTAGTTCAGGGAAGTCCTATGGCCTGTTATACATCAGGTCAGACTAAATGATCACAATGGTCTCTTCTGGCTTTATAAATCTAGGACAACAGCATAGATGGTCCAGACTTACATGATCATCAAAAAACAGCCACATTTATGTCATTCAGATAAGAAGTGAAACTGAAGTCCTGGCCATCACCAGTAATTAAAGATTCCCCACCAACTTCAGGGAAGTTCAGCTTGATGTCCTGGCAGACGTCCAACTTGGAGAAGGATATTCTTCCTACCTAAAGCCTCCCTGCAGTTTTAATTGGATGTAGCATTCTTCTCATCCTAATGTTATTGTGTGCTGTGGAACAGCTGCCATGCTCTATCCAGACATGTCTGCATTTGAATGGTTGCAGAAGTGATCCTTTTAAATAAAACGTATATATCATTTTGTTATGTTTGCAAAGTCCTTCAGGATCTTTGGGATGAAAGGAGCCATATGAATGAAACGTATTATTATTACTTCATTTTACAATAAAGTCTTAGAGAATCTATTATGCATGATGGTGATGTTTTCAAAGACCTGTGTAAGAAGTGGTTTTAAAACTGGTTGTTTTTTTTAAATTACTGCCAAAATATCCCAAAAGAACTCTGACTGCAGCAAGACCATATTAGAGTCAGCGTAGAGAGAGAGTACATTGGACGCATGTACATGAGAGATCAGATGATCAGATGCACAACTTAAAAGTGAGATGGTTGTTCTTATAAAGTTATTTGCACCATGGTTTTTCCAAAGTGATGTGTTTGGTTTTAGTTAAATGGATCCCAACAGTGGCATATCCTGCTTTTCAAAGCTGCTCCTTGCAAAATTGCTCTTTTTTCTTGAACATCATGGTTAGCTGGTTTGGATTTGTTTTTTTCTGCTAATGGGTTAGATAAAAGATACAGTTGTGAGTGCGGTGATTTGGACTAATAACTGGGGGAGCCATTGTGAATTACTGGATTTTGTGAATTTGTGAAACAAACACAATAAAATAAACAAAAAGTGCCTGCACCACAAAAATGACTTTGTTACTTTATTTTGACAAGTGTAATGTAGTTTAAATGATTTATGGTTGTACTTCAGATTAGGACTTCATAGTAAAGGAACTGTGTGAGATTTTGTCAAAGTAATGAAACCTTTAGTAATATGAAAGCTCACTACAGTAGCCTGACGTCAGTGAAACCACACCTGTGAGCCAAGGATGGCTCGATTGGGGTCTAGCTTTTGCTCCCCTTATTCCGGCAAATAGTCTGGGATTGTGAGTATGGGAAATCCAGGATCTAGTCCTAAACTTTCCACAACGGGGGGGGGTGGGGGGGGGTGGGAGAGGAGATCGGCTCAGGACAGATCAATATTTTGGTTTAAGCCTGATGAGCATGTGTATTTATTTCCCAAATATCGAAGGCTGTTTTATGTTTCAGTCTGGAAATGCGCACAGCTAAACCTCAGCCTCTGGTGCAGACCCTGGCAGGACTATGACACTATCAGAGTCGTTATATCTTGGCCTTTCCCCCATCTCCTCTTCCCCGGATAGGTCACCCATTGTTTGACTGTAGCTAAGGGGTAGAAAATGCCTCCAGTCACACTTGTCCTCAACCTTCTGTGTCCGGCCCATTGCTAGTCACGGACAGAAAGGGGGGGATTTGTCCGGGACGAGTTGAAATCCAGATTGGTGTCTACTTTCATGCCAAGAGCGGGTCCCAACCCACCGATCCATCCTGCGCTGTGCGGCCAGGGAGGGGCGGGAGCTCTGGTTCAGATGCTTCCCCTAATGGAAGCGCCAGGTTGAGGCACTTTTGGACAAGCCGGTGGGAGTCTGATGACCACAATCCTGGGCCCGGCCCCCGGGGCTTTGCCGGGACTGGACTCTGCTTGGTTCAGCTCAGGGCCTGCCGGTCACATCCAGGGGGCGGGCGGGTGGCACGGCGCACGGGGACGGATTTCATCCCGCCTCCTCCGGGGCAGGGCAGGGCAGGGCAGGGGGCTCGTTTGACAGCTCCGGGCGGCCGCTGCTCCTCCGGTCTCCCCTGCGCAGGGGGGTGACGCCTCGCTCCTCGCCGACCCCCCTCCCCCGCAGCGCCACCTCCCTGCGGGCAGGCTCCCTCCCGCCCCCGAGGAGCTCCCGCTGCCCCCCCCTCCCCCCGCCGCCCCCTTTCAAAATGCGGGTGGAAAATCAAACCTGCGCCTGGCGTTGCGCGGCCCGCGGCAGAAATGCCCCTTTGCAGCCGCTAGACCAGGGGGGGTGGGGGGCGGCCGGCTGTCGGCAGGGCAGGGGGAGGAGATGGCCCTTTCCCGGCCACCCACGGGACCTTCCGCGGGTGGGAGAGGCAGCCCCCGTCCCTGCCTCCTTGCAAAGGGCAGGGGCGCGGCCCGCTGCCCCGGGGCGGACGGGCCAAGCCGGGACAGATCTCGGTGCCCGGCTGCATGGAGGCGGGTGCGGGGGGGGGGGGGGGGGGGGCTTGCAATGTGCGGCTGCCGATGGGGTTAAGGCGAGGGAGTCTCCACCTCCTCTGGCAGCCCGAACCTGTAGCTGCCAAGCTCCATTACACCGATCCGCGGCGCGGGGGGCTGCGCAGCGCAGGCACAGTCCGGCAAAGCGGGGGCCGAGCGGGAGCCTCTCTGGGACCGGAGTCCTGCCGAGAGAGACACCGCGGGGGGGTGGTTAATGAGCCCCCTGGCCCCGCTGTCCCTCCTGGCGGGAGAATATCCGCGGGGCTCCGGAGCAGCCCCCCCCCCTCCCTCGGGCAGATGAACTTCTAAGGGCTCCTCCTAGCCCCGCATGGCTCCGCGGGGTCCCGCTCCCCTGAGCATCTGAGCCAGCCGGCGGGCTCCGCTCCGCTCCTCCTCGGCGGGCAGGTGGGAAGGAAGCCGGCTGGAGACCACCATGGGCCAGTCCTGGTGCTTCGTGGGGCTGCTCCTAGGTAGGTGACACTTCGGGGCCACGCACTGGAGGGGAGGAAGGGACCGGGGGGGGGCGGGTTCTGGAGAGCGGCGCAGGGGTGTCTCCCCCTCTCCCCCATAGATAAGGGTCTGCCGGCATCCAGGCCGGACCCATCACGTTCCTCCCCGGCTCTCTCCGGGGGGGCACCTCGGGGGAAAGCCAAGTTCCCCTTTCCCCCTGCTTGATGCCCGAGCAGGGCGGCTGCGAGTTGGCACCAGACCCTCGGACCCCCCGGCCGAGCCCTCCCCAGCCCCGGCATCTCATCAGCCAGGGGCCGGGCGAATCTGCCTGGTTTCGTGGCACTGGAGGGGGCGGGGGGGGGGTCGCTTTCCTTTCCGCAAACCCAGCGGGGAGCGCTCCCAGGGGGCCGAGCCGCCAGAGGGCTCAGAGCGCGGAGACTTTTGCTGCGCAAGGAAAAGCGACGCTCCGCAGCTCACCGGACTGGACGTGCACCCAGGCCAGGCATCTGCTTGTCGGCTTCCAGCTCCGACCTGTAACCGCTCGCTAGACATTCAAGGGAAGAGCCGAGTTCATAACGAGGAACACCCAGGGGACCGTCCAACCCCCGCAAAGTGGCTGGTGATGGGGGAGGGGACTCTTGGCTTTATTGGGGTCCCCCCCCCATCTCCCCAGGCTTCTCTCGCTCTAAGAATGACCCGGGGATGGAGGGTTTCCATCCTTTGATTTGAATGGACTTTGGAAACTTTCTAGAGCTACTTCCAGCGTTTCTTCGGCATGAAATACAAGTAGTGGGGGCTGGAAATGCCTAAGTGGACCGGGATCTGGTATTGATCTGCTCAGGGATAGCTCGTGGAGGGGAGTGAGTCTTTCACCAAAGCCCACATGTTGGGCTAACACAGAGGAGAGAGGCAGCCTCTGGCTCCCACCCAAAGCTCCCTGACTGCTGCTGATCATTACCCCGCAGACCGCCTTTGCAAACTTTCCTCTAATTAGCTTTCTTGCACGGCCCAGGCAGCGGAGCAAGATAGGCGGCTGAGCCCCAGTGTGTACCTCTAGCAAGGGCGGGGAGACTCTTCCTGATGCTATTTTCAGCCCCCAGGGCTGGAGTTTCTGGGACCGTTTTCCAGGAAGAAGCCCAGAAGCACCTGGCTGGGAGGTGAAATACATCAGAAGTATCTTCTCCAAGAGGAGACACATCGGTTTCCCCACTGACCTCTAGGGTAGCTCCTAGACACTCCGAGCCTGGCGGCCGGTATATTTGCCCCCCGGCTTTAGATCTGGCAAGGTTCACATCTCAACCACCACAGCTTCAGCAAGAGATGTCTTTGGATGCTCAGAGCTAGAGAACATAGACAGACAGGCGTGCTGGCGAAGAATAACAGCAGCATAGGGCTACGTGATTCCCCATTAACAAGAAGTGAGCCGGTGGGAAGAAAAAGACAGAATAAAATATAGCATTGAAGGGAGAACGGGTGATCTTGAGGTTAAGGTGCTAGGCTGGAGGGCTAGAGACCTGTTACAGACTTCCTCTCTGTGACTTAAGTTTCTTCCTCTGAAAAATATGACCTGCCTCTCAGGGGCGTTTGGAGGCTCAGTTCATTCATGTTTGTCAAGTACTTTGAGATCAATGGGTGAAAGACAATACTGTATATAAGTTCAAAGCATTTAAAGCACTAAATACAATCAGCAAGAACTCAACCCAGCCTTTTAAAATACTTAGTGGCGAGACTATCTGGTTTTGTGTGCCATCTGTCACAACGCCTGATGGTGATGTTTAAAGGAATGTACCATCAGACCTTAATGTGTAAACAAGATTAAAGCTAACAGTGGATTGACCAATTGCCCGTCCAGCTGTACCATCTCAGCTGAGCTTCACCGCCTTAGAGTTTTGATTTGAGCTTTAGATTCAAACCAAACACATTTAATAAGATAACTGACAATGACAAAAAGGTGAATATAGAAAGATACCATTCTTACCCCCACCTTGCCTGTGCCAAAACTCCAGAAACAAATGACTTTTGTCCCCTTCCTTACCAGTTTATAAGCTGTAGCTCAAGTATTTAAAATTGGTGGCAGCATTTTGCCGCTAGTGCATAGGAACTGAAATTCATTAATGGTGCATCATTAAAAGATGATGCTCAGAAAAGCATGGATTGTACATAACTAAACCTTCACATCTCGCAGAATATAAACTGGTAAGCAGGGACCGGCTGTATGCATTATATTTTCAATGTCTGGCAGCCCTGTTTAAGCCCTGGATAAGGAGGGTTATACAATAAATTAGCACTTTCTAGCTGTTGATTTCTCAGTGTTGTTACATTTGCAATACATCATTTTAGAAATCGGAAGATAGGGATTTAAAAAAAATATTATTAATATTTTGGGGATGTGCCTTAGCAAAGGGGTAAGGAAACCAAAGGGACTATATAACAGCCTCGCATAGGTGCTTTCTAATTTCGAAGTTGATTTTCACAGTGGTTGTATATCATCCATGAAACCTTGTTTTTATAAATGACATGTGCTATGTTGTGGGCAAATATAGGAACCCACTGAAAGTAAAACCTCTTTCCAAACTTGGTTCTGCCAGATGCAGCCTCTTCTAGGACTGGATTCCAGCTTTGGTTTTCTCCATAGCAATTTCTGGCTTTTGAAAATTTCCTTACTCAACAATTTGTGCTTGTGGGGAAAATATAGAAACCACGATATATATTTTCACGTATGCTTTTTTTTTTCTTTTTACATCTCAGCCCTATCTTTATCCATATCCATATACTTTGCAACATGGCTAAGCTATCATTATGGAAAGAGCAAACAGAGTCAAATCGCAGGATCATAGCACATTAGTTGTTGATTTTTTGGGTAGCTTTGAAATAAAGAATAAAAAACAAAACAACCCAGCAAACAGACAATAATTTAGCAAGCAAACTTGAGCTATATTAAACATGTACAGAAGGCAGTATTGTTACTTTGTCAGTAAAATATGTATAAACTTAGTATTATCTTTTTATGGGATTCGCTTTCTAATCATATAATTGAACTCAACTGTTGATCTTATCTTAGCCCTGACCCCATAATTTTCAAACTTAAAAATAAACAGTGAAAGGCAAGAAGTCCTTTTATTTTAAAACTGGCGAGGTTCTAAACCATTTAAGAGAAGCTACCCATGGAAAATATCAGTGCGGTGTATTGGAATGTAAAAACTTTAATGAAAGTTTAGATAGAAATTGAGCAAGCCTTTTATGCTCTTAAGTTTCCAAGAATGAGTGGTTCTTTGGTGAAGGAGGGTCGGAAATCAGAGTCAGTTACCTAACTTAAAGAAAGGAGATTGAATTCTATTATTAGTTATTATTCCCTGAGCCCCCTCCTTACCTTCAGCATTATACAAAAGAGAGACCCAGCACTGAGCCCCATTGAAGTCAATGGGAGAGCTTCCATTGATTTTAATTAGTTTGGATCTGGTCTGAGTTGTCTGTCTATATATTTTAAGGGTCCGTTTCTGCTCTTATAGAAGTTAATAGAAGTTTTGTCACTGATATCAGTGGGAGAAGGATTGGGCCTAATTTAGATTAAACTATGAGAAATTGTGCAAGGATTTAAGCAAGCAGTGTTCAAAATAGAATGACTGAAGTGGGGGAACTCTTGTAACGGGCACCACGGATCCGAGCAGGGGAAACAAAGGAGATATTTGGGTTAAGGAAGAATGCATATCTCAACCTGCCAAGCCCCAAATGTGGGATGACACATGTCACAAAGACCCCAAATGAGGGACACTAAAAGTGTTCTTGCAAGAAACTTAAAATGCTGGATTCATTCTTTTAAAGTAAATAACATTTTTCATAGGCCCAGCTTCATGATCCTTTATTTCTGATGTAAACAATGTTCAAGAGTAAAAGTGAGTAGGTAACTTTTTGACTCAATTAACTGACATTAGCAAAATGAGGGAACCTGCAGAGCTCTGGAAGAATACGTTCTGCAGAACTGGTCCTGTTGGTTCCTTGATTAACTCCTCCCTTTAATTCCTTCTTTCATATGTATTTTTAACCAGTCTCATCCAATCTTTTGATTTTAATCAGCACAAAGATTTTTTACACTGACAGATATGCTAGGTCAGACAGCTTCTGTTAGAAAACATTTGCAGGCACTTAGCTCTAGTGTACTTTTGCTCTCTTTGAGTATTGGTAATAATAAAGCTATGTCCTACCATTGAAACTTGCAAAACATCCACTGCCAATAGACGTCATATTCTGTCCTCAGTCAATTTTCCAAACAACCACTGAAGATTCACTCACAACTCCCACTGAAATAACTTTAAGCACTGAACTCTTGGCCCCACTGAAGTGAAAGGCATTGAGCCAGGACTTCACCCTGTATCTTGGGATCAGTTCACACCAAAAACTCCCACTGGCATCAGTGGAATTCACCTCAGCTCTCACATAGAAGTCCATGAGATATGGGGGTACAGATCACTGGCAGGTTATGGCTTTAAAGAGTTTTTCTTTCCCCTCTTGAAACAAAACACAATGATACTTTGTTTTCCATGGTTTTCATAGAATTTTTCAATTAGGCCACATGGAAAAGGCCACTGAAAATATAGATGACAGCAGAAATTTGTGTCAAGAAAGTCCTAAACTTTGTTAATTTCAAGTAGTGCAAGTCCTATTGTTAGATTATGCAGCATATAGGTTGAACATCAGCTTTAATTTCAGCATCTGTCGGCAACATTTAAGAGAACTGGAATGCATCAAAACTTGGCTAATGTTGACAGGCAAAACAGTCGACTGAAATTTCAAACTATCTAGAAACCACACCCAGACCCCAAAAAACACATTTTAAAACAACTCTAATTCCATGTTTTAACTGAACGAGCAACCATTTTCTGTGGTCACTCGTGACTGAGTTAAATATGTTCCCTTGTGTCTTTATTTCGGTATGTGTTACTGGTCTGGTGGCACATATCAGTTTAATACCTTTCTGTGGAATCTCTTTGAGACAACTTCCACCATCAAGCCAGCTACATTTCCACAACTGGGTGGCTCACATCTTTCTTTAGGAACAGTCTCCTGCTTTTCGTGGTTCTCCACCCTGCAGGCCTCAGTCATGGAGCCAAGAAGAGGGGAGACCTGTGTCCCTTTGAAATAATTCTGTTTGTTCCTATTATTTGTCTCTCTATTATTGTAATGCCTGGGAGCCTCAGTCATGGACAAAGGCCCCATTGTGCTAGGTGCTGTACACACACAGAATAAAAAGACGGTCCCTGCCCACAGGGCTCACAATATACATTCCTATAGTCTGATTTTCAAAGGTATTTAGGTGCCTAATGGGATTTTCAAGAGCGCCTAAACAGATTTGGCATCTGATCCCCATTAGGTGCCAATCTTTAGGCACCGAAATACCTTTCAGAATCTGATCCCCCGATTCCTGTGATTCTGGTTTCATAGAGCCAGGCTGTGAACCCTTTGCTCCCACTGATGAGCCATTACTTACACAGGCAGTTCCCTTGAAGACAATAGGGTTACTCAGGTGATTGTGAACCCCTGGGAGCAAGGCCCATAGCAGTCCGAGATGCCTTTTAGAATATCCAAGCTTTCTCCCTGCCAAGGCCAGCGTATTCCCTATTGTAGACTCACCAATGCTTTGTGCAGTCTACTCTAAAATATGCCAAGGGAATGGGTTGCTACAGCTTAATAGATTTCAATGTCCAGAAGTTTATCCCAATGTTTAGGTTACATTTTCCCTTTCTTAATTTCCTCCCAATAGCACCTCTTTATTCACCCGAAGGAATTCGTCCCCTTCCTGGGTGTTTTTCGTCTCTGAATATTTCTAGACTCATCATATCCATCCCCCACAGCTACTTGTACTGAGCTTTCTTAATCTTTCATCGTAACTCAATCCCTCCCACCCCCTAATCATTTTCGTTGCTCTGCTCTCAGCTCCCGCCAATGCCCTTTGCATCGAGCAAATGCTATATTTATGTTAATATTATATGGTAGGTGGTCCTTTGTGCTCAGGATCCACATAAGTGATTTAGACATTTGAAATGAGGTTGGCTTTTCATAGCTGTCGTCTGATTGCCAGTTCCGCTCTTCAAAGCTCTCTGGGAAAAAATCTGCGTAGGAATCACTATGAAACAGGGCCAGGATGGCCACTAAGAAAGCGTCTCCGGGGAGAGGTTACATGGGATCTGCCAATGCGTAGGCATTCTATAAGCTTGAAATGACTGACTGCCATTCATTTCAAAAAGGTGTGTCTTGTTTTCTGCTGAGTGTCCATCTCTTCTAAATGAAGGGAGATAGGTGCGATTTGGTAAAAAAAATATGGATTCCAATGAAGGTTTCTCTTTTATCTAGTCACAGTTACAGCACCAGAGTAATGCCCCATCGTGTGTGTGTGTGTGTGTGTGTGTGTTAAACAGAATGTTGGCACCCAAATCCCACCTACTAGGCATGCAGGAGAGTGGAGATGAGTCTCAGTAACTCAACCCATTTAACTAAAAACAAACCTGCACCTTCACTGGTACTCTAGGGGGGAAAAACACCTTGAGTTTTGTCGTTATTTCCTTGTGTTTGGTGTTCTCATAGATTTATCAGTGCCAAACTTTTACAGCAAGCTAGGTCAGAGTTTGACACAGCTCACAAAGCAGCATTGTTGCCTCAGTCCACTGGCTTTCTTCAGAGCTTGCGGAGACTAAACTCAGAGCAAATCAGTTCTCTCAGCTATTCTTATGTCTCCTAATTAACCCTCCTCCCTCCATATTGTTATGCAGGTACATGTAATTATCAGGCATTACCACAAGGGGAGCTCTGTGTATATGTTCTCAGCCCACAGCAGGACAAATTCTTTCAAGCACACTTGTCCATTATACTTAGGGCCCTACCAAATTCACAGCCATGAAAAACGTGTCACGGACCATGAAATCTGGTCTCCCCCCGTGAAATCTGGTCTTTTGTGTGCTTTTACCCTATACTCTACAGAATTCACGGGGGAAACCAGCGTTTCTCAAATCGGGGGTCTTGACCCAAAAAGGGAGTTGCGGGGGGGTCACAAGGTTATTTTAGGGGGGTCGTGGTATTGCCACCCTTACGTCTGCGCTGCCTTCAGAGCTGGGCGTCTGGAGAGTGGCGGCTGTTGGCTGGGTGCTCAGCTGTGAAGGCAGCACCCCGCCAGCAGCAGTGCAGAAGTAAGCGTGGCAATACCATATCATGACGCCCTTTACGTCTGAGCTGCTGCCTTCAGAGCTGGGTGGCCAGGAGCGGCACCAGGATTTTTGCTGCCCTAGGCGGCAGCGCTCCTCCGCTGTAATCGGCGGTGCTTCGGCGGCAGCTCCTCCTCTGATGCGGCCGCTTTTCTTGCCGCCCAGAGAAAAACCTGCTGCCGAATCGCCGCCGAGATGAGTCGCCGCCGAAATTCCGCCGAGGGCGGCGAAATGCTATCCCCCCAAGTCCTGCCGCCCTAGGCGACCGCCTAGGGTCGCCTAGTGGAAGCGCCGGCCCTGTGGATGGCCAGAGAGTGGCGGCTGCTGACTTAGGGCTCAGCTCTGAAGGCAGCAGCGCAGAAGTGAGTGCGGCAATACTCTGCCTTCAGAGCTTGGCTCCCGGCCAGCAGCCACCACTCTCCAGCTGCCTCTCTCTGAAGGCAGTGCCGCCGCCAGCAGCAGCCTAGAAGTAAGGGTAGCAGTACTGCAGCCCCCCCTGCAATAACCTTGCAACTCTTCCCCCCCACACACACATAATTCCTATTGGGTCAGGACCCCTACAATTACAATGCCGTGAAATTTCAGATTTCAATAGCTGAACTCATGACATTTATGATTTAAAAAATCCTATGACCATGGAATTGACCAAAATGGACCTTGAGTTTGGTAGGGCCCTAATTATAGTGAAAGCACCCCAGCTACGCTGGCCTGTGTGGATTGGGCGAGGGCATAGCTAAATACATGTTGGCACTGGCAGCGACCTAACCACAATAGTTAAACCTACGAAGGACCATATTCCCAGATGGTATTGCGCAGAGGTTCCCTTGTTTGACTTTTTGCCATTGACCAAGTGGCTATGGGAGATTGTCTCTAGTTTCTGGGTCCACATAATATTTTGGTTAAAAAAAAAATGAGTAGAGCAGTTCCGCCTGGGCCATAGCTGATCAGGCAAATAAATTATTTGCCAGGTGTTTCAAATATATTTATATATCAAAAAGAATAAAACGTGTGTAATTAAAATACAGTGGATGCTGATAAGTATAAACTTTGATTAAAGCATGCTCAGGTCTCTCCGTGAAATGTGCTCTCTGCCACTAGTACAGAACTTTATTAGTATATCCCTATGGCCCTTTGAAGTGGATTCTGCCTATGCCCCCTTGCTTTGTATACTGTATTTTGGTACAGAATCCTCTGTATCTGTTTCCTCCTGTGAATCCCCTTTATTCTCAAAACCAACTTCATCGTGGACTGGGTTTTTTCTATCAGTTTCATGTTAAAGCATTCAGAGTGAGTGTTTTCTGAGTCAGGCCCTGATCCTGCACCATTAAAGGCAATGGGAACTTTGCTATTGAGTTCAATGAGCGCAGGAGCAAGAGTAATCCCATTTATACATTGTGTTAGGTTGCTTTTTTCCTCTCTTGGTAAACTACCAGAGAAGGCATTTTAAACATAAGTAATCAGATTTAACATGGTCAACACTAAAGAAGACCCTGAAGGTACAGGAGAGAGTTTCTCCTTCACTCCCACCCTCTCTAGTCCAAATACCATCTGTCTTGTCTGACATGCTTTTCCCTGTTTTCTCTTTCAAATGTGTAGGCCAAATCCTGCCAGCCTGACTCAGGCAGAATTCATACTGAAGGCTTGTGGGATTGAGCAGTGAACTCAGCAGGAATAGAGACTGAGGATGTCTGCGAATGTTCTAACTTTTATCTTGTTTATCTTGACTCAGTAGGGTCTGGCATATTTTAGAAGGAAAAGCTGTACTGCAACACCAGCATCTCTGTAGAAATGAGTCAGTTCACCAGTGTATTCATCTAAATGAAACACAAAGTTACAAAAGAATAGGGCCAAATTCTGTCTTCACTTATACCCAGGTTGAAGCCAATATGGTGTCCAGGTAGACGAGGAGGGTAGAATCAGGCCCATAGTTGTATTCATGCTTTTTTATAATTGTACCTTTTGACTGAAGTAAAATAATTTGAGGTTGGTATTTAAAACAGAAGCAGATATCGATCGAAACATTATAAATACAACAGGCCCTATATCCTATTTGGGGATATTTGATTTGTTTGATCGCTTAGAAAACAGCTCTGAAAGAAATATATTGTAACTTATTTTTTTCAATCTTTACATTGCTTTTTACTGCTGGAATGACATCACACTGCCAGCCAGCCAGTCACAGTTATCTGAAGCTGTGTGTTGGATTTCCTAGAGCTCCTGCTTTCATAGGTTGGTATCTCTGGCACTAACAAATCCTTTTCCGTGATTAACATAAGAATGGCCATGCTGGGTCAGACCAAAGGTCCATCTAGCCCAGTATCCTGTCTTCTGACAGTGGCTGGTGCCAGATGCCTCAGAGGGAATGAACAGAACAGGGCAATCACTGAGTGATCCATCCCCTGTTGTCCAGTCCCAGTTTCAGGCAGTCAGCGGTTTAGAGACACCCAGAGCATGGGGTTGCATCCCTGACCATCTTAGATAAAAGCCATTGATGGACCTGTCCTACGTGAACTTATCTAATTCTTCTTTGAACCCAGTTATACTTTTGGCCCTCACATCCCCTGGCAATGAGTTCCACAGGTTGATTGTGTGTTTATGAACAAATACTTCCTTATGTTTGTTTAAATCTGCTGGCTATTAATTTCATTGGGTGACCCCTGGTTCTTGTGTTATATGAAGGGGTAAATGACACTTTCTTTTTCACTTTCTCCACACCATTCATGATTTTATAGACTACTATCATATCTCCTCTTAATCATCTCTTTTCTAAATTGAACAATCCTAGACTTTTTAATCTCTCCTCATATTGAAGCTGTTTCATACCTCTAATCATTCTTGTTAACCTTCTCTGTACTTTTTCCAATTCTAATTTTTTGAGATGGGCGAAGAGAACGGCACATAGTATTCAAGGTGTGGGTATACTATGGATTTATATAGTGGCATTATGATATTTTCTATCCCTTTCTTAATTCTTCCTAATATTAGATTGTTTTGACTGCCGCTGTACACTGAGAAGATGTTTTCAGAGAACTATCCATGATGACTCTAAGATCTCTTTCTTGAATGGAAACAGCTAGTTTAGACCCCATTATTGTGTATGTATAGTTGGGATTATGTTTTTCAATGCGCATTATTTTGCATTTATCAACATTTAATTTCATCTGCCATTTTCTTGCCAATCACCCAGTTTTTTGAGATTCTGGCATCCTGGCAAACAGTTTCCTCTTCCAACTTACTAGACCACACTCTGATCTCAAGTCAGAAAGCACCACTAATCAGGAAGGGTGCTTAAGCACATGCTTAACTTCAAGTGCATGCTTATGTCACATTGAAGCCAATAGGACTTAAGTGTGTCTTCAAGTGCTTTCCTGAGCTGGAACCTCTGTTTGCAGACATGGAAAATGCAAAATAGTGCTTCGATTCATTGTATTATAGTTAATTTGTCTAACTGATTTTAATACATAATATAGGTCTTTCCCACCCCTCCCACCCCCGAAATTGTGCTCTTGGGAAATTCTTTATTTTGAGCATAATAAAAAGACCACTAACTTAACCTCAAAACAAATTCAAGAGAAATTGATTTGGTAAACTACAAACATTTTCCTCTCATTTAGAAGAATGGTCATTCTTTTAGCAGCTAACCCAAAATCCATTCTGCATGCTTTCTCAAGGGAGAAGAGCAGCAGAGGAATGCTTTGTTAATAATGTCTGTGTGGATAAGTGTAATTCACTTATGCAGAATACATTTGTATGTTTCTTATCCATAGTTTCGTTCCAGTCTGAACATTCCTTGCCAAATATCAAAGGTTTTGTGTCATTCTTAAATAAAGAGCTACGTAATTCCCCATGACTGTAGGCACTGATCTTATCCATGCGAATGAGTGATTTAGTGAAACATTAGAATTATAAATGGA
The DNA here is from genome assembly GCA_037349315.1 of Chelydra serpentina. Taxonomy (NCBI): domain Eukaryota; kingdom Metazoa; phylum Chordata; order Testudines; family Chelydridae; genus Chelydra; species Chelydra serpentina. Next base: position 9,578,377 of record JBAIAC010000051.1, read on the forward strand.
AACAACAACTTTGGCCATAGGAAGCAACAGCATGAGCAATCTAGCCCTGGAGAAGAGTTGATCTACGGTGCCTAATTTTGTTGCAAGCTGTGATGTGGGCAATTTCATCTCTATTTATTGACAAGAAACAAAGACGCATGACTGAACTCAACTTTTCTTCCAAAGTCAATTTGCTTGGTAGAACACAAAAAAAATTTGCCTCCAACAAGGCATATTAGGCTATTTCGCTCCTGGTTTTTCAAATGTTTATTTATTTAAAAGATGAGAAGTGGATCTGAATCAGTGTAGCAGACCAACCATACCAGGTGGAAGAGAGATGTATACAGCATAACCTCTCATGAGATGGGTTCTAGCTGAGAGGTCCAAAGCTGCAGTTCTCAAAATCTTCTCTTAATTTTAACTGGAATTTAGCTGGACTAGGGATGGCAGGATCTGCCCCTTCATGAGTTGATTCTATGCCCCTGATTTTTAAAAAGCTGCTTGTGCAAATGTGTGTGCAAAATACCTACCTAATTTGTGCATGTATGTTTGGTTACTGCAAGGGCAAATGACTAAGGGCCTGATCCAACTCCCATCGACAATAGGCATTAGATCAGGCCCCACTTCTGGTAATTGGCATTCACAATTGCTTGATCCAGATGTGCAATCATTATAATTGTACACATAATTGGCTCCATTATTTGGGGGCCAGGGGCAGGTACTTTGGATGCGGCACAGGTAGCTGTTACTTAGTAGAGAGCTGGAAAAACATACTGTCGTGTCCAGCTACTACAGTGATGAGTCCTTTGGAAATCCCTATGGTTAACAGATATGGATGGATGGGCAATGAGTATATAGCAGGGGTCACAGTGTGGGATTCTCCTTTTAGTGATTGCTTTTGCCCTGTAGATCACATGTGATACCTTTCCTTCTCCTCTTTGAACCTTTTCTCCTGCGCCCCCTTAAACCAAAGTATATGCGGATTCACGGAGGTGTCTGTTTCTGGGGTGGAAAAAGGAACTGCTCTGACTACCCTTGGCAGTAGTCTGAATGAGAGGAGGACAGGTAAGTGATAGGACTTTATGCTGCTCTTATTTAGAGTAGAAATGATCTCAGGTAGAAATGAGTAAGTAGAAAGTAGAGTAAATGAGTAGAGTAGAAATGAGTTCAAGCTACAAAATTCAGACCTGGATCTGAACTCTTCCAACTTTGGGGGTGTTTGGTTCAGAGCATTCAAGACTTAGAATCATAGAAATGTAGGGCTGGAAGAGACCTCAAGAGGTCATCAAGTCCAGGCCCCTCCACAGAGACAACCTAGCCCATTCCTGACAGGTTTTGTCTAACATATTCTTAAAAAACTTTAGTGATGTGGATTTCACAATGTCCTTTGGTAGCCTATCCCAGTATTTAACTATCCTTATAGTTAGAAAGTTTTCTCTAATACTTAACCTAAATCTCCCTTACTGTTCATTAAGCTGATTACGTCTTGTCCTACCTTCAATGGTCCTGGAGAACAGTTTGATCACAGTCTTCTCTATAACAACCCTTAACACATTTGAACACTCTTATTGGGTAACCCCTCAGTCTTCTTTTCTCAAGACTAAACGTGCCCAGTTTTTTTACCCTTTCCTCATAGGTCAGGTTTTCTAAACCCTTTATCATTTTTGTTGCTCTTTTCTGGACTTTCTTCAATTTGTCCCCATCTTTCTTAAAGTGTGGTGTCCAAAACTGGACACACTACTCCATGTGAGGCCTCACCAGGCCAAGTAGATCAGGACAGTTACCTCCCGTGTCTTGCATACAACACTTGTGTTAATACATGCCAAAATTATATTAGTCTTTTTCACACCTGAATCACATTATTGGCTCCACATTTACAAGACCAAAATTTAGCCCTTTAACTCTAGTATTCTGGACAAATCAAAATATTTCACTGTATGCTGCAGAATAATTAATTCATATATTTTGAAATGTAGCTAAATTCAGATTCTTGTCTCACTGAAGAATGTTAGAGTTACAAAGGGATCTCTCAAAACTGGGTGACTGGGCAACAAAATGGCAGATGAAATTCAAAGTTGATAAATGCAAAGCAGGACCAATCCCCAACTAAATTATCCCAGCCAGGGCTTTGTCAAGCCCGACCTTAAAAACCTCTAAGGAACGAGATTCCACCCCTCTCTAGGTAACCCATTCCAGTGCTTTACCACCCTCCTAGTGAAAATGTTTTCCTAATATCCAACCTAAACCTCCCCCACTGCAACTTGAGACCATTACTCCTTGTTTTGTCATCTGCTACCACTGAAAACACCCTAGATCCATCCTCTTTGGAACCCCCTTTTAGGTAGTTGAAAGCAGCTATCCAATCCCCCCTCATTCTTCTCTTCTGCAGACTAAATAATCCTAGGTCCCTCAGCCTCTCCTCATAAGTCATGTGCTCCAGCCCCCTAATCATTTTTGTTGCCCTCCACTGGACTCTTTCCAATTTTTCCACATCCTTCTTGTAGAGTGGGGCCCAAAACTGGACACAAAACTCCAGATGAGGCCTCACCAATGCCGAATAGAGGGGAATGATCACATCCCTCGATCTGCTGGCAATACTCCTACTTAAACAGCCCAAAATGCCGTTAGCCTTCTTGGCAACAAGGGCACACTGTTGACTCATATCCAGCTTCTCGTCCACTGTAACCCTTAGGTCCTTTTCTGAAGAACTGTTGCCTAGCCACTTGGTCCCTACTCTGTAGCAGTGCATGGGATTCTTCCATCCTAAGTGCAGGACTCTGCACTTGTCCTTGTTGAACCTCATCAGATTTCTTTTGGCCCAATCCTCTAATTTGTCTAGGTCCCTCTGTATCCTATCCCTACCCTCCAGTTTACTGGAGAGTTCTGCATATATATATATATAGAGAGAGAGAGAGAGAGAAAGAGAGCGAGAGAGAGAGAGAGAGAGAGAGAGTCCTGAGTATCTGATAAGCATGGCATGAGTTCTGAAATCTGTTTCCCCTCCCATTCTGTGCTTCTCTTGTCTGTTTAAACTGTAAGCTCTGTGGGGCAGAGACTGTCTTGGGTAATGTGTTTGTACAGTGCTTAGTATATATATATATATATATATATATATATATATATAGTTCTGCATATATATATATATATAGAGAGAGAGAGAGAGAGTCCTGCACTTAGGACGGAAGAATCCCATGCACTGCTACAGAGTAGGGACCAAGTATATATATAACAATTGCTTTTTGTGTGTGTGACATACATGTAACGGGTCAGATTGTGGCCCCTTAGATTTGCATATGGGTTGGGGTGTTCTCTAGGAATAATTCTCCTCCTCCAGACAGCAGGAATGTTCCAGTCTCACCATTTCCTCCTTTCAGAGTCCTATCCCAGACATCTAGAGTCCCCACGAGGGACAGTTTGGGTGAGCCACCAGAGGTCACAGCCAAAGCAGAGGTACAGGCTCCCTATAAAGATGTCCCTGGCTTCTACTAGGTTTGGGGGCTGCTTTTTTTCCACAGGAGATTGGGGTGTGGCAAATCCTGCCCCTCTGAGGTGATGATGAGGTAATCTGCCGAAGGGAAACCTCACCAAAAAAAGGCCTCTCCTACAGCTTTTAGGAAGGGACAACTTGGTGCTTAAATTGCAATAAAACCAGTTCAAATGTTTGGCGTTGGCCAACGTCCGGCAAATCTTGCTCTGTAGCTGCTTGCTCAGAAGACATCTAATCTAATCTATCTATCCAGTAAACTGTCCCCTCGTCTTTCTTTGATAGACAGGCAAGAGAGCAACCTCTGTCATCTGCACCAGTCGTTGAATGAAATCTTCCAGCGTGCTGCTCGGTAAATTATAGAGCAGAGCTAGAGTGAGCCAGCCCCCAGCGGGCCAATAAAACGAATGCAGCCCAGTGCAAGTCTGCGGGGACACCTAACCCAGGGATATTATTTTGCTAGGTGGATCAATAGAAGCCAGGGGTTTAGGTGTTTTAATTAGAAGGCATATCATTTATTCATAGTGGGCCGAATCCTGGAGGTTCTCATTTAAGTCGTACTCAGGCAAACTGCCAGTGGTTCCAGCAGTTTTGCCTGAGCAAAGAGTGAATAAACATCCAAAGAAAGTCTTCAGGATTTAGTTGAGTGTTCACACATTCCCTAAGCCAGTAACATCCGTTGTTATGGGAAATGAGGTAAGTGACAGAGTTACTGTCCTTATGGCGGGCGACAGGAGAGGCTAGCATTCCCATGTTGTAATTCCCTCGTTCAGTGGCTGTCTCAACAATAGATTAAAAACTGAGAAAGGACAAAGAGCTCTCAGTCATATTTGAAGATTTCAGCTGTGAGCTGAGTGGGTTCAGAGGAATCTCCAACAACAAATAAAATAAAATAATTCATGATTACTAACGAACTAGTGGCCTTAGTTACAATCATTTGGTTTGTATGTTTGAACTAGTTCTTCTTGAGGTCTGTGAACAGAGCTTAGCCAGTGAATATTCCGGCTGCGTGAAATAAAACATGAAGTGAATGGGAACCGTGGGTGCTAAGCACCTTGCGGGATCAGACCTCAGATGCTAGCAGATCTCTCTCAGCCTTTCTAATGTGGGTCTGTTGCTTTTCTGCACATACAGAATTTGACCCGTGAGGTTTGCCATTTTATGGGCCTGCAGTGATCTTAATGGATCAGAACAGGGGCCCCATCCAGACTGGTTGTAACAGGATTTCACACACTCATAAAACCAGCATCCAGACTGAGCGCTGGAGCAACCGACCGTGCTTCAGTGTTGTGCAAAAAGCTAATTTGCAGCAATACAATATGCGATTAAGATGACCGGGCTTTTGTGAATGAGCTCTTCTCTGTGCTGCTGATGCATTCAGCAAGCTTGCTGTCCAAGCTAATCAGGATGCAGCGAATGAGTGATAGGCACAGAAAACACTTGTGCACCAACATTTGTCAGGCAAAATGACTAAATGTGCTGCATAATGGACGTAATGGCAGTAATGGCTTCTGATTTAAAATTAAACTCCTCAGCTTTGCCCCTGCGTTCAGTTCTGATAAGTGTCTTGGCATTTGTCTCTAGCCGATGCAGATCATTACTGGTGACAGCGTTCTTCTCTGCTGCCATTTTCTCTGAGTAGGACTTCAACAGCTACAACAAAACAGTGGGAAAGACCGGAACTGTGTATGAATCCCATGCCTGCATTGTGGTTCCTCTCTACCCCAGAGCTGCCTACATTTCAGTGATGATTAAAGCAATTCCTGTATAAGTGGCATATTAGGATCCTTTGAGGTGAAAGATACGGCTTTCAATTTGTCTTATTATTTATCTCCATTTGTAAACTTTCTCACGTTGTTACTTTAACTAGTGTCTGCCTAAAAGGATTAAATCCACAAGAAAGATGTAAGGATTTCGCTTCCTGGAAAGAGTGGGTTAAAATTAGTCCCAAACTGAGAAAAAAAGTACCTAGGTACAACAAAAATATGCAGTAATATGTCCCTTAAAACACTACACAGTTTAAACACAGCTGTGCAAGGTTCTTTGGCAATGTGCTATGTACCTTAGAGAGAAAATATAGCGTCATTATTAAAGGCCTGGGTAAGTACATTTTAATGAACACTTAAGTCACTCATGTAATGGACAGAGTATGAGCCAACTTGTGGGCATTTTTAAGGAACTTGTGTTGCCCCTTCCCAAAATAATATTGGTGCTTGTTGGGCCTTTGAGACTGCAGATTGCTTTGTTCTCCAAATGTATCTTATTGATCTGATCAATAGCCATAAAGAAATTGACTTTTTTGACTTAAGCGGCTTTCTTGCTGTTTCATCTAAACTCACGGGGGGAATAATAAATGCATGAACTGATAACGCTGGGGATCATGAAATAGCTGTGAAAGGCTGGGTACTACCAGGGCTTTTCAAGCTGTCTCGGTGACGATAATCGCCACACTTGAAACAAGCGGCTCCATCTGTAGCTCCGGGACAGGAGAAACAATCCCTTTCTGGCAGAGTTACAGGACTGGATCTAAAGCCCCCTGTCCAGAAACTTAGCAAAAGGACCAAATAGTGCACCAGGAAGACCTGGTGTGACCCACTGAAGAGCAATTCCTGCAACAGGCAGGTCCCATCTGGTCTTAAAAAAAAAAAAATCTTTAGTCAAACTAACCCATGTAATTGAAAAGTGCAGGAGCGACTGCATCTGTGTTCTGAGAGCATCTGTCTTATTTTAAGCCTATGCATCTGGAAAGAAGCTATGGGACGTCCCTGTGTCTCAGACTCAGCCGCAGAGCACTGGAAAACTGCACTGGGAGCCGCAGTGCCAGTACCAACTGCGCCACCTACAGGACAGCGCTAGAATTTCAGCTCTTCTGCCTCCCCAGCTGGAAGGTCATTGGATTTCTACAGGGTAAGGATCCCAGCTGCCCAGAGGAGTTTGCAGATTGTATGTCTTGCCTCCTTGCTAGACTCTGCCGACAGGGTGAGGTCAACTTACTAAATAGCATCGTCATGGTGCACTGATGGGCACACACTGTGTTAAACTGTAGTCTGTGCCTGCTGTTAGTGATTTTCCTTTTTGGGGAAAGGGTCAGGTATGGTTTGTGGCTGGAAGAGGCCCCCAAATTAAAGTGCTGAATATCCTTTAATTTTGGGGTGGTTTGAAATGCACTCCCAGAGCTACCATTTGCAATTGGTCCCTTAATTTGGTGATGGGCTGAATCAAAATCCTTGATATTATCAGTTTGGGATGTGCTCTAAATCCAGATCCAAATACTCCCTCTAGGACTTCCTCCATCTCTCTCTTAATTTGCCATGTCTGCCATACCACAGTTGCAGATGTTGCCCCGTCAATGCCCTCTGGGCTGAGGGAAACACACAAATACACAAGCTGAGGTTTGAAAACACCCCACTGCCTACACATCATTTACAGTGTCCTTATGTGAACGGACTTGGAAAAGTCACTGTTCTGCCTACCTCTGGGGAGCTATTGTTATTTGGCAGCTTCTATTGTACACAATGGAACAGGCTCCAGTGCACCTCTCACTATGACCAGGAGATGAACAGTGGGTCATAAACTCAGGTGCAGCAAAAGGGAGAGAAAAGAAGGGATTTTCAATTTAAGATCTCACAGGAAGCTAGTTTACTTCACAAAAATTCCACTAGCAGCTTCATGAAAAACAGACTCCCATTTAAAAGCAAAGGGGCATCTAACTGAAATGACCACCCCTAAATCCTAGCCCAGGCCAAACTCCTAAACTAAGCTTCTGAGACTAGGAATTGGCATAAACTCCTGAATCATTAATCTCCCGGCCAGAGCAAGCACCTGATCTACAGCAAACTTCCGCATGCAAGTGAGCTTCTTAGTAGTGCTACACATCCAGCCTGAAGTAAGCACCTGAACTAGATAGTAAACAACCCCCCTCCCCGCCCTGAACAGGCTTGTAAATAGAATGAGCTCCCAACTGGAGTAAGAGCACAGACAGAGAGACTAACTTTATAGTCTCTTGGCCCCACCCCTGATTGGTTTTGGCCAATCAGCCCCCTCCACCTGACCCAAAATGGAGTCTCACAGACCCCATTATCCCTGCATCCTCTTCCAGCATGTCAAAATGCCATGGTCTCTGTGTTTATCCTAACAAGGGCAATGAAAAGGAGAAGCACCCATCCCTGCAATGTGCATTCTGCTGTAAGGTTCTCAGTATTACTAACCCCAAGGATTCAAAAATCAGGAGTCAGGTTCCAAACGAGTGTGAGATTCTCAATAATAACAAAGGCTTTCTTTTGATTTGCCGTCTGGTATTTAAGCCTTGAAGGTTCATGTTTTCAAGTTTTTCTCAGCAGCCATGAGGGTAGACACTTCCTTTTTTTTTTTTTTTTTTTTTTAATGAAAGGTGGGCGTCTCATGCAACCACATGATGCCAGGAGCTGGGGGCTGTAAGAATAACACCAAATATCCTGACAAAATCATGAGAGTTGGCAACCAGGGGTCTGACTTTCCTGTCTCTAGATGGGATTCAGTAAGGAACTTTAATACAAGCTGCTTATGTTCCCCATTGAACCCCATTCACAAACCTCCGCCCTTGCTGTGGAGGACAACTCCATCACAGTACCTTGTGATGATGGATGTGGAGTGAGACTCTTTCTTATGTGGTCACTTATTGGCAAGTCTCTGGTATTCACATGGTACTGAGTTGCCCTATTGCTCTGTGCTCTGTACAGAGGAAACATTACTTGATCATTTGTGAAACCATTTCTATTTAATGTCACTTGGGTGAGGGTAGGGTGCAATAAATTGAGATTCTCCCCTCCCCTTAGTCTTATGGCAGTATGCCCTGGGGATAGGACAGGGTAATGCTCCACAGAATTCTTCTCTGCAAAGAAACTCTGATTTGTTAGTGGGTGTATTTTTTTAATACCTTTTTGCTGGGCGTGCAGTGAAATGAAATCACCATTGCAGGAATAATTGTGTCACTGGGGTGAGATGGGGGGCTTTGGGATCAGTGGGGAAGGGAGCAGTGCAAAGGTGAGACCTTCTCATCATGGGGTCAAAAGAAGTTAATGTCCCATTAATTTCTCTGTACAAAGAGTCTGGCAGGAATTCAAACTCCAGCTCTTCCACTCAATACGTGACTAAGGATTCTACCACCTATCTCTTCTCTGCCCTTAGCTGTGAGGTACGTCCGGGACCGGAGTTCCTCACCAGATCCTACCAGTTTTACTCCAACCGCTTGTTCAAGGCCTATCAGTTCTACTACTGGGACCCCTCCTGCCGCAATCCGTCCCACTCCTTGGTCATCAAAGGCAAGCTCAGGCTACGCCAGGCCTCCTGGATCACCCGAGGGGCAACTGAGGCAGACTACCACCTGCACAAAGTGGGCATTGTTTTCCACAGCCAGAGGGCAATGCAGGAGATTTCTGCCCGGATCAATCAGACATCAGGAGGGGGCTGCGGTGGATTCTTTCCACCTGGACGGTCCTGGGCTCCCGGAGTCCTCTACGAGGTGCTGAGTGCCAAGGAGGGGCGGGATTGCACCACAGCCCTGGGCTTTGCCATGCACGAACTCAGCCTGGTGCGGGTGGAGAAGCATCACGAGCCCCTGCTGCAAACTCAGCCGAGCAGCAGCAGGACAGTGGAGGAGCTGTACCTAGGGGACATTCACACCAAGTGGTCGGAGAGGCTCCATTATCGACCAACGGGGTATCAATGCCCTTTGCAGAGCGCTGTGGTAAGAAGATCGCTTGCTCCTGGGCCACATTAAAAAATGGAAGCCCAGTTTCCCCGGTGTCCCCTGTTTTTCGATGCATGTCTGTCTGCAGCCTGTATAAAGAAAGGGTCTTAAATTATTTACCCCACCTGCAGTAGGTCACCTCAGGATTATAATGATACAGACAGTGTGATGGGCAGAGAGCCTGGCTTAGAAAAGCCTAAATTGTGTCTTGTGCAAGGTGCTGGGGGTGGGGGAGAGCGGGGCCGAACCACAAACATAGGTGCTCAGTTGTATGACACTCTGGCTCTTCCCCTTACTAAGCATGTGGTCTTGAAGCTAGTTTGGACTAAGCAGTAAAGAAAACAGAATATAGGGAACAGTCCTCCACGGCCGGGGCATGGAGCTAATAGATTTTCTTTACCCGCCATGTTTTCACTAGAAATGCAGACTCAGATCCTGTCCTGAGGTTAAGTCCCACATCGTTATAAGCTCTGTGTGCTGTTATCTGTCTTGCATCCCTCATCTTATTTCTTTGTCCTGTCCTTCAGGTTGAAAGAGGAATGAGGAAACAAGCATCTTCCATTAAATCATTATTCCACAATATAATGCCATTAGAAGGGGAATTGCCCTGAATACAATTATGTTATTCTACAGAAATCACTTTACTTCAACAGAAATAATATTATACAGCAGCCATGATTTAGTTTTATTTTTTGCCAGTAGGTTGGTTTATGTCCAGAAAAAAATGGTATTATTTATCTAAATCATAACTAAATGTGATTGAGCAGCAAGATAGGACAAAAAAGCCACTCATGAACATTAGCAGCTGGAACAGGACTAACTCATATGAAATGCTTCATTTGGGGGAAGGTTTCCACCCTTGTGATACTGCAACAACTGGAATTTGAGAGAGAAAAAGAAAAACACAAAATGACAAACCTCCAAGTAACATGCTTGGATTGGTATAAAGCTGGGTGTTATCTTGGGCCAAGACTATGTACATGAGCTAAACCAGATAGTAAACAAACATTTTTAAATGTTAACTTAAAACCAAACCTAAGATACTGAAATTCACTCTCTAAATATAGTGCTGTAATTAATCAGCAAACAGCTCTGTAAAGCTCCCCAGCACATGATGTCACCACTTGGGGATAATTAGAAGCTACCATACATTAGAAATAACTTCATGTGACTGGTTTAAACAAGTAAGATTGTTGGCTTCACAATATGAATTTTGTTGGACGCAGCCTTCTCTTTTAATTAACTAACGTGCAACATTAGCCTGCACTAGCAAGAGATTCATAAAACTTTGCTGATGTCATGACTTGCAGGTCTCAAACCCAGGTCCAGGAAATGCCTGAGGTGGGTGTTAATCATGTGCCAACCCTTCACCTGACACTTTACTATTACCAGCTAGACACCTTGCAGCCTAACTCACCTGGAAGACTCTACCCTAAGCCCTGATTGGTGGAACACCAGCATGCCTGATTGGCTTGCTCCCCCTACTTAAGACAGAAGGAGGAGCAGGAAGTCTGTACAAGTGGGGTGTACCCTGCATTGGACTGCTCCCCCAGTGCTATCTATTCCTGTCTTCTGATCTCCTGGTTTCCTGACTTGGGGTTCCTGACCTCTGGCTTGTCTATTGACCCTGCACTCCTGGTTCCTGACTCTTGGTTCTTGACCTGACCTCCTGGTTCTGAACCCTGGCTAGTGTGGGAACCTGGCCCCCTGCCTTATGCTAACTAATAGGCCTGGCTACCTACATCCTGGTCCTGACAGCTAGGAGCTATTTTTTAACCTATGGGGAAATATTACTCTTACTTCCTTAAATCTATAACTGTTTTAAAGGAACACACTCTCCCCAAATTACCTCCATTATCAAAGAATTTCCTGTCTACACAGAATATATATATTTGCCAACTTCTGGGATTATTTAGCAGTAATGTACTGTCAGCACTCGTTAGTGTGACAGTAGCAGTAAAGCAAGCTGAAAATGACTAAATTACAGTAGACTCCAATCAACGTGCATGTAAATTACCCACCCTACTGTTAACTACCGAGTTATTTAATCTTGTTCCATGCAAACAGCTAGATTAGCTAGAATTTCAGAAAATGATAAAATATTATACCTATTTTTTTAAAAAGTCACCATGGACGGACCCATTTCCATATGGAATATAGGAAAAGGTTTCAATTTTGCACAAAGCTCTTATAGAATTAGCTTCAATACAGGATTGGTTTGACATAGAGCTTTGGGCAATGCTCAGGCATCCTGGGGCTCCATCAAAATTAATCGCATGTTGGTTGGATCCACGTTTTTCATAGCGTTTAAGGCTAGAAGCTGGTTTGATACTGGGTTTCATGGACTCTCCTAGGAGATGGCAGCACCATTTCTTAGCCCTCCTTCTGAGGCACCACCCGAGTGGATATAAAAATGTACAGGTCTATTTGACAACTCCCAGCAGCACCAGAGACTGCATGAATAACCTTAACTGGGGGCATTTTCTTTAGGTGTAGGCCTTGTCTAAATTTTCACTAGGCACATGGTAATGAGGGGGTGTTGTGGGAGCAAAATCTCAGCATTTGTGCCCTGATCCTAACCTCTCAAAGAGTCTCAGAAATCTTGCAGTGACAGAAAACCAGGGCATTCCAAAAGTACATCCCTTGTCCTGTTTGCAGCACTCCTCTTGGACCAACTGCTGCCCTGAGGTGCACACACCCGGCTCCCACTGGCCTTCGGGAAGAGCCAGGTGCTCATCTCCAAAGACAGAATTTGGCCCTTCCTGTTTTTCCCTAGAATAGCAGGCGATCTAGGCAACCCTTTAGCTTACTAAACTGCTTGGACCCATTGGGCCAAATTCATCCCTGATGCAGCCTCCGGGACCTCAGTGAAGTTGCACCAGGGATGGAGATTGGCCTGGTGTTTAAATACTTTGAATGGGGGTTGGCATGTAATATTTCTCATTTACTTTTTATTTGTTTGCCTCCAACAGCATCACGTGCAGCCTTGCCCTGCTTGTGGGATTATATACAGATCGGATGAACACCATCCGCCTATATTACCAGCAAAAGCTGAGCTGCCGATGCAGTTAAGTGGCAGGTGGGTGAGTGCTCATTGTGAAGTCCGGCCAGCTGTGCTTTTCCTTACCCGGTACTTCATATTTCATGGCACCAATCGCACCTGGGAAGGGTACTATTATCACTACTCTGACCCACTCTGCAAGCAGCCTACTTTTACCATCTATGCGTCTGGGCACTACACCAAGGGTGTCCCATCCTCCATAGTGAGAGGAGGCACAGAGCTGGCATTTAAAGTGACCTGTGCTCGGGTTACAGCCATGGATCAGGTAACAGTGACTATGCTAAACTCCTCAGAGCCAGGGACCTGCGGGGAGACAGGCTTCTGGAATGCCGGGCTGGAGCAGGATATAACGCTGACCAATGGGTGTCTGGCTTTGGGCATCAAGCTGCCCCACACAGAATATGAACTCTTTAAAATGGAGCAAGACATGAAAGATCGCAGCTTGCTGTTCATCGGTGAAAGGCCCACAGATGGATCCAGCCCTGACAGACCTGAGAAGCGTCCCACCTCATACCAGACTCCTCTTATTCAGTGTGCCGGGCCTACCGGGGTCTATTCTAAACACATCAGTCCAAGCTACCTGGGAAAAGAGGATAATAATGGGAGTGAAGCACTAAAACCTTTGCCTCTGGCCTTTTTATTGTCACTTATGGCAATGCAGTTTTTAAGATGGGACTAGATGACTCCAGCTGTTGGCTCAGGTGCAGCACAGAATTCAGACACTAGGTGTAAGACAATTTTATATCCTCTTTAGATAAGCACATCTGGAATCAGCGTTGCTTAGATTCTGTACACATTAAAAACAAAATGGACAAAGAGGTTTTCCCTGCATAACATGTCTGATTATGTATGATGTGTACTGTGTGTATATTTCCTAATTGACCTTCATTGGGCATAAATCTAATGTAGTGACATGGATATGTTGCAAATTGTCAGGTAATTCAGCAATACTAAAAAGACATGTTAAATTAGAACTGCTCATTCTAGTTTTCAGCATTGCTAGGATATAATTGAGGGCTCTATTCACACACAAGTCAAATTTCCAAAGCTTTGAGGGCTAATTTTCTCAAACTGATTCTCCCCTGCCCCTCACTTACTGCTCCTGTAAGTTCATGTAGCTGGCTTTAGCACGAGCTCTGGATCAATCACAGAAACTCATACCCCACACACCCTCTCTCTCCCTTGAGTTCAGGAAGGGCTCGCAGTGGCAGACTGATACCACCTTTGCAACCTACAATTTGCAAGCTCTGCTTTCTTGTTGTGTGTATGTTAGCTTTCCCAGGCTCTGGGCTGTGATGGTCCCAGTTCACATCTGTTCATAAGCTAATAATGGGTGAGAGACAAGTGACCCTGCCCCCACCCCTTTTTTGTTACTACCTTGCTCCTATCATATTACACTGACTGCATAAGGGTTAGGTTCACTCTGTTCCACCTCTCAGTGTTATCATTTAGCCCACATGTTCTGAGACATGACCAGCTGATTTATGACTGTACCACTCACCAGGTACCAGTGAGACACAAGCAGAGGTGCCAAATGACACTATACCGACCCTGCATTACCTCTGCTCCCACTTTGGCACAATTCCTTGTGTTTGTGTTGGTGCATTCCCTTAACAAGAGTCGTCAATCCAACTCTGGATTAGATCTCAAACATAAAAATGCCACACAAGTGCAAGGATAACATCTGATAAACTTGATTTAGGTAAATTAATCTGAGGGGTGCAGAAGAGAGACTATAATCAGACACCACAGTCAAGTCTTGGCTCATTTCTGCCTACATGGAGAGCAAGGCATGGGATTATATTCCCTATCCCACTGTAGCTAAGAGGACACCTAACTTGAAGACACCTTGTGATAGCTAAATCCTCTTCACGTAAACCTACGTATCTTATCTGAAAAGGATATTTTTTTAACCAACTATGCAATAGCTACACTTTTAATGCTGTATGTACAAAACCAAAGCTGTACTTAGGGCTTGTTTACACAGGGCCGTCCAGGAAAATTAATCCAAATTAACTAATGGTGTATTTGAAGTGGATTAGTTAAACTCCACTGTGAACATCCTCATTCAGACTGAACTTGGCTTTAATATGTTTAGTTTAATTCACTTCCAAAATGAATTAAGATAAACCACATTAAAGCCGCTTTAATTCCAAATAACAGCATCCACACAAGAATTTAATACCACTGAACTGATTTATTTAAAATTCACATCTTTAGATAATTTTTTCTGGCTGGCCTCTGGTAGACAACCCCTTAGACAATTTATGGGTTTTATAAGTTTTGGGGACTGTGGACATTAACAATTGATTCATACCCATTTAATAAGCATTTTATCTGATAGTGGTACAAATGATTTTCAGCATGTTATCACATGCCTGCCACAGAAAGTATCATGTACATAAATATCTTCCAAAATGCTTTCTCTGTTTAAAGATTACTGTGTTTCGATGCCTGCTATGTACAAGAATCCAAGGTCAAATGCATATGTTTAAGAAGGAATCGTGTGAGCTACAGTGCAATGACTGTAAATCAAATTTCCTATACTTTTCTCTTGGGTGCAATGGAAAGATGCAGTCTGCTCAACCACTTCAGCATATCAAAAGAGAAACGGTCATTTTTATATCCCCAAAATAATGACAATGCTCCTTTTCTTGTGGTTTAAGGATTAGACTTTTTAGGTTTGTCTCAGTACATGAAACCTTTTTTTCCAACAACACTGTTAAATTTTGCAACTCAAGTAACTGATCCAGGAGACCCAGAATGATGTAGCTAACAATTAGACATGACATATATGTCTAAGTTTTTATTCCCTGGCACCTCGAACAGAACAGAATCTGCTAGCACAATGCTGATGCACCGACTCACTAATGGCTTAGAGGAAAGATGGCTGCTACTTTCATCACAACTGCCACTGCCACCTTCTGCAACAGCCAGGGATTTATTTGGTGGCCTCCTTTCCAAGCACTGCTCACGGCTGATTGTGGTTTGGTGGTGAGATTTGATGAAGTCATAGCCTGAGCTACTCAGGGAAGTTCGAAATTCAGGCCCAAAGTCATCAAGGAGTTTTGTATGCAAATACCACCAGGTGCAGGCACATATATTTACATAATGCAACTTGCGTAATACCATCACTATGTACACTTTTAATCAGACTTGACCAGAGACTATAGCAATGGGTGTAGTATAAAAACCTGGACAGTCTCAGGCATGGTGGCAAGACTGCAATTATATGACAAAGCTACAAAAGTAAACATGGTACTATCGCATACAAATGCACTAAAGGAATCTGGTCCATAAACAAATTAATGAAATGTTTATAGTAGGAGCACTTCCAACCCTATTCCTGTAGGCTTATCCACCTCACCCTCCAGGGAGTCAGCATTCCTGTGGAGTACATCCCGATTCACTTACCAATACTTGCAGCAGTGATGAGGTTTATTGGCTGTTTGGAGAGAGGCTTTACCCTTTTCCCTACCAAAACCCAGGCAGGAACCTTTTCACAATGATTTTCCTTATGAAATTTTTAATGAAGGGGAGAGGGGTGGAGCCACAAAGATTTCTGCATAAAGGGGAAAAAAAACTCGTGTTGCGTTGGATCTAATTTTGGAAAGCCATTTCCAAACTATTCTGCAGTTTATTGCGAATCAACAGTGACTATTGAGTAGAGGCTTGCAGAATTAGGCCTTGAGTTTGAATGAAGTAATAAATTCCCGGATTATCTCATGTGACTGCCTGTATATCACAGGCAATTAAATTTCACCACTGTATTGAGCCTAATAACTAGTATGGGGCTACAGTCTATCCTCCAGAAAGGAATCCAGACTTGATTTGAAGACATGAAGAGATGGAGAATCTACTTTCCTTGGCAGTTTGTTCCAATGGTTAATCACTCTCACTTGTAAAACTATGTACTTACATTCTATTTGGAATTGGTCTGGCTTCAGCTTTCAGCCCTTGATTCTTATTATGCCTTTTCAGCTATCATACAGAGTGTTCTAATACCCCATATTTTCTCCCTGCAACTGTATTTACACACTGTATGCACTCTTCTTTCAGATGAGCTAAACAGATAGAACTCTTTAAATTGCTAACGCTAAGGCGTTTTCTCCAGTCCTCAGATGTGGCTCTTCTGCACCCACTCCCATTTTTCAAAATCCATTACAAAAATATGGACAGCACTGCACACAGTAATGCAGCATCCATCTCATCAATGCTATATAGAGGGGTAAATCACTTCCATACTCCTACTCACTATTTCCTTGTTTTTACATCCAAAAATTCCATTAAGACCCTTATGCTACAGCATTACACCAGAGGCTTATATTCAGTTGCTTGATCACTATAACCCCTACATCTTTTTCAGAGTTTCTGCCTTCTAGGATACAGTTACCTACGTGGTAGGTACGGCTGTATTAAAACATTTGAATTGGCCCAGATTACCAAGCAATCCAGATGGCTCTGTATGTCTGCCCTGTCTTCATCCTCATTTACCAGTCTGCCAAACTGTGCCAGTTAGCAGCAGCAATTTTGTATTTACTTCCAGCTGAAAATGTTAACTAGCTTTGGGTCTCGTATTCATCACTAGTGAACACCACTACTGTGAGCTCTTTCAAGTAGCCAGTTATCCCTTTAACATATGCTTTATTGATATTTTAGAGTGCTTATCTTTTAAATCAGAATGTCATGCGATATTAACACATTACAAGAGTCTAATTGCATTACATCTACAGAGAGTTTTTATCTACCAAGTTTGTAATCTCAGAGTTAAATCTATTTTGTTTGACAAGATCTATTTTCCATAAAACTTTGTTGACTGGCATTAATTTATATTCCTATCATTTAATTCTTTAACTGAATCCTGGAGCAGCTTTTCCATTATTTTGCCCAGGACAGATGTCAGGCTAATCAATCAAGAGTTACTCATGTCATCTTGCCTGCCTTTTTTGAATATTGGCGCAACTGTATCCCTCTTCCAGGCTTCTGGAATATCCCTTCTATTCCAAAATTTAGTAAAAATGAACAAACCAGATATCGCCTTAGCCAACATTTAGGCCTCTTGGATACAATTTATTCAGCACTTGCCAATCAATAGCTCTAGCTGTCATAATGAAATCCAAAATAGAACTCCCCCATGTTAGGTACAATAAATACTGCGAGTGTTAGAAAAAGCAGTCTTACATGGAAAAGAACAATGGCAACTAACTACTGGATTCCTCTCTTAAATAGCTGCTTTCAATTGGTTAAAAAAAAAAAATCAAGCAAGTGTTTGGGAGAGTCAGGACATTTCAAAGGGCATTTAGGCACAGAATGAAAGTCCATAAGAGTGGACTTGTGTCTTTGAAAAAATCAACCCCTTCTAAAAACTTTTCGTATGTTAAAATACTTTGTACATCTCAATTTTTTTTTTAAAAAAGGTATACATGCATTTTTTATTCCTCATGCATTATTAGTTACTTTCTGTATTAACATCTGTTAGTATGAAACTGTTCATGCCTTCTTATTTTAACAGCAGAAGATATTTATTAAAGTTGCTTTTCTAAATTCCTGTTTTTCCAGTGGTATGTGAAAACACTTAGTCTGGTTGAAACTTGGACAACAAGTTCTTGAACTGGGATCCATGTTTCTTCCTCACCAGTCCAATTAAAAACAAGTAGTTTCCTGTCAACTAGCTGTCTTTATGCCTTCCATTTTTAAATTGCTTTGGGATGTGGTTTTTTTTGTTTGTTTGTTTTTTTTAAACAGTCTTCGCACTCCCACACAATTCGCAAATAAAGATCAGCTACCAAACAAGAGTTAAAGTAAACAAACCTGGGCATTCTGGAATAAACTTAGATCACAGTGAACAAAACCCACTACCATTCACATGGTATCTTTAGCATTTCCTTTGTAAGACAAATTTTACATTTATGTGCTGTCTATATTCAAATTATTGAGTTTAAATACTGAGAGGGTAGATACAAAAGTTTACACGGCTTTCACTGGAACATTACAGAACAAGTTGAAGGAACAAAGCTGAAAAATGGTTCTATGATGTCTCAAGGTGGAGACAGTGAATCCAGATAACATTTTTCAACAGTGCTTACATGACCTAGGACCTTAACGCCCATTTTCAAGATACTCAGGCCCTTAGAGATCTCAATCCCATTGACTTTCAATAAGATTTAGATGCCTAAATGCCCAAGTTTCTTTTTAAAATGGAGGTTGGTTCTATGTCACTTAGAGGGTTGGAACATTTTACTAATATTCTCCTTCATTAGGACTCATGTAGCCATACCACAATTACTCAGTTTGTTAGATAATTCTAGAGCAGTGATACTCAGACTGAGGCTCGGGAATGGCAAGGGGCTCTTGAATGCGTCTCCTGCAGCTCTTTGCAGCACATATTAAAACACCGTGATTTAATTAACAACCAATCAGGATGTGTTTACTATATTAACCAATTGTAGAATACTTGGTCATTTTGCTGAGAGATTAAATTTAAATATATATATTAAACGTTGCAACGTATATATACATATACATACACACACACGTTGCATAATTTTATATAAAAATTAAATCAAACAATGAATTCACACTACTGTGGCTCTTTTGGGTAATGTTGCTCATTAATGTGGCTCCTGAACCACCGAGGTCTGAGTATCACTGTTCTAGAATGAAATTCTCGCTCTGGCGAAGACAATGGTGAAACTCATTCACATGAGCAGAGGCAGGATTTCAACCACAGCGTATAAGAAAAGCTCATTGTCTTAGCATGGCCAACTTTCAACACCTATCAGAGAGGAAAATACATGCTAGCCTGGTTAGTGGAGATGAGCGAATAATAGATTTTCCAGCCCAGGGCTCATCAGGAAAAAAAAACCAAAACAAACAAACTAGTTGAATTTGAAATCGAAACCATTAAAATTTTTTGTTTTCATTAGATTGCAACAAAAACTCATTTCAAATTGACCAACACACCAAGGCGACCCAAATTTGGATTTTTTTTTTCCATTTGATGTCACCAAAATGTTTCAGTTGACCCACAACAATTTTTCATTTTGATTTGGCCATTTTGAGTGCTTTTCACCTTCGTATGTATGTCCGTCTTTTTTTGGGTGTGGGGGTGGGTGGGTAATTGCCCAAATTTAAAATCAAAACAAAACATCAAACTGGTCAAAAATAAACACTCCTCCCCCCCCAAAAAACCCCTATTGATTGTATTTGAACTGTATTGGCAAATAGTTCTGGACCCCCAATAATGCATTTTTAGCAACTCCCTCCCCCAAAAAACCTTAGTTGAAAAAAATTCAGCCTGCAGATATGACCTCAGTTCTTATTCCTGGCTCCCTCGTGTCCCCGCTGACCAATCACTTCATCTATCCCTTTCTCCTCACCATGTGTCAGGCTTTTGGCTGTTTAGATTGTAAGGTCTTTGGGGCAGGGACTCTCGCTCACTGAATGTTTGTACACAAAGTGGCCCTTATTTTTCAAGAGCCCGGCAACCAAAATACTGGCATTTCCTACCTTTGGAGTGCTTGACTTTGCAACGTTAATGTCGTTTTGTGTACAGCCTTCAATTCTAAAGTGAAGGCTCTACGATAAGTAGATCATTCCTTGAGTTTGCATAGCCAAGGATGAAAGTTGGAGGACCATACAACCAAGGAATTTACCCCCCCCAAAATAAGAACGAAATGTTATGATGACAGAGTGTAAACAGAGATACCAGATGCACAATGTCTGCTCCTGGTATGTAGCTGTAACTCATTCAAAAAATTAATTCCTTTTGAGGCCTAGGCTACACTTGCAGCTGTACAGCGCTGTTAGTTAAACCCGTGTTCGTACAGCTGAGTAGGGAAAGCGCTGCAGCCTGTCCACACTGGCAGCGGCCAGCGCAGTAACTACCACTGACGTGGCTACATTTGCGGCACTTGCAGCTGTATTGGGAGCGGTGCATTATGGGCATTCAGGTAGCTGCAACGTGCTTTTCAAATCGGGGGTGGGGGGGGGGTGAAGGGGACTTTGACAGGGAGCGTTTTTGGAAAAAGAGTGGATTTTTGGAATAGCCACAGAGTGTTAGCTCATTATTTCCACACCTCCACATCCCCTGCCTCTCTCTCTCAATCACTGAAAGCAAACAGCAGGGGCTTTGTTTGTTTTTAAAGAGCAGATAAAAGAGAGGAAACGGAGCCTGTGATCAGCAGCTTAAAGAATGCAGCTCTGAACTCCAACCCGGAAGTGCCGTTTCAAAACAAAGGCAACTTCGGAAGATCATTAACTCCGTTGTTCCTCGGCTATACTGACAGACCAACGTTCCACCCACTTCGCAGCAGCTGTTATTCCTCTCGGGGAGGTGGAGTACATGCAGCGCTGTATCTGAGGAGATACAGCGTTGCACGTGCCTTGCAAGTGTAGCCAGTTAATGAGTTACAGCGCTGCCGGCAGTTTTATTACGCTGTAACTTGTAAGTGTAGCCAAGCCCTAACTTTCTTCATTTTCGTGTTTGGGGGTCCGACAGCAGTAGATGACACGATACAAGATGAAAAAGCGTAATTTGTTTCAAGGAGAGAACAGCTTGTTTTGCATTCCTGGGTTCGGGATTACATTTGATACGTTTATCGCAAAACAGAGGCTTCAGTGTAAGTTTTGGTCAGGATTGGGGGCACAACAGATCTACGTCAAAATTTCAAGTGAACATTTGCAGGTAGTTTATACAGGAAGCAAGATCACAGTAAATGGCTGAGTATGGTGGAGATAATGATCTATGCACAATAATTGCAGTTAGTCTGCAAATGAATGACTACAACAATGGTGAAATGGTTTGTATCATGCGTAATAGATTCCTGGGTGGCTGTTACTTAGAGGTACTAGAACTCTTAGCTTCACCCAATAATAAAATCAGCCTATTCATAAAACAGCGGTTTTATGATTAAGCTACTCTGGGTGGCTGAAGCACACAATTACTTTGTTCTTTACAGCTAATCAAAACACAAGTCAGTAATGGTACAGTGAACAGTGTCACTTCTATGCCAACATCCCTTAGAACGATTAAATATACATAAATCAATCTGGGTATAATACAAAGTAATCTTAATCGGACATGGTCAAAGGATCTATGTCTCAAAGCCCTCTATTTAACAGCAGATTATTTATGCTAGCGTTGTATTCCATTGTCATCTTTTAATCAAGTCAATCTTTAGCATGGCTATGTTTAATTTAAGCACATATGGCTTATTGAGCAATAGCATAATTATAACAGCTTTCAACTGCCGTGCTGGACTAATTTCCTACACAAATCACAATAGAGGCGCTCTATAATAGTACTTCTGTAACAAAATAAAAACTCATATCTTAAAATGGGCCAATTTGAAAAAAATAATCAAGGAATTGCTATAACCCAGTTCGCCCCAGCACAGCATGATAGTAGACTGGGATGCATTTCACACTGTGCAGGATCCAGCACTTGTATCTGAAAGTGAAATTTATACTCCAAATTGCGGTGTGTGCTTTTTGCTTATCGCTGCCAGAGTTTAAAAAGTAAGGGACCTATTAGCAGTGTAGAAGTCTAATAATGTTTCTTAGAGGCAGATATTCGATACTTTAAAGTTTAGCTGCTTCAGGCCTGCCTTATTTGTACTGGAATTGTGCACACAACTCAAAAATTGCACACAGAAATGCATCTAATCCGTCATTTTAATGTATAATTGTGCACCTGCATCAGCTGAGCATGTCGAAGTCTCCCATTCACATATTCTGGAGTGCAGTCCTCATACACTTTACCACTTCTCTCTCAAACTGGTCACTAGAGATTTTCAATAATACCTGCAAACTTGTGTTGAATTAGAATGGAAAACAGCTCTCCAACTCCATGATTCTATACTGCTGCTGTGAAGTGGCACTGCTGTTAACGGAGCCACCACACACATGAAGTTTAGAATGTTTTATATATTCTTCAAAATCAAATAGAGTGCATAGCAAATACAAACAGCAGTCCTCAGGACAAGTTTCATGACACCACAATAAGCAAAACGAGTAGCTTTGAAGGCTGAAAATAGTCTTTAAATCTGTCTATTGTGCCTAAGAATTAGGAATGATCTCCAGTTAAGAGGGACAAAAGGACATTAACATATTTCCTGAAAGAGAAGTGACAACTACAAAATTTAAGCCACAATTCTGAATTCCCTTGTCTTTCTTGTATTAAGAATTGCAATATTAAACATGTTAAGATTGTAAAATGCCATTGTTAAGGTATGCAGATGCAAACATGTACAACCGTATATACATTTGTTAGCTGCCAAAGCAAGATTTTTATAAGAAGGCAGGTGTATGTGCCCAGAAGATAATCCCTTTGTAGTGTACCGGTGAGGAGAAACACTAGCAATTTGCAGAATGGATTTCAAATTGTACTCCACTGGTAGCACTTCAATGTTAATTCTCTTTCTCCTGAATACTACTATCAGGCATCTTACTTAAAATTTCATGTTTTTAGGGAACTACATTATGATATACCTATCCCTGTTACTGTTATGTACTGAGCACTACCTTGTTCTCTAATGACTAAGGCCATCAATTAAAAATAATTCCACATGTGAAAACATGCACACAAATTCAGTGCTTAACCTGCACATGCAATTGCTATAGTTGTGCATGTAAATTAGGGGACTGCCAACACAGACAATTCTGATCATTTATACATGGAATCCCCTAATTTGAAAACATGGGCCTCTGAGAAAATAGGAAAAAGTTCATTTTATTTGCATTCCACTGACTTCATGGAAAGACACGTTAGTTCCCTTGCAAGTAAATTTAAAACTTGTGTCTAAAGGGGAAAGATTCCCTAGTCCTACAAAGTGAAAATTCTGATTAGAGGCGTTGCCTGCTTCCACTGAAATTAACAGCAAAACCTCCATGGGAGTGGGGCATTCTAAGGGATTATTTTTAAACCAAGAATAGTTAGATGGTTAATTTTTAAATTGTGGATTCCACAATCACACAGAGATTAAGCAGTAGTTTGCTCACACCTGCGGTGTTATATCACGGGTGTGAAATGATAGGTATATACACTATGAACGGGATTTATAAACTTCATGCTTTGCAGAGTTTTTATATAATAAAGTTACACATTCTTTCACGTCGACTCCTTTTCTCATTTACACAGGTCAGAGCTGCCCACAATTATCTGCCACTCCTTCAAGTTCACGGCATGGGTTCATAGGTCTTGCAGTTCCAGTCCTCTTCAAACTTCTCTTCAGAGTCTTTCCATTGCATCCTTAGTCTTCCATGTCCTTTCCTGCTGTTCTCTATATTTTTATATAGCACCTAAACATCAGAATACTTCACTTTCTACAAGTCTGATGAAGCATTTCTTCAGATTGCATAGAAGTACCTGAAAGCTTCATAAATGTCCAAGAAGTTTAAGGACATATTCCCATAATGGGAAAGTCTCATACTAGTAAATACACGTGTATAGAGAGTGTCTTCTTCAAAAGAGGGTGGAAAAAGGGGACACTGTTTGCAAAAAAATACCAGTCTTTGAAATTTTGTGAGTTTTCTGTCTCCAGCAGGTGGAAAAACAGTAGCTTTCTGACCAACAGGCCAGTAATAAGAAGTCAATTGACACTGGCTATCCTTTGCTTGGATTGATTTTTTGGAGGACTTGGGGCTACACCAGATACTTCCAGGCTCCTGTTAGGCTGCTGTGTCACAATGCTCCAATGGCCACAGCCACCCAAAACATTTGCATTCAGTCTCTCTTTAGTCCAGGTTCTTCCAGATACATCTTACAAAGCCATGAAAGTGAATTCTTCAGGCATTATCTTTATCCCGTCTTTTAAAAGACAACTCTCCCTTTCGGAATCCTTCCTGTGTTGATCAGTCATTGTGGTTAACAGAAGGTGAAGTTTCAGAAGGCTTCCATTAGTTACTGGTCCCCTAAAGACCAAAGCTGTAGCTTTTTAAATACAATCATGCCCCATGCTACCTTGCTGATCTCACTACTACCTACCTTCTTCCTCTGCTCTGTTTCCAATCCGTTTTTCACTCATGCAAAAAGTGGAGACTATAATTGCTTTGCCCCTACCATTAGGAAGAGACTTGACTCTGGTCTATCTTCACATCCTGTCTGAAGATGCACCTCTTCCTGTTTTTGTTGGCTGTTCTACAAGAAGTCTCCACAGAAATCCAAACATACGCAGAGGACACGTTGGGATTGTACTTGACCTTCAAGGGCAGCACTGGAAAATTCTGCTCATCTGCACAATGTAGGGCAGAGGCAACCATTTGATAGATAAGTAAATATCCATTAGCATTTTGATTATTGTGGCAAGGGTGGAAAAGTAGATGGCAGCAAAAATCTACCAACTCAAACACTCCCTCCCTAGCCTGATTTAGGAATAACAAAGGAATAGAAAGGGAAGCCATCTTCTTAAGTGCTTCAGGATTCAGAGGTGTGCGAATAAGCTTCAATCTACTGCACATTTTAGCCCCTTCAATCTATTGCACATTTTAATCTGATGGCTTCTGAAATTGGAATCCAACTAAGATTATATGGGTAGTTGATTGAAAAGAATGTCATCTACATATCATGCTTGAATATAGTGAATATACATACCTTATAGTTAGTATTAATATTACTGCTTTATAGTAACATTACTATTAATACTATTACTAATATTACTGCCTTAGAGTGTCACGGTGTATAAATTCTCAGGCTTATTGACTGCTGACTCCAATCACTGGAGACTGAAACATAGCAGAGGATACTTAGTAAATAAACAGACTGACAATGCAGTTATTCCATCAAATGTGCTTCTCTGGAGACTGATTCTGGAGACTAAAATGGGGCTGGAGGAAACAGCATTGAGATAAGGCTAGCAATTTCCTGATGCTGTACATAAGCTTAATCAAAGTGACTAACTGCAGGTCCTTTAAAAAAAAAATTAATTGACTTTGACAAAAGTAACGAAATGAACTTTAATCTCTGGGCTTTATTTAATTTTTTTTTTTTTTTAAGATGCTACATAGTCAAACAGGATTGGTCTTTTTACGGCATAGAACTAGTTTACTACTAATTTTTTTGCTAGATAGACTTATTTATTTACATACAAAAACAGTTTCCTGACTGCTGTTTCCCCAATGTTTAAGTGATCAAAACTTTAACAATTACATAGTGCCCAAAACATGAGGAGGCAGAAGAATCTCGCGTCATTACAGCAGTAATTTTTTAGTTCTATCCACTGGTTTTAGAACAGGTGCCTTTTTATACCATAGTATTAATCAATATGTGACAATAAGGAAACATGAGATGAAATACATTAAATAAGTTAAATATGCATTAAACATCTCTGAATAACATTTCAATTCAACTAAATGAACCAACAGCAATGTAGCTTGGTCCCTTTAAGAGAACAAGGCATTGACCTTTATTCCAAATGAGTGTCATAACAGTCAATATATGCCTCTTAATGATGCCTAGCACATTCAGCGCTGCCACATAAATTAATAGTGAGAAGCTGAAAAGAATTGTAAGTGCCAAGAAATTGTTAATTTTCACAGAGTTGAAGACACTGACAAACTGTTAACTTTATGAGCAGAAGGTGGATCAACATATTTTACAGAAGTTATCAACCCCTCCAGCCTAACCCAGCTCCAAACATCCAAAAGGGCCAGCTCCAGCAGTGGAAGAATAATTTTTTTTTTTTTTAAAAATGGACAAGGGGACAGCAACATGTACCAAGGTCTAAGAATGTTTAAAATGACATTTACAATATGCCATTGTAGTGTTAACTCATGATTTTTTCCTCATCACTTAATAAAGAACATTCTTTATCATTCATTCACTCATTGTACATTTTAAACTTTCAAGAGGATTACGTTCGGTTATATTTGTGCAGGGGTAATTTAAAGGCAAGACCTGTGAGATGTCGTACATTAATTTTTTTAAAACATTGTTATGAATAAATTTAATCCAATGATATGGCAGAACCTTCAAGCCAATTTACAATCCTCAGCATGCTGCCTCTACAAGGCTATTTTCCCTATAATTACACCAACAATAAAGAACAAAACCACCAGAGCAAGTAGTCTAGTGCTGAGCCCTTCCTCCTTGACAGCAGTTGCAGATGCAGATATTGGGTTGTTCGTCTGGGGAGCCTTCCTCATCCGCAGACCATCTTCTTCCTACAGGAAGGAACCCTAATGATTAGTTTTGACCAAAAAAAGCTGTATTGAGGGGAAAAAAAAAAACCCACACCAAAAAAACCAACCAAAACCCTATTGTTAACTAAGCCTATTAGGGGAGTTTCTTTGGAAAGGTATGCAATTTTGATGTAGAAGTATGACAACTCATCTCCATTCTATTCCTACCAGTTCATTTGAATGGGGATAAAAATATCATTCAAGAAATATCCCACAAATATGTACGGACAGGGGGACGGCAACTTCGAGGGCCTGATTTTCAGTACTGTGCAAACAAGTTGTGCAAATTTGAACACTATCTTGCACTTATGAAGATGCCAATCACCAATGGAATAGCCTTGAATTACGAAGTAGCAATTTTTCCTCAGGTACTTGAGCTAAGTATTTCCATTTTTACTTTCCATATACATGACATCTCACTGTTACTACTGGGAATTACTGGCACACATTGTCCTACAATCCTATCAGTGCTCTCGATCTAAGAAGAGTCAGGTTAGTGATTGGATGAGATACCTATATTACAGCTGCTAATGGAGGAGCTTTAATTTTCATTGGATACAGTATTCATTACTTCCTGACCTAAACAGTTGTGTAGCAATGCTGCAGGCTGTTAACCACATCAAAAAGACTGTATTCAGGGGGTGGATAAAGCAAGTCCTTTGTGCCCATAGGGCTGGTGTTAGGCTGTAGTTGAATGTCTCGAACACTGATCATGGAATTAAAAAAGGTGTGAGTGTCAAATAGTTGCAACATGGAAGTAGCAGACTCAAGTTTGGGCAAATAAAATTAAGCTATTCTTCCAAAAGGACATTTAAAAAAAAATTGTAATAAAATTACTAAAACTTCAAAAATTCACACGGCAAGTTGGACACTTCCTTACTTTTGACCTATTGGAATGAGCAAATGCAAAAAATAAGACATTCAGTCTACAGCACTGCTCATTAGTTTTAAAAAACAAAACAAAAACACAGCTCTAGAGCCTTTGTACCACTTAATATTTGCCAAATGAAGCAGGTCACAGATAGTTAAAGGTTTTATAGCTCATGTCTTAGGTGTTGAAGGCCAGATTCTCAGACAAGTTATACACTCCATTTGCATGCACAATTAGGCTAAGTAGGACCTACTCTGCACACAGCTGTGCATCTGTGTTGGAAGATCTTGCACATAGTATAATCTGTTATACTGAGGTACCAATAACTTGCTGTACTGCTGCAAAAGCAGACATTTATGAAGGGATTTTCTGGAGGCAGGCCTAATACTAGTCATGTAATTGACAATATGGATCTACGTTCATCTTAAAAAAAGAAAAATGGAGATAAAACTATTATGAAGGCTGCTGGACATGAGGACTGAGAATATGTACTAAGGTTTCAAAAAACTCTCTACAAGATTTTAACAGAACACTTTGCAAACATTTGCAGAGATCATCTGTGCTGCGAGCCTTCAATATGCTGTACTGAAGAATATTGCTTTACTGCTACATGTGGACAGTCCAGCTCCACAAAGGAAAAAAAAATAAAAAATGAACAAACCAAGTTCTTACCCATGTAACCCTGGCCTGCCACACTGCACACTATCCTCCAATTTTGGCTTCAATCTTTTAGTTATTCTTCATGGGTCTTTGGTGAAAGCATAAATCAGATCAAACTTTCCTCTTATAATTGTAATATCTTAAAAGAAAGGCTCAGCATAGCAGTATGAAAAGTCCACAGTAAGAAGCACACTTAACTTTAAGTACCATGAGAAATGTATTCAAGAGATTTATTTTTGAAAATCATATGGCATTTCAGACAGTCATCTTGTGAGACACCGGCAAAGTGAGGGCATAATGAAAGACTAAACTGGCATCTAGCATGCTTTGAGACATAAAAATGGAGGAAAAACAAAACAGATTTTAAATGGTAAAGATTTATTTCACACTTAAACCAATATTTAAGTAGGATGAACGTACAATCTCTTTCAATGTGGCTGTGTCCCATATTACTATTTTCAGCTTTATAGCTACTTCTAGGCCTAGATCTAGAGAGCAATTAAAAACTGATTTAAAAGGAGTACTTCAAAACAGTGACAAGTGGTTCTTATATACCGAACTTTCATATTGCTGGGCTGGTCACGGCACGAACCAATGGTCCTCTTGCACTTTGGCTAACAGTTTAGAGTATGCATTTTAATAGCTTTGGACATTATGAGTGGGATTTCCAAAAGTGCTCAGTATTGGCCTAACTCTGCTCCTGCTGAACTCAGTGGTAAAACTCCCAGTGGATATAGATGGGAGCAGACTTTGCCCAATGCTGACTGCTTTTGAAAATTCTGCCCTAAATTCATTCTACAAAAAAATAAAGAGGGGAGAAGAGAATGAATCATTTTGGGTCACTGTCATTTCGCTTTGCCAGGCTGTATGCTTCAGACTTCAGCCCATGCCCCAAGAGTGCATGATTTATGCACTTCACTCTGATTGCAAAAACTAAATTTGCAGGTAAGAATTTGTGTTCTCCTTACATGTGTAACTAATGCTGAAGTATCATGGCCCATGCCAACCAATCCCACCCACAAAGAAGGCTTCAAACTCAAATGGGCAGAACTCAAAGAAAAAAAAAAATCTTTACCTTAAACTGTTTATTCTCCTCCCGTAACCTCTGAACTTCTACTTGAAGCCTCTTATATTCTTCCATTACTTTCTTAACTTCAGTGTCATCCAAGGAAGAACTTATTGATTTAGACATTACAGAGGATTCTGTCTTTGCAGTTGTGGATATAATTTTATTTATTTCTACATCATGCTGTCAAAAAAAGGACAGTGATCTTAGGGTGATTATTAAAAAAAGACCTTATATCGAGAGGACTATTAGATAACTACTCTGCATCCCTGAACTGTGCCTATCTTAAAAAAAAAAAATCTTAAATTTTCTTTTTGCAGCCTTTATTTCCACTTCCTGGTTTAGGGAAAAAGTCAGAGCAGCAGCAAATCACAGACAGAGAGTTCCTTAGACTAGGACTCTGCCTCGCACAATGGGGGGTGGGGGGTGGGACACTCACGTTCTGATCTGCTGTTTGCTCTCCCTCCCCCGCCGCCCCAATAAACTAACAGAACCAGTTCAGGGGGCGTAAGTGCCACCATGAGTGTGAACAGAAGGGAAGCATGGAGAGCACAGAATGGCAAATGGCTACTTCCTATACATGCTGAGGAGCTGGGGCAGCATCTCTGCCCAAGCTGCACATGGCCCATTGACAGGAAGCCACCTCTTTACCCTGCTGTACATCTGAGCACCTCACTGCCCTCAGCTGGCCATCACTTCTCTACCCTCCTAGTGTAGAAGGGGGAACCGCCCTTCAAGCCAGTTTAGAGAACAGGAGTTGCTATTTTAAACAACACTCATCTGTAATAAGGATGTATGTAGAGAAACAATTCCCTATTTGCCATTCCAAATATGAGCCTGGACAGAAGGAGCTCAGGGATTTCTTCCCATACCCTTCCCTTTGAACTTCTTGCATATTCTGTACTTTGGCACACAGAGCCAAGCCCTCGTGAATAGCACAAGTACTGGTAAAAGCCTTGTCACAAGGAATACAGGTTATTAGAATAAAAGAATAGGATCTTGTTGCTACTTATGGTCTATTTTGTCCTAATGAATTTTAGGGATTAAAGAAAAACCAAAACTGCAACTTCAAGAGTGATGTTCAAACCTATCAGGTTGCAAGTTTCACAAAGATACAGGGCCATATTTACCCCACCTCCCAAAGAGGTGCATACAAAAGTGCATTGGCCTGACACATGTGCACATAAATCCCAGAGTGAATGTGCACAATGTGGGGTTTGCACATGCAGAACATTACAAGTCTGGTCCACAGATGCACAGAAAGAGGTATAAAAGATCACAGAAGGCAGGCCAATGGTAGGGCTTGTTTCAAATACATAATTGTAATTGCACTAGCTTGAATGCAAGGAAGAACAGTTTGCTCTTGTGCTTCCTGTATATGAGGTGAATGCACTAGATACACATTAATAGACAGATCTTAATTAATCAATTCTGCATTTGAGGACACTTATTTCCATCATGAATTAATCAGCATCTTCTCTGCCCCAACAAGAAACAGCACAGCTCAGCTCCTAACCAGCAGGGATCCCATGCCACAATTGCCATCTTTGCACTTGACCCCTTGCTATCCTTCTACTTTTAAAACATCATTTCACTCTCAGGAAATCCCATCAGATCAGGAAGAAGGTAAACTGGAAGGGCAACAAGTGGAAGCTTGTACTGCCGACACTTGTGTTGTATCTGCTCTGGGAATAAACAGAGGACTTCTGGGATATCAAACAGCACCTTTCACAAGGCTTAATTTTTTTTTTTTTTTTAACGTCATCTTTCATTAAGGAACAAAGAAACCCCAAATTCACTGAGAAATAAATTTTAGTAGTTTTGCTGCACTTCTGTTGTGCAAATTAACCTCTAGTTGGATTAAGCAGCATGAAGATTCCAATTAGTGTGTTTTTTCCCCTAAAGGGGATGTTATAGGGTTGGTCTGTATGAACCTTCATTTTTATATGTTCTAGCTGTGGTATTAAGTTAAATCGCCCACCACATGGTTGAAAATACTCACAGGTTTATCATTTTCTGCTGGTAGCTCAAACACACATCTAAGTTTAGAATCCATGAGTTCTTCTGGTTTTGCTTCTTTCCACTAAAAGTTTAAAAAAAATAATCCGGTCACAATAAGGCTTATAGAAAAGGTAATGTAATTCGATTCCTTGTTGCACTATCTGGTTCAGAAAAAACACTTGGCTTAAAAGTATTGGGTGTTTATCAGATCAAGGCTTTCAACAAGTGTTTTACTTCCACTCCACCAAGCATATAATTTTTAAGGTGATACTTGTTAAAACGATCTTGAAAGGGATAGGAAGGTACAAAATCTGACTCTCTAAATGTGCTGTAAAAATTTATGACATTCAGAAATTTATACTGAGAATTTGTACAAAAAATGAAAACTGCCTGTAAAACTAATTTGCACAAACGCTTCTCAGGGATATCTATAGTCTAGATAAAACACAAGAGATGCAAGGAGAAGCTCAAAAGAAAGATGAAGTTATCAAAACCAAAACTACTAATAAAACTCAGGAATGTTAGCATTCTTACAAATGCACAGGCTATACGGATTGATCAACGATCTATTAACAATATCAGTGATTTGTTTTCCAGTTTATTTTAAATGGGGTGTTCAAATCCCTTCTAGAACTGTGTCCATTAGGTATTAAACACCATTTCCTCAAAATAAGAACCGATTTCTCATTGTTCACTGGTAAATTCAATTTCATGTTGTCATGGGGGTGTTCACCCCACACTGGAAAGGAAGGGGTTAAAAGCAACCTAGGGAGGCTGTGCAGGGAGCAGCCAATTGTTGAGAGGCCGCATGGAACAGCCAATCATGGCCCAGCAGGCTTACATAAAAGGAGCTGCAAGGCAGGAGATAGTCGCTGCAGGGAGCTTGAGGAGAGAGGACGGTGTTCCTTGCTGGCTGCAGGAAAGTAGCACATCGTACAGAGCAGTTGCTGGCAGGGACCAGGGGGAGCAAAGAGGGAGCTCTTGGCTAGAGGCCCTGAGAAGAGGGTGAAGTGGGGCCTCGGGGAAGTGGCCCAGAGAATTGAAGCAGCTCAGGCAGAGACGTTAAGGAGAGGCAACAGGCGGCTGCTATCCCACAGGATCCATGGGCCAGAACCCAGAGTAGTGCTAGTGCCTGTGGCCCCCACCCCCACGCGGGAAGTGGCTGCACTATAGAACTGGGAGATACTTCCCCCCCGGGGGGGGGGGGGGGGGAGTGGGAAAAAAAACCAACCGATAGTGACATGGCTGGAGGGCTGAGTCATGAAAAGGATGCTGTGGTTCCTGGGCTGAGACAGGTGTACAGGCAGAGAAGGAACTTAGGGTACGTCTATACTTACGCGTCCGGTCGGAGGCGCGCGATCGATGTTCTGGGTTCGATTTATCACGTCTTGTCTAGACGCGATAAATCGAACCAGGAAGTGCTCCGTCATCGACGCTGGTAATCCAGCTCGACGAACGGAGTAGGCGGAGTCGACGGGGGAGCCTGCGCGCCACGTGTGGACCCCGGGTAAGTGCTTTTTCATTCGAACTAAGATAGTTCGACTTCAGCTACGTTATTCACGTAGCTGAAGTCGCGTATCTTAGTTCGAATTTCGGGGCTAGTGTAGACCTGCCCCAGGAGAGGCACGCACGTTGTGAACAAAATCCCCAAGACAGCCAGCAGGAGGCACCGCCACTCTGGTAAGTGAACTCAGTCACACATTTGTTAGTTACCTGCTGAAGGCCATTGTACTCAGTGCTGCATAGATGATAGAGCCCTTATACCATCTAAGCAGATTAACAATACACTTCCGCAACATTTAGGTTTCAGGGTTACAAATCAGAAGTTCTTGCCTGATATAAATGATAACCCATAACTGAAGTGACCGGCTCACAAGAATGCTTTCTAGCTAGGAAGGTCCAATTGTGTGTGTGGAGCGTTCATACACTTCTCTTCTCCTTGAATGTATTTTTGTTAGTGAGATATTTTAGATAATCAGCACATCTCAACACCCTGCAGATTGTGGCTCACCCTCATACAGTCTGAGAAGGATTTAACCCAGGTAAATAGCTGAATTGTTCAGTCACTTTTTTGTTGCTGAAATCAGGATTCTCTTTTGAGCTTGTTGGCTGGCTGTGAAGTGTTGAAAGCTTTAGAGGTCTCTTGAAATCTGTTTATCCCGAATAGGAAGATATCTGTATTGTGGTAACATACTGAAGGACTGAGTGAGTACTGCAAGAAGAAAAAGTTACGTTGACCTGGAGAGCTCTGGAAAATTGAAACACCCCTATAGGCTCTATGGTGTGGAGATACATCTGATTATGTAAAGTAGTGCATAAAAAAAAATCAAAGTTATAGATTGAAAGAAGAGCTATTTGATTGATTGGTAAATTTCTCTGTCAATGCAGGGATGTTTCTAACCAGGTAGTGGCTATTGTTTCATCTAGACTCTTTCTAAAACGTGCTAAACCAAAGGGCTTCAATAACTTCCTTTGGAAGGCGGAGTTCTGGAATGCCTAAAGATTTAGAGTCTGTGAAACCATCCAAGAGGGTGACATTGCAGACAAGAGTAAGATTATGTGACAGTAAATCATTTGTCTAGTTTTCTGGCCAGGCTAATAAAGACAGTTTATCATCAACCTAGTTATCTTCATATAACTATGCACAAATTTGTTCGTTCTACTATGTGATTTCTACTTTGCAAAAGGGCTAGCCTGTCTGCACTGCAAACTCACCATACCCTCATAGAGACAGAGGACAGGAAAAGACATCAGTTTCTCAAATAATATAGAAAAGGGAGTAGTTCTCTTTAATGGAACAACTATAAAAACCCTATTACAATGAGCATGCTAGCTTGGCAAAACCACCACTGCATGCAAAGAGAATAAGTACCCTATAGGTTTTTTTTATTTTAGTAGTTTACTATGTCATGAAATCAAATGTGTAACAAGATGGGATGTGTACCTGCCATTTATTTTTATATACTTTTTTTTAAAAAGTGTACTTTTTAATTAAAAGCCTCAAATCAGGATACATTTACATCAATCCTTTTTTTCTTAAAGAAAGGGAGAGACTTGCGGTCATGACTGGGATTAGTTTAAATCTGCTGTCACTTCAGATGCATTTTTCCTAGGTGAGTTTATATGAAATACAAGCTTAATTTAAGTGTACAAGAGTTTAAACGCAGGTGGATAGTGAAAGTATATTGCACAAAAATTATGTTAAATAACTAGGAGTTTGTGCAAGGAAATGTTTTCAACAAAAAGTACATAGGCTTCTTTTCGTGTTTTCACCTGTCAAATGTTTAGTAAAGTAATACAAGTAAGGGTGGAGAAGGGTTCAACAGCAAAACTCTTATGATTACAGGAAGTGCCATCAGTGGAGAGAAGAATACCGGTGACTGTTTAATGGTCGGTGCTACTTGCTTTGCTTCTTTCCAAGCTTTCTTAAAATAACCAACAATCTTATTGCTATATCCTTTGTCCTTCCTCATCCCAGCCTCTACCTACCTCTGTTTTCCTCATTTATAACCCATTTAATGCTGTACTGTAAGATCTCTGGGGTAAGGACCATATATGGGCAAATAAACAAGGGAAAGAATAAAGAAAACTCTACAATACTAGAAAAGATCCTGGTTCCCACTGGAAAGGCGGAGGCTGGCCTAGGGAAGTCCTACTGTACATTCAGGAGGATTGAGAGACTCCAGATTGAGGGAAATGTTTCATAGAACAAAGGAGATGCAAAACAAAAATCAGACCATTAGCCTTGTAGCCCTTTTTAAAATGTGGACCCAGCCTGGCGTCCTACCACTGACAGAGCAGCTACCATCTGTTTCTGAGGAAGGCAACTCTCCCCATATTGCACCTATCCAATTCTGCAGCGCGGAGACTTCTGGCACAAGAAACATGGGGTGAGGGTTTATGTCATCACCCTTTAGAGCAGGGGTGGGCAAACTACGGCCCCTCTCCGCTGTCCCTCCGCAACCATGCTGCCACGCGGGTAGTGCTCTGGGAGGCGGGGCTGCGCGCTCCAGTGGGGCAGCGCAGCAGCGTGTCTGGCTCCGGCTGCTGCTCTGAGCAGCGTGGTAAGGGGGCCAGAGCCGGGGTTTGGATAAGGGGCAGGGAGTCCCGGGGGTCAGTCAGGGGACAGGCAGCAGGGGGAGGTTGGAAAGTGTGGAGGTTCTGGGGGGCGGTCAGGGAACGGAGCGGTTGGATAGGCGTGGGAGTTCCGGGGGGTCTGTCAGGGGGCAGGGGTGTGGATAGGGGTCGGAGCGGACAGGGAGGCTTAGATAGGGTGTCGGGTCCCAGGGGGGTGGGTGGTTAGGGGCAGGGGATCTCTGGAGGGGGCAGTCAGGGGACAAGGAGCAGCGGGGGTTGGATGGGTTGGGGATTCTGAGGGGGGCAGTCAGGGCACACAGCCTTCTCTACCCAGCCCTCCATACAATTTTGCAACCCCGATGTGGCCCACAGGCCAAAAAATTTGCCCACCCCTGCTTTAGAGTTATCAGGAAAATCATGAAGTTCATTAAGTCAACCTACAAGCAATGCTAGAAAAATCTGATTCTGTTCCTTTAAGATGTTCTCTCTATATACAATTATACAAATAAAGGACACTGTCTATAAATTAGTTTCAATACTTACTACTGCTTCCATATCTGAAGTATCAGCTGGAGCAAACATAGACTGTACCATAAACTTGTGTTTACTTTTCTCGTTAGGGTCATAATCGAAAGGTTGTAGCATCACTGCAAGGAAAAAAAGTTACATTAGAATCACTAACAATTCCCCATGACTATATGATGTCTTGATAAGTAATATGCAAGGTTAAACTGGATTCTAAGTTGCATGCCCTTATGCCGAAATACATTGCATAGATCTGGCTGAGATTCTGAATTCAAAATTAAAATCAATTTGTGAAAGTTCAGACTCCTCAAACAAAAAATTAGATTTAAGAATCCCAGCAACTTTCTGTACAAAACCCCAGAAGAATAATGATAGTAACTTGTACACAGTAGGACAATATATGTTTTATATATGGGAGTGGGAAGGATGTGGAAAAGAGCATCAAGAACAATGATGACTGTGCATTCTGATTACTCATACACAGTATTGCTGACGGGTCTGAAAGAAAACTGCAGCGCCAGATGAAGACAAAAGGATGTTTTAGAGGTTGAGATTAAAGTTTAAAGATGCAAGTTCTCTTTGGAATGTTTAGAAGTCTCAGGATACTATTTTACAGCAGATATTTTTCACATTAAAAATGTTTTATAAATTTTAATTTGTTGCAATTTATAGCACAATCTTCCTCAAAACTACAGAAAGGTGTAATCAACTTTGTAATAAGTGCAGTTAGAATTACATTATAATGCTGAAATTAATGCATTTGAGAATTGACTGGAGAATGAGGACCATGTCTGCTCTAAAATGTCTCATCCTCCCCCTTGCATTAAAATTTTAATCTGCTAGAGTAATCCAGTGCTCACATTCTGCCTTGCTAATTAAGATCTGTGACAGATATTTTCCTAGCTGCAGCTATGGCTTAAGATACCTTTCTTTGTGCACATATAAAAGATTAAGAACAAAGGGCTTTCTTATAAGCAGCTCTCAGGAAGTAAGGCAATAGGTACTCAAACTATTTTTCAGGAGTCATAGCTCCATGAACCTAGGAGCAATGTGAAAGCAGAATACTCATCACACTAAGCGCTCCATCCTTTTAATTTATAGTACATAGTACCTCTAGGCTCTTGCAATGGCACCCACCACTGTAGGGTGAGTGTCTTTCAAGGGGCCAATGACAAGAACAAGGCTATGTCTACACTACAAACATACGTCAACAAACAGACACCAGTTAGTACATTGCTTGTCAGCATGCATACTTGGGTCCTTGTGTGGGCAATGTGCACACTCACTAGGAGTGCTTGTGCTGATGCAGAGTGGTGTGCACCATAGGTAGGCCACTGTGCAACCTGCTACCGTCCCGTGCACTGACTTGGGAAGTTTTGGCAATGCATGATGGGGCAGAAACAAGTCAAGCAGGGATGCATGGGGTCAACTTCCCAGTTTACAACTGTCTCCATCCAATAATAGTATCTGTATCCCATAATTTTCATGCCT
This sequence comes from Chelydra serpentina, assembly GCA_037349315.1. Classification (NCBI taxonomy): domain Eukaryota; kingdom Metazoa; phylum Chordata; order Testudines; family Chelydridae; genus Chelydra; species Chelydra serpentina. Next base: position 9,615,498 of record JBAIAC010000051.1, read on the forward strand.
TTTTTCAAAATCCCACAAACCCGCATGCCCCTCCTCACTGCCATCAGAGACAGAAGCTTGGAACCTGCACAAGCGGTCATGAGCGTTGCAAGCACAAGGTATACAATCCTGCAGTATTTGCAGAGCTGCAAGAACCACCGAATGAGTGGGGAACATGACGATTCTTTGGAGGACAGATTGCTGTGGGACATGGCAAGAACCAATTCAAGGTTGTTGGTGGTATTCATGCAGCAGCTGTAGATGGGGAGTGCTCCTTCTGGGCCCCAGAAACAAGCACCGACAGGTGGGATAGCATTGTAATGCAGGTTTGGGATGATGAGCAGTGGCTGCAGAACTTTCAGATGTGCAAGACCACATTCCTGGATCTGTGTGCTGAGCTTGTCCCAGCCCTCCAGTGCAGGGACACCAAAATGAGAGCTGAACTGATATTGGAGAAGTGAGTGGCAATCCAACTCTGGAAACCTGCAATGCCAGATTGCTACCGGTCAGTCAGGAATCAATTTGGAACCAGGGAATCCACTTTGGGAGGCCACTGTCATTCAAGCGTGCAGGGCCATTAATTGCCTTCTGCTACGCAGGACTGCAACTCAGCGATGTGTAGGACATAGGGGATGGCTTTGCAGCAACTGTGGTGGAGCAACAGATGGCACTCATATCCCTGTTTTGGCACCAGACCACCTTACCTGAGTATATTAACAGAAAGGGCTACTTTTCTACGGTTATACAAGCATTGGTGGATCACCAGGGATTCTTTCACTGACATCAATGTGAGCTGGTCTGAGAAGGTGCATGACACTCACATCTTTAAGAACACAGGACTGTTCAGAAAGCTACAAGCATGGACTTTCTTTCTGACAGGCAGATTACCATTGGTAATGTTGGAATCCCAGTAGTGTTCCTGGGGGAGCTGGGGGGGGGGGGGGCAGCCTGCTCCTTGGCTCATGAAGTTGTACACTGGCCACCTTGACAGCACCAAGGAACAATTTGACTACTGGCTCAGCAGGTACAGAACAACAGTTGAATGTGCTTTTGGTCATTTAAAGGATCGCTGGTGTTGTCTACTCACAAGATTGGACCTCAGTGAGAAAAGCATCCCAATGGCTATAACTGCCTGCTGTGTCCTGCATGAGATCTGTGAAACAAAAAGGGAAAGTTTCTGCCGGGATAGAGGGCACATCCGGAGCAGCTGTCTGCTGAATTTGAACAGCCGGACACAAGGGCCATTAGAAGAACTCAACATGTATCTACATGGCTCAAGGAGTCTTTGGAAAACCATGTTAACAGTGAGCCAGGGTAACGTGCGGTGGTGATGTATGCTCTATCTGGCCCTGCTCTTGTGTGGCCTGGTAGGAATTGTGTAGTAATTGCTGTACATGTAGGAATATAACATTGCCAATGCATCTATTAATTTTGTTTGTGACTGATCCTATGAGTTGTGCCATGAAACAGATAATTGCTTTTAGAACTGCTGAGCACTCAGCAGCATCTAGTATGAACTAATAAAGATGAATCAGGTCCAAATAAAATTTTATTCTGTAACAAATAAGTGCAAAAAAATGCAATTTTAAAACAAATACATTAAAAACTAAAGATTCATGTCAATTTCAGCTACATATACACCAACTGTAGCTTTGAATGTCTTTAATGTTCCCTGCTGTTGAGTGGTAAGAGTAGTGCAGCAACCCCATATGCCATGTGGAACTTTGGGGGAGTGGTACAGGGAGGTCCCGATACTGAGTTCTCAAGGGGCTGCAGAGGGAGACGAGCCCAGAATTGGTGGACCTGCAGGTTCAACAAAATCTGCAGCATCTGTTTGCGGTCTGAAGAGCCCTGATGCATCTCCCTCCCCTTTTCCTGCTGGGATTCCTGGGCCTCTCTCCTCTCTATTCTTTCCTTCTCCAAGCTGGCTGCCATGTTCATCCTCCAGGCCCTGTGCTCACAGTTCGATGCAGCATTGGCTTGAAGGATCTTACTGAATGGGTCATCCCGAGTCCTCTTCTTTCTTCTCCTTATCTGGCTCGAGTGTTCTGTGGGAGTGGAGGGGGAAATCACGAAGGCCGCAGTGGCAGCAGCTGCAGCTAAAACACACCGAGGTACTACTGTCAGTGTATTCATTATAGAAAGTGAAACTTAAAAGGCTGAACTCACTCCCCCTTGCTCCCCTAAAGTGTTAAGCACTACATTCTCACCTCTGCTTTTGCTTGTGTACGGTGTCAGATAGCACCAGCTATGGGGAATATGGCCTGCCTGGAGTTGACAAAATGAAGAAGGAATTGCTCAGTTGCAAGAAACTGAGTATGGGGCAATGAGACTGAATAATGGCACCATTTCCCACAGGTAGTGGTGATTTTATCTGACATCTCACTCCCGAGGGTAACAAACGCAGGGAGAGCACAGCTGCTGCTGGCATCCCAAAGCCACCTAGGTCCATATGCTGCTAGCCTGTGTACTGCAATGGTGCCTGCTAAAGTTATTGCTAAGTGGCATGGGAAAGCGTTCTACTGTAAAGACGGAAATAAGGCAGATCTCCCTAGAAAATTTTGGCAGAGAATTGCACGTACCTCTGTGAAAGTTTCACCGAGATCTCTCAAAAGGATTCAGGAGACATCCCTGTGTACACAACCGAACTGCTCCAAATTCCTCCCCTCCACCCCCCCGCGTGTTCATTCCCCTAACACTAAAGGGGAATGAAAAGCAGATAGAAGCTCTACTTCTATTGGTTGCATCACTACTTCTTCTAGAGCGAGTAAAAGTCAAAATGTGTGTCCTGTTTCAATTACAGGAATGGCACCCCCAAAGTAAGTTTATCTACACACTTACCTGAGGTTCCTTCCCCTGACCCGAGCTCGCCTGCGCTCAACGGACGGTACTGACTGGACTGCAGTGGAGTCAAAAACAGGTCCTGGCTTGCCGCACAGCTGGATTCCCTGGTCATCTGTCCCCCATATTCATCCTCTTCCTCATCCACCACCACCTTCTCCTTGCTGTTCATGGCAGGGGCCTGTGACTTGGGCTCCTCAGAGGTATCCACAATGCTGTAGGGGATGGAGGTGATGTCTCTGTCCAGTACAGCATGCAGCTCTTTGTAAGAGTGGCAGGTCTGCGGCTTGGCACTGTACTGACTGTTGGCCTCCCTGGCCTTCTGATATGTCTGCCGTAGCCCCTTGGCTTTCACGTGCTACTGCTGCTGGTCCCTGTTGTACCTCTGTTCCTGCATCCTGAGCAATCTGCTTGTAGAGGTCTACATTTCTACAGCTGGCTAGGAGCTGTGCCTGCACAGCCCCTTCAACTCTAGGCCCAAGAGATTCAGTATCTCCTGTCTACTCCAGGCAGGAGCACGTCTGGAACGTGCAGCCAGCATGGTCAGCTGGGCAGTTTCACTCAACAATGGAGACCTGCTAGGTTCGCTCGCCAAGCAGGGCAATCAGGAAAACAAAATTCAAAAATTTGCAGGGCTTTAAAAGGGAGAGGGGCTTCCGGTCTCCATGACCCGGGACAGTGGAGTTCACAATGATGACCAGAGTGGTCAGTGTGTGGCATTGCAGGACAACTGCTGGAAGACAAGGCTGACATAAGCAACACAGTATTTACACATGCACTGCACTGAATTAAGTATTTCAACTGCGGCTGTACACGGCTCGGGGAGATGATGTTAATATGTCAGCGTAACGGGGTACTTACAGTGGTGGGACACCAGTTTAAGTGTAGACACATGCACAACTAGGCTGACGTAAACCGCGTTGTGTCGACCTTACTTTGTAGTGTAGATCAGGCTTAAGTATTGTAGGCATGCAGCACATTATGGGAAGAGGCACACAGAAAGGACGTGACCAAATCCAGTTAGTTCCATCCATGAAGAAGAGGTCACTACCTGCCAAGTCACCTTTCCGTGAGTTGGAAGGTGGTGAAGGAACTTAAAAAACCCCCAAAGATGACTCCTAAGAGAAAGTTCCCTTCTAATAGAGAGTGATTAACAGAGGGGAATCCCTGTGCTTCAATTACTGACAATTTTTAATCACAGCAGTCATCTGGGATCTCTGTTGTTGCAAATTGCATTGTGTGTGTCAGATTATCTTGGAGAGAGTCTGCTAACAACTATATTTTGATTGCAGCCCATTGGTCAATTAAAATACCACATGCAATTTCAAAAGCAAAACCAAGTTTGAATATGAACACACATAACTAGATGGTGCAAATAGCTTCAAGCTAACAAACTGGAATCCAAAACTAAACTTGAATAATGCCACAATTACAATTATTAACCCGACTTAAAGATACCCAGTGTAAAATTTCAGAAGGTACATTTTATGATCAAAAAGTTCCCCTTCCCCCATCAGTTAGTTCATACAGAGTTCCAGAATTAAGTGTGCTCCGATCTACTACCACAGTTTAAAAAAAAAAAAAAAAAAAAGCGTAATGAGCCACTTATCAGATGAACTACAGGAAAGAACTTTCAGTTTACAACTGATATATCCAGCGTGTAGCTTTATGTGGATATCTAAAGGTTTTGTTACAAGAAAGCTTTGTCCAAGGATTCAGCCAAACCAATTTGTTTTCTTAAGTGGACAGAATAAACACTAAGGCTATGCCATCACATTCTTACACACAAATACAACACACAGAGTCTGTTGCCATTAGCGACTGTGTGCCTTTTGAAAACGGTAGAAGGAGCTAGACACTGACTTTTCTTATATGAAGTGCTAAATATAAAATTTAAAATGATTATGAGATGCAGTGAAGCTGTAAACACTATTTTTTTAAAAAGTTGGTCAAAATGAAAATGTGAACTGACAGCACTTGTGTTTCAATATTACACAATATGTAACAGACAAGAAGCATGATAATTAAGATCAGTACTTCCTCCATTGCTGCTCAGCTGTTTTCTCTGCTGCTTGAATCTCTACAGTGGGTGAGGACTAACTGGGTAGTTGAATACCTATCCATTTATGGAAAAAATTCTGGAGACCTGTGGTTCATATCAGTTTGCTTAGCTGAGTGCAGCTATAAGCTCATTTAAAAGTAATTATTTCCCAAGGTACAATGTTGAATCTGTTTTGAACACCAAACAGATTGGTGTTCTGAATTTAATTCACTGCTTCACAACAGCAGGATGCTAGAGGTTTGATGGTGTAAGTGTTGTTACTACTTGTTCTTTCAGATCAACACATGAAAATTCTACTGATAGGAATTATGTAGCAAACTTTGCATATTCCAGACTGTAAACCCAAAATACCTACCCATATCAGTTCATTCATTCATTTTATTTACACTGTGAGAAGCCAAACTCAGGAACTGAACAGAAAACTTGGGAGCCTTCGTTCTAAAATGAATTTAACGTGAGTTCCAACATTTCTAATGCTAAATCTATAATAGGAGGAGGCTAGAGCATGGATCTCTCGGTCTGTAAAACTGAATAATCACTATTTGACATCAACATTGCAAAATATTCTCAATATTCTGCCACATGTGAGATCTGCATAGCCACATGTAGACCAGTAGATTGAGGAGCAGAGTAAGTCATTTGCTTGAAGCATTTTGAATGCCATCATTCCCTCTGCTAATACAAATGGTGGGAATTCAGATCAGGAGGTTTCCGTGTGCCAGGTAACTGCAGAAGGGAATACTGGTTTCACAACACATGCCCCGTCTTTCTCCTCTAATGCGGTGTTCACCTCTCTTTTGGTCCAGACAGGGGGCCAAGGAGTAGTGGTGGAGAGGAAAAATAGTGACTCCCACTTCACCTCTTTTCCTTGCACGGATTACTGGTGGAAGTTAATGCAGACACCATCAATATTAGTTTATGCTGGTTACTCATTTCAGAGCAAACCTCTTTCTTCCCCAAAGGGAAGAAGAGGTTAGGAGGCAGCAACCAGAAAGGAGGCACTGGAGAAAAACATGCTATCATGGGGCCAAGAAACAGTGAAGAGTCCCAGGGGCTTAGTGCATAATAGTTCTGGCCTCAAGCACTTGTCAGGCGATATCGGTGAGCCACTTGCCACAATCTGACTATGAAGGACACTGGAGAAGACCTCTCATCCAGAGAGCCAGCAGGCAGAGATTTGGAATTTTGAAACAGAGATTAAGACTTAATGGTTTTTTTATGATGCACTTGATCCTACAAGCAAGGTGCTCCTGCAGTTCTCATCTACATCAACAACCCGCCTTTCAAGCACAGGCGCGGACTTCCGGCCCCCCGCCCCCGACGCAACATTGCCCCGCCCCCGACGCAACATTGCCCCGCAACGTCTCCCGGTGCCGGTAAATTTGCCGCGGGTCCGGGGTGGGCGGGGAGTTGCCGGTGGGTGCAGAGCACCCACCAATTTTTCTCCCTGGGTGCTCCAGCCCCGGAGCACCCATGAAGTCGGCGCCTATGCTTTCAAGATTACACCAATCTCTGCACAGTATCAGAGGAATTTGACAGGAGTCAAGTGTAATAGGAGTACAGTGAAATGCTATGAAGGAAAGGGCTAACCAGGAATACTCTGGCTTAAATCACCTGCGCAAATTAGGAAGAGGAGGTGGATGAGGCATTTCTAGGACAAATAAATACCCAGAACACAAAACCTGGTAGTAATGGGGGACTTAATAGGGCAAACCACAAAATTTCTACGAAGTTCTAGGAATGTATTAGGGACAAAACTTTTTGTTTCAGAAAGTGGAAGAAATAACCAGGGGGAAGCCATTTTGAACTTGATTCTTGCCAACAGGGAGGAATTAATTGAGAATCTGAAGGTAAAAGGCAATTCGGGTAAAAGTGATCATGAAATGACAGATTTCAAGATTCTCAGGAAAAAGGAGTGATAGCAGCAAAATAAGCACAAAAGACTTCAAAAAAAAGCAGACTTTAGCAAATTCAGAGAGACCTGGTAGATAAGGTCCCATGGGAAGAAAATAGAAGAGGAAAAAATGTTCAGGAGAACTGGCAGTTTGTCAAAGAAACAATACGAAAGGCACAATGGCAAGCTATCCTGACATGAAGAAAAAATAATAGTACGAAGCTAATATGGCTTCATCAGGAAATGTTTAATTTCCTGAAAAATCAAAAGAGAAATCCTACAAAAAGTGGAAACATGGACAAATTGCTAAAGATGGAGTACAAAAGAATAGCACAAGCATGAATGAACAAAATCAGAAAGTCTGAAGCACAAAATGAATTACACCTAGCAAGGGGCATAAAAGACTCTAAAGAGAGGCTCTTTAAATACATTAGGAGCAGGAGAAGGATGAAGGGAAAATGTAGGTCCTCTACTTAGCAGGGAAGGAAAGCTAACAGATGATATTAAGGATGCTAGGTGTTTAATGACTAGTTAAGCTTCAGTCTTCACTAAAAGATGTAATGATGACCAGATACTCAACACAATTAACATTAACAAGAGAGAAGGAATGCAAACCAAAATAGGGAAAGAACAGGTTAAAGAATATTTAGATAAGTTAATGTATTCATAGAATAAGAAGACTGGAAGGGACCATGAGAGGTCATCTAGTCTAGTACCCTGCACTCACGGCAGGACTAAGTATCATCTAGACCAGGGGTTCTCAAACTGGAGTTCGTGACCCCTCAGGGGGTCGTGAGGTTATTACATGGGGGGTGGGGTCACAAGCCATCAGCCTTCACCCCAAACCCTGCTTTGCCTCCAGCTTTTATAATGATGCTAAATATATATATAAAAAAGTGTTTTTAATTTATAAGGGGGGGGTCACATTCAGAGGCTTGCTGTGTGAAAGGGGTCACCAGTACAAGTTTAAGAATCACTGATCTAGACCATCCCTGACAGGTATTTTTCTAACCTGTTCTTAAAAATCTTCAATGATGGCGATTCCACAACCTTCCTAGGCAATTTATTCCAGTGCTTAACCACCCTGACAGGAAGTTTTTCCTCATGTCCAACCTAAACTTTCCTTTCTGCAATTTAAGTCCATTGCTTTTTTTCCTATCCACAGAGGTTAAGAAGAACAATTTTTCTCCCTTGTCACAATCTTTTACATACTTGAAAACTGTTATGTCCCCTCTCAGTCTTCTCTTTTCCAGACTAAATAAAACCAATTTTTTCAGTCTTCCCTCATAGATCATGTTTTCTAGACCTTTAATCATGTTTGTCGCTCTTCTTCGGATTCTTTCCAATTTATCCACGTCCTTCCTGAAATGTGGCACCCAGAACTGGACACAATACTCCAATTGAAGCCTAATCAGCACGGAGTAGAGCGGAAGAATTAGTTCTTGTGTCTTGCTTACAACACTCCTGCTAATACATCCCAGAATGATGTTTCATATTTAGCTTGTTGTCCACTATGACCCCCAGATCCCTTTCCGTAGTACTCCTTCCTAGGCAGTCACTTCCCATTTTATGTGTGCAATTGATTGTTCCTTCCTAAATGGAGTACTTTGCATTTGTCCTTGTTGAATTTCATCCTATTTACTTCAGACCATTTTTCCAGTTTGCCCAGATCATTTTGAATTTTAACCTTAACCTCCAAAGCACTTCCAACCCCTCCCAGCTTGGTATCGTCCACAAACTTTATAAGTGTACTCTCTATGCCATTGTCTAAATCATGAAGATATTAACAGAACCGGATCCAGGACTGATCTCTATGGGACCCACTCCTTATGTCCTTCCAGCATGACTGTGAATCACTGATAACTACTCTCTGGGAACAACTTTCCAACCAGTTTTGCACCCACCTTATTGTAATTCCACCTAGGTTGCATTTCCTTTGTTTGTTTTTGAGAAGATCATGCGAGACAGTATCAAAAGCTTTACTAAAGTCAAGATATACCACTTCTACCGCTTCCCTACTATCCACAAGGCTTGTTACCCTGTCAAAGAAAGCGATCAGGTTGGTTTGACATGATATTTTTTGACAAATTCATGCTGACTGTCACTTATCACCTTATTATCTTCTAGATGTTTGTAAATTGATTGCTTAATTATTTGCTCCATTATTTTTTCAGGTACAGAAGTTAAGATGACTGGTCTGTAATTCCCCGGATTGTCCTTATTTTCCTTTTTATAGATGGGCAAATATAGTGCCATTTTCCAGTCTTGTGGAATCTCTCCAGTATTCCATGACTTCTTGAAAATAATCACTAATGGCTTAGATATCTCCTCAGTCAGCCCCTTGAGTATTCTAGGATGCATTTCATCAGGTCCTGGTGACTTGAAGTCATCTAATTTGTCTAAGTAATTTTTAATTCAAGTCATTAGGGCCTGATGAAATTCACCCTAGGGTAGTTAAGGGAACCAAAGCAATCTCAAAACTTTTAGAAATTATCTTCAAGAGCTCATGGAGGATGGATGAGGTCCCAGAGGACTGGAGAAGGGCAAACATAGCGCCCATTTTATTTTTAAAAAGCTTTCCTAATCTCTGCTCACTTGATATGTTAAAATGAGAAGATACAACAGCAGATTGTGCAGATATTGAAATATGACAATATATACTCTGCTGGGCACCTCAGGAGGGTTTGGATATACCATTAAACACAGCCAGATTAAGGCATAAGTATAGGTCTAGAGCCTCAGGTTCCAAAATCATGTGATGATATCAGAGAACTTTAAATTATAAGTAGGAATCCCAGTTAATCCCATGGAGATGAAGCGGTTCATACTTACAGAGCTATTGTTTCAGATTCTCTGCAGATGCAGGCAGGCATGACTGCATCAGTTACATGCGTTTCACATTCTTTTTGTTCCCTCTGTAATCATCAGAGTCTTTCAATTTAAAAACAAGTAAGATGAGACTCTGGAGATCAAGACAGCAGCTTCAGCAAAGTGACAGGTTGCTGCTCTGCCCAATTTGAGTCCTGGAGGAGGACAGAAAAACAGAAACAAGGCTCTTCTGTGCAGCAACTGCAAGGATGATGGAAGAGTAGAGCAGTAGTCAGGAGTCTCTGGGATGGAGGAAATGAATGCTCTCGCCTCACCACCAACTAGATGACTTTGGGGAGGGCCAAAAAGTTATCAAGCACCTATTATCCAGAGGCCTATAAGAAAAACAGAATCCCCTAAAGATGTCCACAGACAACATCCTGGAGGGAATCCTATCACCCCTCCCAGAAGATGAACTGAGGTGCTGGGCTTTCCACCTGGGTGTTTGTCCATGGATGGGTTACACCTCTCCAACCCCCACTCCTTGCCACAGATCAGCATCTGTAGAAATTTTCAAATTTTGACTGCAACTGCAAGTAAACCCCACTATCTTCATGTGCATCTTTTACAGATTGCACACTCCAGGCAGCTACAAAACCAGAAGGAAGGAGGTCTTTGTCAAAGAAGCAACTCAAACACACACGTCCAATTTTCAAAGTAGTTAAGACCAAATGCCAATCTGCTCATTATACAAATAGCTGCTGATGGTCATTTGCACAGAATTGTCATAATCAGACACATTGTATGTACATTTATGTACTCAGCTTTTTTTGAAAATCTGGGCTACAAGCCTGGAATTGTAGTTAAGTGTGCGCTGATAGGGATGAGAATGCTTTAAAAAAAATTCTGGTATTTAAAATAGTGCTCTGAAATACACACACAATGTCTAGAGGTTGGATATTTGCCACACAATTGGAGAATGGAAAGCTTGATTTTCAGCCATTGTAGGTGTGTTTTAAGGGAGCTATCATGCTAGCTCAAGTAAAGCAGAATACACCGATAATGACTGGATTCCTCTTATCTGAGAAGAGAGAGTTATCCACTTATAAGCTTATATTCCTATGAGAAACTTCAAAACAGTATGATACGGTTTTAATGTAAGACAACTAGTAGCATCGGGAAGATACAACAGCCCCAATTTTAGCTTCAGATAGTAATTTTCTGATAAACTACAACAACAACTTGGACAAAATCTTTATGCAGTTAGACTTTGGCAACGATCTTTTAAAAAATGAAATGCAGTGCCACCCTAGTGCAACCAAATGGCCACGTTAAACCTAGTCAGCAGAAACTCAGGAGGATGGAGTAGAGATTGTAAATACAGCCTTATTAGTTTTATTGGCTGCAAGTTATGATCCAAATTGTTATACTCCAATATTTTCTTATTAGGTTTTGGAGAATCCAAGTGCTGTTCTATGCCTTACATATGATTTAAATTACAAGACTGAAAACACCTTCAGAAAGCAAAAACAAATGTTATTTTTACTTCTATATCAGTGTCCTAAATTAAGGATTTTTTTTAAAAAGTGCTTTTTTTGCACATTTAACAAATTGAATGTATGCTATTTGACATGGCTACTGACAAGTATCAGTGCTGAGAAGCAAAATTATACCAAAGTAAAATATATATGCAACTCTCCCCCCAACCTCTAATTTATTGTGTGGGGGTAGCAAGCAGTACATCCACCACTTCTCTACAAGTGTTGCAATAATTACTTACGTATTCATGAAATCAAAATTTGGTGAAGGTTAAAAGTGCTAACGCTAATAACATGCTATAAGAAGAGAAGTATTTTTGATGGGCCTAAAATTCTGTTACTTCTCTTGATCCATGAACAAACATGGATCAGAATATCAATTCAAATCCTGCTTTTTACGCTGCTGTGTGTTTGACAATTAGCATGCCCTTGAAGTAGTTTTGAGAATTAAACTACTTTAATTGCATATTTTGGAAAATATTGGGGATTGGGGGTGGGAGGGGGGAAGTTAATGTAGGCAAGATCATGAAAACCAGAATGCAAGATTCAAACAGCATAGCACCGATTGGCCTTTTCTTTTCCAAACTTTGTATTTCAGGCCCTGATCCTGTAAACTGGATCTGTGTAGATGGGAGTTTCCAGACATGAGGGTCTGATTCGAAGGCCAGAAGGAATTACTAATCATCTAGCCTGACCTTCTGCATAACATAGGCCACCTAACTTCCCCCAAATAATTCTTGTACTACAGCATCTCTTTTAGAAAAACCATCTACTCTTGATTTATGAACAGCTAATGATGGTGAATCCACCATAACCCTTTGTGAATTGTTCCAGTGATTAACCACCTGACTGCACGCTGACCTTACTTAGTACAGTTTATGCAGTTCACTCTGTTTAGACCAGGGGTCTCAAACACACGGCCTGCGGGCCGCATGTGGCCCGCGGAGTTATTTCCTGCGGCCCGCCATAGCGCCGAGTCCACTGGCAGCTAAGCTCCAAACATTACTGAGTGTTTATATTTTATTAAAACCCCTCTTTGCATTACAGTTTTTAAAAGGTTAATACATTGACTTTTAATAGAATACTATATTACTCTTCATTTTTGACTATACTGTTGTATCATTGTATGAAAAGGTTTCAGTGATGTGGCCCTCGGGCCAATTTACTAGTTCTCATGTGGCCCTCGTAGTGATTTGAGTTTGAGATCCCTGGTTTAGGCCCTATTTAAAGAATTAAGGCAGGATGGAAACGGATTTGCCATCTTTGGTGCTTGGTTCCCATATTGCAACTAAACCAACACTTGGCAAGATGGTGACTAGCATCAGGCTTCACACACACATTCTACACAGGCTTCTCCTAACAGGCTAAAAACACAGGTAACTTGCTATGCAACTTAGGGAAAGTGGTACCAGAGCACAACATACTACTTCCATGGCTGCTACTACAGTTCTACATATAACAGTACCTGGTGCACTTACCCCAAAATTATTGGAAACCCACTATCTATACATCACTTGCCTCCTTCCTCAATCTTCTCTTGCACCCCCCTTCAATATGCAGACCCTTTTACATGGGTCTTTTCGTATTACCTTATGCACACCAGAGCCAGGGTGGCTGTGCTACTTTTTGTGTGCAGTCCCCCTCCAGGTTTTGTGCTTTAAGGAAACTACCATGAACAAAAGGGGTGCACAGCTCTTTTTGAAAGAGGCTGGAGTGCAAATAGGCCATAATGAAAGAATTAAAAAACCTTACAGCTGAAAGGTCATTATAGCTTTTCTAAGGAAAGAACTAACATTTGTAATCCCAGAATCCTGCTTCCTTAACCTCAAATGGTGCTTATCACAGGAAAGAAATCTGAAGAACTAAGTATTTATCAGGTATAGTTTAAAAATACATTGTTAATTTGGGGTAGGCATTTTAGGATTGAGTTTATCACAATCGTGATATGAATTTCAGTGGGAAAGCAAGTCCAGCTCAGAAGCATTTAAGTGCCCCAGTTAAAACTATAAAGCGGACTCAGAAGGAGCAAACGGACCTCCCCCTCAACACACATGTGAAGGATCTGTCCACCAGTCTAGAGAGGCCAAGACTTCAGTGGGCATTCAAACCATCATTTCTACGGAGAGTACACAGATGCCAGCTACCCTTGCAGCAGCTCCTGAAAACGGCACCTGGTAAGCTGAACTACATAAGTGCCTGAGCCCATATACCCCAGAAGCCTGAGGCAAGTCCATACGCCTCATGGTAGGATGGGCCTTCAGGTCTAACACAACGGCCAGCATCATCTGAAATCTTGTATGTGGAACAAAGGCCTTGGCTTCCATGGAGTCCAAGACTCTTCCTATAAACTATCTTATATATAAGTGACAGGATTGACTTCTCCATGTTGATAAGCAACCCTAGTACATTGAAGGTGGATTGGATGACTGACATATAGGACAGCATCTGAGCCTTGGATTGGCCTCTCACTAGCCAGTCATTCAAGTAGGAACCACTTGAATTCCTGACTTCCTCAGGAATGCTGCCAACACTGCCATATACTTTGTAAACACCCATGGAACTTCAGACAGGCCAAACAGTAGTACTGTAAACTGGTAGTGGGTCTGATTTTCCAGAAACCTGAGGAATTTCCTGTGGCTTTGATGTATTGCCACATGGAAATATGAGTCTTTTAAGCTGAGGGCAGCATACCAGTCTCCAGGGAGAAGATAATGGAAGCCAGCATGACCATACAAAACTATTTTCTTCAGCTGTTTGAACTATCACAGGTATAGTATGGGTCTGAGACCATCTTTTACTTTTGGGATCAGGAAATACTGTGAAGAAAACCCTTCCCTCTGTATAACTGAGGAACTTCCTCTATGGTCCCTACTGAAGCAGAGATATTGGCCCCTAAAGGAGAACCTACTTGTGACAGTGGTAACTGAAAATGGATGGAGAATAGGGGTGGGAAGGCGGGAAAATGAAGGGTGTAGTCCCAATTCCACCATGCACGGATCTGTAGTGATGCAGGACTGAGCACTTAGGTAGTGGGAAAGTCCATTAGTAAACTGGTGGGATAGGAGCGGCTGGCACTCCAGAAACTGGTAGGCTGTCTTTGACAAACAGCAAAATGTTTGCTTAGAACTCTCAGGCTGTCTGAGTGCATCAGGAGCTGTTGCAGAAGGCGGGTGTGGTCTTCTCCTATAATTTCTGCTCTTTTTCCCGGCTAGGTCTTGGTGACAAGGCGTGAAAACAGGATACCAGTGAGGCTGATGAGGACAGAACTGCTTCCTCTTTGGTGCAGGTGTATAAATGCCCAAAGATTTGAGTGTGACCCTGGAGTCCTTTAGGCTATGCAGGTTGTCATCTGTCTGCTCAGAGAAGAGTGATGACATCTCAAAGGGCAGATTCTGTATGGTCTGTTGGACTTCAAGACCACTTGATGACTGGAGCCATAACCATGTGAGCTGCATAATGGTCGATGACTGGGCTGTAGATGCAGAGTCAGCAGCATTCAAACCAGTCTGAAGGGAGGTTTTGGCCACCATTTTACCCTCAAGCACCAGGGCGAGAAATTCCTGACTAGCATCCTCTATTTAAATTTAAAGACAAATTGCTACATTGTCCAAGAGACTATATAGAGATCAAGCAAAGACTGCTGGTTAGCAATCCTAAACGGCAGACTCACTGGCAAATAAGGTTTTCTGCCAAAGAGATCCAGCTTCTTTGCATCCTTTCCATTCCTTCCTGCTAACCTTGGCGTCTTCTCTCAGTGGCAGCTGAGACCACCAATGACCCTGGAGGGTGGGTGTAACTATGTTCAAATCCCTGTGAGGGGACAGAATATCTGTGTTTGGCCTTTTTTGCTGTGGGAGGGATGGAGGGAAGGAAGATGGTGTCTGCCACAGCACCTTGGTGGGCTCCAGATTGCTCCCAATTAATGAAGCTCCACTCTAGATGGTTCCTAAGAAACTAAGATGTTGACCAGCCTGAGAGACCTTTCTCCAACCCCTTCCACCTGGATATCCAGACCAGAAGCCATCCTCTTTAATAGCAATGATAAGCCCTGTAGTCCTCTGAGGGAGATGAGAAACCTTCTGACACCACTGACTCATTGGGTGATGAAGAAGAGGAGGTCAAAGGTGGGTGCTATGGAGCTCCACTAATTCCTCTAAAAGTAGATCCACCAGAGCAATTACTTCCCACTCAATACTGAGCCTGGTACAGAGAGTGGTCTCCTGCTGCATCTGGTGTGGTGTCGGTGCCTACTTGATAAAAGCAGAACAGGGAGGATGTGGAGACTATTTGGAGGCAGGTGGAGACCCCAAAGGGGTCCAAATGGATAAGGCCCCAGAGCTCAATTTCTTCCCAGTGATGGGTCTCTGCTTGATGGCCAAGACAGAGTCTCCAAGGGATACTGAGGATGGTAGGTAGTGGAAAGGGAATAATGCTGTTCATGGCACAGCTTCAACAGGTGGGAGTCAACTTCTGACCAAGGAGGGAGGACCGTTCCCATCGATGCCACAGATTGATATCTGGAGCCTGGAGATGGCAGTCCCAGTGAGATCATGGTTGGCACCACACAAAGAGGCATGCAGCAAACCAGAGGAACTCACGATACTGCACACTGGGATGACACAGTTACAGCAGGCGCCAGTACTGGGTGAGAAGTATCTTGGATAGCCGGCGAAGCCAGTGCTAAGAGACTCACCAGATCCATGCAGCACCCTACTCTGTTTGCCAGAAGCTGGGAATGAATGACAGGGGATGGATCACTTGATTGCCTGTTCTGTTCATTACCTCTGAAGCACTTGGCATGGGCCACAGTCAGAAGACAAGATACTGGGCTAGATGGACCACTGGTCTGACCCAGGTGGCTGTTCTTATGTTCTTATCCCATGCTGCCGCATAAGCCTCCGGCGTAGGCAGTACCGGATAGCCTCCCACACCACTTAACTAAATGGATCCACTTCAGGGGCTGGTCTTCATGGTGCCAGCACTAGAGCTGATGGTCCCTTTTAAGCAGATGACTGCCTCTGAGAGTACCTTGGCCTTGAGTGCACTCTTGTGTTCTTGTCCACAAGCTTCCTGGACTTTGGTGCCAGGGATCTCAATCTCCCATATTCTGAGCATTTGACACAGATGCCTGAGGTGTCTCAGGGAGTCTCATGTCAGGAAACTGGCCGGTCACTCACTGGCATCAGTTTCTTGCACGAATGGCAAGGCTTGAAACCCGGTGACCAAGGTACCCAGGAACAGGAACCAAAAAGTGCTCAAAAACACTTCAAAAGGAAAATTTATGTCTATAACTAATGAACAGTCTAAACTACTAAAACACTACAAACTATACACGGATGAGAAAATAAACTTGCAACAGCAAGACCCGTTCCAACAACTATCAAGGGCAGTAACAAGGAGCTGAGGGAGTCACGGCACTTCTGTCCTTTGTGTGCTGGCACAAGACAGGCGACGGTGCCTGTGCCGCCCTGACAGGTCCGACTGAGGGATAAATCTCCAACTGTGCACTTGGCTGGCGCACACACACACACACACCCCCCAGCCACCCCTGAAGTGGAATAGACATGAGTCTTGAAAAAACTTGGAATTTAGCTACCCAATTTGCAGCCATTACAATTAGGACATGCAATTCTGAGTCCAAGCATATAAAACTGAGTCAGATATAAAAAACTGCATGAAAAACCCATACATGTAGTTTTATGGCTTATTTAAAATAGTCACTAAAAACTGACTTAGTAGAACTGATTCAATAAGTATTTCCATATATTTTTATAAGCACTGAAGACTATCCTATCATGTATAAATAGGGTTAATATTTTATTGCCAAGTCATTGCCACATATTCCTCATTCCAGGAATAAACTGCCATTGAAATCTAAGAGACTGGTACAATTATGCCCCTCTTAAAGTGTAAAAGCTTCAAAAAAGGACCAATGATCTGCATGAAATCCACAAAACAGAGAGATTTAAGTCAAATTCTCCACTACTGTGACACTAGGTTTATGGGATATTATCTGACTGTTCCAATATATCTCCAAATGCTAGCAAAATAGTCTGAGGGTACGTCTATACTTACGCGTCGGAGGAGTCCAATCGATCTTCTGGGTTCGATTTATCGTGTCTTGTCTAGATGCGATAAATCGAACCAGGAAGTGCTCCCCCGTCGACGCTTGTAATCCTACTCCGCGAACGGAGTAGGCGGAGTCGACGGGGGAGCCTGCGCGCTGCGTGTGGACCCCGGGTAAGTACCTTTTCATTCGAACTAAGATACTTCGACTTCAGCTACGTGAATAATGTAGCTGACGTTGCGTATCTTAGTTCGAATTGGGGGGTTAGTGTAGACCAGCCCTGAGAGAGATGTAATTTGAAGTTAAACACGTTTATCTTGAAGGGCCAAATTTTTCACTGGGTTGTAGTGGTGTAATTAAATAGTTACAAAACCCTCCATTTCAGTGGGAAATATATTCAGCTCCATAAACTTACGGCACACCAGTCTGCTTTGTCTTTTTATGATTGCTATAATTCAGTTACCAAACGTCTGCGGATTTATCCAATTTAAAAATTCAGCTATCACTTGCCAATAAACAGACAAGCGAATAAAACCATTCCCCTTTTCCCATTACAAAGTAATTATTTGCATTGTTTCCATTGATTTGTTTTCGCTTTTATCAAAATATAAGATTTAAAAATTAAGCCACGAGGAATAAGTAGAGGTGTATGAAACAGTTGGTTTTTCCATGAAGATAGCATGATTTCATATTTATTTTCTCTTGCTTGTCTCTCCACTTTTCCAGTATATATTGAGTTCACACAGTGTTCTGAAAGAATCACTGATTTGAGGAGACCAGCTTCAACTACAAAACAAGCCATTTTGAATGACTTACCGGAAACATTAATTGATGTTCCTGCATCAATAATTCCACTGTTAGGCCTTACACAGTATCTGCGTGGTGCTGTAGTTTTCACTTTGAAGCACACATTTCTGTCTGTAGGATTACCAAGTTTCAGGTTTGTGGTGACAACATCTGTGAAAGGACCTGCAGAACACAGCAAAGAAGATCTTAAATTATATTAAAAATACTCTCAACTTTGAGTTTAGACAGACTCTAAATTTGTATCTACAAATCTTATACAGTAGTTAGATATTCAGCTTCCATTAGCAGCATCGACAGTTAACTGATCATGCAGAACCGAGGATGGGTTGAGGCCTCTGAAAATCTGACCATGTTATTCTTGAATGCAGATCAATAGTTGTGCTATGCCTTTAATGACTAATAAGCTACAAGGAAGGATAATTGGTACATCATGCAAACATAGCGGAATTCAGCTGCTATCTTACACTGTTGTAATTGTGAAGTAAATACTGAAGTCTGAGGTATTTTGGATGTTCACAGATATAACTGAGAGCAGAGAGTCTGACCCACTTTATTCTAGGCCAGGGGTCAGCAACCTTTCAGAAATGGTGTGCCGAGTCTTCATTTATTCACTCTAATTTAAGGTTTTGCATGCCAGTAATACATTAACGTTTTTAAAAGGTCTCTTTCTATAAATCGATAATATATAAACAAACTATTGTTGTATGTAAAGTAAATAAGGTTTTTAAAATGTTTAAGAAGCTTCATTTAAAATTCAATTAAAATGCAGAGCCCCCCAGACTGGTGGCCAGGACCCAGGCAGTGTGAGTGCCACTGAAAATCAGCTCACGTGCGGCCTTTGGTACGCATGCCATAGGTTGCCTACCCCTGTTCTAGGCTGTATAGAGGAGAAAGTTTTAGAAGGAAAGTCTTAATCGTTAAGAAATCTTAAAGCTGTCTAAATGACAAAAAAGCAAATATTGTGCATATTAAAAGGGAAGACAAAGTTATAAGATAGTGGTTAGTACAAGATTCAACCATGGAGTAGCTGGGTGTCCAGTGAAAGCATGTTATTCAAAGGACACATCTGGGATTTCTAATTGGATCAGAGCTATAGATTGCTGGCAGTCCAAATATTAGCTAGTGTGCTACTGCACTCATTTCTCTGTGCTTCATATTAACGGAGCAAGACAATTACAGAAGTGAAAACAACATTTAGGTTAACTTGCTTCTGAGAAAGGCTACAAAAAACAAACAACTTGGTGTATAATCATTGGAGGGAATTACCAAAAATCCTAGAGAATAAAAGCCAAGTGGACATGATTCCAGCCCTCATTTTGAGAACATTCAGAGACAAGGGGCTATAATTAGGAGTCATGGAACAATTCTGAAGTAGATTTTGGGGACAGATTTTCAAAGGAGCTCAGCACTCATTTAGGCACCTCAGTAAAGTAGGCAGATTTTCAAGATAGATCTTAATGGTGGGGAACTGTTTACTGCTCTAAACAGAAATTTCTGGGTTCTGAGTATGTCTGAAAATCTGGCCATTCAGGTTATGGCTTTACTGCAGAGTTAACTTGGGCAACTGGCACCTGTGTTTGACTAGCCAAGCTGCAAGCAGCCACACTGCAAAACCAGACTTGAATGTGTCCACTTAATTGCATCCACACTGGTGCTGTGCTCACTCATGTATCTCTAGGACTTCTGGGGGATTGTCCCATGGTTCTTAGTGCTGCAGCAAGCCTCTCGGAGATTTTTTTCCCCCCAGTGAGTTGTGGGCCGTGTATGTACTGGGCACACGGGGGGGCGGGGGGGAGAGGTCTGGGCGGGGGGGGGGGGGGGGGGAGGGAGAAACTATCAAAAGGCATGCCTGTGTTTTCACTGCAAAGTGGGTGGGTCACTAGCCCAAGCATAAGCAGCATTCGGGCTTAAGCCTCTATCCCAAGGCAGGCTAGCTAGTTAGGGTCAAAAGCACCACATTTAGGTGAGTTTTGTGTAGGAGAACAGGAGCCAGGCTAGGGGCAACAACATAATAAGAGCCCGAGTCAACTCTGCAGGGAAGACAAACTCTTTAGTGCCTAGATGTGAGCTACTGAAAACTGAGCTCTATAAAAAAATCTGGCCTAGTTTATCGAAAGATTCAGACAAATGACAACAAACATATTCATGGTTACTGACATTTCCAGAAAAATGAGATTATACTTCTATAAATTCTTACCCAACAAGTCTAAGGGTATGTCTATACTAGCCACCGGATTTGCGGTAGCGATCGATCCAGCGGGAGTCAATTTATTGTGTCTAGTCTAGACGCGATAAATCGACCACTGAGCACTCTCCTGTTGACTCCTCTATTCCACCGCCGTGAGAGGCGCAGGTGGAGTCAACGGGGGATCGGCAGCAGTCGACTCACTGCAGTGAAGACACCACGGTGAGTAGTTCTAAGTATGCCAACTTCAGCTACGTTATTCTTGTAGCTGAAGTTGCATAACTTAGATCATCCCCTCCCCTAGTGTAGGCCAAGGCTAAGTATACTCACAGAAAGTTCCCCCCTAAATGAAATTTATTTCTAAAGCTAGGAAACTTTTTTCTGTTCTTTAAACACCATGAGAAAAATGGGGAAAAAGTTATAGGAAACAGAGAATCTGTCTGTACATAGTCTGACATGGGTTTATCATGAAAGTTATCTAAAAGGAAGAATGTAACAAGTTGAAGTTGGTGGTGAAAAGTTTGGAATGTTCTGCTGGGGTCTTTTGAATTTCTTCACCCAGTTAGAAATTTTTTTTTGTATTAATGCAAACAATAGGCAACTGGTATGTGCATGCAGTTTCTAGCAATGTTAAAAAAAAACCCAGTACCACCTAGTTTGTACCTCAGAGGACACAAGTGTATATTACCAAGGACAGGAGGTATCTGACTTTCATATGTACTCCAACATATTTTCCCACCAGTTATTTTCAAACTGTTTCTGTGGCTTTTCACCCAGAAGTTATGCATGCAACCCTTCACATTTGAAGATCACTGCATTATCTCACAATTTGCCACGCTCCATTTCCTATTGAAACCCCAGTGCTATATCAATCTTTTCTAAAAGTGTCATTCTACATTGTAGCGTTTTATAATTTGTAAGATGATCATTTCAATAAGAAAAAGTGGTTGAGAATTTAGTCAAAAAGAGTATTATGTCAACTATTTAACATTTAATAAAGGCTCGTTACCTTACAAATGCAGCACACAAACTCATAATAGCAAGCTATGGGCTAATACCATTTTGCCGAATAGTACAGTACATGGGCTATTCCATCACCGATTATCATGGCAAATACATGACCACATTGTCATTTCACTTGGATGGCTTCTAATTGAGTGCCCTTTATGAAATTATTTGTATTCTAGTCAAGGCGCCTTACACTGGGGGAAAAAACCAAAATAATCCTCACACAGAGGGGTATGCCTACACTTCGAACTGGGATGTGACAGCCATCAAACTAGTGTGCTAAAAATAGTGTAGCTGTAGCAGCACAAGTGGTGGGAGGGGCTAGCCACCCCAAGGATGTATCTATTGTCTCAAGGCAGTTAGCTCCTTCTGGTACTCATGTTGCTACAGCGGCATTATTTTTAGTGCATTAGCTTGATCAAGGGTCTCTCCTCAAGCTGGGAATCACACCCCCGGCTCAAAGTGTACACATACCCCATACTAACATCTTTAATCACTTCTGTTCTCTAGCCCTGATTCAGCAAGGTACTTAAGCACATGTCTAACTTCACAAATGGGACTACTCATGTACTTACCCTAAGTGAGAAGTTTCACTGACTGCATGTCTACACTGCAACTGGGAGGGGTGATTTCCAACTCAGGTAATACAGGAGCTAGCTCTACTTGAGCTAAAAACGGAAGTGATCACAGCAGCATGGGCAGCAGCTTGAGTTAGCCTCCCGTTAGAGTTTTATAGGGACAGCCTCAACTTAAAGGGAAAAAACCGACACAAAATGCAACCACACTTCTATCCGAATATTTTAAAACCTGTTACTGTTATTTGTAACACCTATGATTAATTTAACTAGAAGACTAGATAAAGCCTATTTTCTCAGTTTGTTTACTATGCATTTCACAGATCTTGGAGTCAGTTACTCTCTTTCCCTGGCATACTCCATTCTCTTTTTTAGTTTGTGCACATCTTCTTGCAGAAATAATGGAGAATTTTATTTATTTTTTAAAAGAAAAATGGACCACAAAGATTGACAGGAGGGCTCAGTGGCAGGTATAGCACTTGTTACTTGATTTTTTTTTCCTTTTAAGATTTGATTAGATTTCAAGTTTATGATGTCCTTTAAGGATAAGCTTTAAAATGAAATAAGCTGAAATATCAAGTGAGAGAGCATGGTCTGGAAGAACAAGTACATGGCTGGGAGTCAGGAAGTCCCGAGTACCAATCAAAGCTCTACCACTGTCTTGCGGTCTACCCTCAGGCTATGTCTACACTACCGCGGTAAGTCGACCTACGCAACTCCAGTTATGAGAATAACGTAGCTGGAGTCGACGTACCTTAGGTCAAGTTACCACGGGGGTCGACGGGAGAAAAATCTCCCGTTGACTTACCTTCATCTTCTTGTCGGGGGTAGAGCACAGGGGTCAACTGGAGAGCGATCTGCAGTCGATTTGGTGAGTCTTTACTAGACCCGCTAAATCGACCGCCGGTGGATTGATCTCAGAGCATCGATCCCCGCTGTAGTGTAGACCTGCCCTTAGATAGATCACTTAAGGACTTGGTCTTGTGATTAAAATCAATGAGAGTTGACACCAATTTAAACAGGAGCAGGTTTGGGCCTTAAAATTTCTCCACCTGTAGACATTAGTATAATACTTACCTAATCATAGGGAATCTTGTGAAGATGAATGTTTTAAAAAGCACTACATTCCACATTTTAACCATTATCACATGGCCCTGTAGACACTTGTAATTAAGCAAACACCAGCAACTTTGATTTAAAAAGTAGTTGAGGAATGAAAAGCTGAGAGTATCTGTATTATATAGATATACATATTTCAGAAGTACGTGGCTGAAAGCAGCCCTCCTATTCTGAATTTGAAGATTAATTAAAAAAAAAAAAAAAAAAAAAAAGGTAGGCAGATCTGTATGCCTGCCTCCCTCACCCATTTCTGACCTATTCAGCTCTGGTTTATTCTTTTGACATCTTTTCTACCTTGCTTTCTCCTACCAATTCATGCTATGGCTAGGCAGTTCTTTTCAAAGGTAGTAAAAGTATGTAGTACCACTGGAAATAGATACTTCACAAAGATCTGGTCCAGCAGCCCCAAAGGCAGCCATTAACTTACTCCATGGGGAGTGCAGTCATGCAAAAACATAAAAGCAGTCAGTGTAACTAAATAATAACTGTAAAACAACCCTGCCAGAGTGAGCACCAGACTGCGGAGCTTCTACACTGGAGAAGTGATGTGCAAATGCACGTACTGAAGCAGCTACCTAATTATTTCTACTATGGGTACACTTCTCAAAGAAGCTACTAAAGCTGCCTGAGCCCTGGTGGAACAGGTCTGCAATTAGCTAATATTCACAGCACAGTCTAATGTAGCCGGTAATCCCAAAAGAAAGACTAAGTTGAAATGTGTTGCCCTTTCATCCCTTCTGTGTAAACTACAAATAATCTACTAGCTCTTGGGGGCAGCGACTTTTTTTTGTTCTGTTTATACAGCGCCTAACACAATGGGGTCCTAGTCCATGACTACTGCGCCTGGGCACTATATGTTAAGGCAAACAAATAATAATATCACCACTACAAATGGCTTAGTCCTACCTAGATCAAATGACAATGTTTTGCACTTCCAGAGTATGTAGCTTAGTTTACGCTTTTCTATTTTGACTTGAGGAAGAACAGAAGGTGGTGAATTACTTGATTGAGATGGAGGTCAGAGGTATTCGGAGACCTAATTGCAACTTGTTATCCAAAGTTATACTGTATTCTATGCAGACAGGGTAAGGCAGTCTTGACATAAGGTTATGAATCTCTCCTACCCTTTAGGCAAATGTTATTGCTTCCAAACACATTGTTTTGATGGACTGGTGAAAAAGAGAGCAGCATGATGCTAGGGGCTCAAAGGGTGGTCCACTCAACCCCATTAATATGTTTAGAGCCCATTGGGCCATAGGTCCTCTTATTAGAGGATTAACCTTCAGGAAACTAGTGACTATGGGATGAGAGAAAACTGAGTGCCTTTGAACTGGAGAGGGATTAGCTTGAAATGACTTGTGAGTAGACTAAGGAATTTATTACCAGTCCTGATCTCTTTAATAATAAGCAGTATGCCTGGGAATCTGAATCTATAAAGAACGTAGTCGTTGCTGATTGGCCCAGATGATAAACCTTTTCCATTTGGCAAAATAGACAGTCCTGGTAGAGTCCTTTCTACACTTACGAGGATATTCTAGATTTCTGGTGAGCTGCTTCTCTCTAGCGCTGACAGTTGTCAGCAACCTGTAAGGAGTAGAGAAATTGGCTCCGGCCCTCCCTTTTCGACATCAGGTTCCGTTGGAAATGTAGCTGAATTGGGGGCCAAACTGATAGATTCATTAGATCGAAGAACTAAAACTGCTTTAGCCTGGCTTGTGCCAGGACTGTCAGTCATTTTGCCCAAGTCTTGCTGAATTTTCTAATTATTCTTGAGATTTAAAAAAATTGGAGGCTAAGCACATATCAGACTTGGAGACAAGGGAATCTGGAATGTATCTGACAGTGGCCCTTGGCCTTGACCTCCTCTGGAGCAGAACTTGGAAAATTTCCTGTTTGCAACAATGAACAACAGATCTATGGAGGACTGACCCGGACAAATATTTCTTGGATAATCCTTGACAGCATTCTTTACTGGCATTCATGATTGCTTGTAAATTGCCTGAGGTGATCAGCCTGAACATTCTGTAGTCTTGTTAAGTGAAGACTACTTAGATTTACGTTGTAACCAATACACCAGTTTCACAGATGCACAGCTTCCTGGCAAAGAGGGGTGGATCTTGCTTCTCCCTGTGGGGTTATGCAAAACATCAGTGGTGTCATCTGTCCAGACCTGAACAGATGATCCTCGGAGAGCTGGAAGGAACGTTATGCAAGCATGACTAATTGCTCTCAATTCCAGAGTGTTTATGTACAATTGGGCTTCTTGACAAGACAAGAACCTTGAGTCTGTAAGTGGTCCAGATGAAACCCCATCATCCTGGATTGGAGGGATGTGTTATTGTTTGGATGTAATAGTTTGTGAAGGGGTTCCCTTCTCTCCACCTTCTCAGGACCTTTCTACCAATCTAAAATTATAGGACTTCCTGGGGGATCTGCACTTTCTTCTCTAGATGATGTCTGATGGGCTGATATACGACTTCAACCACTCTCGCAGGCAGTGAAAATGAAGTCTGCTTTGCTGAATTACATGACAGCAGAAAGCTATAGGGCCTAGAAGCCCCAGGGCAAGTTCTCACAGAGGTTTGATGATGTGTCTGGAGTTGATTGACTAATTCTATATTGCTAAATCTTTCCTGAAGCAGGTAAGCCCTTGCTGGTTGAATCTAAAATTGCTCCTATGAATTGTCTGGCACAGGTAGGGCTTTGCAGTGGGGATGCTCCTTCAATGCTAGCCTCACCTGAGCTAACTTTGTACTAAAAACATACCCATAATTCCCAGCAGATACCGCTGGCCAAATGAATTCTAACTTGAGTGCACAGGGAATATGTGCACCATCAGTGGAATACATATGAACAAGTACCCAGATTTTAAATGGGAGTTCTTTGGAAAATACTCAGTCTTGTGAAAATCTGTCCTCCTCCTGCCACCATGAACATCCTCAACTGCAAGGATGCTTGGTGCAATGAGAGTAGGAGAAGAGAATGTTATTTCTCCCTTCCCCATCCCAGTTGAAGTAATCTTCAGGAAAGAGCTATTGGAAAAGTGAAATGTTACACTAACAGGCACTACCCATGTCAAAATACAGAGGACAGGAAAAAAATGTTTAAAAATTACATAATTTTTAAATTAAAAAAAAAGACTCAACAGGAAAGAGAAGTGTATAAAAACCTAACATGATTACGAGATCCAGATGCCAAACTTGCAACACTGTTCATAGTTTATAAATTATTCAGTTTAGATGGATTAATCATTGCCCTTCCTTCTCTGCCTGTTTGGCACAATCTATTCTTGCCAAGAATATGCCTCATGCACAATGGGAGTGGGGGGGAGGGGGGAAGAAACATGGTAAGTTATTGAAAGAATATTTTCAGTATATGAATGGGCATGCTCCTTTGTCACCTTCTATATCCTTAGTGTCATTAACTGTTTGACTTCACAGTTGTAAAAACTGTAAAGAGTGAGGTCACACTCAAGCTTGCCAACGGAGACAGATGAGCACGTCCTTCGAACACTGAAGTATTTTTTTTAATGAGATTTTCACTTGCTCGTTCCAATCTGACTTCTTTAGAGTTTATTACATCCACGCGTTTTGTATTAAGTAGTTTTAGAAGTTTTACACAACAGAAATTAATTTGAACAAATATTCTCTCTTGTCCTAAACTTAAAAACATGCTTTGTGTATGAATGATGAAGTAAAAAAAAGGATTGACAGCACATTTGGCTAGATTTGACTTCTAGACATCTGTTTTTAAAGGTAAGCATTCTCTTAGATTTGGGTTCCAAATGAATCATATCATATTGTTGATGCATGGAACAAACATTTACTAAGTTATGCTTTATAGTAGAAGAAAGGGGACGTGTGTGTCAGAACAATAATGGGAGCAGAATATAACTTTGTTTTTTAATTGGAAAAATAGAAAACAAAAAAAACTCACCAGAATAAAATCTCCTTGAACAGAAAAAACCTCCCACACAACTTCCCAATTCCCCTACCTGTACTTGAAAAGAAAATGGTATTTACAGAAAATGTAATATTTTTCCATCCAAAAGCACACCCTTATGTATGGAAGTAGTCCTTCCAACAGCAAAGAGAAGCACACAAGCTGGAGAAGCATGAAATGGCACTGCTCATGGTGCTATCTGTATACTGAAGTCAGCACAAGACTTAAAGAGCACCAAAAAATTATATTCCTGGAGTTGTCTTCTAAAAGGCCTTAGTGGCATTAGTGTTACTCCTGGGGGAATTCTGCACCACAACATTAAAAATTCTGCACACAATATTTGAAAATTCTGCATATTTTATCAAAACACCACAATATAATCATGCCAGTAAATTATTTTGGTAATTTATTTCAAAATATCTGTCAGCAAGTATGTCTAACAACAATACAGACCAAAAAAAAAAAAAAAAAAAAAAGAATCAGAACTTTGAGTCATTCATTTAAAGTACAATACAGAAATATATTTCCTGTACCTATCAGAAGCAGTGGGGGAGTCAGGGGTAATGGAAGAGCTCAGAGAGAGGGAAGGAGCCTAGGAGTGAACCTGGAGGGTGCTGGGTGTGAGCAGGGTTTTTTTTTGGGGGGGGGGGGGGGGAGATTGTTAGGGAGTTGGGAAGCCTCCCTCATGCAGACCCTGGCTGACCCCAAGCCTCCCCATTCAGTCAGGAACATCTGCCCCTGTCCCTGCACCCCCCCATCTCCATGGGTCTCTGCAGGCCCCCCGTCACATCCCCACTCACCCCACTAGCTCCTGAGCCCATGCCCCAGTTTGTGCCCCCCCACTAGCCATTCTGAACTCGTCTGTGACCCCTTCCCCCCTTCCTCCCCCCGCAGCTCTGGGTGCCCCACTCTGTCCTAACCTGGCTTTCCGAGCAGGGTACTGTGATGAACTTCTACTCCTGGGGGAATTCTGTAGCACTGGCCATAGAATTCTCTCCCTGCACCCCGAAAATGCATTCTGAAATAGAAGTACTGCAGTTGCACCTTTTGCCCACCAGAGGCCGGCCGCTGTGGCGTCCGAACAGCCAGCTGCTCTGGCGCCACAATGGCCTCTGGTGGGAAAAAGGCAGAACTGCAGCACTTCTTGGGCAAAATGCATTTTATATGGGAAAATACAAAAGTGTGTGGGACAAAGGAATTCTGCATGTCCACAGATGCGCAGAATTCCCCCAGGCGTACATTTCATGTTTTGGTGGGCATATTTTCTTCTTATATTTGCTCTGAAGTAATTTTTCTGGCCACGCAAGCCCCATCTACCCAGAGATCTCTATTTCAGAACACTGAATGTATTAAATATCGGGGAGAGGGAGGCAGAGTAGCAGCTACTATGAACGGTAAATGGACAAAGGTTACAACAACATGGTAATTTAAAGAAATGTGCATTATCATTCTGCTATAACCCTTGTCTATTTATACCATAAAGACCTAATAATGTGTGGCCAATGTAACAAACAGCACCATCATTAACATGATGGTTTTAGAATAAATGGAGAATAATTTCCTTCTCATTATCTAGTTCTAATGTATTCGTTTTCTATATACAAGTCAAATTGTATGTGTTCATATACATGATACATGTAATTTATATCTACAAGGTCGTTACTGAATTGGAAGAGATTCAAAGTTGCAATTTATGTATAATTTTAAGTACCTGAATAAAAATAACAGTGGATGTAAAATTAAAGGTTTCAGGATATACACAGACTGGCTGCACATCAAGCAGGTTATAAAATAACTTCTGCTATTAATATATTCAGGACCTAAAAATGGAGATCAGTCCTGTGCTCTGCAAGCAGTGGAAGCTATGGCTCTGCTGCTGAACTCTTAGAGAACTGGATTATTAGTGAGGTTTTCAGGATGTGATGGAAAACAAAAATAAAAACCAACAGCATTTAGGAGTGACCAGAGAGCCTAATAGAGGCAGAGAAAAACCTGTAATTATTTTTCCAGAGGAATCACAGCACAAAATTCAAGATACTGAGGTGGAAAGCATTCTGCAGTCCTTATACGAAAGCAACTCCCATAGAGGTAATTTGAATTTCTGCATGAGTCAGGAGTGCAGGATTATGTCTGCAGTGATCAGAATCTAGTTTAGTTTGTAACTGGTACAGTGAGTGCAGGTACCTATAGCCTCACTATGGTTACAAAATTAAAGAATTTCTCCCAATATAATTAAAAGTTAATCAATTGTTTGCACACAAGCTCTCTTACTTTATTATTGCTTATGCCCACAACTGGGAATAGATGGGAGTGTAAAAGAGAGAAAATAAGGCATGCTCAACTTTAGCAGAACAAACATTTGGGAAAATGGTATAAAGTCACATGGTATAAATCAGAAGCAAAAAGACAGTGTATAAAGCCTTCATTTCCCTGAGTTGTGTAGCCAGTTAATATGACCCTGGGATAATCACGCTTTCAGTGAGTCCAAGTGACTCCCACTAGATCTTAAAACTATTTGCAGAAGACAAGATTTCCCTCCATTGTAGGTCCCACACTTACAGAATCTTACAAACTGCATTGTAAATAACTGTTGAATCACCAGGCATGCAAGCATATCCCACCTCTCCTTCCTTAATTCCCTCCCCCCTACTGTGGAAACTGAACAAGAAAGCAAGATTAAATTGTTCAGAAACACAACAGCTTTAATCCATAGCACCATGGTAAGAGGGACTTTGTTTACAGCTCAAAGAAGAACGATGGCATTTAGTAAAGAGATTATTTTCATAGAGTAGTTACTATGAGAAAGTACTACAGGAAGCAGCAGAGCCAGTTTTTGAAATATTAGAAAAGGTGTTTGCAGAAAGCAATATTTTGACATAAGTGATGACAGGAGACGCTTACTCAGCTTTGTATAGTGGAGCATGATTTTTTTTTGTTAGCATAAAACCTCAGTCACTTCTTTCCTATCCAGTCTTAAACCCATTTTTCATTAAATATGGAAGTAGTCATGCTCTGTCACACAGGGAGAACATTTTGAGTGGCAGCAAGACAGCTGTTGCAGATTTATTACATAAACTCTTCTATAAAAGGCTGCCTAACAGGCCAAGTTCTCAAACTCAACAATTAGTCCAGTCACATTAGAAAAAAAAATCCTGTGTCCCTTATGCACACAAGAAATGTCCACCTTGGCATGTAAAGCAGTGACCTATAATAGATTTGTATATTGAACAAATGTTGAGGGAAAAAAACAACAAGGCTGTAGAGCCTTATTTTAAGCCTTGCCATTAAATTGGATAATTGTGCTTATGTACTGATGCACATATGCAGAAGCACAGGCTCTCTTCTGTCGCTGGCACTCAGTGGAGAGAGATGAAGAAAAGAAAGGTCTCAAAGAAGTGGTACTAGCAATGAGAATTGTCTACAGTGCTGGAGTTCATTCTTCACTAAAAAAGAAGGGCCCCTCGTACAGTGGTCCTTAATCTAGCAAAATGCCCATTTATGACAATGGGAGTTGTACTTAGAGACAATAGAATTTGGCTTATAGTAGAGGTTAGGGGAGTTTCTCTATGAAGCATCCTGTTTCTCTATAAATAGGAGATGAAATTAGTCCTGGCCAAGAGTTACGACACAACAAAACTGTTTAAAACCTTATCCAATAAAGCTTTCAGAAACAACCAACTGCATTGACAAAAAAGTTAAAAAAAAAGGGCTGTGTTATTGTACTAACTGGCCAGATTCTTTCAATACTTGTGTTTTCTCCCTGCAGTGAGCTAATAAGACTGATATAGTAATGAGATATTAGAAAATGAATGTTACAGTAAGATGTGGACATAATTAGCAAGGGTGATTTGATTCCTGAATTGTCTCCAGCTTGGCGAAAAGCTACAGTTAGAGGAAATACTACCAGCCCTCCTCCCCCAAAACCAAAAAAAACCCTCTCACACAAATACTGAGATGAATCTGCATATTATTTAGTTTTCTGCAAAATTAAATTGACACTTAAAATGCTCATTAGACTTGACTGAAGCAATGCCTCTCTCTTTTTTAAATGGTTATTAAGAGATGTACTTTCCATTGCAGTCTTCCATGAGACCACAGGCTCCTCAAACGAAGAGAAACTCAGCAGACCAGTATTACATCTTCAGTTATTAAAAGCAACGGTTTACACTAAGTTTTACTACCATTAAAACGATCATTTGGAGAAAAATCCTGCACAGAATGTAACAATGTAGAATTTGGCTTTATATTCTTATGTACACTATCAATTTATATGAATCAAGTTCACATGACCACCATTAATACGTCTAATTCATACAAAGTGAGAGAGAAATGCACTGATTTACATAGGAAAATAAACCACTCCTTTGCAACTAAAAGGCCTAAAATTACTATTTAAAAAAACCCCCAGATTCTGAAGAATTCAACATAACCCAAAGAACTATGCTAATTTTGTGCACAAATATTTAGAATGCCCCTAGTTATGATCCCCTTTGACTAATGGTTCAGAGTATGAAGTCTAACATTTTACCAGTGTTTAGATGTGATAGGGCTAAATCTTGCAGTCCCTATGCAAACAAAATTCCTATTGAAGGTAGTGGGACTTCTGCCCTATGGAGGGCTGCACAATTTAATCCATAGTAACTGAGAAGGCAAATAAACCAAGTTAGACCAATCCATTTTAGGACTTTAACAAGCACTTCAGTTTAAATACTAGTGCTCTTTAGACAAATTTGGTACAGCAAGTTCGCCCGATTCACAGTTTTTGTACCAGTGTAACTACTTTGATTAGGAAAGTTATTTCCCAACCCCCACATAATTACACCAGTACAACCACCTCTAGAGGAGATGCATTAAAATTAGTGTAAAGGTGCCATATACCACTAACTGTTTCCCCTTCCCATGAGGGAAATATTTAAGCAGCTGTTCCTAAGGAACCATACAGTACAGTGTGATTCTATGGTCCCCAACACAAGCCATAATGGCTTAGTTTTCAAGTAGGCAATGAAAACAGACCCTGGTTAAGATTTTCAAAATAGTCCTGGGGATTTAGATATATCTTCCATTAAAATTAATACAAGATGTGGCTACATCTCAGACTGCTTTGAAAAACAACTCATAATCCAATATTAGCTCACGGAGTCATAAAAGATACAGCAAGAGACAGCGGACTCAAAATGGTAAAACTGTGCTAACTAGTCTATATATCTACACACACGTTTAACCTCACCTATGGAGTTGCTACTAACACATCCATAACATATGAAATAGATATAGACTTAAAATTCACACTTTCAAAAGATGAAAAGTTGAAGGAATCTTGTTGGGGTATATAAAGATTGCCATGAACTATAACTTACTTTATCTTCAGTGTTTCTTTTAAAGTGATGCTAATTTTCCATAAAGTTACAACTGATGAAAAGTGATCGGGTAATTATAAAGATAATACTAATGATGCACTTAAAATCGGTATAATTCAAGGAGGTACACAGCATGTCTGCTCTACTGTAAAAAACATTTAGCAAAGTTAGAATAAGTTATTGATTTTATTTGCATTGCAAAAAGAGCTACTGTAACAAACTGCAAATATTTAAGTGTTGCTAGGAAAAATGATTAATTTGTGTTTCACATTTGGGTTGTGTGTTGAGATTTATATAAATGTAGGAAGTTTAGCTGTTTTTTAGATACCGTATTACGTTTTTATAATAATCAAACCCAAATGAGCAGGAGTAAATTAAATTAATGTTTTGCTGAGAGAGTACAAAACCACTTACTTTGATTAACAATCAGTTACATAATTAAAGTGAAATGTGAACTGATAAGTTTTCCAACAGAGTAGCGGATAGCTATTCATACAGTAGTCTTCAAATAGATGGGAGTACAGAAATCCTAGTACAGACTGCCATTATGCATGAATCCAGAAAGGCTCATGGTTTCCAAGAGTTTAAAGAAAGCACTGTATGCATTTTCAGTTTTGTTCTTTATTCATATCTAAAGGGCAATTTTAAGAAGATTTTTTAAATGATTTCTGTGTACACAGATCAGCGCCCATTCTAGAGACGACACAGGAAATCCTTATTTAGCCACAAAACAGATGCAACATTTGGGAAATTTGCATTGCTCTTACCTAAGGGTACGTCTATACTCACGCGTCCTGTCGGAGGAGTCCAATTGATCTTCTGGGTTCGATTTATCGCGTCTTGTCTAGACGTGATAACTCGAACCAGGAAGTGCTCCCACGTCGACGCTTGTAATCCTGCTCGACGAACGGAGTAGGCGGAGTCGACGGGGGAGCCTGCGCGCCGCGTGTGGACCCCGGGTAAGTACCTTTTCATTCGAACTAAGATAGTTCGACTTCAGCTACGTTATTCACGTAGCTGAAGTTGCATATCTTAGTTCGAATTGGGGGGTTAGTGTAGACCAGCCCTAAGAACCCTTAACAATAGCATGCTTAGAATCTGAAGTATAGAAACCACATGTAGAAGAGACAGGATAGTTTCATCTCCATGACCTATTCAGTCCTTAGCCTCTCTGCTGAGACTGATAGCGATGGAGTCAATTATGATGGTGAGCTGCGTGAAGTAGACAAAGATGACCACAAGGAACTGGACTGAGAACCCTAGCTCACGAACTACCCTAAGCATCAGACATCCACTTTCAGGTTCAAGAGATTTAGGGTAAATCTGAACCAATGACAGATGATAGCTTGCAAAAAACACTACCAAGCCTCAAGCCAACGCCAAAGTAGTGTTTTTGGATTAAACAGGAAAAGTAAAGGGTACACCTCATTCCAGGGTTATTTTTCTGCTCTTTTCAGAAAATGAAGTTACATGGGAGTTGTAAAACATATATGCAGAAGCAGGTGCTTGTGCACTGGGAACAGGAAACAGCATTTCCAACTGGAAGTAATTCTTACTGGTCTGTCTTCCAAGCTGTTAAACTCATGCATTTGGCAGTAATGCTATTTGCCAACTGGGGAGCCCCACAGCACACTGCTGATTCACAACTCATGGCCTACCAGTGGCTAGCCTCTAAGAAAGCTGATGCAAGACACCTCATCTGCTTAATCCAGGCCATTTATCTTAGTAACTTCTCTGACTCTACTGTATTTTATTAAAGAACACTTCCTTACATCCCCCCCCACCCCCCGCTCCAAGACAGGAAGCAACAGCATTACAATTATATTTAAAATAAGCGAAGTCCTAAAATGGTTACTTCCTAATGAAATTGTACTTGCTGGCATTAACAGACCAATCATATTTCTAAGACTAGTTTTCAATAAGGTGTCTATACAATTTTAATTTTGTTCCCTTGGGGATCCATACTGTACACTCAATGAGGCAGGAGTCCTGTGGAGAAAACAGTATGATCGTGTAATTAAAAACTATCAAAATGTTTCAAGTGCTTGACTTTGCAACCTAATTAATGTTCTTTTAAACAGTTTTTACATTTAATTTTCTAGTTTTTACAAGGAAATTATATCTATATCTAGATATACACACACACCCCACCATACAATTGTAACAATTCTCTCCATTGCACATAATTAGGGTTTGAACCCTGAACCTTCAGCAAAAAATTCTACCACTTGAGCTACAGGAATAACTACATTGGCCGGCAACAGCAGAAGGCAGTTAACAAGGAGTTGCGGGTATAGCAGCCTGACTGACTCTTTCTCCAGTGGGGTTCAGGCTCCTACTCCAAGTGATGCTGGGGCTGAGGGAGGTGGAGGGAATGGTTTGCTGTAGCCATGTGCTGGGTTGGGAGCGAAGAACCTGGTCTTGCTCTCACTCTCCTTCCTCTTCCTTCTCCAGCTAAGTTTCCAGCTTAGTATGTGGTTTGTCCGTTGATGCTGCCTTGGTAGTGGAGGGTGCTTGGCTTTAGAAGGTTCACATTCACTTATTTTGACAGCTTGCCATGCCACGTGAGGGAAAAAGAATGGTGATTTTTTCAAACAGATTAGATTTTAGTAACACCTGAACAGCATGCCTTGGGACAAATAAAAGACCTAACGCCATAGCTGAATTTCAAAGGTCTGCTGCAAACAATGGAGGTGCAAGAGATTTTCAAAAATGGCATAAACCCCCCCAAACCTCTTATAATGGACAGCGTTAGGCAACCTGAAAACGAGGAGTTGGCAGCAACTCCTCTCTTGTCTATGCCAAGGAAGACTTTCTCTCAACACTATACTACAGCTCAGCATGCTCCCCCCCTATGGATATATTCTTCAATGTGGTAACCATCTTTTTAGTCTTCCTAAGGGCTTGTCTTCACTACCCACCGGATCGGCGGGGAGCAATCGATCTATTGGGGATCGATTTATCGCATCTCATTTAGACGCGCTTAATCGATCCCCA
Source organism: Chelydra serpentina (assembly GCA_037349315.1). Taxonomy (NCBI): domain Eukaryota; kingdom Metazoa; phylum Chordata; order Testudines; family Chelydridae; genus Chelydra; species Chelydra serpentina. The sequence goes on from JBAIAC010000051.1 coordinate 9,650,677, forward strand.
AACGCGCTCCTCGTCGACTCCGGAAATCCATCTCCATGAAAGGCGGAAGCGGAGTCGACGGGGGAGCGGCAGCGATCGACTCGCCGCTGTTCTCACGGCCAGGTAAGCCGATTACATTACGCCGACTTCAGCTACATTATTCACGTAGCTGAAGTTGCGTATCGTAGATCGACCCCCCCCCCCCCCCAGTGTAGCCCAGGGCTAAGTAACAGAATGGTATAATAATTTTAGAGCTGGAGACTTCACTACTGTTTTCAACTCTGAACTGGCTCCATGCATCTGAAGAAGTGGGTTTTTTACCCACGAAAGCTTATGCCCAAATAAATGTGTTAGTCTTTAAGGTGCCACCAGACTCCTAATTTCAGTGCTGGGATCCTTATACCTTCCATACCCAACATATGCGCTATGAAACTTAGATCCCAATCCTTCTTCACTGACATCACTAGTGTCTACAAAGTTCTCTGAGATCTTCCAGGGAAGAGCACCATGGCAGCACACAATGATATAAAGGAATGGAGTGTCTTCTGCTATTGAAATCTCTCAGAAATTCTTATCTATGATGCAAAATATCCCTTCTAAAATAAGGGTACCTAGCTGAAAAATGTAATGTCTGACATATTCATAGGTAACACACACACAAAAGTCACATAAGTACTATCCAGAGCAGAACAAACTTCCTGATTACTTCAAATATGACTTTTCTGAACAAATCTGTGGTATTTTCCCTAGGGAAACTGGCTAAAAATTAATTACTAAGAATTGAATCTTTGCATACCAAAGATACATTATGATAAATCTTGTTCTAGTGTAGATGTTTAAGCACAAGTTTAAATCAAGTCATTTAATATCTGAAAATTGTCACTTGACATTGACATGGTATGTTTCCCCTGTCATAATGCTACAGTATATCAAAGCGTAGAAATCACTGTCCTTTACACTTTACTTTTCCTGTCATATGGCTAATCTAGTGAGTAGTCAACAATTTCACTGATGTGGACAGTTTAGCCCTGAATCTTGAAGCTGTAAATTATTTAATCAACAACCGGCCATCTCTCTATCCCAGCAGATCTTGGCAGTTGTTAAAATGGATTGCGTTTTGTGAAAGAGAAACAAATTACAACCCCGGCCCCCCAAACAAATAATGATTATGTTTCATTCACAACTCAATACTGATTAAAGGTCAGTACTTTTGTCCATCATACATTCAGATGCTGATTTTTAAGTCTGATGGAAATAATTTTGGAATGGAAATTACTGGCTAAAATGTGAATTTTTATTTTTACATTACTATACTATACTGCAATAGTTTGCTTCTAAATGTTGTTTAACTCATTACTGTTGCCTTGGCAACATGCAATTACCTTAATTGGCAACAAAATAAAAACATTCACTCCATACCATATTTACTGCTATGTTTTTGTTCTTTTAAATAACTGTTTATCATATTATTTTTGAGATATTTATTCATGATCAAGATAAATAAATATATAGGGATGTTATTTTAGCTACATGTTTAAAGTTAAACTGCAGCTTTCAATAAAGATGCAATTAGTATTTTAACATCAAATGATCACTACTTTAACACTGAAGTTTAGAAGATTATTTGCTAAATATCAGTGTTATATCTCCCCTTACAAAAATGTTTCTACTTCTACTATAAACGAAGTTATCAATGTTGATATGTAATCTAAGTAGATTGTGTTACAACTTGATGAACTGGACTGTTGTAACATAGTAATTTAAGAACAAATAAAAGTGAATCTGTTCACAGGAGGGTTCTTCTTTCAAATAAAATCCCAAACAGATTATTAGGAATGTGTTTGTCTTAGAAGTTTATAAAATAATGAAAAGAAAAAACAAAAACATATTGCCAGATTCCAGGCCAGAAATCCCAGATTTTCTTTCATACACAAACTGAAATCCATTCCACATGTTCTAGGGCCCTGTATGGTCCAGCTACATGTAATTCTGACAGCTTTCAGATGGCTGTAAAACTGCTCCAGGAAATAGGAGCCACAAAACCATCCACTTATGCCAGGTGGTGGCTTCTATCTCAGCTGCAAATATGTTTATTCTTCTTTGACTACACCTCTAAAAATCACAACAACCAGAGCTAGTAATTAAGACCACAATCAGATTATTTAATCCGTAGGAGTATGTCAGGAGACAGCTCACATAAAAGACGCCATATATATTTTTATACATAAAGTCGTACTGAATTACACCCACCATAAGACAAACTGAAGGCAAGGAGCAATCATACCCAGAAGAAGAAGATAGAAGGGTTGTTTCTCATCCTGTACTAATGATAACACCGAGGCGACATGGAAGGTCAGATTATTTCAATGGAGTGTTCTCTGGAGTGGGCGGGGGAAAGATGAGAAATCTGAAGCCTTCTGACTACACAACACCCCACGATTGTATGTGTAACACACACAAGACACCCCCCCCCCTTACCAGGAAACACCCCAGAGAAAGACGAAGCATTTCACACCCCTTCCCCTTTGCGGTCTCTCGCAATTGCAGGGCTCCCGGCGTGTCTGGTGCCCAGGGATTGGGGCGAGGCCGGAGCAGAGCCCCAGCGGTCCGGACCTAGCACCCAGCGCCCCCCCACGCAGACCCCAGGGGGCACCAGCCGCCCCCCCCTCCAGGGAGCGGGGGGGGAGGGGGGGTGACCGCGCAGAGCGGTGGGGCTGCGGGGCAGGGCCGGCAAAGGACATTTGAGCCGCTGGAGCCGAGCGCCGGCCCCCGGAAAATGGCGGCCGCTGGAGCCCAGCCCTGGGCAGCGAGCGCCGGGCCCCGCGGCCGCCCCTCACCTTTGAATTTGAGCTCGTGCTGCGGTTCGAGGCTCAGGACCTGCTCCACTTTCGCCATGTTCCGCGGCGGCGGCACCGGGAGGGGGGGAGCAGCTGGGACGCGCCCGGCGGGTTTAATAACCCCCGAGCCGCGGGTAACCGGCGGGCGGGAGGGGAGCAGCGGCGGCGCCTCTAGGCGGGGTGGGGGCGTCAGGCGGCGGCTGCGCGGCGAGGAGGCTCCCGGCTGGCACACGCTCCCCTCGCAGGGACCCGAGCCGGCGCGGTGGGGGCGGGGAAGGGGGCGGGGATAATGCAGCACGGAGGGGCCCAGAGAGAGGCTGCCGCTGACGTCGCCCTCCGGCCGGCACAGCAAACAGCCTCCGCGCGCGGCGCAGAGCGGCCCGGGGCAGGGGGGCTGGGGCGGGGCGCGGAAGCAAGGCAGGAACAGGGTGCGGCGGGGAGCGCGCAAAGGAGAGGGGGGCGCAAGGCAGGGCGCAGCAGCGCGGGTCAAGGAGAGGGGGCGGGCAAGGCAGGGCGCAGCAGCGCGGGGCTAGGAGAGGGAGCGCGCAAGGCAGGGCACAGCAGCGGGGGCAAGGAGAGGGGGGCGCAAGGCAGGGCACAGCAGTGCGGGGCTAGGAGAGGGGGCGCGCAAGGCAGGGCACAGCAGCGGGGGCAAGGAGAGGGGGCGGGCAAGGCAGGGCGCAGCAGCGCGGGTCAAGGAGAGGGGGCGCGCAAGGCAGGGCGCAGCAGCGCGGGGCTAGGAGAGGGAGCGCGCAAGGCAGGGCGCAGCAGCGCGGGGCTAGGAGAGGGGGCGCGCAAGGCAGGGCGCAGCAGCGGGGGCAAGGAGAGGGGGGCGCAAGGCAGGGCACAGCAGTGCGGGGCTAGGAGAGGGGGCGCGCAAGGCAGGGCGCAGCAGCGGGGGGTATAGGAGAGGGAGCGCGCAAGGCAGGGCGCAGCAGCGGGGGCAAGGAGAGGGGGGCGCAAGGCAGGGCGCAGCAGCGGGGGCAAGGAGAGGGGGGCGCAAGGCAGGGCGCAGCAGCGGGGGGTATAGGAGAGGGGGCGCGCAAGGCAGGGTGCAGCGCGGGGTTAGGAGAGGGGGCGCGCAAGGCAGGGCACAGCAGCGCGGGTCAGGGAGAGGGGGCGCGCAAGGCAGGGTGCAGCAGCGCGGGTCAGGGAGAGGGGGCGCGCAAGGCAGGGTGCAGCGCGGGGTTAGGAGAGGGGGCGCGCAAGGCAGGGCGCAGCAGCGGGGGGTATAGGAGAGGGGGCGCGCAAGGCAGGGCACAGCAGCGGGGGCAAGGAGAGGGGGGCGCAAGGCAGGGCGCAGCAGCGGGGGGTATAGGAGAGGGAGCGCGCAAGGCAGGGCGCAGCAGCGGGGGGTATAGGAGAGGGAGCGCGCAAGGCAGGGCGCAGCAGCGCGGGTCAGGGAGAGGGGGCGCGCAAGGCAGGGTGCAGCAGCGGGGGCAAGGAGAGGGGGTGCGCAAGGCAGGGCACAGCAGCGCGGGGCTAGGAGAGGGAGCGCGCAAGGCAGGGCACAGCAGCGGGGGCAAGGAGAGGGGGGCGCAAGGCAGGGCGCAGCAGCGGGGGGTATAGGAGAGGGAGCGCGCAAGGCAGGGCGCAGCAGCGGGGGGTATAGGAGAGGGGGCGCGCAAGGCAGGGTGCAGCAGCGGGGAGTATAGGAGAGGGAGCGCGCAAGGCAGGGTGCAGCGCGGGGTTAGGAGAGGGGGGCGCAAGGCAGGGCGCAGCAGCGGGGGCAAGGAGAGGGGGGCGCAAGGCAGGGCGCAGCAGCGGGGGGTATAGGAGAGGGAGCGCGCAAGGCAGGGCGCAGCAGCGGGGGCAAGGAGAGGGGGCGCGCAAGGCAGGGTGCAGCGCGGGGTTAGGAGAGGGAGCGCGCAAGGCAGTGATTTCCCTACACCCCCCCCCCAGGGGGTACACCCCCCCTGAATTTTCCCAACCCCCCCCCCCAGTTTTGTGAACTAGTTACATGCAGTGTTGCCAATTTAGTGATTGTTTGGGAATTTGAATTTAAATTGAAACATTAATACACACTTTAAAAGCATATAATGTATATGATAAAATATGTGTACCTGAAAATGTAGAATAGATTTGAAAAGTATGAACACAGACTAGCTTCCTTATATGGCTTTTGTTTTTTGTGACTGTCAGTGCATTCATTTCGGTGATGTTGGCTAACCTAATAATTTAAAATGATGATTTGTAAGCAAAGTCTAAATGAGTTTTCCCTGACAGCTAGTGATGAGCTGGGAACTGGGGGGAAAGGCTTCAGGACCAGATTGTATTTACATTCACACTTAATCTACCTAGGTATCCAGCAAACAGAGCTGTGTTGCCCAAGTGATAGATTTTGGCTGGGGTTGGGTTACAAATCACTTGAATGCTTGAATGGGGGTAATGAAATGTTGTTGTTTTTATTGTACGAGTAAAGGGCAGTAGAACTGTCCTTAGCCTGTGCTGATTGAGGGCATCAAGAGAGAGGGTGGGGACAGGTGTTTTGCTTTATGGTCTGCCTGAGTCACAAGTACTATTTGACCTGCGCCTCTCCACTGTTTAAAAACAGAGCTGATTAGGCTTCATAGAGAGACTTTTGGTTTGTTAAGTGACCACTAGAGCGGAAATCTCTGATAATCAGGTCTAAGTGCTTAGACCTGCTGTGGGACAGTGTTTCTATGGAAGAGATGCCCCAGTCTGCACTAGCACCAAGGTTTCCCCCACCCCGAAGATCTGAAATCATTGAGAGTTGGGTGGAACCGCGAGAGACCGACTCACAGAGGTCACAATGGCAGGTGGCAGCAGAAGGTGACAGTGTAGGGCTATTGGGGCAGAGCAATAGAGTGAACGGTGGCATGACAAACTACAGCGGCCAGGAGCATTGGACTTAGGGTGACCAGATGTCCTGATTTTATAGGGACAGTCCCGATTTTTGGGTCTTTTTCGTATATAGGCTCCTATTACTCCCCACCCACTGTCCCGATTTTTCACACTTGCTTTCTGATCACCCTAATTGGACTATGTTTTAGTGACCTTTCTCCAGAAGCTATATTTGTGACTGGGAAAGTTATATAAATATATGTTTCCTAGTAGGCCAAGATTTTAAAAATGCATTATTTGCCAAGATCATTATCTCACATCATCGCTATCTCAAGAGGTCATTATCTTGGGGAGTTTCTGTACTAACCTTTTTTATTATTATAATTTTTTATGTAAGAATGGCTATATTGGGTCAGATCAATGGTCCATCTATCCCAGTATCCTGTCTTCCAACAGTGACTGTTCCAGGTGTTTCAGAGGGAATGAACAGAACAGGGGACCATTGATTGATCCATCCCCTGTCGTCCACTCCCAGCTTCTGGTCAACAGAGGCTAGGGACATTCAGATCATGATGTTGCATCCCTGCCCGTCCTGGCTAATAGCCACTGATGGACCAATCTTCCATGAACTTATCTAGTTCTTTTTTGAACCCTGTTATAATTTTGGCCTTCACAACATCCCTGGCAAAAAGTTCCATGGGTGACTGTGCGTTGTGTGAAGAAATACTTCCTTTAAAACTTTGTTTTAAACTTACTGCCTATTAATTTCATTGGGTGACCCCTGGTTCTTGTGTTAAGTGAAGGGATAAATAACACTTCCTTATTCATTTTCTCCTCACCAATCAAGATTTTATAAGACTCTATCATATCCACTCTTAGTCATCTCTTTTCGAAGCTGCTCCATACCCCTAATCATTTTTGTTGCCCTTCTCTGTACCTTTTTCAATTCCAATATATCTTTTTTGAGATGGTGTGACCAGAACTACACGCAGTATTTAAGATGTGGGCTTGTCATGGATTTATATAGTAAAAGTGGAGGAGCTTGGTTTGCCCACTGACAACCTAAGCCAATACTGACAACCTATACGAAAAGACTGCAAAACACCATGCTTCTGGACTGCATCAACATGCAGAAAGCCTTATAAGCCAGTCACTGTCAAAGCCAATTTTAGAAGAACTTAATGAGGCTGTTAAGAATGCTGGAGACACAACTCAGTTTATGTGAACCAACATGGCTATTGCATCATACTTTCTATTTAAGCAAGAGATACCACACACTACAAACTAGAGGCCTATGTTAAGTGCATTGTCACTTGTTAATCCTGAAGTTGGACACTGGTTCCGAACAAGACTGGTAAATGCTCACTATCTTTCTGCAAAAAACTCAGCTGACTCTCTTGAAACATGTGGTGCAACAGTGAAAGACTCAGGAGTTGAAAAAGTGAAGAATTCTCTCACTATATTCAAAATATGTGCATACATGGCTGACAAATGCACCAATGCAAATAGGCATCAAGTATTAAGTTATTACGTATGTTATCTTGATGTCCGTGGTAGGCCAGTAGATGCATTCTAGATGTTCAGTTATAGAAGACACATCAGCTGCATCTGTGACATCTTAGAAGAGTTAAATGCTTGTACACTGAACCCCAAACAGATGGCTGCTTGTGCATTTGATGGAGCTACAAACTTCTCTGGAAGACATAGTGGAGTACAAGCTTTGCTCAGAGAAAAGTGTAACCCTAATTTCTCCTGTACACACTGTAGAGGCCATCTACTCCTAGCACTGGTACAAGCTGCAGAATCTTCAAAAGACATTAAAAAGCCACAAATTTAATGGGTGTTTTATACTCTTTTTTTTTTCAGCAAGAGTCCAAAAGGACTGAACATTTTGGAAACAAATAGAAGATACACTGGGATTGAAGTTCAAATGGGTCCAACCTGGGAAAACCTGCTGGCTTTCTCATGAGTAATTCTTGGCAGTTGTCTTAAAATTACTGCAATCGTTATTACTGGCTTTAGAAAGTATCCACCAAGATAGGACAGATTTAAGTAGTGAGGCTGGTGAACTACTTTTGTTACTAAGTTCAGAGAAGACTATCGCCATTCTCTCTCTTGTAAGTCTACTGTTGAAACCACTTGGGTCATTAAACAATGTAATCCAGGCATCTGCTACAACAGTAGTAGATATTTGTCCAGAAATAGAAGCTATCCTTGGATCAGTCAGAGATATCCATTGAAAATGTACTGGAAGAAGCAAAGACTTCAGTCCAGAAGTTGACTAATGAAGGTACTAATATTGACTCCATAAGTGAAGAGGACAAGAAGTGTTTGTTAAGCCACCTGAAAAAGTACAAAGACTTGATTCTTACAAATCTACAATAGAGATTTCTGGATTCTATTCAACCTCCACATAGCTTTTACAGATGCCTGTCTTATAAAACACCTACAGTTGAGTGGAGTGAGGCACTACCAGCAATGGGGCAGCTATGTGATCAGGGCAGAATAGAGAATTTTGAACCCAGAGTGGAATATCATACGATGAACGAATGAAGATTTAACTTCAACTTCTTTATCATCACTAGTGGTTTGACCCAGTCTTTGTGCTATGTTTCCTGCCATAAAAGTAGGAATTCATCTCTTGCTAATCCCAGTCACAACAGCTACAGCTGAACATAATTTTTCTTCATTGAATAGAATTTTGTGTTCTGAAAGAAGTCGCCTTCTGCCTGATCATGGGCATATCATGAAGGACTGGAAGTAACAGACACACAAGAAGACACCAAGGAGTGCAAAATTACAACAAGAAACCAAGACTGATGTACATGTAGTGCTTCATAGTAGGCTTGAATAGCCAACTTTAATTTTTGTGATGCTTTTAAAACATGAGTTAAATCTAATAAAATGGTCGTGAAACATTTTTCAGTTTTTACTATAGTGCCATACAGCCCACTTTTGCCCTCACGGTCTCAGCCCTCATCGGCCCTCACTCCCCCCCTGAATATTTCAACACCCCCCCTAATTTCAATTCCTGGGGAAGACACTGGCGCAAGGCAGGGCGCAGCAGCGCGGGGCTAGGAGAGGGAGCGCGCAAGGCAGGGCGCAGCACCGCGGGGCTAGGAGAGGGAGCGCGCAAGGCAGGGCGCAGCAGCGGGGGGCTAGGAGAGGGAGCGCGCAAGGCAGGGCACAGCAGCGCGGGGCTAGGAGAGGGAGCGCGCAAGGCAGGGCACAGCAGCGCGGGTCAAGGAGAGGGGGCGCGCAAGGCAGGGCACAGCAGCGGGGGCTAGGAGAGGGAGCGCGCAAGGCAGGGCGCAGCAGCGCGGGGCTAGGAGAGGGAGCGCGCAAGGCAGGGCGCAGCACCGCGGGGCTAGGAGAGGGAGCGCGCAAGGCAGGGTGCAGCGCGGGGTTAGGAGAGGGGGCGCGCAAGGCAGGGCACAGCAGCGGGGGGTATAGGAGAGGGGGCGCGCAAGGCAGGGTGCAGCGCGGGGTTAGGAGAGGGGGCGCGCAAGGCAGGGTGCAGCAGCGGGGGGTATAGGAGAGGGGGCGCGCAAGGCAGGGTGCAGCGCGGGGTTAGGAGAGGGGGCGCGCAAGGCAGGGCACAGCAGCGGGGGGTATAGGAGAGGGGGCGCGCAAGGCAGGGTGCAGCGCGGGGTTAGGAGAGGGGGCGCGCAAGGCAGGGCGCAGCAGCGGGGGGCTAGGAGAGGGAGCGCGCAAGGCAGGGCACAGCAGCGGGGGGCTAGGAGAGGGAGCGCGCAAGGCAGGGTGCAGCGCGGGGTTAGGAGAGGGGGCGCGCAAGGCAGGGCGCAGCACCGCGGGGCTAGGAGAGGGAGCGCGCAAGGCAGGGTGCAGCGCGGGGTTAGGAGAGGGGGCGCGCAAGGCAGGGCGCAGCAGCGCGGGTCAAGGAGAGGGAGCGCGCAAGGCAGGGCACAGCAGCGGGGGGCTAGGAGAGGGGGCGCGCAAGGCAGGGCACAGCAGCGGGGGCAAGGAGAGGGGGGCGCAAGGCAGGGCACAGCAGCGCGGGGCTAGGAGAGGGAGCGCGCAAGGCAGGGCGCAGCAGCGCGGGGCTAGGAGAGGGAGCGTGCAAGGCAGGGCGCAGCAGCACGGGGCTAGGAGAGGGAGCGTGCAAGGCAGGGCGCAGCAGCGCGGGCTAGGAGAGGGGGCGCGCAAGGCAGGGCACAGCAGCGGGGGGCAAGGAGAGGGGGCGCACTAGGTCGGGCTAGGGCGCTGCATGGAGGGAGAACCCAGGGCCGGATTAACTCTCCTGTGGGCTATTAGACTTTGCGGGCCCCGTGAACAAGTCTTTTTCCAAATTTAAAACAAAATGATCACAATTATGGCATCAAGGCTGTTAACACTGTACTAAACTTGCCTTTTAATTAACATAGAGCTGCTTTGTGGTTATACTTCAGTCTTAAAACATGTAGAATATAGTCAAATTAGTTCAAACTAGCCCATTTCTTACCTTAGAACAACTATTATATTAGTTTCTTTCTGGGAGGGTGTTTGGGTGTGGGGGGGGGGGGGCTTCAGGCTGTGGCAGAGTGTGGGGGTGCAGGAGCGGGTGAGGGGTGTGGGCTCTGGGAGGGAGTTTGGGTGAAGGAGGGGACTCCAGGCTGGGGCAGAGTGGTGGGGACTGGGGTGCAGGAGAGGGTGAGGGGTGTGGGCTCTGGGAGGGTGTTTGGGTGCATGGGGGGACTCCAGGCTGGGGCAGAGTGGTGGGGTTCAGGAGAGGGTGATGGGTGTGGGCTCTGGGAGGGAGTTTGGGTGAAGGAGGGGACTCCAGGCTGGGGCAGAGTGGTGGGGACTGGGGTACAGGAGAGGGTGAGGGGTGTGGGCTCTGGGAGGGCGTTTGGGTGCATGGGGGGACTCCAGGCTGGGACAGAGTGGTGGGGACTGGGGTGCAGGAGAGGGTGAGGGGTGTGGGCTCTGGGAGGGCGTTTGGGTACATGGGGGGGACTCCAGGCTGGGGCAGAGTGGTGGGGTGCAGGAGACGGTGAGGGGTGTGGGCTCTGGGAGGGAGTTTGGGTGGAGGAGGGGACTCCAGGCTGGGGCAGAGTGGTGGGGTGCAGGAGAGGGTGAGGGCAGTGGGATCTGGGAGGGAGTTTGGGTGCATGAGGGGGCTCCAGGGTGGGGCAGAGTGTTGGGGTGCCGACGAAGGTGATGGGTGTGGGCTCTGGGAGGGAGTTTGGTGCAGGAGGGGATTCTGACCTGGGCCAGGGGGTTGGGGCACAGGAGGGGGTGCGAGGTGCAGTCTCCAGCTGGGAAGTGCTTACCCCAGGTGGCTTCTGGCTGGCGACCAGCCTGCCATAGCCCCAAGCTGTTCCTGGAAGCGGCCAACTGCTGCCATGTCTCTGCGCCTTCCTGGGGGAAGGGGGATAGCGTGTCTCCATGTACTGTCCGCGCCCGCAAATGCTGCCCCCACAGCTCCCATTGCCTGGTTCCTGGCCAATGGGAGTTGCGGGGACTGTGCTGGGGACGGGGGCAGTGCGTGGAGCCTCCTCCCCCACCCCACCCGCCAGGGGTTGCAGAGATGTGCCAGCAGCTGGCCGCTTCTGTGAGTGGCGTGGGCCACGGTATGCAGGCAGCCTGCCTGAGCCCTGCTGCGCCGCTGGACTTTTAGCAGTCCGGAGATCATGATCGACTGGCAAGAGGCTCCAGGATCGACCAGTCGATCGTGATGGATGGGTTGCTAACCACTGAATTGTATATAGTTATGGATTTATTTTTACAGGGGCCCCCTTTAGCCCGAGGCCCTGGACTGCCGCCTTTAAAGCCCCTGCGTTAATCCGCCCCTGGAGAAGGGGAACATGTAAGGCAGGGCCAGGTCATCTTAGGGTGACCAGATTAAAGGAACAAAATATTGGGACACATGGGGCAGCGCCGAGCTGCCGAAGCAAAAAAAGAATAAAAAAGAAAAAGAAAAAAACAGCCGCCGGAGCAGCCGAAGCAAAAAAAAAGAAGCAGAAGCTGCAATATCGGGACAATTAGCGTCCCAAGTGTACATTGGTCAGGACACGGGACAAATGTCTAAATATCGGGACGTCTGGTCATCATAGCTCAGCTCCACACTGAGCAGGTGGTGGGGGGAGGGCAGGAGAGTGCAGAGCCAGAGCAGAGTGCGTGCCAGACTGAGTGCATTGCTTGGGAGGAGCACGTTGTGAAGGCAACAGGTGATTTTGGTGGGCCCAGGGCTAGGCTGGGCTGGCTAGAGCCCCAGGGCTGGATTCTGCCACCCTTATTCCTGTAGCTCTCTCTGCAAGCAGCCCCATGTATTTAAATTGATGAACTACTTGGAAAGTGCTACTTAGTAGCAGTAAGTTTGCCAAATTCTGGTTCTGAGAGCACTGGCCAGTGGCTGGTCTTGTCTGGTTATGGGGTTGGGATGGTGCAGACCACAGGACTAGTGCATGTGCCAGATGGTTACAGATCCTGGGAATATTGATATGATGCAGTAGTAGAGATACATAGTTTAAGGTGGTATTTAGATAGGTGCATTATTTAACAGTCTGGGAGCGGTGTGGAATAGGCTAGACATACATCCTGGGAATATCACAGCTCAGGATGGGTTCAGTCTGCGTGAAGCAGGTGCTGGACTCTACATATACCTTGAGAATAGTCTTCAGGGCAGTGTGTGGGAACTGTGCAGAGCTAGATCCTGGCCAGGGATAATGTGAAATGCCTGAGTATATCACATAGCAGGTTGGGTGCAGAGCCTAGGTAAAGCATGCAGCAGGCTGAGAGCACAGTCTTTGAATAGCACGTGCAGAACTTGGGTGCAGCCTGAAGCAGGGAATTCTGGTTAGATACAAGAACTAGTCTTCCACATGGCCAAGAGTATTTATTCTGTATTGTAGGATGTTCACTTGCCTCTAGAAATAGCTCCAAAAATTTAGTCTTAAAAAGGAAAAGGCCCAGCAAATAACAAGCAGTACGTAAATGACTTATGAAAATGGGGTGGGGGGATTCCCATTTGCAGGAATGAGAAAATCTTGAGGCAGGTTGACTTTTAAAAGGAGTGGCTGTTGAAGGTGCGTAAGCATTTGCTGTGTTAAAGTCCCAATTAACTGGATTAATAGGCAGGAAAAGGTGATACTCATTTTCCCCAATGCTCTGCAATTATCACGTTGATACAAACTCCATCTGTTTAGTATGTAAAATAGAAATGTATATAATATGAATACTTTCACCCAAACACATGCAAATAATGTATTCAGAACTAAGAGGACCTGAGGTTTGCATTGACAAGGTCTAGTCTTTGGCAACATGAGCAATAGGGAATGATTGATGGTAAATTTGCATCACTAAGTGGAATGGTTATATTATCATCTGCACCCCAAAGAAGTCTGTACAAGTACACGTCTGCAGTATTTATACCACATATTAACACTTCAGCTGTTCTTGTCCATATTTGTTGCTGCGTTTCAGCTGCTCTGACCTGGTCTCTCTCTGGATACTCAGAACCTGTTCCATATTTGTTTGCTATGGGGCATCTTTGATCTTGGTTTTAAAAAAAAAATATTATAGCATTTAATTTTCCATAGTGTATAGCTGTGACAATTGGTTATGGGCAAAACTGACATGCACCATTGAAGTCGGAGTTTTACCACTGAGTTTAATGGGAAGTAGTATTGTGCCCAAATTCTTTTTCTATATCGGAGGAAAAATGGTCAAATAATGCCACAAGGTGAATTGCAGGTGGGTTGTTTTTCTTCTTCTTCTGTGCCTGGGATGTCCCTCACTTCCATTCTACTGGCCTGGAATCAGGGACACTCTGGCCACCTATTACTGCCCTTTGTCAGGTTCTAATATACTGCATCACCATAAAACAAAATTATCAAGCAACATTTGTTCAGATTTGAAATAAGGGGACATTTCATATGTTTATTGCTCCAGAAAGTACAGAACTTCTTTAGGCTACTCATTCTCCATTTTATAATTTTATGATGCTCTGAAGTTTGCCTTCTACAGTTCTGATAACCTCTTATGTTGTTTTGTTTATTTTCATGAAAGATTGACCCCATTAAGCTGGGCATCAATCCATAACCATAAAGAGCAATCAGTAGAAAACTTGCAGACAGGTACAAAGCTTGGTTTTAATCAAATATCAGGATTCAGAGCAGGTCAGAGGAAAATCTTGGACTTCCAAGTGTCCTAAAGATTCTGTATAGAAAAAATATATTTACCCAAAGTAAATAAATAAGCATTCAATAAGCTGCTTAAACCATTTTAAAGATCTTGTGCCCGAGGAGCCAAGGATGTGTAAAAACATTTGGAGATACAAAAGATTTGTAGAGTTGCATTATTCTACTGAGTGCAAAGTGACTGGCATCTTCCAACCTGACTCAAATTCTTGGTTTTGGAGGGCTCACCTATGTTTGCCTCCAGGACGAACTGTTTAAGCATGTAAAAATTCTAGTCATGAAAGTGAAAATTATGAACCTAATGAACATAGTTTGTCAGGCTTTTGTTACAAGTGATTAATGTGTGTATATTTAGCACTGTAGGAATCAAATTTGCAGAGTTGGGCCAAAACCACCTACAGACTCAACTGAATTTTTTAACAATCCAGTAATGGTGGGACTATATGGTAATTTGTTGCCCAGGCAGATTGTGGCAAATGGTTAATGGGCAGGGGGGGGGGGTATTATGGATGAGTACCCTTATCTGACTATAAACTCCTTCTGGAGCTGTGTGTTGAAATTATTTCTGTAGAAGCTTCTAATCTAACTAATAAAACTGTTTACCTTAAACGGTGAGTTAGACTTGGTCTGCATTGGGGAAGCTGCATCTGCACAAGTTGTGTGCACAAATCAGGCAGTTTGCATAGTTATCTAACTTCCAGGTGCAAAAATGTGGTTTTGGGGGTATACTATTTTGTTGCCAGTACGTTCATATTCAACACATTTGGCTCTAGCTGTACATTTTCCCAAGCACAATAATTGGTTATGCAAGCACATGGACATCTTTGAAAACAATACACATGGCCAAAGAAATACCTTAAATGATGGCAGGAGGACTGTAGCTGAGCATTATGCATTAAACAAGTTTTTCTATTGCTCCTGTGGCAAAGACATACCAGTATCTATTTCCCAAGTCGACTGCAACCCCGCTCCTTGACAGAAAGATGGTGAAGTATATTTTCTGACAGTGCTATTTCACTTTGTTTCAGAAAATATTGTTTTATCATTAATAAGACTTTTTTTCTCCAAAATTTCTTGCTTTTGTGAAGTCTGCTGTTGGTTAAACATCTTAAAGTGTAGTATCAAAAGCTAGAAGGGGAATACTGCATGCTGATGGCATTAGTACTAGGTAGTAACTAAGGAGAGGGTTTCATATCCACCTTCTATAGAAATTTATAATTGATCCTATGCAGACCTTACTGACAGTTTTGTATAATGTTACACTGACCATAATCCTCTAGCTGGAAGCACTTTGCAACAGACCTTTTAATTAAAATTCTTGCATCCCACACTAATCAAGTTTGGCTAAAAATAAATTTCTAGGTAGGTGTAGGGCAGAGGGTATTTTGAGAGCTTGCCTTGATACACTAAGAGGGGAAGGCACTGTTTATAAAGGTCTAAACACGCTTTTAGTAAGTTACTAAACATTTTCTTTGATACAGGAAACTGTTGAACCTTCCATGCAATTCCCATTGAAGCCACCTTTCCGTTGACTTGATGGAAGCTGTCTCAGGCTCAGAGTAGGATGTGTACATAGGTCTGCCCTTTACTACATGTTTGTAGAGGGACTAGTATAATGAAGCCCTGCTTTGCAAGGAAGCATAGGGCAAATGCTATTGTTAGTGGAGGCAGTTATTTAAGGCTTCCTTTTTCTTACCAGCATCACCTCCATCTTGCCTGAGTTCAGCTTTAACCAGCTACTCTTCAACCTTGTGGTGCATGTAAGCTACAGCAGGATCAGTAACTGACTAATTGCATCAGGCCAACAAGTCAGGGGGATGAGATTCCCAACAACCAAAGGGAAAATGTGTCAACTGCAAGCAGGCATCTGACATGCTCAGAGGGGAAGGAGGCATGAGTAAATATAGTGGGCCTCCCTATTCTCACTTCCTTTCTTCTTCCATTGCTAGGGCTATACAGGGTGCAGAAGTTGCTCAAATCATGGCCTACAGCAGTTCCCTTTGTAGGAAAAAGGAAGAGCCTGTTAATTAGGTTGGGGGCCTTTTTCAACACTTGACCTCTGAATGTTGCACCATCCTTTATCGTTGTGGAGGAACCCCCTTTTTTCTGCTTCCCAATGGTAACAGCTGTGTGGAGTGAGCAAGAAGAATAGTCTTCAGTCAGCTTGGTTGCCTCTTCTCTTTCTGGCTCAGACAGATGGGAGACTTGGGCAAACACCTGCAGCCCATTTTTCCCCTCTACATCAGCAGATGGGGACAAAGATGCTCCTCTCAAAACATCAAGATGAAGTACCAAGTACACTCACTACATACACAATTTGCAGAAGCTGCACGATGATGCTGGCATGACCTCAACAGCAGCAGCACATGGCTTTGTGACTAACAGACATGACAACTTCCTGCCATATCCTTAAACTTAATTCAATAATGTCTTCTAAGTATCTTTGGGGTCCATTGTACTAAATGAACAGTTTATGTATGATTGTGTCTTACTGCTTGGGGGAGGTCTGCCACACCTCCTCCAGGAACCAAAAACAATGGGTAGTGATTAAGGCAGGTCACTCAGATTGTAATAGCGCCAGAGAGGTATCAGCTCCCAGAAAGATTCACATACTCTAGTTCAAAGTGGATGCTCCAAACTCCAAGAGACCAAAGAAAAAAAGACTTTTGGATAGCCTTAGTTTAAACTGACTCAGTGATCTTTTGCCTAATCTGTCAGATAGGACTTTCTGCCCAAGGGAGGGAGTCCCAAACCTGCAGATGGTTGGAAAGACTTTAGCCAACTAGGGCCCCATATGACTGATGAGCAACCTCTGCTGAGCTTTGAGTGTGCAGATAGTAAGTGTTTTAAAATGTTTTCTGTTATGCTTTTACCTAAAGAATACATGTGCTTGCTTAGAGCTTGTCTGGTAACTTGTAACTGCTGGCAATACACTAGTTCTAGCCCTTGGAGTGAGCAAAGCACAGGCACTGGCCTTTCAAGCAGACCAGCTTGCTAGGGATATCACAGCATAGGCAAGGAGCTGTGCAGCCTTAAAACTCCCAGTCAGGAGGGAATGAGACATGGGTCTCTGCCCAGCAAAGGTGACATTGGGACCTGGAAACCTTTAAGTGCATGGTCCCTCAGGGCATTGAAGGGGAATACAGGTGCAGTTACCCTGAAACTGACAGTGACCACACAAAGCATGATTAGAGTAATTCTGTTGTAGCAATGCTTCACCATACTTGCATGTTTAGTGCAGAAGCCTATTTACTCCCTGGCTTGAGCGACTACAATCATTATGTAACCTGAGGCAATTGTGTCTTCACTGTAGGAGGCCCAAGTATATGGAATTCACTTGCCTTTCTGCTCAGTCTATTACTCCCTGGTGGTTAAAGACATCTTTACAGAAAACCATTCTCATGTATTATTCTCTTTTCCATTTTTGTGGTTTAGAGCACTTCTGCTTCACTCCAATTGTTTTATACTTGCAAGAGGGAGATGTTTCTTATGCTTGTCTTATTTTTAAGTTACACATGCAAAATGTGTATGCAATTGCTCACCTAACTACCATGCCACAGGCACACCCAGAACTGCATGCACACTTAGCTAGTTGTGTGCAAAGCTGCAGTGAGTGAACATTCAAGTTAGTCATACGATTAGAGATTTGTTTTGTGTACACAACGGCACTGTATATTGTTTCTATAAAGCATAGTTTAGTCCCTCAGCCTCATACTCAGAATCAAATCACATATGAATAGCATGAATCTCCATTCCTGAGATTTTGGTTTAAAATTGACAATGCCAAAATCCATGTTACACAGACACAGGAGGGGTCTGTATGGTGAGGGGAAGGAGTAGGGTGAAAAGAGCAGTGTCTTCCTTGCTTATATAACCAATAAGAACTATTGCAGATTCCACAGCTGCAAAGACAAGTTTGATCTGGTTAGAGCCTAATGTACGTTATGTTGAATTGACAGGTTTAATCTATGTTCTTGTACATACACTGAAGACCTGGCCGTAAATATAGAGTTTTATTAGGTAACATTTGACAAATAAATGCTCCCCCACCCTCCTTTTTAAAGACAGGATACAAAACCATTGTTTTTTGTTTTTTTTTAAAAACTGCAGTTTAACAAAAGTTCTGGTTTACCCAATCAAAACAATACCGGCTTGTGTAACACTTCTGTGAGCCTGCAACCAGAAAAGCAAGCTAAAAGCAATGCATTAAACAGCCTGAGACTGGTAAATGTTTGCCCGGTCTTGGAGTGGCTGATAAAACTCTGATGGTCTATATTTTCTGAGGCTAGGTTGCAAGTGAAAGGAAGCATTAAAGACAGATGCTGTATTTCCTGTCTTTGTTATTACTCCCTCTCTCCTTTTGTGCATGTTTGTCTTGTGTTGCCTGGTGTGTGCACCTGCAACAAACATTCAACTTTTAGATAGAAAATGGTAGGTGTAACATTGTTTTAAAAAATTATATGTTTTAAGTATTACTTGTACTCACTTTTTCCTTGGGGTATTTCCTACAACCTTCTTCCTACACACTGCTGTACATACTGAGATGTAACAATATTTTTGAGGACTTAGATAGCTAGGGAAATTGTTGAAACCAAGCCATCACATTTATAAAAACATTTTATTAATAAAATGTTTACACCTTTTTTGCACAATACATCACATTGGTAGTGATTTTGCATGTTACTACATTATAAAAGTTTATCATGAATGATTAAGCTGAAACAAAGCAGTTTACAATATGCTAACTCATTGTTTGCAGAGTATGTACTATAACAATACAAACTAAAAAGAGAGCAGAAGTCTAGCTTTCTTCATTAGCATCTACAAACCAACAATACAGACTTACTGTGTACACTCTCAGGACCAGCCCAAGAGAAGACCGTAAAAAAAAAATCAAGTCTCAAAACATTCATAAACTTGGCAATTCATTCTTACAATAGTTCATCACTAGTAATCAGACTATATTTCATGCAGTGAAGCAATGGTTGTAAATTTGTACACTTTACAGTACTACAAATGCTTTTGTAACTGTGAGCTTAAATTTTGTTTTAATAATGGATGTTAAATAAGAAGGCACAGACCTTTTAACCCTTACACCAGGTTAACCCCCAACATAGTCTTTAAAGGCAGAACATTCTTAAGAAAGACAAGAATTGCTGGTACAAAGATTAATTTTTCCCATTTATGTTTACAGACCAACACTTTTTATACTGCAGGAATTATATGCTTAATCAAGATTTTTACTTTTGTCCCCTAATCACAGGAATTTAAATGGCTTTCCTTTTTTATTTAAACTTAAAAAAACCCCTAAGACGTGTGGAATGATTTCTTCATCCTGAAGAAGAATAAAAAACATCTGCCAATGTATTACACATTCTACATAGGTCTTTGTGCCGTTTCCGTCACTGTGCAAGATGAGCACATGGTGTGCCACACACACAGTATCTGTCAGCCTCTTTACCCTGTATTCAAGAATACAAAAGTTAATCATTTGTAAGTCTTACCAAGAAAGTCTTGCAAAACTTTACCCATCCTAGGTGAGTAATGTTTTTGGAAAAGGAGTAACACTTTCTATATCATCCCAGGAGGATGTAGATGTATGTGTCTTGGCTGCTATGTTTTCACAACAGTTTTGCAAGGCAGTACTCATGAATTACCATTTTGTTTACAAATATTTGCTGCTATGGCAGATGCTTCAAGAAAAAAAAAAAAAGATCTGCCACCACTTACAACCTGAATCCCTTGCAGCATAGTGCAAGATGTTTAGAAAACATAATAGGTTTAAGGTACAGTATAGCTTCATGGAAAATACAAATGATAACATGAGTAACAAAACAAGACAGGAAAGTAGTGGTGAACCCATCTTCACTGGCTACTCAAGTGTTAAAATATGTTCAAGAGCAATAACTGGATGGAATTACTAGAAAGGAAAGGTAAGGCTAGAGAGAAGAGGGGCTTATTTTCCAACATCTGAAAAATTACAGTACATATGCAAAGAAGGGTAACAGGAATGAAGCAAAGAAAAATTAAATCACATCTAAAGACAAAATAAAAATACCTTTTAATAGATTCAGAGGTAATGGGTTTCTTTACCATAAAAGTGAAGACCAATTTTGGGGATTAAAAAATGACCAACCCCAGGTTTGTAGATAACATAAGGGGAAAGTCAACAATTGTTCCTTTTGGGAGAATGCCAAATTCTGTAAGTGTCCTGGAATTAGGGTAGTTTCAACAAATTCTGTTTTAATCTTTAGAGGTTAGATCATATGCCTCATGTAGAGAAACCACAACTGAGGAAGAGGGGCACCTGGCAACCACTCATGTCGCCTCCCCTACTTCCATTGGATCACTAACAGTGGAACTGAAAAGAAAAAGCCAACCCTCAGGCTTAAAAATTTGATCCAATTTTCAATACCTATGCTCACACTATAGGTTGTCAACATTAGGAACAAGATTTCCAGAAGCCTTCAGCATTTAGCAACTATTATTGTTGTCAGATGGAGAATTTTTGAAAAATCTGCTCACTTCATTTAGGCACCTACATGGCAGCTGAGCTCTTGAAAATCTGGCCCTAAACCATAGTCAGATCCATGAGGTACAGCCCTACAATGTATATTACAGTATGGGACCATCTGTTAGGGTTCAGAAAAAGACCTGCTGTCAGTAAGGATTTCAGGTTAAAACAGACTCTGCCTTCAATTCTATCTAGAGGTTTTCGTCCAAACACTCTCTACAGGATTTCCTTTCTATGACACTGCCTGGATAAATTTCAGGAAGGTCAAAAATGTATAACCAAGTTCGACATCTTTGGTTCCAGCTGTATTACCAGGAAGAAGATCTGCATTTATTTCTCAACACTCCAGAGAATCAGAAGGCATTTTTCTGAAATTATAGGCAAGTATGATTTGGCACATAGATTCTTACACAAGAAACCGAAAAATGCTGTTTGAAGCTTGCTTCCTCCCACAGGTTGGAGCCATTTGACAAGGCATCTGCCTTCACATTCTTTGGCCAGAAAGAGAACAGCTGACAGCTTACAGATCTTTTATTCTACAAGCCATATTTTATTTTTGCCTCAAACATCCACATGCCAACATCTCATTTCTACACGCAACAAGTTTTTGTTGTTGTCTAATAAAACATACAGCAGGGAATGTAAAATGAACATTAATTTTGTCAGTTTTCTTTGTAGAATTTACATGAGATTTTATGTAGTTTGGTTCTGGACACATGGTTCTTCTATTAAGTGACTGACTATAGCTCCATAAGAATGCATGAAGAGAATACTATTTGTGAACTCAGAGTGCTAGAAGAGTGCAAAATCAGTCTAGATATTTATTTAGGTCTTATCTCTGTGGCTTTCGGATGACTAATAAACCTGATCAATTTTTGGAAGCTTCCAAGAACCTCAAGTGAGTAACCTGAAATCATTTCAACAAATAAGATGTGGTCTGGGATGGTGCCGGTAAGAGTACGTCTGTGCATAATGCACATTCTTGCCCCCCCTCCCTTTTTTAAAGTATTTGCTTTGAATTTTTACTTTTGTTTAGTTATTACTATTTATGAGCAAGGCTCACTGACTGAGTGACAGGCCATGGAGTTCAGACAGCATCTCCTGGAAATCTGCAATTCCCAAGGCAGTCAACACACCAAAAATATAAAACCTCATTCTCAATAAATACTAGAGACACTTCCACAAGGAGGGAAGTCATCCAAACATCACTGATAAAGCTTCTTTTCCCCACCATAATCTTAAGTGTTTTGTATAATGTTTGTCTCCAGTAATATAAAATAAGGAATAGTTTAGATTTAACATCTTCATGAAGAGCCTATCGAGGATAGCTTTTAAATCTTGCAAGATAGTCACCTTGAATGATTCTATTTTCAGCAACTAAATTGAAGGCTTTATCATCTACGAAGGAATTGGCTCCCTGATGAGAGCTGGGCAGTGAACAATGAATGCCCAGACTCCTGACCAATTTAAAGAATGATGTTTCCAAAACACTATAGCGACTATCATATTTTCCAACTACACTATCTTACAGGAGGTGAAACACTCCCATCACATGTGCTTGTCATACAATTATATTCGTGTTACATATAGTCACATAAAGGGTTTATTTTGCACAGAATGCCCCCATCAAAAACATTAAGGACAAGATCCTGTAGCACTTCAAGCAAAAAGTACTACCGATTTCACTGCAAGTTAAGAGCTGCATCAATATAAAAGTTAGAGAGGCAAGACAATTAAATAAGCTAGTAATACAAGATGTGGTTTCTCTAATAAACTTCAACAAATAGCTCAAGAATTTTAACTTCTTGGCAGCAAAAACTGTGTTAACTCTCAAGAGAACTCCAATTCCTAGCTTCCAGAGGATTTTCAATAATCTTGCATCTAGAAAAAAATACAACCAGGAATGTTTCTGCCTTTTGTTAAAGTAAGTAAACTGGCAGAGCATGTCCATTTAGAGGCTTAGTAGGAGGCTCTCAGCAGGTACACAAAACCATGGTACTGTAAAGCCACATACATCAGAGAAGCAGTTTCTAAGCATATATTTGGGACTAAAGAGTTCAGTTCATTGTACTTTTGTGGGGTTTTGCCCCCCCCAAAATTTAGGAGCATGCTTATCCAGCTCCCAAAGCTTTATCTTAGGCGTGTCAGCCAACAGTTGCTACACTTTTGTACTTCATTTGAAAAACAAGCAAGTCTTGTCCACAGTCTGAAGAAAGAGCTGAAATGTTTCCACTTTGTCAGTTTCAAAAAGACGCATAGGATGATTACTGAAAGACATGCATTGTGCTACCCAGAGGATAATGTTACTTTCATCCATTACTCGAATCGTACCTCAAAAAAGTCCATCCCCTTTGAGAATATCAGAGGCTAGATTTTCAAGAGTGCATGTCAGTCATTTAAAAAGTTGAGACCTTAGAAGTGCTGAGCTTCTGATCTCCTACTTCAGAGAAGAGAGTGTTTTTAGAAAGTCAACTAGAACCAGTGATGCTCAGTACCTCCAAAAGAACAGACTCAAGTTATTTAGGGACAAAAAAAATATAAGTAACTTCAGCTGAACATTGTGCAGCACATATGAAGGCTACGTCTACACTAGAAACTTCAAAGCGCTGCAGTGGGAGCGCTCCTGCGGCAGTACTTTGAAGTGTGAGTGTGGTCACACGCAAGGGCTGGGAGAGAACTCTACCAGCGCTCCTGGTAATCCACCTCCACGAGGGGAATAGCTCTGAGCGCTGGGAGCATGGCTCCCAGTGCTTGGAGCCTGTTCACACTAGTGTTTAAATCGCTCAAACTTGCCGCGCTCGGGGGGGTGATTTTTCACCCCCCTGAGCCAGCAAATTAGAGAGTTATAAAATGTAAGTGTAGACAAGCCTGAAGGCTGATGGCTTGATGAGATGCACTGATACAGTAGAATTTGCAGGAAAGCTACACAGCTCTGCCAGAGATGAAACTACACAAAGCCAAACACTCAACTACATGGATGTCTCTGATCCAGGGAGATGTTTACTCATGTCGTATTTCAGCTTCCAGATTATTTCCAAGTGAACACTCAAGAATTTAGATCTCAGCATTCTGACACATTTTAAACAGGCATGATACTAACAAGACACTTTGTCTCAGCTAATGTTCATGAAAGTATTTTTAGGTAATCTGATAATGAAGACATGGAAATGGTCAAGTCAAGACAGTGGGTGATTCAGAATCAGAAGATTTAACTGCACAAAGGGGAAAAAAACTACACTAATACCTCATTCAAGTGGGTAGAGCTAGAGAAATTTCACTTGTGCAGATTAAAAAAAGTAAAAGGAAGAAGAGTTATGAGGCATCAAGATTTAATCAAGAGGAAGGATATAGGACTGGCTTGTTAGAGAAGATGATGCATTAATCTTAGTCTATCTTGTCAGTAACCAAATTTACCATATGTCAAACTAAAACTGTATTTGGAAAAAACAAATGCTGTCCAAGGAAAAACCTCTCTTTTTAGCAAATCTTTAAAAACTTGAGAGATGGCCAAGAGGAGACATGGCTATATGGCTTCATTGGATCCTGATTGGGGACTCTACTGTAAGACTATTACTACAATTCTAGAGTCAAATATCTTCTTTTCAAGTAATGCATATTTTATAGGTGTAGTTAAGCCAGTTATTCTCTGAGAGGAGACAATGGAGTTTAAACCTATACTTTTATGTGCAAGGACACTGAAGTGATAATTTAGAGAGTATGAATCTGTTTGCGGCTCCCTGAATGGATCTTCTGCATGAGAGACGTTATTGATCTTTCACAGATATTAAAAAAATAAATATGCTGTTCAGTGTCTGGAAACTTGTCAGATTTACAATAAAATTCTTATGCTCAAACACTATTAACAAGCCTGAAGAAATCCAAGGCAGGTGAACATTTTGTATTAAAGATAGTAAAGGCACATACCACCTTGGTGTGGAATGGGGAAGGAGACTTCTGAAGCACTGCCAACATCAACAGCTTGCAGGTAGAACCATGACACCATGCAACCATGTGATAACAAAATATGGTATGCAGTAGCAGCTCGACAAAACCTACTGTAAGTATATACTGAAGCTTATCTTTAGATAAGAAGCTGGAACAAAAAGCAATTATTTGTAATTGAAGGGTACAAAATATTTTCAGAGTGGGGTTACAGGGATAACACAAGATTACAAAACCAGCATTACAAAATGGTGAGCTGATGCTTCCAAGTATACACCCCCCAACCCTAAAAGAGGAGTATATTTTTTGTTATCCTGAACAGGAACTCTGCTACAAAAGCATACCGAAGTGCCAGAAGAGTATACTGCTTGACATCTTTTTTGGACTAGCTTTGAAATCAAACATTTTTTAATCTATCTTCATTAATTGGATAACCACATCCCGGTCTATTATTTATTAGAACTCCGCCAGTTGGTTAACCGAAGACAGAGCAAAACTTTCAAGCAAGTTCGGCGTTCAATGATTGCCATTGTGCAAGGGCTTTGAGTAACTGTATATAATTAAGTGGTCAGTTGGCTAGCCTGCTTTGATATAATACTGTATCATAGCTTTTACAAAACTTTATGCTTATAATCTATTGCTTCAAATGCCACACAAAGATTTCAATCGTATTATTATATATCTTAGGGCTGAACCATGCTGCACACCAATACATAATTATTCTCTCTTTATTGTAAGATTCTCTGTTAGGGCAATTTTTTTCAGAGGGGCTTCAAACCAGCCTCCATTTATGTGCATGCAACTTTTGGGGCACACACAATAGACTTTATATGCTCATAACCCATCTGCACATGCAGGAAGTTTGAGCACGTGTGTGCTATTGCAACAAACAGAAGTGCACACTCAAAGGACTGCATACCCACAGATAGAGGCCACGTTTTGAAATCTTGGTCTTAAGAAGTTTTAACCCCAACATTTAATTAAAGCCTATTAACCCCATTCAGAATATGCTTTCTATCACACCAAGTTACTAGAATAGCAAAACAGTTTTGCTTGAGGATAGCTTTGAAACAAGGATTCTGAATATGATTTAATCTGAAATATACGATGTTTCATTTCCTACTTATTCTTGAAATTTCCTTCAGCTAAAATACTTAAGGTTGAAGAATGCCAAATTACAAATCGGGAACAAATATCACAGACATGACTTTGACTTCAATATCAAAACTTAAACTCAAATACTGAAAATACTTTATTAGGCTCTTCCTTTAAAAAATAAGAAGTGCTCCACTAGCTCTGGAGGAAACTAAAAATAAATAATGAAAATAGCATAAAAGGATACGGTCAATTTATAGTTTAATATAAAATGTAAGAAAAACAATACAACATAAGCTAAAAGCTGATTTGCTTAAAAAAAAAAAAGCCAAGTAATTAAAAAGTTATTTGGGCTAGACCCAGGAACCCAGAGGTAACGATCTACGCTACCATATGTGACTTGGATTTGGTTTCCTGTTTGTGTGACAGAGCCAGTAAGGATTGGGTGCACTGAAGAGGTGATCTGCTCAATGGACAAGCCACATGCTTCACCAACAGCGACATCTACCAGCCATTTCAAGCAGAAATGCAGATGTGATAGGAGGGGAGCATCGCCCAACCTTCTTCTGGAAGAGGTCACAGCAATGTAAGACCTCACAAGCAGGGATAGAATTATTGGAGATCCTCAGGGACGCTATCAATGGGTGAGGAATGGAAAGACTGAAGAAAGCTGATTTCTCAACTGCTTTTACATAATTTATAATACTTTAGGCATTGGTCTCATAAATATAGTACAAACACTTTACACATGCGAAGCAATAAAGAGCTTTTCCCCAAAATATTAAAGTCTTATTAGAACTACTGACGGCATCTGTTGTCAGTCACTCATGGTCAAGTTTAAATTTAGAAAGAGTTTCAGCTAGGTTCTCTTCCAACACCATTTTTAATAGTAAAAATGCTTACTAAAAACAAACAGGTGCTTATAAACGTATCAGTTTGCCTTTAAATGATTAAGCCAGCATGAAAAGGTAAGATTGTCTATGGTTTAAAATTCATTGCTTGTTTGTTCATATTACCTTTAAATAAAAAGTGCAAGTGGGATCTGGGGACTGGATGAGTTGATTTGCTCATTTTTATCAGTAACTTATTTTGTAGCCATCTACAACCAATTGCCTCACTGTACTTTGGATTAGCTACAATTATATTTAAAATAATGCTCATTATAACAATTGAAAGGGTAGCAGAATAGCCTTATGATTAAAGTTACTATTTCAACAGGGCTGTTTCTTACCCCTTCCTCATCCCTCTGGACCACGAAAGTGCTCATTTCCCTTTTACAAAAAACATTACATATAATGTTGATTACAAAACTATTAAACATTTCAGTCCTACCATCCATATGTCGACATTCCTTTCACGCAAGGCCAAAGAACTGATGGATTCCCTTTGAATACAAGAGACACTATACATGTTGTAAGTAAACAGGTTGACATTATCACGATTGTAGTCTCTTCTGTGAGCATACAGATGTCAGATGAGCTGGTCCATTTTTGTGGGACCTTGAAGTATGAACATCAGGCAGATAAGTTCTAAGACCAATAATATATACCCAACATAAACTATTAGCTTCCAAGACCACCTACTTTCAAAACGAGTCTGATTTTATAAGCATCAGTCAACAACAGCTGCGTTTTGTCACCGAAGGCTGTCTTCTAAGTTTGAAGCCCTTACCACTAGATGGGGGGTTGGTGTCAGTTGATGGAATTCTACGACCTATAAAGAGAAAAAAAAAAGTTTACAGCAAGAGTTACATTAATTATTGAAACTATTTTTACAGAGCATCCGATATCTGCAAGTGTTTAATCCAATGGATTGGATCTTGGAAGGAGCCCCTCGGAAGGGCAGGTTCCCTTCTTTCCTGAATAGTTAGGGGCTTTTAGGACTCCTCATCCCTGCTCTGGCCCTTTTCTCTGTGTAGAAGTACCAGAGTAGTGTATCAGATCTCACCCTATATCCCTAAGCTTAATGCTTAAACAACATGATCTGGTTTGGCATTTTTCAAGCATCGAAATTTATTCAAAATCAACTAAATGCATAAGAAAAATAGCTTCCTGATTTCCTTAAATAGTTATAAAAGAATCCAAGTTGTAGTTAAAATCAGTAGTAAACAAAATATTTAATTACTTCCATGGAGTCTTTACATTTTTTTAGTTTAAAGTAAAAAACATTAAATAGTTTCACAATCATTTGACAGCTCTGATGTGTCTATGAAAGGATTGCCTCTAATTTGATACTGTTTACTTGACTCAAAAGACAAAGCTAAGAGAGATATTTGCACATAAGTGTTCAGTGTTTATTACTGCCATCTGAATTACAACTCAAATCCTCACCATTAGAGTGCAGTACTGCACTGTATTCCCTTGTGGGTACTGTTTGCATTTCTTCCATGTAAAAGTCAATTTGGAATAATGTAGAAAAAAAAATTATTTGTGGTCTAATTGAGGGACAGGTTTATCAAAAATTTCCTAAAGGGAATCCACACACAAATGCTTTGTTTTAAATCACATTTAGTAATTGGTGTGTGATAATTACACAATTACTACTCCCCATTAGCCAATTATGCTTTGGATAATACATTCCCCGAATCAAATCTAAACACAGTACTCTGATTGGAAATACTATTTCCCCTTTTGTATTTGTGAAGGTTTTGGTATCCCTCATGCATTTTCTTCCCTCACCCTTCAGTGACCTTGAACTACTAATTGAAACATTCAGCAACAGATAGGGTAAGATGACACTGACTTTTATGACAGTGACCTGCTTGCTATTTATCCAGTGATGTGGATATCATAGTAGGTTTAGAATCTCTAGGCAGAAGCTTTTAGAGGTCACAGGAGGACCAGAAACCAGCAGATCATCTTGCAGTCTTGTATCCCTACCAGTGGTGACATATATGAACCCAATGTACTCTCAGCAAAATAGAACTACAAACTAATGCAGTAGTCAAGTTTCTGCTTAGGCTTCCTTCAGAGGAAAAAAAACTTAACTAAAGAAGTACTTACTAATTTCTATAAAGAGTTCATTTATGTTAATTGCATTTTTAGCACTGGTCTCTACAAATATGGCATGAATGGAATCTGCATAGTCTTTAGCGTCTTTTTCCATGACTTCTCTAAAAAGGAAAGAAAACATTGTGAACAAAGCAGAAACAAAGCAGTATCTGAACTTAATTTTAGAAAATTGGCTCGCTACTTGACACTAAATCTGTATTTGAAATTACTGTTAACTGTTTGGCATCCCATTCCTCATGGAGAGGTCAATTCCTATCCTCAGCTTTTCTTTTATGTAACCCCCAGGATTGGACAATAGTGTGGCCTGAACAACAGTATTTGGACAGCACCATCATATAAATTCAACAGCCACCATCGTTTTCCTCTCTGGATGTGTTTTCTTCTTAAGAGTGCCAGAATGCAGCTCTGAAGTCAGCCGAGGGAGGGAGGGAGGGCTTTATCCTCAGAAAAAACAGCTCAAATTATCGGAAAAAAACATGTTACTTCTAACATCCATCTCATTCAGTAGGAATCCAGACTTTGCTTACAAATCCTAATATCGTGCAACACAGCAATGTTCTGTACAAGCAGAGTTTAAAACGGTCAGATTATACAGACAAAAGAGAGACAGACAGCGTGGGGTGCTGCGGGGGATCAGACAAGGGCTCATAAGGGATAGGTGGGAGGACAGACTGTGGCAGGGTCTGAATGGGAGTGGAGGCACAGAGGCACACGGGGCAGGGAGGTGCAGGGCCACATCGTGATGGGAGAGAGGGGCAAAGCTGAATAGGGACAGGAGAGTGGCTGGGTGGGAGGGCCGGGCCACATGGGGGTGGCAGGGATACATGGGAACAGGGGCAGAGGTGCCTGACTGAATGGGAGAGGCTAGAGGTCAGCCAATGTCTGCATGGGGGAAGCTTCCTAACAATCCCTCCCTACCCCCAAAAAATACCTGTTCCATACTTTTCCCACCCATACCCAACAACCTTCCAAATTCACACCCAGGCTCCTTCCCAGCAATTTACTTCCCTCTCCCTCAGCTCCTCCATTACCCCTGACTCTCCCAAGCCTTTGCACTGCTTCTGAGGGGTGCAAGAAATACGGTTCTGTATTGTAGTTTAAATAAATTATTACTCAGAGCTCTGTATTAGATTCCTAGTAAGGAATCTATTTGTCAAAAACATTTATTGAATCTTTTTTGTTGTCTGTGTTGTTACAGACATACTTGCTGACAGGTATTGTGAAATAAATGACCAAAAATAATTGAAACTGGTGTGATTATATTGTGTTATTTTGACAAATAAAATATGCAGAATTTTTAATTTATTGGTGCAGAATTCCCCCAGGAGTATCACATGTAGATTTAAATAGTTTGTATATTAAAGTTATAATTCTAGTCAATAAAATTGAAGTTTCGAGAGTAGCATGTACATTGCATATGGCAGCAAAGTCCTAAGTCAGACTGCCAAAAGTCATACAAAACCATCAATATTTTAAGTATTACACTGATTAAAGTTCAGGAGCTCTGTCACTCATCAGTTTCAATGGGGAGTAGCGTGTGCACAACTTATGGTGTTATCAGGCCCCAAACCATCAGGAAGGACAGAACTATATTTGGCTTCACCAACACCAAGGACCACTACGAAGCATGAAGTACTTGTCTTACAAATATTTAGCTTTTAGTCATTTACTTCATATCAATTCATCCTTGGAGAATATAAACATGCTTCTTAAAAAGATTTATATTGGTGTTCGTTAGGTAACTAAAATTTCAGTATTTTAAAAATACCAGTGGCTGAATTTTGCAGTCCTGTCTCCCTTGGGATCAATGTCAACCAACTTTGCAATGGCTCTTTAAAAACATATCCGCCTGTTTTAGCTGAGACCCCAGCTGTGGTAGCAAAATATAAAACAAAGGAGAGGCACGTGAGCAGGTGCCTTTCCCAACCTGCTCTGAAAAGAGTCCACACACTATGTAGAATCCAAACTCATTCCCTTTTGGGGGCTTGGTTTCATTAACCAAGACATCAGTAATAAAGAAGTTGAGTTCAAACCTTTTCCAATACTTGGCCGCTTCTAGAATTCCTTCCTCAGGACTTCATCCCATGTTCTAGGATCCACTTTCCCCAGAGCAGCTCCCACCCTCTTTTATGTTGGTGGGGGTAACAAGGTGCCTGAATCAGCAAGTCAGCAAAAACCCACTTTTCCCAGGATAATCAACATTTGCTAATAAGATGAAGTGTTGCAGACATCACAAGCCTTTCTAAAATGAACTAGACATCTTGTACTAGTTTTTAAAAAGACTTGCATTTTTTAATTACTATACATCTTTCATGGCTTGCTAAATCCCTTAATCTTCCTAACAAATATTTAGTGCCATCACTTTGTATCTGAACTTACACCTGCACTGGACTGACATCAATTTACCTTACATCATTAAGGTCACACTTATTTCCTGCAATAGCTACAACAATGTTTGGAGGTCCATGTTGTCGAAGTTCTTTCACCCAGTTCTTTAATGTTGAGAAGGTTTCCTGGTATGGAGAAGGGAGACAAAATTAAGATTCAGAACTGGCCAAATAAAACATACATAAGTGTTTGTAGAACTATATTGTAAACCATCTCCTCTTACCTCTTTTGTGATGTCATAAACTATAATAGCTGCTGCTGAGCCTCGGTAGTACATTGGTGCTAAAGCACGGAACTGTAGGGAGAAACATCATATAGAAAGGATTTAATGCTGTGCCAAAGATCATGTGGCTCATTGACCAGTTAATCCAATTTTCACTGCTCTAGTATAGGAAAAGAGTTTAGGTTAGTGGAAAGTGTATCCTTAAATTTACAAAGAGACTGCCAGTAAGATATAAAAGCTTCACATGAAGCAATCTTAGCCAAAGGCTAGCCAGTGAATATTTTTGGGTGCTAGTAGTGCAAGATTACCATAGTACAATGGACTATAAATAAAGCCATATGATGACAAAATTTGAGTTTATCCAGATAAAGCTGGTAAAGAAGTGGGTTAATTCCCAAAAGAAGGCGGAGTAGAACTATAATTTAAAACTTATAAACCACTCTGTTCCTACAAGACCACTCACTGTTAAAGAACTCCATTTTCTGGTTACTATTCAGGAAGTCTGTACAAGTTCATTTAGGTGTGGAAGGGGGAGAGTGGTTTCCATTCCAAGCCTCAGCTTCAGGGATAGCAGGAATCTAGTACAAGTAACAAGAGGGCTACTTCTATTGAAGATAGAGCATACTGCTGAATCTTATAGCAATGACTAATCTTTTGTGAGAGAGAGGATTAAAAGAAAGGATATAAGGGACTGGAGCAATACAGAATGTCAAAGGCATGAAGCAAAACTCTTGGACTTCATGTTATCTCCGTCTCTAGTTCATAGTCCTCAGAAAAGCCAGGTTGCAAAGGCCAAATTACAGAAGGAAGCCTGATAGTAGTTATGTGAGATATGGGATGGGCCACCCCTATTAAAAAAAGATAGCTATACAGATATAGACAATACACACAGGATATATGCCTAATTTTGAACACTGAGGGAGAGGAAGGGTGGGGTGAATTGAATAAATTTCCTTTCTGAGATACTCATGTCCACAGAAGGAAAAATAAAAAGAACCAGTGTACATTATTACCAATCCACAACATCCTGAGAATGTCTTAAAAGTGAGATTAAAACAAAAAAAACAAACAATGTTGTGTTCTTTTTATTTACCTTCTGGTATTTAGTATTAATGTTTTCAAGCTTTTCTCCTTCAACCAAAAGTTAGGGGGAAAAAAAAGTTAAGAAAGAATAAAAGCTGAGAGAGTGTCTCAATCACCTGACCCCTGAAGCAAAGGCTTTAGGAAACAGAACAAATATCATAAGACTTGCAGGAAATCTCAGGACTTGGTAACACTGACAATTGCTACAAATCTGAATGAGCCTGCAGTACACAGATCAGGCAACTATCCTTGCATGAATGCTACTTACTTTTTGACTGCATAAGAAACTGTAATGGTTTAACATAGGGATTGGCAACCTTTGGTCCATGACCCGCCAGGGTAAGCCCCATGCGGGCCGGGCCGGTTTGTTTACCTGCTGCGTCCACAGGTTCGGTCGATCACAGCTCTCACTGGCCGCAGTTCGCCGTTCCAGGCCAATGGGGGCTGCGGGAAGCGGCGTGGGCCGAAGGATGTACTGGCCACCCTTCCCGCAGCCCCCATTGGCCTGGAATGGCGAACTACAGCCAGTAGGAGCTGCAATCGGCCGAACCTGCGGACGCGGCAGGTAAACAAACCGGCCCGGCCCGCCACGGGGCTTACCCTGGCGGGCTGCGTGTCAAAGCTTGCTGATTCCTGGTTTAACACATGCTTGGCACTATACAATAACTACTGTTTTAGATACAATGTTCAGAAATTCTGCTAAGGTAAGAAAAAGCAAACAACTCATCTAGCACTCTGAAGTGTCAGTGGAAGAACAGAATAATTAACTGACAGATGCAGTGTGTTGATGTATGGCTTTATATACACTATTTACTATTCAATAAGAAATCTATAGAAATAAAAATCATGAAGACAATGTAGCTTTTCACAAAGACTTATTTGGTTATAATAAAATACTAGTTTCCTTTTGGCTAATATAGTTCAGCTGAGAGCAGTTCTATCTTAAAAATCTCCTTTGTTATAAAACAAAATTCCAGCCCATTTAGATTTGGCTCACAAAATTCTTTTTGAGAATAAGCCTTTACACAAAGTGCACAGAATGAAAATGTTTGAGAGTTGGGAGGGAGGAAATGTGTGATGCACATAACTCATCCAAGAAGGGTGTAATATGCCCCCCCCAATAAGTACTTAGAATGTAAAAGGAAAGGTATTTGATAAACCACTACTCAGACTATTTGACTACCTGGCTTTTTGATGTCTATTTATATTGGGAAAAATCCAGCTTTCACTTGCTGATCTTGTATTACTCATTTCCTGCCTGCTAACATTTTGATTTCTTTTCTCACCTAGGAGTAGTCAGCAGTTAAAAAAACATTTTTCCTTTAATAAAACAGATGTTTCTAGAAACTACATTTTCTTTCAGCTGTCTGTTCAAAGAGTTCAACTTTCTCACACTGCAGCCCACCTCTGATTTGAGCCTTGACACAGAATTACCAGTGAGTGTCAGTATAACACAAGAATTTGGCAGCATGGACAATAGACAAAACTCAGATAGTGGTTGAAGGCAATTTCATACTAACTTTAGTCAATGAAAGAGAAATAGTTACTTTTGGGCAGAAGTGCCCCAAATGAAGTGTTAAATTTAAGTGAGATGTAATCCAAAATGAAAGCTACCATCAGCGTGAATATAGGAATGGAAACTATGTCATCAAGAGACATGAAATAAATAAATATGGACTGGGGAAGGGGAGATGCAAGCTAGTCAACACCACACTAAATTAATGTTTTCTGCATTTCAGTTCCAAGACATCAGAACTTATTGGAAATACAGTTCTAGAATTAATAACTGAAGTAAAAAGAGTAGGGTGAAGGAAAGAAAGAAGAGGGAGAAATATCTTGACAGCAACTGATGTGTTTTCATTTTTAAATACTAGGCCATTATTTGTAATAATGGAAGCAGACGTTTGAGATATTTTAGTGCTTTACATGTAAAGTATGCTTAAATTGGCATTGTAGTCAGTGAACCTCTAACTTACTGGTTAAATCTGATTAAAAAGTTTGAACTGGCTATCAATGGAAATACACCCAACCTGAATGAAACTGCTTTACAACAGAGAGTGTTAGCTGCATTTCTGCAGTCCTTGATTTCCCCCCCTCTGTCAAATACAACAATTCAGGGACAAAGGAGAGGGAGATCTGTGGGAAATAATTTTTCATCAGGTGAAATATTGAGTTCTAGCTTAAAAATTAAGCTGTTGTTAATCAAGGTGTTTATAATGACAAGGAGTTGTGCAACCTGCTGAAAATGAACTGCTCACTGACAAGCCTTGGAAGTGCATTGTTAAAATACAGCAAATGGTAAAACTAAAATATGGGGAACAGCAGATGATACTAGTTGGGAACTCAATGGTTCATATGGACCACAGCATCTGTGTTTTAACACTGTGTTCAAATCCTGATGGCTGAGGTCATAGGTGGTTTGATGCCAGTTCTTGGTAAACCTGAGGAAGCCAATAATTTATCCAAACTGCAAAGTGTGTAGTGACTGTTGTAATTTCTGCTGAGGCAGCCCAGGAACAGAAAACTGTCATGGAAGTTTTAGGGCAGGAGATTCACTGATAGAACTGACTAGCAGCTTTGACCAGTCCTTTCTGCAATTGGTCCATCCTTAGCCAATGTTCTTAACCCTTCATTGTAAGGCACACCAAGTTCCTTTGTTGTACAAAGACTCTGCAATAAGGTTTTTTCCACACTGTAATTTTTTGACAGTTCATAGCCAGCTGTGTTAAAGTGAATACAAATTAGATCTTATCTGGCAGCCGTACAAACATTTTTGTAAAGGAAAAAAACAAACAGAACAAATAGTACCAGTACTGGAAAACAAAACAGAAAAAAAAATGTTGCAACTATGCTTGTGTATGAATAAATCCTGGTTCTGTGATGCATTACATTATCACTATCTCTTTAATCCTTACAAGACTTAGTCTTTTGAGCCTGTAAGCATTGTCCAAATTAAGTACAGGTAATATGTAATTTTCCCATTAGAATATGTATCTTGCAAAAGGAGAAGATGCACAAGTGCTTAACAGTGTTGTTTGTAATACCACTCTGATGATAATAATTACTGAAAACTTGATATAAAATCTAATACCACATTCAGTACTTGATATAAAGTCAAGTATTGGATTAAAGAGCCCTACAAGTCACATGAAGTTATGGTAAGAGTTTACCATGGTTTCTAGTGGCTTCCCAATGATTAATGGACAAGTGGAAAAAACAAAGAGCCCTGAGCTTGGTCAGTTTTTCTTTCCTGGGCCAACAGAGTTTGGGAGCATCATGTATGTTCCCTAATGCACAAGAGAGTTTTGCTCTTACACCAGAAGCCGCTACTGATAAATTGGGTTATTAGTAAGTGACCTGTGCTATGACATGGGAGTTTGTATTTCACTGAATTGCTATGAAGCATTAATGCTTCCATGTTTAAAACAAAACTTTCAGTTTAAAAATAAATAAATAAATAAATAAATAAATAAATAGACACACTGCCCTGACTGATCACGTGGAAGGGTGGAAGTATTGTTTGTAAAGGAACTCTGCCTAACTCTAAACATACTGTCTGTGTGGGGCGGGAGGTGGGGGAAGGGAGAATGAGGATACATGGATGCAGGTGAGCTTGCAGATTCAGCAGTAGCTGTCAGGAGCACTCTTTAGTGGAGGTCTGGTGAAGGAACTAAGGTGACATTGGCACTTTATGAAGTGTCAGAATCTTGTTCCTACATCACTGTAGTCTCAAGATGTATGTTCTTCCCCAGAATAACCCCTCACTCTCAAGGTGTGGAGGGAGAAGTTTACAGAATCTGCAGCTCTGAGTCAGAGGTGGGGGGAGGACATCTTCATCTCTTGCACTTAGACAAAGTGTTGTACAACTTGCATGGAAAAAAGGAAAGGGCATCACTCCAGGGATAAGAATAAAAAAGAGGAAACAGTCACTTCATACAAGATGACAGCACCAATTGTCAGCCATTTACAGATGTACTTCCCCCATAGATTGTCCTACTTCGGATTCAGCATACTACATTCTCCCATTGCTTTCAAACATGATTCAAATGAACAGAATGAAACTCTAATATGTAATGGAAAACCTTTGCCAAACAGCTTCAGGCGTGTTTATAAAACTTTATACATAATTGCAGCTTTTGTTGTTGCTGCCTGTAGTTCATGAGCAAGGTAATTAGTATGCAGCGCAAAGACATTTCCTCCAACTCCCTTTTTAATTTTAGTTTGTGTGCTTGTAAGTCTTGAATAGGTTTGTTGCATCCCCTCAAAGGTGTGTATGTTGTAGAAACAGCCATCAAGTTCTTCTTCTGGAAAGACTGCCAGGTTAAAATTTGTATTTCAAATGAAAAATTTCCTGACATGAGTTTCTAACACAATCAGATTAGAAATGAAAATTTAAAAAATATCAAGTACATAAGAACGGCCATATTGGGTCAGACCAAAGGTCCATCTAGTCCAGTATCCTGTCTTCCGACAGTGGACAATGCCAGGTGCCTCAGAGGGAATGAACAGTACAGGTAATCATCAAGTGATCCATTTTTGTCGCCCATTCCTGGCTTCTGGCAAACAGAGGTTAGGGACACCATCCCTGACCATCCTGGCTAATAGCCATTGATGGACCTATCCTCCATGAATTTATCTAGTTCTTTTTTGAACCCTGTTATACTCTTGGCCTTCACAACATCCTCTGGCAAGGAGTTCCACAGGTTGACTATGCGTTGTGTGAAGAAATACTTCCTTTAGTTTGTTTTAAACCTGCTGCCTATTAATTTCATTTGGTGGCCCCTAGCTCTTGCATTATGAGAAGAAGTAAATAACACTTCCCTATTTACTCTCTCCATGATTTTATAGACCTCTATCGTATCCCTCCTTAGTCGTCTCTTCTCCAAGCTGAAAAGTCTCAGTCTTATTAATTTCTCCTTATATGGCAGCCATTCCATACCCCTAATCATTTTTGTTACCCTTTTCTTAACCTTTTACAATTCCAATATATCTTTTTTAAGATGGGGTGACCACATCTGCATGCAGTATTCAAGATGTGGGTGTACCATGGATTTAGATAGAGGCAATATGATATTTTCTGTCTTATTATCTATCCCTTTCTTAAATGATTCCCAACACTGCGTTCACTTTTTTGACTGCCACTGCACATTGAGTGGATGTTTTCAGAGAACTATCCACAATGACTCCAAGATCTCTTTCTTGAGTGGTAACAGCTAATTTAGACCCCATCATTTTATATGTATAGTTGGGATTATGTTTTTCAATGTGCATTACTTTGCATTTATCAACATTGAATTTCATCTGCCATTTTGTTGCCCAGTCACCCAGTTTTGAGAGATCCTTTCGTAGCTCTTCACAGTGTGGCTGGGACTTAACGATCTTGAGTAGTTTTGTATCATCTGCAAATTTTGCTACCTCGCTGTTTACTCCTCTTTCCAGATCATTTATGAATATGTTAAATAGGACTGGGCCCAGTACAGACCCCTGGGGGACACCATTCTGAAAACTGACCATTTATTCTTACCCTTTGTTTTCTATCTTTTAACCAGTTACCAATCCATGAGAGAACCTTCCTGCTTATCCCATATTATTCCACCAATACTGCTGTTTCAAATGCAGCGTATAAACACCTAGGCCTAAATCCTGCAGACACTTAAATGTCTGCATAATTTTACTCCCATGATTAGTTACAATATTGAAGGCAATGGGACTGCTCATATCAGTAAAGCTACACAAGTGCATATGTTTGCAGAATCAGGGCCTTAGCTTGTGCAATTAAACTAGGATGCAGAGAAATGTTCAAAGCCAAATAGAAATGCTTCTGTGAAGTAAAACTATTGCCAAAACCCACCACCTTGCAAGTCTGTTTTTGTGACAGACACTGTCCATTTGGTGACTATAACCTCTTGATAGTTATAGCTCTCCTACAATCTATAGTCTCCTCAGTTGTACCTTTTCTAATTTGTCAATATCCTTCTCATAATACTGTCTGAAATTGTGCTTAATATTCCAAATGAAGTCTCAGTAGACCTTTCCATTACTATAAAGATGTTATATAAATAGGGTATCTTCACATTTTTCTAATAATTTATTTCTCTAGGGGAGCCAAATAATCAAGGTGAAAGATAACATTTTGATTAAAAAAATCATGGGTTTGTCTCCAGTGTACTTTGAAAGAATCATGCGTGAAAACAGACATTAACATGCATAATTTACAGAATTTGATCACACAAAAATCTTTACAAACTATGGAGGAAAACAACAGCTCTACTTACTCGTTCCTGTCCAGCTGTATCCCAGATTAGGAATTTATGCAACTCATTTTGATACTGCACAGTCTTGGTCATAAAAGATGCTCTGAAAGATTTAGTGTAACATTACCAAAATGCAAATACAAAGAAAAAACTATTTCTAGCATTACTAGTTCATATCTCCAAATTTTTATATATAAAAGGTCAACATCTTCAATTGACTTTGATACCATAATTTTTCATAAAACAGGTCATTTTTTCAAAAGTGAAGTGCTTTTTACTATATATAAAACTGTTTAAGATCATATGTAATGTTTGAAATTAATTACTGTGCAAAGGAGCCAGACAAGGATGCATGCACCAATAAACAGTGGTGAACTCCATCCTAACAGAATACAATACAAGGGATCAGAGAGGGGATAAGTAGCCTTGTAAATTTGCACTCTCCTTCCTCTTAACTTTTCTGTTGAAGGTGAGGGGATGTAGGTTTTGCACTGCCACAGAGGCAGCTGGGGAGTGAGAGTGGCATTCTTCACACCCCGCCCCCCCCACAAAGGACCACCACAACAAATTCACTAAAATGCACATGACTATTAGAGGAACTACTGAAGAGATACCACATGGAACTTCTGCACTAGCCCTTTCTGGACTTATATTGATAAGAAATTTGGCTGCCATCCCCATTCTAGGGAGTCCCACAGAGCAGAGACTGAAAGCAGATACGTTAATGCTGACTTCCCACCAACATTTAATGTGTGTTTGGGAGGTGAATAAGGCAGTGGAAAGTGCTGCCCCCAATCCCTCTCCCCATCAGTGTACCCTGAAACCTGCAGATCCCCCTCACTTTCAAAAGAAGGGCCATAATCCTGTCTCCTCCCCCAGCTCCCTAAATATATATACTTTTTCTGGGCAGGAGGATGGCAATGATGGGGCTTCAAGGTAAGTAAAAGAGATCTTTAAAAAAAAAAATCTGCCAGGACCCAATACCAGGATTCTACATGTTTCCTGCAAGAGTTGAAGCAACCATGGTAGGTGTTGGGGTTGTCATCCATCAGAGAGACAGTTCCCAGCTCTGTTTTAAGTGTTACTGATGTCATCCACTCTTGCAAAAGAAACATTACACTGAATTTAGGTCTGCAGAATAAGAGTAGAAGATGCTGCAACTTTTTATTTTTTGGTGGCATGTGTATTTTGTTAATGCTTTGAGAGCTCAAACAGTTTCTTTACATTAGCTTTTGTCTTTCAAAATACTGTATATTTACCAGGTAATTAGCATAGGAGATAGGGCCCCAAAGATATCTTGTGGACTTCAATAGGTCACACAGCAACTGAAGTTGCCTGCTGAAGTATGCTATGACATAAAGGCCTGTGTGAACTTACTAGCTTAAAAAAAGAAAAGTCTGATAAGTTCCAGATAGGGTGTGAATTTTTCAGGTTTGAGATGAAAACCAAGGCCCTGATCCTGCAATGAACTCTATACAGGATTCAGGACCTGCACAGAGCCCCACCAGAATTAGGAGTCCACCAGCCCTAAGCCTATTACAGAAATTAAGCCAAAGGGTGAATGTCTAGCACAGGATGCAGTATTGGACACTAAAGTTCAGTGACTCAGGCTTTAGAGTCCTTCTGGGCACTAAGTATTGCCAGGTCATAGAAGTTATGACTATAAGCCCTTCATAACTTCAGTTACACATTACTGGCAGCTACAGAGTACATCAACACAGTTCAACAATAAGGGAGCATACAATAGTTACATTTAATGCATTTGTTTTAAAAAGGAAAGCAGAAAGCTCTCAAGTTCTCCCTTGAGGTTAAAACCTCCCATGACCTCAGATGGTTTAGCTAGAGTCTAGCACAACGACTGCAAGATTTTAAGTTTCCTTTAAACAAGCTGAACAAAAAGGTTACAATGACCTTAATACGAGTTAATACCGAAGCACAAGGGTAAGAGAGCCAAACTTCAGTGGATTTAACCGTAACTAATTATGTACTTGGGCAAAGGATAAGGGAAAGTAGCATGTTAAAAGAAAGTGTCTATTGTAGGCATTGTAAGCACTGCCACTTTCTTACATTATAACATTGCTGCACAACAAGAATGAGGTAAAGTGTGCAGACCATGAATATGATGTCCATTAACTGATGATTGTTAATGTGTATTTAAAGTGTGTGGATACACATTTTAATCCATCATTTGAAAAACAGTCATTTATATACTGTAGTTTAATGCACAAAGGGGCCAAATTTAGGTTGCACAGTTAATCTTAATTTTTTATTTCCTAACTTTTAAATTTTTAAATCTAGGAAATTACACACAAAAAAACAAACTGAACCCCCTCCTCTCACAAATTCTATCATGTGACATTATACTGACACCCACATGGTTAATTGGCCAAGTTGGAACTGTTTGAGTTACTGGACAAATCTCTACCACTTGAGCTAAAAGACTAACTGAAAGCAGTAGTAGGTTGTCATACTGTACGTGGACCATAAAGGCGGGGCGGGGGGGTGGGGGGGGAAATGAAACACTTCACCAGTGGGTTTCACAAATATTTTTGGACAGCAGAAGAATGGTGAGACTCAGGAATTTGGGATTCCATTCCAGGTTTTGGAGGGGAGTGTGGTCTCGCAAGCACAGACTCTTCTCCTCGTTTTGCTGTCGTGGGTACAGATACTTCTGCCTGTTTTGCCCAAGCTTGACCCCTTCCATCCCATACCTTCCAACCTGTCTCAGTCCTGGCTCCTTGTCAATAAGCTCTTCCCACCTGAGCTTGCAGTCTGTCATAGCTTCCCTTACCATTCCTAATCTCTCCCCCCTCCTCACAGCCAGTACCAATTCTGTCCCCTTACCCTAACTCCCTCTGCCAAGTCTCCTTGCCCAGGTAGTTCAAGTTATACCTTCCTGGCTCCTTGTCCAATCTGTCTCTTCCTTCTCTCCCACTGGCTACACATTTTCCCCACCACCTCCCACTAGTGCTCCCAATCCCAGCATCCCCCCAACCCACTCTCCTAGCCTCATCTGACTAGCGCAAATCCTTATACAATGTCTTCAGAAGAGACAGGTAGTGTAGCCATCCCAATTTTCTTTAGAGACACTCAAATAGTTTAGCCCCAACATTTAATATAAATTGCTTTGTAATTTAGAAAGGTCTTCTCGATTGTAAATATTCATGGCATACTATCATGTCAATTCTAGTCCAAAGTTTAAGTTTTATAAAGGATTTTACAGAATCTATGATCAGTTGTAATGTTACCAACATTTTATAAAGATTCCAACGAATACAGTTGTGTTTTGATTTAAGTCATCAGATGGAGCATTTGTCATCCAGCCACTGCAGGTCTGCAGCTCTGTGCTAGTGTGAGAGAATCAGAGAGCAAGTAGTTCATTTTCATTTACCACTAAATTTACTTCAGATACTCTTTACTTTTGAGTACTAAATTATTTAATCTTTAATGAATCTAAGGTGTTTCCCATTCTCTTTTAACAAAATTAAATTTGTCTTCAAGAAAAAGCCACTCTTCTTAGCTGTGGGCATTAGGGTTGCTACTGTTATTGCAGAAGAATATACTGCTGATACCAAGGCAGCCAGGAAAGAGCCTGTCTATAACTGTAGTTATATTGATGATTATGTTCACAGTCAAATTTATGATTGTTCGTTTAAAAAAATGCTCACATTACTAACGTTGCTAGACATATATTATTGGAAAGCAGTTTACCAAAACTTCCAAAGGCTCACTGCATAAAAGTGAAGGGTATATGACTTCAGCACCCCTTAGGCAAGACACCATTAAATAAACCAGTTTTGTACTAAGCTATGAATTTTAAACTCTAGCCAAAGTGGAAGTGAATTCTGGAGTTGCAGGACCTCCACTGAAGACATCCCATTCCCATCCCCAGAGTTTCAGATATAGGGACTGTTAGCACGAGTGTCCCATCGGACAGTGGTGGCTGGAATGAGACACATGGGGAGAGAGTGTCTTTTGGGTAGCTAGGAGCCAAAACAAATGAGGCTTTAAAGATCAATCAGCATCCTGAAGAGTATATGAAGATAGTACAGTCAATGGAACACTGGGGTAATGCACTTTCTACAGAAACGCCTATTCAGCAGCTGTGCTGCTCTATTTTGAATCAGCTGAATATTCTGTTGTCGTCTGTGTGGACAGTTCCACACAGAGCATGTTATATAATCCAAAATGGAGGTCACCAAGCTTTGCATTTGAGAGAAATGAAGATTTTCACTGTGGCAAGTGCTATTAAAAAAAGGCAGCTTTTTATGGCTATCTGGGACTCCAACAGCAACCAGCAATCCAAAAATACCCCTGAATTGGAACTACCTTAATTATCCTCAATATTGGCGTAGGCAGCAACTCCTAGATGCTTGCCTCAATCAACTTGCATCACATCCAGCTAAGCTGGGTTGAGTTTCAAACAGCTTGCTCTCTCATCCAAGAGTCTATAATAGTCAGGCACTGGAAAAGCAGAGATGGTGCACAAACTAGAGAGATCTGCTGATCAAGAGAAGCAGAATGTTTCCTCAGCATCCTGGAACTTTAAGCAGTGTTCTGTTCTACTCAGAGTTCCCCAAGGGCTGATGACTTCATGCCCAGGTATATTACATTGCTGTAGTCTAGATGGGACGTGACAAGGGCCTTAATGCCCTGACCTTGGGTATAATATAGCAGGATGGAAGAGAGTCTCCTAGTCAAAATGGAAATGGTAGGAAGCGTAACTCACAGATGCTGCTATGTAAGCACTTAGGGACAGAAAGGCCACCAGGAGCACTCCTAAACTATAGACTGAATTGACCCATTGTAAGCGTGTACCCTCAGCCAAGGAGACAGCATCTGGGCTGCAAACTCTGCCCTCCAGCACAACCTCTCGTGCTCAGGTTCATCTTTGACCAGCTGTTCTTCACCCACAAACTGATCTTATCCAAGCACTGGATTATCTTGGTGGTACTAGCATGGCTGAATGTGATACAAGATAGGCAGACCTGTTGCACTTGAGTTCATGTCATCCTACCAGTTGACATAGTGACTGCATGTAGATGTTTGGCCACACTTGTGCATGGATCCAGTGGCAGGATCAGGGTCTTTGTTGTTGCAATGATTGCACAAGATAGCTATCCAACCACCAGTCCAAATAAGAAGCAGGGACAGATTTTTAAAAGTGTTCAGGTGCCTAGAGATTCAGATAGGCACTTCAATGGAATCTGCAAGAGCATCTGGCAGCTGAGGTGCCTATCTGCATCTACAGGCATCTGAACACCTTAAAATATCTCACCCATAATGAATATAGCTGCAGATAATGATTCTCAACTTTTTTCATACCAACACAGCTTTTCCATACTCTCCTGCCCCCTCATCTAGCTGGGACTTCCCTGCTCCCACTCCATTTAGTAATATAAAAAGGGCAAAGTGCTCACAACCCCTACGTGAAGAACCTCTGCTGGAGATTCATTAACAGATAAAAACTTGTAGCCCTTACGTTTTATGACATAAAATGATCTACATGGCTTTTATTAACAAAAGCTATATGTAAGAACAGGATTTCTAAACAGCATGATTGTATTTAATCCAAATTTGTGTACCATAATTAAAACATAGAAAAGGAAAACTAGATATTTCAAAGGAACAGAGGAAACACTTTTGATCTTTATTTGGAAGTGTTATTCTATTTACTCCCTTTTGTTAGTTAAGGGAATATGCATTTTGTATTAATCTAATTAAAGGAACAGAGCTGGGAAGGAGAAAGATGCAGTTGACAAAAATATTTATCATTGTTAATATTTGAACCACCCTAGAAAAATCTATGTGACTTTGTTTTTACATTAGTGTTTAAGAACTCGAGTCGCCTGAT
This sequence comes from Chelydra serpentina, assembly GCA_037349315.1. Taxonomy (NCBI): domain Eukaryota; kingdom Metazoa; phylum Chordata; order Testudines; family Chelydridae; genus Chelydra; species Chelydra serpentina. Next base: position 9,694,803 of record JBAIAC010000051.1, read on the forward strand.
AGTTACTGTACTCAGTTATTTTTGAAGTTCAAGAATGGTGCCTCAACAGAAAGTGGACACAGCTTTATGTTCTTCTGTTCATGAATGAGAAACAGATATTGATGTTTGCATCAGCAATAGAACATACTTGTTTGTTCATAATCCAGAAATCCTAACAGGATATTTTAGTTAAGATTATTAATACAAAAACAGGACAAGATTTTAAACCTGCCCAACAGCATAAACATTGAAACTGCATGAAGCCAGAATATTAACACTTAGCATTTTAGTCTTTAAGAATATTTAGAAATCTCAGTGATTACAATGACACCGTAAGGCAGTTAAAGGGTGGATTTTTAAAACTACCTTATTTCCATGTGCATTAGTTGTGACTGGGTATTCAAAATCGTGTATCTGTGTATACAAATGGAGGGTTATGTACATAACTGCTGATTTGCATGCAGCTTTTACTACATGCAATTTTGCTGGTCAAGCCCCAAATGACTGGCCTAAGGCCTCACAGCAAGTCAGTGTCAGTGCAAAGACTGAATTCAGGAGTTCCTGACTCCCACTTCAGCGTTCAGAGCATGTGTTTTTCTTGCACTGAAATGAAATTTGGATAGATTTAACTGCTTTACCCAACTTCTGCTACTTCACGCAGAGTGTGTTTCATATGTGACTCTTAGGGATTAAATGATATATTCCTCTATCTTATTTATAATTCAAATACATTTTATTTAGTGTCTTACCCTATTGTTGGGTTGATGTTAGGGTCAAAGCTGTCTTCTACAAATCGCCACACAATACTTGATTTGCCTACACCAGTGTCCTGAAAAAGAACATAGCAGTTACACCAATGAGAATTTAGCTACCATAAACACTTGGGCACTGTTTTTTCACACCCCTGAGTGAGAAAGTTGCAGCGCTGTTAAAGTGCCAGTGTAGACAAGCCCTTAACACCAATCCCACAATAAGCTCCTTATGGAAAGACTGACTCCCAGTTCCTATAGAGAGCGTCACTGAAGTCAATGGGGGCCAACCAAGTGGAACAACTCTTAGGATCAGGGTCTTAGTCAGGGGTTCTCAAACTGGGGGTCAGGACCCCTCAGGGAGTCATGAGGTTATTACATGAGGGGTCGCAAGCTGTCAGCCTCCACCCCAAACCCTGCTTCGCCTCCAGCATTTATAATAGCGTTAAATATAAAAAAGTGTTTTTAATTTATAAGGGGGGGGGTTGCACTCATAGGCTAGCTGTGTGGAAGGGGTCACCAGTACAAAAGTTTGAGAACCACTGGTCTTAGTAATCAAAATATTTCAGTGTAGCAACATTGAAAAACTGAAGGGCCATAAAATAATGTTTATGTTGAAAATAGGAGCTGTATAATTAACAGAGCTATTATCCCAAAACAGATATAAAAGACATTTGATAGCTTTGTATAAGACTTTAACAAAAAGCTATAATATTCGTCTTTTGAAACAGATTATTCTGTTGCTCCCCTCCCACCAAAAAATCTGCATAAGTGCTTGGTTTGAATTAGGCATATTTGTACAGGAGACCGAGAAAGAGCTGCTGCTTTATACCTCAACTGTTTAAGTGTACGTCTGTACCTGAATCAGGTAATTAATACGTACAAGTAGATCAAGGATGCCACAGTATTACAAGCATTACAAACACATTTCAGCCTCTGAGTCACTGAGTCCCACCCTATTTAACGAAATACCTCAAACATCTTCTGAGACATACCTGAAACCAATATTTTTTTTAATCTCATAGCTGCATGGAGCAAGAGAGGAGGAAGTTCTAAGGTGACAAACCACGGTTTAAAACAGTGCCAAGCACATTAGAAATTTAACACTAGGTTGTGTGTGTTTTGAATAGTAACTACGACAACTCAGGCTTAATAAAAGAAAGAAACAAAAGGCATGCTTCAAGTTGCACCTACTTGCAGCATTAAGTTAAGATGTCTGACTGCTCACATGCCTTTAAACACATTTCAGATAGCAATTTAGTTAATATAGTTGAACCACTTCACAATCTTCAGAGGATAGAATCAGGTAATCTATACGCCAAATATAAAGTTTTGAAAAAGATAGTTTATCAAACCTAATATTAAGAAATGTTTGACTAAAACAAGAAGCTTGCTTTCATTTAAGATTGCTTTCTGCAGTGTTTGCAGCCCAGATTAATTTTTTTTATTAAAGCTAATGTTAAAAAAAGTATATAATACTCTTTTCATCATCTGAGTATAGCGTTTAGATTATCCACAAATATCAAATTTATTTTTAAAGTCATAAGATACATATAGTGCATAATCAGCAATATACTACAGCAATTTAAGTATCAAAGGGGTAGCCGTGTTAGTCTGGATCTGTAGAAGCGATAAAGAGTCCTGTGGCACATTATAGACTAACAGACGAAAGCTTATGCTCCAATACGTCTGTTAGTCTATAAGGTGCCACAGGACTCTTTTTCGCTTCTACAAAATTTAAGTTTGTGCTAATCCTCTCGAGGGTTCTCCTTTTTGGGGAGAGGAGCGGGGAATTCAAAAATACACTACTCTTGTCACTTACATATTTTAGTGTTTAACAGAAAGTTACAAAGAAGAAAAAGGGAGATGAAAGTAAATAAGTTTCCTGGCTGAGGCATTTAGAAGTGGAAATTTTCTTAGTTGAGCTCTTACTCCCCCTTTTCCCACTCCACAAAGATTCACAGGTAGAGCTTGATGTAAACAAAGGATAACATATTTAGGAAACAATCATGCAAACTACCTTCCCCCAAATACCAGATATACAAAATTAAGGAATATATACCAAATTTCCAGGGAGAGTTAACAAGACTATCTAGAACCAGGAAATACATAGTCCCACCTGTCAAATTTCATTTGTTTAGGAGCAGACAAAACCCCCTTAAGAGTGAGTCCAGGAAAAAGCTCCAATTGACTTCAGTTGGATTTGGTTTGGAGGATCTTGGGAACACTCTCATTTTGGATCTAAGAATTTTTAAAAACGTCTGTCTTTTGAGATGAAGATTTTGCTGTATCTATTTCTAAACAAGATTTAAAGTCTCACCCACGTTTGTTTTGAAGTCTCCTTCATCCATTATCTAGTATTTGGAGAGTGCTTTTGAAGCCTGAAAATGGCATTAAGTGTCTGATACCAAACTACATAAATACAAGGGCTAAATATTATTCAAATGATCAAAGCCTTGGGCAGCATACGGGGGATGGGCGCCGAGCAGTTTCAACACAGGACCATTTGTTTTTAAAGCAGGGGAGCTTTGGAAAGAAAAGTGTGTGTTATTTTGTGTCGCAGACACAGACAACAAAAAGTCTTCCTAGAGAGAAAGGCTTTACTAGCTGTTGGGGAGCGTCTCAGAGGAGCACACAAAACAGATGCTGCAGAAAATCAACACGAGCGCTGGAAAGAGACAAAAATAGCCTCTCACCACAGGAAAAACACCGTCACAAACCACCCTCGCTTTAAAGCTGTTTTAAGGGCTCTCACGATCACACATGACAGAAATCCTCCCTCACCTTTCAAATGAATCCCTCTGTGAGGGAAACTCCATTCACCAGGACCACCCGGGGGGGGGTATACAGCAGACACCCCCTTCCCCATCACCCCAGGTACACCCAGCAGGTCACTTACCCCCAGCAAGCAAACTTTCAGCTCCCTCAGAGCCATGGCCGGGGAGGCTGCTGCCTTAAAGAGAACCAGAGGCGCAGCCCGGCATCACCATAGCCCGCACCCTGAGCACACCCGCTGAGGAGCCCTCCTGGGCACAGGCAGCAGGGGCTCCCGAGGAGACCCAACCCCGCCACTTCCCCTCCAGTCACTGCTCACAGGTAACCCCTGCTTCTCAGGCGCCACACACCAGACGCCATCTTGGGCCGCCCATCCGAGTCACCTGACCACCCCCCCTTCCGTCAGGGGCACACTTTTTTTTTTAAAGGCTGTAATTTTCCTGTCTCCTGGGGCTAGCTGGGCGCTTGGGGGGCCACCTGCCTCCCGGGCAGCATTTGTTTATTAAATCTAGCGAGGGGGGGGGGAAGGTTCAGCCGGGGTCAGGCAGCTCCGCCCTCTGCCCCTCCCCCCTCTTTCCCCCATGTCCATTCCAAGATGGCTGGTAAGCAGCTCTCACCCCTCTCCTTCCTGCTCCGTGTGGGGTGTGCGTGTGTGTGTGTTGGGGTTTGCGGGTGACTAACGCCGAACTGCCGTGTGACTTCGTGCGTGCCTCGTCCGTCCTCTGTCTCTCGTCTCGCCAGAGAGCCTCGTGAAACCAACCCCCCGTGTCTCTCTCTTTTGTTTTTGTTTGTAGGGATCCCTTTGTATTTTGTGGATTTGCAGGATGACTTAGATGATTGTGAGTAACTGTTTTTACTTGTTTTACTCATGCACCCACATGCTCCTTTCTGCACCGCCCCCCCCCATCTCCCTCCCCACACTTTCACCCAGATTAGGGTGAAGGAAAGAGACTTGTGAGGCTCATTGTACTGATAGGTGGAAGATCAGAGAGGGTTTGGGTTTTCTTATTTAACACACAGACACACGCAGTCGTGAATTTTCATGTTGCTGCTGGCAGAGGGGTCTCTGATGGAGTCATTTCTGTGCCTTTTGCTAAATTTTTAGGGCACCTTATGCCACCTGTGATTTGCTTTTTTTAAAATGCTCATTGACCCAGTGAAATCCTTTATTGTAAGAAGGGAAAGGGACTGGGGGCTTTAAAACTCTTTATAAAATGATAGGTTATTTTATTTTAAATATTTCACTAAAACACACTGCAGAAAGCTGTGGGTGTAGAAGGGAAAGAATTAACCCTAAATGAAGGCGGCTTGTCAGATCTGGATTCATGGGATGGAGACCTGAATAACGGGAGAAGGGGACAAGTTAATTCAGAACTGTCATAAGCTATGATACTTTGAATGAGGGATGTTTCTAAATTGTTTTTATGATTTTTTGCATGTCTAATTGTAATCCCAAAATGTCAATCTTTCATCATACACAGAAGATATATGGTATTTCTTTCTTAGCAAAAAGCCTAGCACGTATTTGAATGTTGCAAAAATAATGCTTTAAAAACTGAAATGCAGTTAATTGCCAGTGAAGGAGCCTACATTCAGGTCTGTGTTGTTTATAAAGTTGAGGGACGAAGTGGGCGAGGTAATATTTCTCTCTCACCAACAGAAGCTGGTCCAGTAAAACAAGCTTTCAATCTTATACAGAGCTTTTCTTCATGTCAGGTTTATAACGTTGACATTAGTTCTGTTGCTTGCAAAGGACGTTTTTAGCAGTTGGCCTAAGACAAGGACTTTTTGTTGTGATAATTTGAACGAGTGAGATTTTTAAATGATTAATTGAAACACACAGGACAACAATTTTTCACAAGGTGGTTATTTGTTTCGCGTTTCTTATGCCATTTGTGAGATACATACAGAGATACGGAAAAAAAAGGTATGATCACTTTCTGTGATCTAGACTTATAGTCTCAAGTGTTCGTGAGGGATATTAGGGAGTTCATGTTCAACCTGTTACTGTAATACTCTTCCCTTCACCCATTTTTCTACAAACTTCTCACTGTCCTACTGAGGTCTGTCTCAATGAGGTTGCAGGTCTCATACATTCTCCCTTTAGCATCTCTCACTGTTACTTTTAAAAAAAATGTGATTGTACTACTTTCCAGAAATGCCACTGATTTGTTTGGAAGGAAACTTCAATCATGGATTAATTCTGAGTCTGCTTTTAAAGACATCTCCTCTACTAATGGCAGATTTTTACAGAATGCTTCAATGTGACATTTAAAATCTCCCTCCAGATTATTTGTACCCTCCCTTATTTAGGCCCTGATTATGCAGTGAGCTCTGCACAGCAGATTCTTGTGTCTATGTAAAGCATTGTTGAAGGATTGGGGCCTCAGGTCCCAATCCTGCAAATGTCAGAAGCTCCATTGTCAATAGGACAACTCACATACTTAAAGTTGAGGACATACATGTCTTGAGTACATATGTGTTTAGTGGCTTGAGGGCCACAGACGCCTAGAGTGTGTTTACATTGTAATAAAACACCGTGGTGGGGCTGTGTCAGCTGATTCAGAGGGGAGGGCGCTCAGGCCGGGGGGCTATAAAATTGCAGTGTAGACATTCTGGTTGGGCTGGAGTTCTGGCTTTGGGACTCCAGTATGGTACTAACTGGGACTTTTGATGGCAATTTGAGTTTATCATTTGAAAAAAATTGTGAGCATTTTTAAAGTTGTTGTTTGAGAGTGACCTATTCTGTATTGCTGAGACAATCCTGATTTGTGAGGGGGATGGAAGTTCAGAGGCTGGGGTATAAAAATTGTCTTAAAGTTAATTGAAAATTATATGAAATCGCCCTTTCAAGTGGTGACATTTTGCAGGTCTGGATTTGTAGGGTTATGTTTGTGTTTTCCACTTCAGGTCATACGTTTGTCTCTCTGGGATATTAGTTTTAGACAGAGGGCTATTGCTTGCTAAGATTGTGCCATGACCTCGAACAACACCAAGTACCTTTGTTGAGCAGAGGATTTAAATTGGGAGCAAATTGGCTAATACACTTGTGTGTGCCCACACTGGATTTGAAAGAAGCTTCTCAAAGCTCAGTACATCCCACCTTAAAGTTCCATTAATAACAAGGGGAGCCAAAGTAGCTGGATCTGCTGTTTAAACCCATTAGTAGAGTTGAAAATCTGTTCTGTTTTGCTTTTCTCTGCCACAATTACAATAAATAAATAAACCCCTTTATAATCCAACCAGAAAGTAGTCTGTTTATGTCTTGCCAACTAATTCTTCCCCCTTCGATTGGAAAAAGTGAAAGACGCCTGTCTGCCAGCTAAACTCTTCTGTTTTCAGTGCAAGCACAGTACAAGCAACAGTCCAAACCTCCCACAGTGTCCTGCCAATGTGCCTTGACTGACTTGGAGGGTACCATCTCCAGAGGTTAAAGGGCATTTCATGCTCCATGGCCAATGAGTCCTTTGGCAAGGCTATTAGCAGAAGTGTCATTTGTCCTGGTAACGTGACTAAAATAGTATCAGAGGGGGAGCCGTGTTAGTCTGGATCTGTAGAAGCGACAAAGAGTCCTGTGGCACCTTATAAACTAACAGACGTATTGGAGCATAAGCTTTCGTGGGTGAATACCCACTTCTTCGGATGCAACTGAAGAAGTGGGTATTCACCCACGAAAGCTTATGCTCCAATACGTCTGTTAGTCTATAAGGTGCCACAGGGCTCTTTGTCGCTTGACTAAAATAGTCAGGCCTTTCTGGCTTGGGGGATGAAGCTCAAGTTTGCCTCATCTGAGGATTTTTTTTTTGAATCTAGAATGGTGATCCAATAATGGAACAAGTGTGCTTTGTATATTTCTATTTACATCAATCTATATGTACCACTATCAATTTCAGGTTGAAATAGACACAATTCAACATGTTGATTAGCACTGCTATGGCATGGACAGAGAGAAAAATGTCTGACTTGAAGTATTTTAAATGACTTCTATTTAGTTTTGAACTAAAAATACAGAGTATGAACTGCTCCTAGTTGGTGTGAAAGAGCACCTAGAATTAAGATGCAAAAATCTGAGAACTCAGTGCGTGGTCTTGATAGTTTGTTGTCTATATTACAAAAGGACCCAGAAGCCCTAATCTAGATCAGTTGTGCTAGGTGCTGTGATTAGTCTCAAATGGCATGTCTACACTGCAGTTGGGAGCTTGCTTTAGCTCGGTAGATGGGAGCTTTGCTCCAGCTAATAGCAATGTGGGCATGGTGGAATGAGTGGCAGCTTGGGCTAGTCTAGCCACCTGGGTGCAAACCTGCCCAACCCTCTTGTTATGTTCTCGGATGACTAATTTGAGCTGCTGCCTGTTCCACTGTGACCACACTGCTATTTATAGCTCAGTGGCTCGAACAGAGCTAGCACGTATCTGTCTACCTGCGTTGAGAAGCATGCTCCTAGCTGCAGTGTGGACATACCCTAAGGAAAAGATTATGGAGGATTTTAAAGCAACTCATTGCAGTAAATCACTAAAACTAGATCTATGGTGTCTGAAGGAAAGAAAGCATTAAATAGTGGAGGTATTGGGGAGGAGATGTAATGTGCTACAACTAATGTTATTAAAACAATCAAACAAAAAGAGCCAGAAGAGATCCTGGGAATTATGGAATGGGAAATCTCCCTTAAATTCCAGGGCAGCTGATTGAGAAACTAATTGTGGATAGTGTGATACTGCACTTGAATAAATATTAACTGAGGGTCAAACCAATACTGACTTTGTAAGATACTTTTTAATTCCCCACTGTAAAAGTTGTCAAACCTGTATACAATTCTTTAAGAAGATTAATAAATGAAGCTGATTCTGTAGGGTTTTTTAAAAAACTCCTTTTTGTAAGACTAAAGAAAATACTGGTTAAGAAATGAAGTTTTATGGTGGATTTAAAAACTGAGTAGGTGAGAAAAATGTAGGAAATGACTGCTCTTTTCTCTTTTGAGAGATTAATAGTTCCACAGGGGTGGGTACTGGTATTAATATATTTATTAGTGATTGGGTGGGGGAAATGGGCAGTGAGATGGTGGCATTTGCTGATGTCATTAAATTGTTTGAATAACCTCTGGCAGGATGAGAGCTTTAAGTACCTTTGGGATGGTCACATGATATATTAAATTCAACTTCAGTAGTGCACATTGGCTACACTAGTTAAATTATACACTGATGGATTCTGAACTTGTCCACTTGATCTTCTAAGTGGGGAAAATATCCTAGGCCTCTCAGTGGGTAGTTTAATGGAACTGTGAGTCCTGTCTGTGTCAGCAATTGTGAAAGCATATTGGGTGTATTAGAAAAAATAGTTCATGATTTTCTGTATTTTCTTTTACACGTGCTTATAATATATCCAGAGTACTGTGTGCACTTTTGGTTTCCTCACTTTAGGAAAGAGAGTTGGGATTAAAATGGTCCAGAGAAAGTTAGTGAAGATGGTTAGAGCTATGGCGGAATTTATTTTGTATGAATTGAGAGGCTGCTAAAACGAGGATTATTTAACTCTTTACACTCAGTATATAACAAAAGCGGTGTGTTCTGTAGCTGCTCTTCAGGGCCCCGACGTTGCAAGCACTTAAGCATGTGCTTAACTTTAGTAATTCGAGTAATCAGTGGAATTACTCAAGCTAGTAAAGTGAAGCATGTGCATAAATGTTTACAGGCTAGTGCAGTGTCACTTTGGAACATAGAACCATGGTTGGTTCATTTATTTGTTGCAATCAGAGTTGCAGGAAATTCTATTGCAATAGTTAATATTAGGAAGGGTATAGTGACAACTGATCAGTTCCTTCATTTTAATGCCGTTTCCTAATATGAGAACAAAGGGGTACTTGATAAAATTTAATGGCTGATAAATTTAGTATGAATTAAAATAAATATTACTTCACATGACATGTCGTTAGTTTAAAGAATTCACTGCTGTAGAAATATGTTTAATATGTCTGGATTTTAAAAAGAACAACCTTTATTATCAATAGTATTTCTCATTATATCAGGTCACACAAGGGTAATCAGATCTCATGCTTCAGTATGTAAACTGATTGTTGCAGAGTCAGGAAGGAACTTCAAGCACCTTACACACAGGGCATAATTTATTCAGAGCTTTTAGCAATGGCATCAACTTCTTCTAAAGCATCAGGGTTTGGCTACTGCCAGTTAGGGTATTAGATGTGATGGAGCACTAGTCTTACTGAGAATGGCATATTTTATGATCTTAAACCAGGGCTTTGGAGAAGAGCCCACGAAGCAGCTCCAGAGCAGTGGAGCTGCAGGTTTTTGCCTGGAGCTGGAGCAGAGCCGGAGAACAGCTCCAAAGCCCTGTCTTCAACTGATCAAATGTTTGCTGCATTAGCCTGGAAAGTCAGTTTCACCATTTGTCAGCCCTTCTTTGGTCTGAGTAATGTGGTGGTATTTGTTTTGTTTTTTAATGCAGATACATATCATAAACCTATTATAGGACACTTATCTGTAGGCTGGTATTGCTTCTAAAATAATTAGTAATGCCACCTTCAAGAAGCAGTAATGGCTAGTTAAGTGGAAGTAAATTTTAGTTGCCAGTTTATATGTCGCCCTCCCCTATATCTCGGTACTATATCTCGGTGTGGCTATACTGCCCCCTCAAATGTCATATCGGTAGAAGATAGTTGTGAAGTAGTTGAATGATTTAAATATCAACTGAATAAATACTCAGACCCTTATTTAAAAACCAAACAAAAAAACCCCAATAAATACTAGCATGCCTAATTTGCATGTACAGGTATGTGGTTGTTGGTGCATTTGTGGTAGCTGAATGTGCACAAGTAAAATTGAAAAATTGGGCCTTCACATTAATCCCAGTTTTCTTCTGCTTTGCTTTGTGTGCATGATTCAGCCCTTATTCTAGTCTTTTGTTTGAATAGTTTCCTATGAAACTTCATATTGCAATAGAAGAGGCCAGCTAGCGTTCTATTCTTTTTTTAAGAGACTATGGTATCAAATTCTATCATCAGCTGTGTGCGCACCATTCCCTTTGAAATAAATTAGCTGCATTCCTATCTAAAGGCAGAATTTGACCCTACATATATAGTACATCCTGGGTCTGAAACCAACTTTTTTTGTTGTTGTTTTAAATTTAATTTTATCTCTTGGCAGGAAGCCTGCAGTATGCTCCAAGAGCCCTAATTTATAATGATGATACTAAAGGGGCATGGGCCCCCTTTCTGTAGTACGCAAATGTTCCCTGATATTACTGATGGATACCTCTCTGTGAGGTTGGGAAAAAAGACACCCTTCCCTAGGATACATATTGGGGGGGGGGAAGAGGAGGGGAGGGTAAAAAGCAAGTTTGACATTTCGCAGTGATTTCATATTACTCTGAAAATAGATACCAGCATCACACCTGCAGAGTTGTGCTGAAAATAGCTATCTGCAGAGTTTTAATATTTGCTGATTGATACTCCAAATAATATACCCATATCAGTCCAGTATTATATACATTGCAGTACCACACTAACACTATCATTGGTAGTAGAGAATTTTAATGTGGTTCAGAGCCAAAGTTCGTTATATCAGGGCATACATTAAGAAGATCTTTGGGGAAAAGTGTTGACCTTATTAAAACTAATGATGTAATAAATGAAGGGTGAGAATGGAAGTGAAGATGATTATCTTTATTAAATGCAAGCATTTGAACCCTGTGAAGAGTGTTGTATCAGATAGCTTGGTGAGTGTAAATGACAATGTAGATATAATTTTTTAAATGTACTGGCAAATCCAAATTTGAATATGACTAGACAGATATAACAAATATTTAATGAATATAAAGAAGTCTTGTGCAATTTGTAACATCCCATTTGGAGGGATTTTGGTTATTGGCATGTCAGCTATTGGGAAGGTATGTTACCCTTATTAAACAATAATACTTTAACATAAAGCTTTACTTCTTCAAAGCACTTTACATAAATCAGTTAATCTTTACAATGTCCTAGTGAGGTAGATTAAGTATTTTTCTTCCCATTTTACAGAGCAGGAAACTGAGAAGCGATTAAAGATCCTTTCTGGCTCACTTTGAAGTATGTTGCAGAAGTTCTATTGATTTCACTTGGAGTTCATTGAGATTCACATTGGACCCACTGGGTCCAATGTGAATCTCCTACCCCCAAGTCCATTGATGGAGTCTGTCAGAGCTGGGAAATACTAGATCACAATCCATGATTAGACTATGCATGCATCAATTTAAAATTAAAGCATAACAGAATATATCTAATCAATAAGTGCAGTAAATAACTGATTACTTGACATTTTTATCGTGTTGTCTTAAGAGCTGCTTAATTTTATATATGCAACAATAACATTTAGCATTTCTTGCTCTTTGAAAGCTTCCACTAGTTTGAGAGACTCCTTTAAATGTATAGTGAGGAATTCTGGTGCAACCAATACCAGTGTTGTAATTATGATCACAGTAATTACATAGATTTTACTATATTTGTGGGCCCTGTGTATAATTCTTAGTAAAATGATGTCAACAGGTGCAGAAATTGAAGTTCAGGGACAGTAGAAGGTATAGCTGAATGGAGGTCATCTTTAGTATACTATATGCAGCTTAATTTGCTGTTAAAGTTTATTTCTTTAAGGACAGAGGTTAGAAATATCTTATCCTGTGGATCAAATTATACCTATGCGTGGTCTATTATTTATGAGTGGTCTGTAACATTTACAGGACTAGAAGCCAGTGACAACAGATGGGGTGGAGGGCAAATACTGGCAGAGTACTGTTTGGGTAATAATATTGTTAGGAGTCTGAAATCACAAGAAAATCACACTTGCATGGAGATGTTTATGCATCTTCAGAGGAAAACTCCCAAATGTGTCCGCACAGTAGGGGAAAATTACTAGTATTTATTACGAAAATTCTGATCCACCCTGCATTGCCTGCCTGAAAATAAATGAGAAACAAGATGGGTAAGGTAACATCTTTTATTGGACGAACTTCTGTTGGTGAGAGAGACAAGAAATTGATACAATAAAAGAGATTACTTCACCCATGTTGTCTCTCTAATATCCTGGGACAGTCATGGCTACAACAACACTGCATACAACAATGAAAATAAATGGTAACTTTCCTACTCTATCATTATACTAGCCACTCTTATGTGATTTGTTTAAAAATAATCCAAAATTAGTATTTCACCCTCTTGCATTCAAAAAATGTTAAACTTCAAAAATAACAAGATTAACTTTATAATCACGAGGTTTTTTTAAAAATGAATTGTGGGTTTTTTATTTGCCTTCTGTGTTTGAGTCTTTACCGTTTGTTTTCAAGCTTTTCTCCACAATCACAAGGGCTAGAAACTTTTTTTTAAATGAAAGATAAGATTCTCATGTAACTAATTGCACGATTCCAGGAGCTATGGCTTCAAGAATTACACGACATATCACACGATTCATGATAAATTTGCAGAAACACCCCCTCACTACCCCGTTAACTGATTTTTGGCTTGAGTGCTAGAGTCAAATCAGCAGTATTTTTATAGAAGTGGGATATACACCCCCCAATAAAAAAATTTCTTCCCAGAAGACCAAAACAGTTTGGTAGGTTCTTATGATGTGTGTATCCCTAAAACGTCAACACTTGGTCAAAATTTAAACAAATATTCATTTTTCCCAAGACAAAATCAAGGATTTTTCTGAAATGTTTTTTTTAAACAGCCATTATAAAACCTAATAGTAATATAAATATCTTCATGGCTTAAAGAAAAATGAAAAGTATTTTTGTTTGAATTTAAACATTCACTTACAGGGTTTGGGATGTAAACTCTGTAGTACTGAGCATGAGAATCTGAAAGTGAAACTGAATAGTCTTCACTGCTGAAGCTGAGGGGCAAAATGTAAGCAAACAGCAGAAACTGTGAAAAGTAAGATTATTTTTTCATTTTTAATAATCTAAGGAATTATTAGTGACAGGTAAAGACAAGTTTCTTAGATATGATTTTTAACCTGACAGTACTTAGTGAATAGTACTCAGGAACACACACAAATATTGAGAGTTTTAATACAACTCTATTTTTTAAAAAAAAACATAAAAAGCTTATAGAAATTGATTGTGGATTTAATTATCCGTGTAATCAGAATCACATTTTTGGTGAATCGCTGTTTCTAAAAGATGATTATGTAACTTGAGTCTTTGGGTGTGTCTACACAAAAGAGCTTTTTGCTGGCATAGCTACTTCAGCAAAGCCTCCTAGTGGATAGTCAACATATACCAGCAAAAGAAGTTCTGTGGGTATAGTTACACCACCTCCCTGAATGACGTGTTCAAAAGCACTCTTCTGTTGGTATTTTGAGTATACACCTGGGATTTTGCTAACATAGCTATGTTGGTTGGGTGTGTATAATTTTCCCCATCCCCCACTACTAGCTGACATAGCTATTTTGGCAAAACTTTATAGCGCAGACCAAGCCTTAAGAAGGAACATCACTTACATGAAGGAGTTTTGCATTTTCCAAATACAAACCAGATAGGGATGAGACTTTCAGAGCCATCAATAGGAGTTAGATGCACAGCTCTCATTAATTGCAATGGATAATGTGTCTCTGGGTGGCTTTGGAAATCTCAGCCTATAATACGTATAAGGGACAAATCGTGACTTTTGCAGTCATTGTTTAAAATTCCCAAGTACATGGGTGTGTGGCCACTGACCTCTCTAAGTGAAGAGTTGGATTCTATCTGAGCAGTTCTAAGCACTGTACTGATCGGTGGCTCTGTTGTGCAGAATATTTCTAAAAGGGATGCTGCCAAGGAGATGTATTTAATGCTGTGATTTCTTCTCTTACTGACATGTATGTTTGTTTGTTTTGTTTTTAAAGTTGGGTTTGAAGACTATGGACCAGATTGTGATAGCATGAGGATAACTGCATTCTTGGACATTCCGGGACAGGATAACTTAACTCCGCTTGCTCGTTTGGAAAAATATGCTTTTAGTGAGAATATATTTAATCGGTAAGGACATGACAATTAGACTAATATTCTTAAAGGCAAGGCTAGAAATTTCTGCATTGTCATTTTACTCCCCATAGTTTTCTAGTCATTATGTTAATATTTTTAATTTTATTCTGAATCTTACTATGGATTTTAAATGAAGAATAAAATATTATGTTACTATACCTCTTGTGCATTTTTAAATGCACATTTATTATAGTTTTTATTGCAGTAGAAACAGGATTATTGTTGTACATAATTTCTACAAGGGCCCAATTTTCAGTTTTGGTCACCTTAACAGGACATCTAAATCCCACGGTTCTACACTTGGTTTGGGATGTAGCCATACTGTATACGTGTTCTGTTTGCCTGAACATTTAAAAAGAAGATTGGCCATTATTTTAAGGTGCAAAATGCTGCACTTAGGAAGGAAAAATCAAATGCACAAATATAAAGTGGGGGAATAACTGGCTAGGGGGAAGCACCGCTGAAAAGGACCTGGGGGTTATAGTGGACCACAGAGTGAATGTGAGCCAACAATATGATGCATTTGCAAAAAAGCTAATACCATTCTGGGGTATATGTGTGACCACAAGAGGTAATTGTCCTACTCTACTTGGCACTGGTGGCCTCAGCTCAAGTATTGTGTCCAGTTTTGGGCACCACACTTGAAGAAAGATGTGATCAAATTGGAAAGAGCCCAGAAGAGAGCAACACAAATGCTAAAAGATTTAGAAAACCTGACCTATGAGGAAAGGCTAAAGCAAACTGGGTACATTTAGAGAAAAGAAGACTGAAGGTGGACCTGATAAGTCTTCAAATATGTTAAGGGCCATTATAAAGAGGACAGTAATCAATTGTTCTCCCAGTGTAGATAGTTAGATCTATTAGGAAAAGCTTGCTAACTATGAGATAGTTAAGTGCTAAAATAGGTTTCCAAGGGAAGTTGTGCAATCCTCATCATTGGTGATTTTTAAGAACAGGTTAGATAAATGCCTGTCCGCGATAGTCTATAAATAATGGCCCTGCCTCAGTGCAGGGGACTGGACTGGGTGACCTTTTGAGATCCCTTCCAGCCTTGCATTTTTATATTCTCCCCTGCCCCTTCCTCCTTCCCCCATCCCCCGAAGCTGTCAGCAGGATGTTAAAGTGCACATTATGTTGTCCCTTCGCAGACAGATTATTGCCAGAGGTCTACTTGATGTCTTTCGAGATTTCAGTAATAATGAAGAAGATTTTTTAACAGTAATGGAGATAGTGGTCAGACTGTCCGAAGATGCAGGTTTGAAATTCAATTTCTTAATTTTTTAAAACGTATTATTTAGTACTTGACTGACTTACTACTGCTTGGTTTGGATAGACAAATACTGTGTAAGGGTTCGTTGAGCAGGAGGGACAGGTCTATGTACCGTGAACACCTTGTGACCTACTTTTTATTCAGCTCTCCACTCTATCTTTGTGTATGTGATATATGCTCTCTTTGGAGTGGTGTGACATCTGTTAGTGACTGAAGGACATGGCTTCTGGTAGCAGTTCCACCATGCAACACTTAGCAGCCAGATGTATTAATGAACTCTTATCTTCTTAGTTTAGAAATATACTCATTCTGGAGTATACGTAAATAACATAGCTGAAGTCAACTTACTTAGATCTACTTACTGTGTCTTCACTGCGGTGAGTCGACAGCTGACACGGCTCCATCGACTCCACCTGCCCCTCTTGTTCCTGTGGAGTACTGGAGTCCTTGGGAGAGTGCTTGGGAGTCGATTTATCGAGTCTAGACTAGACGCAATAAATCGATCCTCACTGAATCGATCACTGCCCGTCTATCCAGCCGGTAATGTAGAGAAGCCCTAAAAGTAGTTAGGGTAAAAATATATGTAACCCTCCCCCATAAGCCCACCCACACTTTGCTTGTACTGTGTATATTATTGTGGGCAAGCTAACCTGGATTGAAGAATTTTGTATTTGAATTTCCTGATGTTTGGTGGGGGGGTTGGTTTAACATATGCATTAACGTTTGGTTTTGGGAGTGGTTTTTATATTTAATATGACAGCTTCTGTATGTGATTGCTTTCTTTGGGTTATAGTGTGCTGAGTTGACACCTGAACTAGTTAACTGTTTAAAGTTTTGTTTCTATGATATTTTTCTGCTTATTTCTTTTAAATCCGTCTGTCTTAAAAACAATTGAAAAATGTTAATTGCAATGGGGGAGAAATAGCTTTTAAAATACATGTCTCTATCTTATCAGTAGTTATATGATTAATATGGAGGCAAAGTTTAACTATTAATTAGTGATTGATTACTTTCTCTATCGCTCTATGAGGAGACTAAAAAATGTTGCCCCTTGGCATGTCTAAGGTAAGAAAATAAAGCACAGGTACCCAACCTCTGGGCTGTACACTGTCTGGGACACTGTTGCTAAAATGCAGAAAACATCTAAGTACTTTTCTGTATCCCAGTTGTGACTTTTAATGTGTGTGTGGTACTTTACAAGTGATACGTGATAATTATTTTTTTTATTAAACTACACCTGAGAATGTACAGAATGCTTTTCAAAAGATGAAAAAAATCCAATGAACCTTAACAAAACACAGGAAAACTGTGTGAAAAATAGTGTGTGTATCCCTTTTCTTTTTGACTAATAGCTACTTCCACGTGCATTGACTCATAGATAAATGAGGTACTAATACGCAGAAGCTGTAAGGAAATTAGTTATAATGCATGAAAAGGGCCAGATTCTCAAGAAAGATAGCTATCCATTTGTTTAAAAATATGGCTCTAAGTGTCTTGGGCTGATAGGAGGTTATATTTGAGACCTTTTAAAGACAGATATTCTAAATAGTGACGTTTCAAAAAAGAGGATTTTTCTTTTCTTTTTGCTTTTCATAGTTTCACAAGAGGAAATGCTATTTATTGAATGTATCTGGTTCTAACTTTAAACTTACTAAAGCCATTTTGACTTTCTATGCTGCCAGAGCCTACTGTACGGACGGAACTGATGGAACAAATACCTCCCATTGCCATTTTTCTGCAAGAAAGTCGACCAAACTTCCCAACAGCATTTTCTGACTACCTTATGCCCATTGTAGTGAGATACCTCACAGACCCTAACAACCAGGTAGGAAATCTCAGACTGTAAAAGTTGTATAGTTAATTCAGTCTGGCATGTGGACCTTTCACAATAGGGAGGACTTGCACATTAATTTCTGTTAGTAATAATAATACTTAGATTTTATATAGCACTTTGTACATAGATCTAAAAAGCACTTTAGAAAGGACGTCTGTATCATTCCCATTTTACAGATGGAGGAACTGAGACATAGAGACTGTAAATGACTTTCTTAAGGTCACCCAGCAGGTCAATGATAGAGTCAGGAATAGAATCTAAGTTTCCTGAGTCCCAGTCCGGTGCTTGAACCAGAAGGCTAGTACCCAAAGTTGGGTTAAAAGTCCCCTTAAAATCCTCAAGTTTTTATGTTTGTTACTAAGAATATCTTAGTTTTATTAAAACTAATTAGCTTTTCACTGTTTCCTCGACTTTTTGCATTACATTCACTGAGAACAGAAATTGACTTCACTTTTATGGTTCTCACACTGTAAATGCAGTATTTTATATTTTTTTTAATCTTTTCTTTTGCATGTTACTAGGTTAGAAAAGCAAGTCAGGAAGCACTGCTGATACTGTTAGAACAAGAACTCATTGCTCAAAATGATATTGAAAATAAGGTGTGTCCTATTCTGTTGGACCTCTCTGCTCCAGACAGTGACGATGAGTACAAAGTGGAAGCAGTGAATGTAAGTGGCAGTGAAGAAGATTTTTTTGTTTTAAAATTGTATCCCCGATTTGGACACTTTTTTTTTTTTTTTTAATTTGGTGTATACATTGGTCAATGCAAGGATCTGAGAGATGGACTTTGTATTCAAACTTTTAACTTGCTAATTAAGTAAACTAGTTAACTGGAAGGTTGGTTTTAATTCTGCCAATACTGTCACTTACCTGTTTCTCAGTTGTCCAGTTACAAGTGATCTTTCTGTAAAGGACTGACCAGTTTCCCAGCTCCTTTCCAATGTCTCAATATGCATGTCTGCATGTGAGATTTAAACACACAAACAAAACTAGTGAATGAAAATTACACTAACTTGAGTTCTGGAATTTGCTGTTTTCCAGCCTTGGCCAGTGCTGGTAAAACATTTCTAGATCAAGGACTATGAGTTGATCAGGGTCCTCTTTTGTAAACCTTCTGGAATGGAATTAAAGCCTGATATAATGGGGGGGGGGAAAACCCCTTAGAATTATAATTAAAACGGAGATGCAAGATGGTATTTTGAGAAGTTAGAAACCAGTGTTAAAATCCTCTCTAAGCTTGGAATGCCAGTTTCAAATGTGGTAAGCCATTCAGGCTTGAACTTATGGGGTCATTAGTAACTTGTAGTATTGGGTGGCCCCAAACTTGCATCATTGTCATCAACGCGAGTTGTGCCATTAACTTGAATGGGAGCAGGTTTGGGCTCTTAAACACTAATTTGGATCTCTTATAAGGAACCTCGTCTAGTTCATAAGAGATCACCAGTTGAAGCGGTGAAGAAAGCAAGATGGTAATGAGAACAATGTCACAGTAAGGTTTTTTGGTCTGCCAAAGATAGAAGCACTTTGTGAACTAATTCAAATAACTTTTCAACTAGTAAATTTTCTGGGCCTAGTACAGACAGAAGAAAATTCTGAGCTCTGCATCAGTGAAATGCTTGGGGAATCCTTTGGGAACCCTCCCCCTCCCCCCCCCCCATGCTTTTGAGACGGTTATTTAGTGTAATAGTGTAATAAATCTTCTTGGAAAAATCTCCTCCCCCCCCCCCCCCCCACTTGTAAATGTTGTTACACCCCCCTTATATAGCTTTCAGTCATAGTTAGTCAGACTTTCCAAATCTTATTTTCCTAAGTGCTTTTCAAGAATAGGCATCATTGTGGGGTTGACAAACCATTTTAGTTGAGACCCTGTGAGGCTATGTAGGGGAGTGATCTTCCGGCTTGCGTACACATACTCACGCTAGCTCATAGCAGTGTAGCCATGGTAGCCTGCGTAGCAGCCGTGGAGGCATGACTTAGCCATGCAGAGTACAAACCTACCAGAAACCAGTGGTATGTATTCAGCACAGCTAAGTCATGCCACAGCTGCCACTACTTGTGCTACTTCGGCCACACTGCTATTTATACTCGCATTAGCTTGATGAGAGCTAGTGTGAGTATGTGTAAGTGAGCAGGGGAATCTCCCCCTAGCTTGTAGTATAGACGTAGCCTAATGGTGTGTCTACACTGCAATTGGAGGTGTTATTCCAGCACACATAGATATAACCGAGCTAGCTTTAATGTAGCTAGCTCAGGTACCAATAGTAGTAAAGCTGTGGCAGCACAGGCTTTAGCATGGACTAGTTGCCTGCATACATACCCAGAGTCCCCGGTGAGCTTGTACAGCCTGTGCTGAAGTTGGTGCTGTTGTAGCTTCACTGCAGTTGGTATCCAGGCTAATTAGATTAAAGCTGGCTAGAGTATGGATCCACATGCTGCAGTTGCACCCCTCTGCCCCCCAATTGCTTTATGGACATTTCCTTAAAAAGACACTGTCAAACAGCACAGCTTCAAAATTACCTATATTAAAATTATAATGTAGTTGGCTTAACTGTCTGTTGAAGGAAACAAATAGTAATTCCATCACAAAGGGATATTTTTTCTGTATATAAAGTTCTTGGTATGTAATGCTCTAATAAGAACTCTGTTGTAAACTTGTGCTCCTTCCTCTGACTGCAACACCAGGTAATCTACAAACCCAGAGTAGTGCTGACATCACAATGTTGATGCACAAGTAAGCAAGCAACAAAAGCTATGTTAATTACAAGTGCAATTAAATTCATAGGGAAAAATCAATCTTCTCCATATTTGGGAAAAGACCAGAATCAGAGTTTATATATTCAAGGTGCTAAAAGATTGTTAGAAACTGAGAGCAAATAAAATTAAAACACTTGGCAGCATCACTTAAATTGTTGCAAAGGTCATAATTTCCCCCAATTATCTGTTTCTCAAGTCTTCAGATTTCTACCCTGGTTCTTGTTAACTTTATAGAGAGTATGAGTGATGATTACAGTCTTAGGTCTCAAGTGTCTTGATGAAAAAACAGATTCTTTTCATTTACAAGGAATCAGATTTGGGTTCAGCAGGGACCCCTGACACTTAACTTCTAAAATAGCTTTACCAGCTAGATTCCCCTTCCTTGTTTGGGAGTTGGTTATTGCTCAGGGAGACTTCCAGGGTGACATCTGAATACCAGATGTCTTTTTGAAGGACTGATAGTTCCATTTAAAAAGTGGGATTGTACCGTATTCTTCCTTAGTTTTTATTTGGAATTCTGTCACAAAGATGGAATATTCTTGGGAATGGAACTTGTTTTTATAGAGGCAGAAATTCTTTTTTGAAAATATTAAAATAAAATGTAGAGTTCTATTCAGTCAATAATATTTGTTCAGTATGCGATTCCTGGCTCTGTGGGACACTAACCTAATCAATGGAAAGGCATGTGGAAGCCAGTAAGCCCTCCCTCTCTCTAGTCACAAATTTGGGACTCCTCATGCATTGTACTGAAAAGACCGCTGAAAGAGTGTATATGGCTAAAGTAATTAAATGCTACAGGTAACATGGTTTGTGGTGACCTTTGAAATTGACAACTTCACACAGAAGCTTGAATTAATGAGGGTTTTTTTTAAGTTGTTAGTTTATAAACTAACAGCTAACTGAATCTGAATTCTATCGAGTTGTGCACTAGCTAACAACCTATATAACCATGTTGTCTTAATCATTGTTACCATTGTTCTTCCTACCCTTTGTCTTTCCTGTGGTTGGACAAACTCACTTGTTGTTTTTTGTCTTCAGTTTTGGCCCTGGTACTGCAAAGAGATGTGCACATGCTTAACTTTAAACACCTGAGCTAGCTAATTGAAGCCAAGGAGACTACTTGGCATTCTTAAAGTTAAGCATGTGCTACAGTGTTTTCAGCATTGTGGTTTTGGACAGCACCTACCACAGGGGGGCTTCAATCCCGGTATGGTCCTCCAACACTGCTGTCACAAATATTTAAGTGTAATGCACACTATGAAATGGTTGATTTCTGTAACTCATCCTGTGCAATTAAAAAAAATAAAATCTCAATCTTCTAATACAGAAATGTTATGCATAATAGTATGGTATCAGTGGATTTTGTAGTTTTAATAACTAATGGCAAGCAAAAACAATGTCAATTTAACTCATACAATAGTTGTATTTTAAAGTAGTAGTTTGCCTTTTGCTTTCAGAACTATTCTTTTTAGAAAGAAAACTTGACGTAAAAGTGCTCGGTGACTATTACATTAATGTCCCCGTCCTCCCCCCCCCCCCCTTCTGCGTTATAGATAATTTGTAAAATGGCTTCTATGCTGAGCAAAACTGTTGTTGAACGTATGCTACTTCCCCGTTTCTGCGAGCTGTGTGGTGACGGGAAACTTTTCCAAGTCCGTAAGGTTGGTATGACTTGTTTCAAAACTAAAACACTTCAAATACATTCTACAGTATTTTTAACATCTACATCAAATGATCTTTAAGCATAGTATTGATAGTAATATGATTTCAGACTTTAGCAGTGCCTCTGATTCTCCTTTTTCAATGTAAAGGAATTTCCTTGTTTGTTTGAACTGTGTGTTCTATGTTTAAAATATAATGTTCATGAGGCGTATGTACCTCACTTTCTAGCTTGAGCCAAATATAGGCCTTGATTCAGCAAAACATGTAAGTGTGTGCTTGTAATTAAGCCAGTCAGGGTCATAGTGAAGATAGTTTTTTCAATACACTTAAATACTGACCTGCGCACATTTTTCTTCTACTCCATTTTTGGCAGCCTCTGCTCACATCTTTAAAATATTCAGGTGGCGAACCCCTGCAGTCCATTCAGAGTCCATCGGAGTTGATGAGACTCCTCACTGATGCAGAGGTCCAACCTAAGGGTATCATTGATTTCAACAGTTCTGTGTATGTACCACAGGGGGCTGCCCTAATGAATATCTTGTCCAGGACTGAGGCCTTAGCATTTACAGGATTTAAATTTGTCAGTAGGATTTGTATTGTAAAAGACATGCAAACTACTGAATCCAAATTTGATGCTTAAGAGTGAACAATAAGGGGTAAAATTCTTGACTCCAGTCAATAGCAAAACTTTCATTCATTTCAGTGGGGCCAGGAGTTTACCCGTAACTTTAATTGTTATGGTTTTCTTTTTAGGTTTGTGCAGCTAGCTTTGGCGATATTTGTAATGCAGTTGGACAAGAGGCCACAGAGAGATTTTTGGTATGTAAAATGTAGAGATACACAAAAATTTGTATTTTGCTTGAGTTTTCATGTCTGATTTTACAACTGAAATGTTTTAACAAGGAAATGACTGACTGATACCATTTAGTTTTCTTTGAGACAAAAAGAACAAACTTTTGGATAACTCTCTTTCTCGAATTTAAATCCTTTTACTGGTTTAGTCGCCCTTGGTGGCAAAAGTTTGATTTAAAAAAAAGACTTTTCAATGTATTTTTTAAGACCCTGTTTATGCGATAAGGGAGGGTTCTTTTCAGTGAATTGTTTCCCGATAATTTAATAAATCAACTTGAAATCTCAAAAATAGTAAAGAAATTGAGTTAAAATAATTTCACGCTTTTTACACCTATTCATGAGTGCCCTGGCAACTTTTGTAGTTTTACATTACAGTTGATTATATTTTAAATGTTTATTTTCTTTCTCATCCTGATGTTGTATAAAAGATGCACGCAAACAGTAGGCTTAACTTACAATAGTCACTTCTCTTTAGGTACTAGTGAGTAGTTTTTAGGTGTCAGTGCAAGAGCTAGCTGTACTTATTGCAAGTGAGAGTCCTGATAAAACACCACAGTTTGTGCTACGAATATTCTGTCTATTGCTTTGAGCAAAAGGCAAGGAAAAATCCATTTTGATTTGAGTGTGATTGCTGTACAGATATGTATAAAATAGCATTTTAACAGAAACACAGAGGTGTTTGCAAAAGTCTAATTAAAACAGATTACTTTCTTCTGCGAGTAGCTGGCTATTTTCCCTTTGCTCGACTTGTTAAATAAAATCCCAGAAACTTGAGAGAGTGTGAGAGAGGAAAAAAACAAACAGGGTGGGCGGGGTGGTGGTGGTAGGGTGTTCTTAAGCTAAACTCAATAGTAGACTTGAATGTTCCTGAGGCAGTTTTTCCAAATAAGGAGCTGGTCTGGTACCGAATAGGAAGATTGTGTGTTTGCAAGTTAACAGTTTTATCCCTCACCTCCAACATACTTTGTTTTTTTAAGCACAGTTGAAAGAACAAGAGTATTTTTAAAGTAATCTGATTTTTCTGTCTCCATCCTTCCACCCTCCCCAGTTTGGAAAGAATTAGTTTCCAGTGCTTAATAAGTTATCCTTACACCAAGCTATGCTTGCAGAAAAGAGAGCCTATTACTAATTTTCCCTATGCCCCTTCCCTTAATTTAAATGATAGCAAGACACAACTGAGATGAATGGGGGAGGGAAATTTTAATTCTTCAATAATTAATATAATTATAATTATTTTTCTTCTCAGTCACTACTTTTGCATCCTTTTTCACCCATTGCACATGAACTATTACCAACTACTTTTCCCAAGTAATTAAACCAACAGAAAGTGGTATCTTGTACTGCAGCTTCAATACCTGTTTGATTAGCTATAGTTTCATTCATTTTTGACAGATTCCAAAGTTTTTTGAACTCTGCTCTGATAGTGTTTGGGGAATGCGAAAAGCTTGTGCTGAATGCTTTATGGCTGTGTCTTACACCACATCCCCAGAAGTTCGCAGAAGCAAGCTGTCCCCTCTCTTTATCAATCTTATCAGTGACCCCTGCAGATGGGTAAGTAGGTGGTAAGGTACCTCTGACCTAAAAGAAATTCATGCATGCAAGCTACCTTTTTCAATTACAAGGACTTTTAAGTGGCCAAACCAGTGGCTTAATAGCAAAGGTTGGTCTCCTGTATAGGCACACGTGTTAATTCTCAGTCTTGGTCCCTGAAATGGAGGACACTGAGGGCAGCATGGATGCGACATGCATATGCTTCCTTCATGCACATGTGCACATCCTGTAAAATGTAGTGCTAATATAATTAGAGGACATATTAAAATCCAATTACATGGGCTGTACAGTCACCACCAAAGACTGAAAGCTGGATATGTTAGGATCATGAGTATGTGGGCTGCTCTTTTTGGTTTCTATGTTCACTTTAGAAACGTAAAATGTCATGCTTGGAAGGTGGGTGTCATTCTGGCCCTTCAAACTTGGGGATGGTGCTTTAAAAATTTTTTTTTTTAAGTGTCATAAGGGCGATTACATTAAACACTGTGTAAGAATAAAGAAGCATTTTCATTGTCATGATACTGGGTGCATGGGGCTTTTGGACCATGTCTGTGAAGCAATTATGATTTGACTTGAATCAAGTAGTGAAGAGTTAAATAAGTCAGATGAACTATATTTACTAACACATTTTGCTTCTTAAATCCCCTTACTCTGATGTCTTGCTTTTTCCTGATAAACTCTAGTAGTAAAATATATTAAATGAAGCCAGGACTGGCTGAATAGCATACTCTGAAAAAGTTAGATAATAGCAAAGTATAACCTTGTACATTACTTCGTAATATAGTAAGAGCTAAATTAGAGCCACATTTCATATTTCATTAATTAACAATTTACCAAAAGGCAGCATGGCTACAAAATATGTCACATCTTTATTTTTGTACTGTGCCAGGTTCGCCAAGCTGCTTTTCAGTCTCTAGGCCCGTTTATTTCTACCTTCGCAAACCCTTCTAGTGCTGGCCTTTATATTCGGGAGGATGGGACTCTCAGTATCCGACCATCAGCACAGGATGTGGCTTCCAGTTCCTGCCAACCAGGCAACAATGCAAACATCACATCGGCCAGTACGAACATTGTATCCTCCAGGTAAAGCTATGGTTGAGGTGCGAAATGGGAGAGGAAAACTGACAAAATATTTTTCCTCCAAAATCTTTTAGTTAAGTCTTTAGTTTTAGTTGATTATGATCTTGTGTTTAATATGTGGGACTAAAAATAAGACCTTTGGTAATGTAGGTGTAGTTTCAATAATGGTATAAAATTTGAGTGACTCATAGACTTTAAGGTCAGAAGGGACCATTATGATCATCTAGTCTGACCTCCTGCACAATGCAGGCCACAGAATCTCACCCACCCACTCCTGGAATAATCCTCTCATATAGGTCTGATGAATTGCCACATGATTTAATCTAGCCACTTTAATGTTTCACCAGTATTCTTGGAGGGGAAGGGGAGAAAGGAGGGGGGAAATGTATTGAAACTACAGGTGAAACAAGTAGTTCTAAAGCAGGATTTGTCCTCAAGTAGAATAGGTACAGTTCTTGTAATTGCTCTTGCTGCCTTATCTAGAGTGTGTGTCTTTTAACTGAAAAGTACTGTTCTAGGGTCTTTACCTTTTGTTTTCCTAATACTATGTCTCTGTTCTCAGTTCAGAACAACCAACAGAAATTAAATCGGAATCGTCAACTGATGGGACTTCAGCAGAAGCCAACCCCTTGATCTGTGTTGAAACCCCAAGGACAGACCTACTGAAAGAAGGTTCAAACAGCTGTGGTAGTCCCGGAGAGGCTCTGGCTCGATTGTCCCAGAATGACAATACCACTGCTTGTGTGATAGAAGGCATTAAAGACTGTCACGTGAGCAATTGCCGGGGCATGAACTCAAGGTTCCAGTCTGCTGAGGATGTCTTTAATACTTTCCTGTACTGGCGCCCTCTGCTCCCTGATATAAGCCAGGATTTGGAGCTGCTTCAGTCCAAGACTGAGAAGCATGAAGAAGGCTGCTCTGTGTCAAAGGCTATATGTAATAACTGTGTTGCCAGTAGTGAAATAAAAAAAGTGCTGGAAAGCTTACAGGAGCACATGGATGATCCAGATGTTCAAGGTAAAAGCCTACAATAGTAGTGATATGTGGAGGTATAGTTTCTCATGCCTCATGTAGGGAGGGTTCCCCACACCCTTCAAAGCTCCTCATTGCAGCAGCCCTCTCTTGCCTAAGGCAGAGTTTCTCAGCCTGCGGGTCGGGACCCAAATTCGGGTTGCCAGAATGTTTTAGGGAGTCGCATGGCATTTCCTGTGTCTCCTGTCCCAGAGGGCTGGCTGGGCTCGCCTCTCTGCTCCAGGCACTGCAACCTCTGGAGTCCCAGCACCACTCAGGTTTGGCCCAGACGTTATGATGACAGACGTCCAGGTAGGCCAAATTTGAGTGAGTGGCACTGCAAACCCCTGAGCCAGGTCACAGCTTGACTCTCGTTTGATCCAGTCAGGCTGGGAGGGGCAAACCAGAGTGACACTGCAACCCTGGAGGTTGCAATGCGCGCAGTAGAAAGCCAAGTCCAGCCAGCCCCACAGCACAGAAGCCACCACTTGAGGTGAGTGCTGGGCAAGACCCAACCACCCCGGGGGGCAGAATCCAACCAATATCACCCCAGGGCCTCCACCCCCAGACTATTTACTGAGTCACAGCGGGCCATAAACATTTTCAAATGGGTCCTGAGTCCCAAAAGATTGAGAACCACTGCAAAAAAAGTGAGTGGTGGGGACAGAAGGCACAATAAGAAATATAAAGAAAAGAGCACTCAAAGGAGGAGAAAGATTAATTACTAGGAAAAGAGCAAGAAGTGAAGTGGAACTGGAGCATAGGAGTTGGCAGCAGAATGGGGAGTCGCATGGCTGACACACATACAATAGAAAATAAAGAAAAGGGTTTGGGGCTACTAAAACAGTGAAGGAGCTAGCCAAGTAAATCTATCTTTTCCAACATACCCTCTGCCGTAATATCCTTGCTTTTCATCATTCCTCAGCCAAGCAACCTTCCTCCCTTTCAGAATAAAAGGATGTGTGGATGCTCATTTCTCTTTCTACCTAGCCAAGCTGCCAAAACCCTCTTACACCTCTACCTGATCTGATCCTCTTCTCTCTTCTGTTACCGTCATCTCATCTCTTCCTGTCTACTCTTAAACGGTCGTTGGTTATGCTCTGGTGGTTCACCTTTAAAATCTAGTCACCAGGGGTTGGACCAATGTAAATATTTTGAAAGCTATTTGAAAATCTGAGTTCTGGGAGCCTTTTTTGTTCATATTTTCACAGAATGGTGCATTATATAGAAATGGAGCTGTGTTCAAAACTACATTGGCAGAATCGTGGCAAAACACACTCATTTTTGTGGTTTTGATCCATTCCTGAAAGACAGTTTGAGAGACTTTCACTAAATACTTCCTCTTGCTTCTATTTGATCAGAAATGGCTTCATCTGTGTGTATGTGATATTTTGGGGATCACCCAAACTGGTAAGGGGTTCTGTCACTGCCTGCCCTGTAACTTTGGGGTGCCTTAATGCTGTGCTGCTGTGGCTCAGATCCCTGACACCAGTAGATTGCCCACAAGCAGAAGGTCTCACCCTGGCTTCCACCAGCTTAGTTACTCTTGAAGGGCGACACCAACAGTCCTTCCAGTCCCAAGTCTCACCAATCCATCCTCCCCAACTTCTTAACTACCAGAGTCTCAGACTTTTTCCCTCTGGTTCATCACCCCCAAAGGTATGAAACCAGCCACCCCGTTACCAGCTCACTTTGGTGCACGTACACTCCATAACAGAGATCTGCTTGGGGTAAAAAATTCAAAGATGAAATAGTGAGGGAGAACAAACATACAAATTACACAGTAAATAAACATGAAATGCAACTTCTGGCATTTACACTTGTATGTTAGATAAAATTCCTTTTCTATTACAAGTTACCTATTGCCTTTAAACAGTTTCCTAGCACACCCCCTAACTGCAGGGGGGAATCCAGAGTTTCACAGTCAGCCTCCTACCTAGAGGCTGGCCTTCAGTTTCTGGATGAAGGCCTCAGTTTCAAGCTTCCTTTCGAAAAGTACTGCCCCCATGCCCCACTCTCCTCCATGTTAAATTGTTTTAAGGATAGTGAAATAGGACAGGATCCAGGGTTCCTTTGCCATCAGAGATTATCAGAGGTCTGTCCAGAGAATGGAAACAGATACTTATATGCTTCTGCTGGAAACGGTAATACTGCCTCTAAATCTATGCTCACCGCTTATCTGAAAGGTTTTGCTGAAGTTAATTCTAGACCTTTTTTTGCAGAGGTAAATATTTCCTCGTGTGTGTGTGTGTGTGTTAAAATCTCTTGGTATAACTAAATGTAGTATTAATACTCCTTTAAAATGAAGGACCTGTATACACTAAGCTGGTGATGGGTACTAGAGGGATATGTTTTGTAGAGCACTCTACCCAGGGCAGCTATAGCACAACACATTAGAGTCTGATGGTGTGCTCTAAAAAGTACCTGGTTCACACTGATGTTGTCCCATTTTACACAGTACTACGTCAATGTGAACTAGTTACCTTTCAGAGTGCGTCATCAGGGGCCACACAGGGCAGTTAGAGTGCAGCCTCTTAGCGCTCTTTACAAATCACGTCCATCTGGTGCACTTTGCCAAGCTGTGTAGACAAGCCCTAAATGTGCCCCCAATCCCTTTACTTTATACAGCCCAGGTTCAAGTATTGTCTGCTGCGCTCAGAGCTGCTCAGTTTGAGTCCATCAATGATTATGAGACCAAACACACAGAAGAGAGCAATGGCAAACTTCAGAATGAGTTGTCCACTTTTGAAGCCAACCATGCCACTGTGGAGAAGAACACTTTGTCCTCTTCATCATTCCAGGATGATGTGAGCGACCAATCCACTACCAGTATACTGAAAAGCAAAGTAAGTATACACTCATCCTCTGAATAGACAAGTAAGCTCTTAAGGTACGGACAATGTCTACCTCTGTTTACGCAGCACTTAGCACAACAGTGCGCTGTTCTTGGTTGGGGGCCTAGACACTACTGTAGACTAATTTATTATATCCCAATTATAATATAAAACAAAATGTAAAGTCTTTCAAGGAGCTTATTTCTATTTGGGTTCAGGTGAGCCAGGAAATATAAAGCTTTAAGTGGCCTTTCAGGCTCTTCATAGAAAACAAACCTAGCAAAATCTTCCCTGTTTCTGAAGCAAGCATAAGTCATTTGTCCCCAGACAAGGGACTAAATAAACCAGTGACAATACACATTCTTCCTGACAGCCATTTTAAAATACTCTTAATGTGTATGTAGGCTAAATAGGAAAACTTTTTCACAGTGCTTGTAATTTTGTCTTTATGATGGAGTAATCATAGGAAGATAGGAAAACCCTGCTTGTCCCCTAAAATAACCCATTCAATGCTACCATGTGTTTTGTAACTACAACTTGATGTTCGCCTTTAATTCCTCCACAAACAGGAGTAAATATTTTAATCATCAGCTTTTTATTAGGAATTCATAAGGAGGCATGCTTCACAAATTTACATATTGATCTTGGGTTGGAGTTCACCAGAACAGTTTCTTCACTGGTTTG
Source organism: Chelydra serpentina (assembly GCA_037349315.1). Taxonomy (NCBI): domain Eukaryota; kingdom Metazoa; phylum Chordata; order Testudines; family Chelydridae; genus Chelydra; species Chelydra serpentina. Next base: position 9,724,848 of record JBAIAC010000051.1, read on the forward strand.
TGGGAAAATAAAAGCAATATCTTGAGGGAAATATAGGAGAATTAGAGTTTCCGGGAGTGTACTCCAAAATGAATAAAACTTTTATCGGTGTATTATTTTTTCTGAAGCAAATATATTGAGCTGCTTTGTCAACATCTGCTAAATTTGCAGAGAGAGTAGAACCTTTCGAGTATAAATAAGAAACTACCTTACAGTATCTGAAGGATGTTGAGTTCATTGCAATTAAAATTAATAATTGATTATACCTTTTTTAAGTATTGAAAATATTCATCAGTTGCTCAATCTGAACATGGTTCTGAATTCGCAGTGTGAGAGCATGAAGGCAGAGGAGTTATTTCAACATTGACCTTTTCACTGAAATCAAAGTATTCTGGCTAGTGTCCCATTGACATTTTAACGATCATAAAATGTGGTTAAAGAAAGCCATTTGGGGTAATTTTGTTGTTGTTGCCATAGTAGGTCAATACTAGATGTGCAGTATCTGTTAATCATAGTGATTGTTCTTGATCTGACTTGCTATTCGTGAAGCTGAAAACTGATCCTTTTTTGATTAAGACATTGATTAGAATCCATTTTGTTGTGGGTGATTCTTATATGGCCAAATTTTGCTTGCATTACTCACATAAGTAATCATCTTGACTTGGCTACTTACATGAGTAGTGTGAGCATGGTTTGGCCCTCAAAGACCTGCTCTGTGTCTGAATTGTGTTGCTCTTCTGTGTAATGCTTTGAGATATACTAAGCAGTAGTTCTGTAATGAAAACGTAAAACTAACTATTTTCACAATAAATACTACATCCTTTCACAGGAGTCAGAGGAACAACACAATGGGACCATTGAATTTTTAGAGAAAGAACAACATCATAATCCTCCCATTGAAGATGATAAATCGAAATTACAGGTGATTTAAAATATTAATTCATGAGGCCTTACCCTCAACTCTATGGCATTTCGTTGTTTGTCTGTAATGTGATAATTTGTAAACACCTGTCCAATCAATTCCGGAATTTCAGAAAATATTCTAGGCATTAATGAGCAGAACTCTATTGATTTTAATACAATAATTAATGAAAATCCAGGCTTTTCCTTTTCCAGTCAGGCCCACGGAGTGCATATTTGGTGCTGCAAACAGAGGAATCTCTCTCTGGTGTCCCCAGTTGCTGCCTACTCATCACAGGCAGCAGCTTAATATGCTTCTGTCACTGGGTGTACAGATTGGCCTACAAGCAACAAAATTGCCAGAGAAGTTTATATAAACAGCTAGATTTTCCAGTGCAGTTCTATTGGATCTAGCTGCATAAAATAACTTGATGCAGCACCCAAAATGATGATATTCAGTAATAAAAATCAACCTTTGCAGTCTTCCTGATTTGATACATAGACTGTGGCCTACTGCTTTGTCTAACCCAGATGACAAGCCACCCAACGTAATGACGCGTGCTGTAGTTTTGTTGTGCTAGTCTGACATAGGGTGTGGAGTGTTCAGTCATTTGTTATTCTGCCCTGGCATGTGCCCCTGGTGCACTTGCCATCTGGTTAGAGGCAAGAGAGAATGCTGTGCTAGAGCAGATGTCTTTCTATACTGATGAGATCTTCCTCTTTTTTTTAATTTATTAATGTTAATAATTTACTATCTTTGTCTGTAGGATATCATACCTCAACCTTTATTAGACCAGTACTTGTCGATGACTGACCCAGCTCGAGCCCAGACTGTTGACACTGAAATAGCAAAACACTGTGCATATAGTCTCCCAGGGGTGGCCTTAACTCTGGGCCGGCAGAACTGGCATTGTTTGAAAGATACATATGAGACCTTGGCAGCAGATGTACAGGTAAAACTGCATTTTCAAATAAGCGTTCAGAATTCTAAGCAAATTATACAAATTAGAAATATAAGCAAACAATGCTGTAGTTTACAAGAAATAATATCTAAAATGGACAGAGTAAGATTTTATGATAAATCTGGAATGTAGTGCCAGATGCACTTTTTTTATTTAAGAAAGGAGACTTTATAAACGACACACATGCTATGCAGCACCTGGTTTTTGAGTAATGAATTCTGCTTTTTCTGCCCATACCCTTCAAAATATAAGTGTACTTCTATTTAAGAGTTGCTCAAGAATCTATATAGTGTTTAATCTAGATTGGCTTTTCTTGACTATGGACAGTGGAAGGTCCGTCGGACGCTAGCTTTTTCCATACACGAGCTGGCTGTTATTCTGGGGGATCAACTAACAGCAGCTGATCTGGTGCCGATTTTCAATGGATTCTTAAAAGATCTGGATGAAGTGCGCATTGGAGTTCTTAAACATCTCTATGACTTCCTTAAGGTAGGAGAGATTATATAGCAGTTTAAATTTCTGCTTTAATTTTGTTAGGCAAATACAAACCTCCATTTTTCATACAGCAATCGCCTCAGAAGCTTTTTGTGGATTTAAATATATAATTTAATTGTTTTAGGGGTTTTGGATTTTTTGCAGAGAAGTTCTCTTTTTAATTAAAGATCCTCCACTTTCCCCTCTGAAATTCGAACTAAATCCTGCTGAAAATCTGACTTTGTTTGCTTGCTCTTGTAAACTGTTGTAGTGGAATTGGTGTTCAGAGCAATCTAAGTGGCCTATGATTAACTGAGAAATGAAAAAAGGTATCGGGTCATCAAGTCCATCCTTGTTTAAAATGTCTCTAGTGATGGGACTTCCACTATTTCCCTTGGAAAAGTAATGTGTTGTGCACTGAAGTGAGGGCAGGCCTGAACTTATACTCTCTACTGACCTTAGCTGGTAGAAAAAAGTGTGACTAGAATACATCACATTTGTGTGACTGCTAGGCAGGCCTAATTTGTTCATGCATTGTTTAAGTGACTGCACAGGCAGAAGTGCTTAAGTAGTCCTTGTCATATGTAGCTACCCCAACTGGGTTTGCATAACTTTCAGAATCTGGGCTTTAGTTTTCTGTAGAAAAAGCAGATTCCCTGTGAACTGTAATCTGATTTTAAGAGTTCCTTCTAGCAGGAAAATACAAATAAACAGGAGTGACAGGGAGTAAAGAATAGAAGAATAACCCTGCAAGAAGTGAAAAGTGTTTATAAAGCTTCAAACTATAGTTTTGAACTGCTGGATTAATCAGTTGTATTTACTAATCAGTTGTTTGTGGAACAACATTTCCTGTAGTTGCTTCATGCAGACAAAAGGCGCGAGTACCTTTACCAGCTTCAAGAATTTGTCGTGACTGATAACAGCAGGAATTGGAGGTTTCGTTACGAGCTGGCAGAGTAAGTAAAGCTTGTTAATGTGTGGTTCCATTACCTTTCATGGTAATGTTCAAAATTGTAACGCACCCTGAATGTCAGTAAAGGGCAGTAGCTTTCCATTTAAAGGGACATGGAGATTATTTTTAGGTTAAAATTTGAACTACATTAAAGCCAGAAGATCTTGTACAGTAGTAATAATTTAGGTTACAGCATATTGCCCCACCAATGAGCCTTAGCCCCCTAGGGATCGTCTTTTAGATTAGAGGATCGATCAGTATCTATTATCATTCACCTCCGCTGAGGCAGCCAGCCAAAGGTGCCAGTGATAGTGATGGATTTGTGACGTGGACTCTGTCCATTAGGAACTGTACCACCAACTTACTTCACATAGGTCCCTATCTCGCTGAACCATGCTCTGACAACATTTCTCATTGTTAGCAAATAGTAGGGTTATCTAACTACATGGGAGTAGTGAGTATGAGTAGGGTGGTAATTTTACACCTGTATATAGCATTGGTAGACATTTTAGAGTATTGCATAAAGTCTAGTGTCCACAATTTAAAAAGGATGCTGACAATTAGAGTGGGTGCAGAAAAGAGCCACAAAAGTGAAAATGCGTTATAGTGAGAGACAGAGTTCAATCTGTTTAAATTATCAAAAAGAAGAAGTGAGGAGGGATAGCTCAGGGGTTTGAGCATTGGCCTGCTAAACCCAGGGTTGTGAGTTCAATCCTTGAGGGGGCCATTTAGGGATCTGGGGCAAAAAAATCTGTCAGGGGACAGTACTTGGTCCTGCTAGTGAAGGCAGGGGACTGGACTCAATGACCTTTCAAGGTCCTCCCAGTTCTATGAGATAGGCATATCTCCATATATTAAAGATTGATCCCAGGGTAAAAGTATCTTCACAAAGAGAAAATACCAGGTAATAAAGGACCGTTTGATCTAGTGAGAAAGACATAGCAAGAACAGGTGCCTAGATGCTGAAGCTAAACAAATTCAAATTAGAAATAAGATTAACCATTGCAGCAAGCTACCAAGGAAAGTGGTGGATTCTCCCTCTCTTGATGCCTTTGAGTCAGGCCTAGATCCCCTTCTGGAAGATATTATTTATTAATCATGTTTACTATGGTAGGGTCAGCCAAGAATGGTCCCTTTTGCAATAGACTGTATAAATAAAAGTAGCAGGAGGAGTCAAATGTAGGTTATTGGGCTTGATACAGAAGTAACTGAGTGAAACTTAATGGCCTATTGTATACAGGAAGTCAGACTACATTGTCAAAAGTTCCCTTCCAGTCTTAAAATCTATGAAACTCTGGCAGATTATATTAATGCTCATTCAGTAAATTGTATGTCAGCGGCAAGAGCCAACGACAGGTCTGATCCTATTCAGTTCTGGCCTTTATGTATAAATCAACAAAGTGTGTATGACATTGGTTTTTACATTGTACAATTAGTTGACTCATTTTGGTGTTTTCACCCAAGTGGGAGTGGAATGGGGATGGAATAGGAACTGGTAATGGTTCTAGTAATGGTGGCTTGTTTCAGTATGATTTTAGGATCTAAATGGCTAGCCTGTAGATAGACACTTTCCTTGATTGACGTTTCTAGCTACATAGACCCTTTTCATAAAGCATTTTAATGCATACAATTAAAATACTTTCCTTCACAGTAATTTTAATTCAGTATGCTTTGTTTAGTCTGAGGTTTTAACCCCATACCGTGCTGCTAGTGTAATGTTATCCTTGTATCATAAACCCAGTGAGGAAAACTGCAGTGAATGTTGTGTAAGTTCTCTGACATCTAGTGGGAGAACTTTGTAATGTCGGTATGATTTTTTTTGCTGTGATTGGCAGAATTTCACCAGCTCCTTGTTGTTCTTACGGCTCTGATGTTATGTGCGGTTTCCCACGGATGATGCAACTTAAGTAGGAGATATTTAAATCTTCACTGCAGTAATTCAGATATTTCTCATCTTAATTTCCTAAGAGTATGTGTGGTTGTGTTCTGCAGTTAGGAAGAAATTTCCCATCATAGCATAAAAATTACAAAATTCCTCAACATTTTCATCTAATAATAGACAATTTTAAAGTATTAGTGAAGAAGGGCTGAGGGGAAAGTAAGATAAGGAATTTTGAGAATCCCTAAGTAACTTGCTTTGCAGTTTCTGATGATTCCCTTATACACCTGCAATTTATGGGAAGTCTCATCACCGAAGCTGCATTTTTATGTATTTAACTTTATTGAAATGTAGTCGTTGTGAAACGTGCACTTCATGTATACATTTTAGTCTGGCTGGGAGACTAAACAGAAGAACAAAATCCCAACGCTTTGCATAATAAAAAATTATTGTTCTCTCAGATTTTCAACAACTTTGTTCATGAAACCAAAATGATTTCCCCCCATCTTCAGCAGGAAGGTGATAAAGAGAGGAATGTTTTGACTCAGTGATCCCTTGTGTTTCAGACAGCTGATCCTGATATTAGAACTCTACAACCCCAATGATGTGTATGACTACTTAAGGCACATTGCGTTGACTCTCTGCTCGGATAAAGTATCGGAAGTCAGGTGGATCTCCTTCAAACTGGTAAAGGATTTTACTTTTTCTTACAAAAAAAGATGTATGAAAAATGTATTTAATAGCAACACGTTTACTTGAAAAGCTTATTGAAATTATATAGTAACAACAGATACTATGAACACACATGTTTCAACTAGACCTGGTCAAAAAATGAAGAGACAATTTTTCATGAAGTATTGTGAAATAGTTTCTGTGCTCCAAATGGGTTTTTTGTTTTTTTAATTTCAGTTGTCAAAAAATGACTGCAGGGAGGAAAAAGACATGGAAAGGAAGAAAAGAAATCCCCCAAAATGATAAATGAATTTTTTTTTCAAAAACAGATTTTTTTTGAAAAACTTTATTGAATTTTTTTTTTAAATTTATACATTTTAAAATTTTGAAAAATAGTTTTTTCATTAAAAAAAATCTTGTTCCAAAAAAATCTGGAATAGCTTTAGTTTCAACATCTTCCATGTATGCTCAATTTTTTCTGGGCACAATACAATTATACATGCACTTTTGCAGAGACAAAAGTGGTGTGGAGAAAGTAAATAAGGAAGTGTTATTTACTCCTCATAATACAAGAATTAGGGGTCACGAAATGAAATTAATAGGCAGCAGGTTTAAAGGAAACAAAAGGAAGTATTTCTTTACACAACGCACAGTCAACCTGTGGAACTCTTTGCCAGAGGATATTGTGAAGGCCAAGACTATAGCAGGGTTGAAAAAAGAACTAGATAAATTCATGGAGGATCGGTCCATCAATGGCTATTAGCCAGGATGGGCAGGGATGGTGTCCCTAGCCTCTGTTTGCCAGAAGCTAGGAATGGGCGACGGGGAATGGAACATTTGATGATTACCTGTTCTGTTCATTCCCTCTGGGGCACCTGGCATTGGCCGCTGTCGGAAGACAGGATACTGGGTTAGATGGACCTTTGGTCTGACCCAGTATGGCCGTTCTTATGTTCTAATGACAAAAAGTGAAGTCCTGGCCCCACCTGAAGTCAGTAACAAAACTCCAATTGACTTCAATGAGGTTGGGATTTCATGCAAACTTTTTCAGGTGCATTTTTGCAAAGGCAAAATCAGAGGCTCCTAAGCAACATGGTTTAAAAGATTCTCACCCACAGTCTGTTACATTAGAACTGGTTTTTGTTTTGTTTTTTAATTTTGGCTCAATAAAAGTTTACAGAATGGACTGGGCATTGGGTATATTGAGTAAATACTAATTTTACAAATCTGTAAGCCTGCTAAATACATGGTTAACCAACAGAACTTTTTTTTTTAAAGACGTATTTCAAGATAAAGGGGGGATTTTAATGTATGTACCCAGGTCTTCATGGACTCTTTTTTTTAAACTTACTGATAAGACTGAATATATATGTATAAAAGAGATTAAGGAAAACCTAGTTCTTTTTTTAAGTAAGGCTAACTTGTATGTACAGAGTGACGGAAATACAAAATTAAATCCTGACTACTCACTATAATCTGATGTGCTGTAGCCCTGGTAGTATGTAATGCTGCACATCGTGTGGTGGTAAAGTATTAGACTGCACTTGAAAGATGTGGCTGCTTTGAGGGGAAAGCTGAACTCTGAATTTCCCTCCTTTCTTCCTTTGTGTCATGGTGTTAATGGTCATTTTCTTTGTGAATGATCCGCATGTGAGTAACTGCTATTTTCTTTGTCTTCCTCAAAACTAAGATTCTCATACGTAATCATAACTATTCAGGAAATAGCAGCACAGTTCTTTTGAATTTATTTTTAATGACTTCTTTGAGCCCATTTTGTGTCAGACTTTTCCTGTTAAATATATATGCCTTCTGTAGAGAGGACATGCTAGTAATCTGATGCATGAAAAAGTAGACCAATGATCTTACTGTTCACACTTCTTTCCTGTAAATTGGTTTTATGCTGTAATATAGTTTTGTTTAATAGTGTTTAGTAAGTAGAGCACTTATCTACATGCTGGCATCACATCACAGGATTTGCTCTTTGCTGCTTTGGTCCTCCATAGAAAGGTGGTGGTGGTGGTGCATTTTTTGCAAAGGCAAAATCAGAGGCTCCTGAGTGGTGGTATTTATTATTAGCAAGGATATCACTGAGAACACCCCAAAGTGGTGGTGTAACATTTCTTTTAAAACCAATGTTTGAGTGAGACCGTAGCAAAGTAGACAATTGGGTCAGTAAAGAAGCTTAAAAATGGTCTCTTCTCTCAACCTTTGCATTTCAGAGCTGTGCTAAGTAAAGCTTTTGTCAAAACAAACAACACTATAGTTTAATGATCCTCTGCAGAACTATGGGTTTTTGGCGTTCCTAAGTAGTAGTCTTCAAGTATAGTGATGCCACTTAAATGCTAGTATTCACAGTCTAAAACGCCCCTCTGATCTTTTCACAGGTTGTGGCAATACTACAGAAGTTCTATGCAAATAATGCAAATGCGTTGGGATTAAATTTAATTAATGAGCTTGTAGCGAGGTTCCGTCATTGTTCCAAGTGGATTGGAAGACAAGCTTTTGCCTTCATTTGTCAGGTTAGAGTGCCTTTTTACATGTATGGGTGTATCAACAAATAATTGAGAGGATTCGTAAAGCTGGCAAGAACTGCTTTCAGAATTGGTAAAGGAAAATAAGCCATTCATCTCCAGAGTAATTTAAGAACTATTCCAAATCAGTAATGAGTGAAAGTCGTTATCTTCTCAGGGTGGTTCAGTGGCTTGTGTGAACTGACACGTCCAGATCACAAAAGTAAAGCTCAGAAGTGGCATCCTCCCTTGTCAGCACTCTTGGCAACAAAGCAAAATATAGATGAGATTGAAAACAAGCTGTGTTTTGTGAAATCCACCTAGAGTACTGGCAGGAGCACATTGTCCTGCTGTACAGGGACTGTACAGTTCACATGTGCTCTTTGAATTAGTGGTGGTTGCTGGGTGCCCAGAGTTGGTGGAAAATGGGTTTGTCTCTAAAGTGACTAAACTTGTTTGTTACCTAGAGGAGGAGGGGAAGTGGTCATTGACTGCCCTACTCTTTGGTGGTCAGTACTAGTCCTTGAAAAGGCCATACATCATTTTCTTTTAGCCAGGGAAATGATTCCTAGTAGTAGTTAGTTGTAAGGCCGTGGGAAGAGGAGAATCAAAGTCAAGGTGTTAATGATTCCCACAATGAAGATTGAAGTCCACTGCCTTCATTGGGCCAACTTCAAATGAATCCTGACAGCCTAAATTCATATCTAGACAGGGTAAAAGGACCAATTGATCTTTTGATTGTGGTGTCCTTCCAGAACTTTGCAAGGGAAGGAAGGGCCATTAAAAGAAACAATATATACGAGTAACCTCTCCTTTGTTGTAAATGTAAATTTAGGCTGCATCTGTGGAACCATATACATTCGAAAGTTAGGAATACATCTGAAATGGTCAGCCAGATAACTAACATTTTTAAAATATAAGCTAAACTTGAGGCAAGTTGGAAAGGAATGGGAGATAATTGTTTTTGTTAAAGATACACTGATTATTCACCTTGCTTTATCTTATGCTCTGCTCTTACCTCCACAGGCTCTAGTAGAAGAGGAGTGTATGCCTGTTGACCATTTTGTTGAACACTTACTTCCCAGTCTTTTAAGTCTTGCTTCTGATCCTGTGCCAAACGTAAGGGTTCTGTTAGCCAAGGCTCTAAGGCAAACACTGTTGGAGAAAGGTATGCTAAACTAATTCCTTTGATGTAAGAACTAATTTCTCATTAATTACATCATTTCTGTAACACCGCGACTTTTCACAAATTGGCTTGCTCAGCTGATAAAAAGGATGTTCAGATTTACCGTATAACAAAGGCAGAAACTTGTACACTATAATTTTGGGATCCTACATTTAAATTCAATCTGTGCAGGGCTTGAGATCAGTTAGTTTGTAAAAAAGAACACAGGCTTCTTTTTCCTTTCAAAAAGTTTTTTTTCCTGCTAGCATTAAAAGGCTACTGTATATCCTCTGTAGTTTGTCACCCTTTTGTGATTTTGACATTCATAATACAACAGATGTGATATTCTATTCAGTGGAGGGCAGTCGAATGCCTGTTTATAGTGGCAAAGTCTCATAGCATGTTATATAAATTATTTAAGGCAGGAGTTCTCAAACTTCATTGCACCGCGACCCCCTTTTGACAACAAATATGACTGCAGGAGGGGGGACCGAAGCCTGAGCCCGCCTCAGTCCCACTGCCCCGGGGGGAAGGACAAAGCGAAAGCCTGAGCCCCACCACCCCGAGCGGGAAAGGGGTTAAAGCCGAAGCCTAAAGGCATCAGCCCCAGCCAGGGGCCCTGTAACCTGAGCCCCACCGCCCAGGGCTGCATCCCTTGGGCTTTGGCCCCGAGCCCCTGCAAGTCTAAGCCTGCCCTGGCGACACCATTAAAATGGGGTTGTGACCCGCAATTTGAGAAGCGCTGACTGAAGGCTAAGAGGAGACGTCAGCAAATTATAGGTCCAAAGAGGAGATGCTTTTGAGAAATTCAGAGGTTCAAAATAAATGAAAGTAATTGTAATTGGCTGTTTAAAAGGTTCTGCACAAACTCAGTTTGCTATCTTCATCAGCTATTTCTCAATTCTAGAGAATGAATCGTATAACAGCCTTGTTTGCAAATATGGTCACTCATATGCATATTCCTGTATTAGTGTTTCTCAAAACATCCAGGCCACCTCCGATATCTCTTTTTATAAAGGGAGTCTCCCTTCCCAACTCCGCACCAGAATCAGTTATGTCAATGACAGTATTTTGATAGTACTTTTAAAAAAAATTAACATGGCAGCCTGCCAATTTTCCTTTCTTGCTGGTATGTTTCCACTTGAGGGCCAGCAAAAGCAAAGAACCACTTATAGAAATATTGAGTATTCAATGCAGAGCTCTCCCTTTGCCAAGTCCTAAGTGAAAGAAATTAAGAAAGAAAAACACAGCCTCCTTTCTCAACTTCTGTGGACTTGCTTTAGCTTCCCCAGGGAGGCTAGCCTCGAAGTTAGACACACTTCTCTGGATGAAGGAAGACGCTAACACTAATTCCACCATGTCCGTTGTGTGATCTGTAACTTTAAATTTAAAAAAAAAAGCAAAAAGCAAAGGGTAAGAATAATTTTGTGATGTGCCTGAAGTGTACAGTACAGCACAGCTTTGAATAAAACTGTTTTCCCCCCTCCCCCCTTTTCCTCCTTCTTGTTCTAGCTTATTTTAAAAGTGTTGGCAACCCTCATCTAGAAGCTGTGGAAGAGACTGTCCTAGCTTTACAGTCTGACAGAGACCAAGATGTGTCTTTTTTTGCCTCTGTAAAACCAAAACTGAACAATATGGACACAACTTCCCTTGAAAAACAAAACTAAACTGTTCATCTACTACAAACCCCGAACATCAAAATGGTGACACACTTCATGTTCTTGGAGGAACATGGAACCAAGCAATTTATTGCCTCCCTGGTCTAAGAGAAAAGGGCTTGTTGAAAATGCCATTATCTTCAGTCAGTGACCACTTTTATAACTACAGCTGTGCATCAGATGGGATGACTACATTCAAACCTTTGTTCTTTTCCTTGTAAACATGGATTGTAACTCATCTCTACAAAAGGTCCAGTATTGTAAATATCCTCTTACGAAGTTGCACACATACAGCATTTCAGTATCATCCGTTACAGTAATATATTTTTAAATACTGTATTTAAAAAAAATCCAGTAATAAAGCAGTTTGCTAGAAATCCCTCTAAGCTTGTAAGTTTAAAAACCTTAAGTTGGTAAGCTTAAGTGTAGAGATGCTTTCCCCCATTTTATTGTGGGTTTTATATTTTTTTGTTTATAGTACTGCATTTTATTATTTACCTGAAAAAATGTATATATGTGAATAGCTCTTGGAACTTGGCAAAAGAATTCAAAAAATTTTAATCCCACACCAGTGAGAATCATATAAACCATTTCACGTTATACAACTCAGTTGGCTTGTTGGAACTAAAGCATGGCTTACTTCTACTTTTAACATACATGTGATGTTTTTAAAATCAGGGCTTGACTTTCTCTGTATATTGGGGCAGTTTTTATTACTTTGTCTTTTGTAAACTGTATTATTATTATTTTTTTATTAACATTTTTTTCTCACTTCCTGCCATTAATCCTTGGTCTCCTTTTCTCACTGCTAGTACTGATGGGTGTGTAATATACATGGACTGTTAACTCCCCAAACTGGAAATTGCTAATTCTGCCCTAACAAAGTTCATTTCATTCAAGGAACTCAAAGATCACAGATTACATGAAGTCTCCGCAGTAAGAAGTAACCTCTATAAATGCTCTGCAAAGTGTTGTAAGTAGGGATGCATGTGTATGGGAGTGCATCACATACATACATACACACACATACACCTGTGACTTGAAAATACCTGTATCTGGTTCAGCGTTCAGATCCCTGGGAATCTGTTTCTCTGTACTGTAATGACAGAGAAAAGTTCTTATGTTGTGGTCTCTGTACGTTTCCATATAGTACAGATTTCTAGAGTACAAAAGTTGACCTATTTTACTTTACAAATTCGGTTTGTAGTGTTGTAGCTGTTGTGACGATTCTTTGGATTGGATGTAAACAGAAAATGAAATGGGGAAAACCAAGATTATATGAACTTGACACGATACTGGATTCTTCTCATCTCTAAACAGGAACTTCAGTAGAAAAAAGTAGGATGAAATCCTCTTCACTAAACCTGGCAGTTTTGCAAAATAGTCACTTAAGCTAAAGAACTGATTCTCTTCATTGGGCCCTGCTTATTTCAGTTCTGCCTTCCCCTGTGTACAAAGACTTGAACTAACATAGGACCTGATCCAAAACCTATTGAAGACAATGGGCTTTGAATCAGAACCACAGGCTTGCAGTATATATACTGCATTATGGGGAAATGGATCTCATTTAATGGCAAGTAAATTACTGTGTTCAACATTTGCCTAATGTGTAAACAGACCAGTGAAATAATAGTTCCTTCCACTTTATTTCATTGTTATAATATGAATTACTTATATTGTCTGAAAGTTAAAAATACTACTCTCTTAAAACTGGATTGTCAGCCTCATAGCAAGTAGATTTTCCAGCCTGATTTGTGGGGTTTTTTGAGTGTTTAATTTTGTATAAATATTTACCAAACTAGTTTTGCATTATAATGTATAGTATTTGTAATAAATTTGTTTGCTTGCAAGACCATAAGATGCTTTTAGAAACTATAGGCGGAAATATATTGTTGCTATGTCAGAAAACAGTTTAAAATCTGTAAATTTCACAATTTCCACCCTTAATTTTTTTATATAATTTAAAACAAATGCCTCTTCAATGCAAACCAATTTTTTATGACTGCAATTTCTCAGCAAAAGAATGCAAGTTAGTTTTTTTTGTAGTTTTAATATCTTTTTCTAATGCTAACATTATACTAATATTTTTTAAACAGTTCAAATTTTCTAAGATTGTTCTGACCAGGTTTTATTTTTGTTGACTATTAACAGGTCATTAAATTTCTCAGCACTGATCATAACGTTTTTAAGTGTACATAGATATGTTTTAAATGTACTGTATATAAACTGGTTACTTTGAACATTAATACAACCCAGCTTTCTGCTTCCATAATCGTCTTTAAAAGTTACCTTGTCCTGCAATAACTTACTGGAAAATACAAACTTCTGTGTATTTGTGGAAAGTTGGGATAGTTTTTCATGATGGTATTCTTAGAATCACTAGTAAGCCACCAACTAAGGTCACTAAACGTCCAAAACAAAAATTTGTGTTTAAATTTTTTTTTGGCACCTTTCTAACTCCAGAAATTCACGTCCATTTTAAATGATGTGATTTTGGGGGGGTTTTTTAGTAGAGCTTTTAAAAATTCGTTAAAACTCGATAGTTGCATGCACTAGAGAGGATAACGTAGATCTTCCTTTAACTTCAGACAACATGCAGTTCTATTAAACTGGCTCACTTTTTCCAAGGTGTGCATTTTGTTTTCATTTTATACTGAAATATGACTTCAGCATGACTAAAGACTGCACTTTACCACTCACACTAGACAAATGGTTGCAATGAAGATTAAAGCCGTGTATTCACATGCAGTTCTCTGGGCTGTTTAAATTTATGCAAAAACTGTATTTTAAAAGCCAAATGGAGCAAAGTGAGGTCGTCAGTCCACTTTTGCAAAAGCAGCAAGAATATCACTCAAACACTTTTGGCTAAGGGACATGAGAATAACATTAGTGGTGCAATATTGCTTGGATGCTGTAGAAAATTATCAGGCACTTGTAATCCAAAGCATGTTAGTCATGTTGCTTAGAATTCAGACTCACTGTATCCGCTATATATGATCCACACTTGGCAACTAACAGGATTCTGCCCTAGTGGCAGCTGTCATCTATAAACAGTGTTGTTTAGAGCCCAAATAAGTGGAGACACTCTGGAAGTGCCACTGATTTGCCAGAATATAGAAGCTATGTAACTTTCTATTGTATTTATCTCAATAAATCTCATGACTGTTTTATGAAATGTCTGTGGTAATTGACTCATGTCATAAATAGCATATGCAACTTGTTCTCTTCACCGGCTTAAAATACAAGTTCAGTACTTGGGGTTATAAAGTGGTAATTATGTGGTTAAAAATAAACCACAAACAGCTATAGATTAACAAGGAAAACAGGAATATAAAATACCCTAGTGCATGCGTGCAACGTGGCAGAGTTAATGTTGCTGTAGGAGCTTTAATAATGGAATTTCCTCCCTTTTCTGGGCTTGATTCCGTAATGTTGCATCAGCGCAAAGTTTTCCATATAAGAGACTAGGGGCCTGGGTGAGAAGGGGAAGTGGGGAAGGAAAGAGGATGTCACGGTCCAGTCACTGCTAGGGGACCTCGTTCTGGCCCATCTGGGGTTTAGCTCCTTCCAGGTGCTGCCCCCTCCTCTGGTGGTCTCTCCACCCAGCTTCTTCTCTCACCCTGCAGCCCCTCTTGCCCCAGGAACTGCAGCTTCCTCTTCGTGACTTAGCCTTCTGGCCAGGTCACTATGTGTGTTTCCCTCTTCCAGGGTATCAAAGTTTTTCCTCAATGCCAGTCTCCGGCAGTCTTCCCATTCATGTCCCCATGGTCCCACTTCCTCCGTGGCTGGCAGGGGAACCTGGGCCTGCCCTCTAGTTCCAGCTCAGGGAACCTCTAATGAGCAGCCAAAGTCTGTTTTCTCTCCTGGACCTTACTACCTTTCCCTGAGCCCTCCCTTTCCTTTCTCCCCCTGGTTTGCCTGCCCAAACTCCCTCCTCCCAGGGAGTAACTGTAGGCTACTTGCCTCTGTAGTCCCAAACACACCTCTCTCCATCCAGGGAGTGACTGCAGACTATTCCCCCACAACCCTCCCAGCTGCTCTCAGCTACTGGATTTGATTCAGACCCTTCTTGTTCCAATCCACCTGAGCCTCATCCTGCTTCCTGGCTCCTCTAGCCACCTTAACCCTTCCAGGACTTGTGGGGGTGGACACCCTGTCACGGGGGGGATGCTGGTTATTAATTTTCACCCATCTCTGTGCTGCTCTATGCCTTTCAAGGTGTGTCATCCTTTCTCTTCTTTTCCACCTCCCCTAGATCCCTGTGCCTTCCCATAAATGGGTTGTGAAGGTCTCCTATACTTCTCCCCGGCTGTTACTTACATCTTCTGACCCCAACCTCTTCTGTACCTGTCTCCCCTTCTCAAGGTACTCTGCTGCACTCCTTCCCCAGCTCTTCCCTGGATTGTACCCACAGTTCCCTTTTGTCCTCTTTTGGGTTCCTCACCTAATGTGCTCTTATGCCCAGCCTCAAGGTCCCTCTGTGTCTATTCCCCACTCCTGCCTTCACCAAAGGGCAACTCTTCTTCCCCGCTCCTCCCTCAGTTTCCTCCACATTATCAGAAATGATAAATCTCTACATGTCCCCCCGCACCTAGGCTGACCAGATAGCAAGTGTGGAAAATCAGGACAGGGGTTGGGGGGGTAATAGGAGCCTATATAAGAAAAAACCCCAACTAGCGGGACTGTCCCTATAAAATCGAGACATCTTGTCACTCTATCCCCACCCTCTATCTGGCTTCTATGAAGGAGGAAATGAAGCTGCTGCGGGTGAGCAGGCTGGTGGCTGGAACTCCTCCCCAGCTGTCTCAACTGCTGCCCTTTGAGGTTCCAGCCTTTGTTCCCCTCTGAGCAGGGAGAAGGGAAGGACCGCAGTCCGGCAGAGCCAGGGCTGGGCTACACTGGCAAGTTTCTGCGCTGTAAAGCAACTTTTTGCGCTCAAACTGCAGAGGTGGACACACTGTCAAGCCACTTTGTGCGCGGAAACTGCTCCGTTGCAGAGCTGCAAAAAACCCCATCTTGACGAGAGTCATAAGGCTCTTTGCGCAGAGGCTCCAGCGCTCTATTGCCAGTGTAGACACTAGATTGCTTTCTGCGCTGTAATTGGCCTCCGGAGCTGTCCCATAATGCCTCAAGTGGCCGCTCTGCTCATTGTTTTGAACTCGGCTGCCCTGGAGATATGCACCCACCGACCCCCTTTCAAAGCACCGTTTCTGATAGCCATTGTGTGCTGTGCTGATCTGCTCTGGGACACAAAGCAAACCATTAATGTGGAATGTTTGTGCTGTTGAACACAGGCAGAGGGGGGTGTGTGTGTGTGTGTGTGTGTGTGTGTGTGTGTGTGCGTGCACTTCCTGCCACTGTCTGAGCTTACCAGACAGCATGCAGTCTCTCTCCCCCCTCCATACACACACACACACTCCCTGTCACACACATGCACACCCCTTCAGTTGAAAAGCAGCTGGCAATGTTGTAAGATGCCTGTGGAACAATGGGATTGGGAAACCTGCATCATGTGAAGCTGTGACTGCCCCATGAGGCATTGCAAACCTTTCCCAAAGCACCCTGGGACCAGTTGCACAGTGGGATAGCTACCACAATGCACTGCTGTCTTTGCTGTTGCAAGAGTTGCTAATGTGGATGCGCTCCAGCGTCACAAGGTGCACAGTGTGGACACGCAACAGCGATTTAATTCCAGCGTTTTAATAAAAGTGATATGACTTGTGGTGCAGAATTGTGCCAATGTAGACATACCCTTAGATGCAGCCATCACGCTGCTCTCCAGTGGGCATCTTAGTACAGAAAGAAGGAAAAGAGTTGGCTGAGTTACTGCTCCCAGCAGGTTCGCTCCCTTCCCTGGCTGCCCTCCAGCCAACTAAAAGCTCTTGTCACCCTCGGTGAAAGTTGGGGGGTGAGACTGAGCGAACAGGCCCCCCTTTAATCACACTGCATGTGCCCTGACGGTACATAGATATGTTCAGAGGAGCTATGATGACACGCCCATACCACTGTGATTGCAACACGACATCATACTTAAGCTGTCTAGCTAGCTATTATGTCACATGTATGGGGTACATCTGAGCCACATCCTTCATGCTGCCCAGATGTACTAGGACGTGCTAATGCCCAGGTAACTTCACCTGGAGGGTGTTTAATAGCAACGGCCCATTGGCAGGAGGAGGGAGTGGCCACCACCAGGTCCAACCCCAACCCTTAGGTAGTACTATGTTTTGGTTCAACCCCCACTCCAAGCAAGGAAAGACCTACAAAGGGGCCCCGAGCAGCAGCTTGCCCCCTCGGCTCTTCAGCATCAAACTCCACCTGACTGAAACTAGTGAGACCTTCCCGTTACCCGGGTGCTACGGTGACTTGACTATGTTGAAGCTGAAGCACCATCTGGAGCTGCTGACTGGTATCCCCCTGCATTTCCAACGCCTCCAGTACCTGGATGAAGGTGGGGACTTCTAACATCCTAGGGGTTTTCAGCCTGGGTTCCTTGCCACATCCGGTGTCCCCAGTACCTGCTTTAAGGTCAGGAGCCACCCCTGCCAATTCCAGTGACGTTAGTACCTGGATGAAGATCCCAGACCTTCTTTCCTTTTTCCTGCTCCATTCCTGGAACCCATTTCTTGCTTCAACCCTTAGCATTCCCTCCTCCAGCCCTAGGATGCCCTGCAGGGCTTGGAAACCCCACTCACCCATGGCTGCTTGGGAGCTTTCCCCGATGGGTGCCAGGGCTGAGCTCAATTTTGGTCGAATTTAACCTTTCACTATTTTAAAAAAATTGCCTAGTGCTTAAGGCTGTGGTGAAACCCTTCCAGTGTGAACAGCGTGCAAACTGAAGCAGGGGGCCCTCTTCTTGAGTCTGCAGAAAGGCAACTCAGAGCTTTGCCAAGCTGCAGCACCGTGAAACTAACGAGATTTCTGGTCAGTTTCCCTGCTGCTCTTTAGAACCCAGTGATAACTGTCCAGAGTTACTTTCGCTGCTGGACTTCATATTTTTGGAGAGTTTCTATAAATGACTGTCAGGGATCCTGTCCTCAAATCCCACCTATACCTTAACACCTATTTCAAAACAAACAGCCCCCTTTCTCCCCGACCCCTTTGTTTTTAGAATAAAAAACAAACAGTTGTGTGCGACACACATGCACCAGACACACACATGCTCTGTGCATATCTTGATTGTATCCCTCTTGACCTCTTACCCTCCTCCCCACACCATTCCACCTTTCCTATGTTACATGTCGTCTTAGGCCCTGATCCTTCAATGAGCTCTGTGATGAAATGGGTTTACTCACATCATGGAGCTTTTTGCCGAATCAGAGCTTTAGATTCTAAACTATTCCGGGTGGGGAGCCGTGTTTGTGTTTGCACAGCACTAGCGCAATAGGGCTTTGATCCTGGATGGTGCATCTGGGTGCTATTGCGACCTATTTCTCAAACAATAAATGAGCGAACAGCAAAGTCAGATCAAAGTTCTGTTTACTAGAGAAAAACCGAGAGATTTTTCAAATGGATGATATCCACTATCTAATGGTCTCGTAGTGAGGGAATCTCTTCAGTTGATGTGCATATTCATTTCTCTCTTAATAACCCAGTTCTTTGCAAATGCTATCTTGACTCGTTGTTTTTCATTCCCTCCAGTAGATCTGCCAGATGAGTCTACGTTTAAGTACAATGATATTGTCCCTGGCGGAACAATTACTATACGCATCTGGCGACAAGATGGCTGGGGGCTTCTCGTGGCAGCTGCTGCTGAAGGAAATATTGCCCAGGTTGATTCCATTGCTTTTGTAAACGATGGGTTTGCAGTGTTTTGCAAACACTGCAAAAGGGGGATTGTTAAAAGATTCTGCAGTAATACTCCAGGACTTCCATATGTCCATCCATTTCTGAGGGAAGTTTATGGACAATTGGGAATCCAAAGAGGATGAACAGCTTTGGGAAGGAGGGAAGAAGTTCAGGGGAGAAGATCTTTGATGCAGTTGGTTCACTTTAGCAGCCAGCCTGCTTCTTTTGTTAAGCTATGGTCTTTGTTGCAAACTTCCTAGATTGTTTTGGACTTCCTTTTGTCACCTCTACAATTTGGCTTTATTTTTGGTAGTGGTATTTCCCAAATCTTTTTCCTGCCCATAGTCATACTACTGTTTGATCAATATACTACCACATGGGAGAGTCTCTTTATTTCTCTCATTGCAAATTGCCACTATTTTAAATATCTCTTCTCTTTTGACACTTTTTATCACCATGGGTAGTCATAATAATAATACTTGGTATTTACATAGCACTTTTCATCCATATATCTCCAAGTGCTTTAAAAAGGTGAGTAAACCTTTATTATCACAGTTATAGCAAGGGAAACTGAGGCACACAGGCTATGAGAGTGGCCCAGACTCATGAGAGTCAATGGCAGAGCTATGAATATAACCCATCTCACGTGGTCCTTTATCCACTGACTCCTGAGTAAGGACAGTAGGCTAAGGACTCCTTCAAAGCTCATGAAGCTTCCAAAATCAACGGAAGGGAGTAACTTCTGTAGCAAAATCTGCATCTTCTCCACAATTCCTGGGAATTCCATTGGTCTGCAGCCGTACTATCTTAAGCTGTGATGTTTGGCCAGCTAAGTAGGCTTTGTCTGGGTCAGTTCTGAGGTGGGAGAGCTCTGTGGAACACATTTCCATCTTCTGAATCACTGAAGACATTCTTCTCTCTGGAATTAGTGCTGAACCAGGGTCTGAATTAAAGGGTAATGTGCTGTAAACTCAAGGTCCTGACTAGCTGTGGTCATGAAATATCCCATCGCATGTTGGGAGGGCTCTTTACCAGTTGTCTTGGCTAAATTCCAACTTGTCTAATTACATTCTGCTCATCTACATTTCCACAACTGTTTGACATGGATACAGAGGTGTTCTTCACTTCCTGTCCTATACTGTTGTGTAATGTTGCCATGCACTGGTAAGCAGCTGCTGTGTTTTGAGCCAGAGGTGGCTATATTTCACTGTTAGGTAAAGTGAAATTGGTTATGGTGTAAATATCAGTTTGAAGGCCTTGATTCTATGTTCCTTGTGCACCCAAAATTCCTACTGATCCTGTATCAGCTGGGCAGGCAACATAGAAGTGGGTCATAAATGCTACGGTGTCTTTTGAGATAAAACATGCAGTGTATTATTTAATGCATTATCCTTTTAGCTGGTCAAAAAAAATTCCATTAACGTTTGTTCAACCAAAAATTGGGTTTTCAGCTAAACGACTCTGAGACTGCCATGATGCGTTACCTCCCTTCACCAAGGGAGATGACGATGGTGCATCATGGGAGATGTAATCTGACCAAAGAGTCCAGCCTTTTGAGGAGAGTGGGAGCATGAGGCACCATGGCAGCATTTCAGAATTGAAATATTTTGGCTTTTGATTTTTCACCAAAAACTCTGAAGCTTTCTGTGGAGGTAGGTGGGAGAGGAAATCTTTTCTGATCAGCTGTAATTATAATTCCACCTACCAGAAGACCCCCAAAAAACAGGAGTACTTGTGGCACCTTAGAGACTAACAAGTACTCCTGTTCTTTTTATGGATACAGACTAACATGGCTGCTACTCTGAAACCTGAAGTCTCAAAGTCTCTTCTAGGCCTTTTTTTCCTTCTTCTGAGGGTCACTTTAAGTTTAGAATGTAAGACCCTGTAGTTTGAGTCTTTATAGCTATCTACACACCTTTAATATTGGAATTGATTGATTGAATAATCAGTCGGCATTTGTGTGATGTTTTCATTTATTCTGCCAGCTAATAGATTTAGGAGTTACAAAGGGCTCCACATGCAGCACTCCAGTTTCACAGTTACTGGGACCAGAAGAGAAAAAGGAATGGACCGCACACCGAGCATTCGTGGCATTGTACATTGCCAGCCACAGAGGCCAGACTGGAGCTGTAGAATTTCTCCTGGAAAAAGGTAATATTCATTCATTTTTAAGGTGCCCTTATGATCATCTGGACTGATTTCCTGCATAAGGCAGGGGTAGAATTTCCCCCAGTGATTCCTGAATCAAGCCAAATAACTTGTGCTTGAACTAAAGCGGGTGACTTTTCGAAAGGCATTCAGTTGGGATGAAGAATCCACCCCGGCCCTTGGAAAGCTGTTCCTATAGTTCATGACCCTCAGGGGTAAAAATGGGCATCAGATTTCCAATTGGAATGGTTCTGATTTCAGCTCCCAGCCATCGGATTTCGTCATTTACCATATTGATTCCCATAGGACCTGTTGTCACTTTCCGCTCTTGGGTGGCTTCACCAGCCAGGGAAGGGGGAAAAAAGCACCCAGAATTATCCATTGAAGGCCTGCCCTCAGAGCTTTGGTCACACACAAAAGAAAACCAACTGAAAACCACTAGGCAATAACCCCCAGTGATTTCCCCTGCTGGTAGTCAGCCTGGAGGAGAGAGACACCCCTCCCTTTAGACCTACCTTCCCCTTCCTTTTATACTCTGCCTGGAGCAGCCATGTGACCAGCTGGGATCTATTAAGTTTGCAGTCTGCAGCACCTTTACATTGTTGTTCTTCTTTGCTTAAAATCTGTTATTCCCCCCCCGCCCCCACGCACACACTAGTTTTCTTTGGAGAACCTGCTAATAGAGACAAAAGAAGTGATTTGTTTTTCTACCATCTAACCCATATATAACTTCACTGCCCAGCAGGTCCTATGAAAATTGACAATGAAAATAAGACCAACCAGGGCAGCTCCCTGTAGGGCATGTGGAAGATGTGCTCTTTTTGTGATGGGCTCCCTGGAGTCCTCTTAAGGTGAACCTTGGTGACTCCGAGGCTATTGACTGGCTCCTCAAGATTATTTAGCTGTGTTTCCCGCCCCCCCCCCCGCGCCCTTACTAAACCTAGTCTTGCTCGTCTTGCCCACAGGCAATCAATATATGGGAAATCACACACTCAGCCATGTGCTTTGAAAAGCCAGATGTTTTGTCTCAGGTTGTTTCCACGCTGAGCAAAAGCCGGGCCAGTCAAACACCGTTTTTGTATTTTATTATATCTTTATATGACACTAGGAGTCTGATCCAAAGTGCATTGGAAAAAAATGGGATCCTTTCTATTGGCTTCACTGGGATTTGCAGGGTGTATGCCAGCATAATGAGCCTTTCTACTTCAGCTTCCAGCGTGCACTGTGATCCAACCCCTACACCAGCCCATCTGTACTGCAGGAGTATTAATCCATCACTGTTTTGCTTCTGGTGAGGTAATCTCCATCGTTAGCAGCTGTGCTCAGATCCCGAAGTCTATTGCTTTAAACCTCAATAAATACTTGACCCCACCACTGAAGTCAGGCTAGGAACTACATAGAATCATAGAAGATTAGGGTTGGAAGAGAGGAGAGGAGACCTCAGAAGGTCATCTAGTCCAACCCCCTGCTCAAAGCAGCACCAACCCCAACTAAATTATCCCAGCCAGGGCTTTGTCAAGCCGGGCCTTAAAAACCTCTAAAGATGGAGATTCCACCACCTCCCTAGGTACTGTAACACATTCCAGTGCTTCACCACCCTCCTAGCAAAATAATTTTTTCCTAATATCCAACCTAGACCTCCCTCACTGCAACTTGAGACCATTGCTCCTTGTTCTGTCATCTGCCATTACTGAGAACAGCCTGGCTCCATCTTCTTTGGAACTCCCCTTCAGGTAGTTGAAGGCTGCTATTCAATCCCCCATCACTCTTCTTTTCTGCAGGCTAAACAACCCAGCTCCCTCAGCTTCTCCTCATAAATCATGTGCTCCAGCCCCCTAATCATTTTCGTTGCCCTCCGCTGGACTCTTTCCAATTTGTCGACATCCTTTCTGTAGTGGGGGCCCAAAACTGGATGCAATATTCCAGATATGACCTCACCAGTGCTGAATAGAGGGGAATAATCACTTCCCTTGATCTGCTGGCAATGCTCCTACTAATGCAGCCCAATATGCTGTTAGCCTTCTTGGCAACAAGGGTACACTATTGACTCATCCAGCTTCCCATCCACTGTAAGCCCCAGGTCCTTTTCTACAGAACTGCTGCTTAGCCAGTCAGTCCCCAGCCTGTAGCAGTGCATGGGATTCTTCCGTCCTAAGTGCAGGACTCTGCACATGTCCTGTCGAGTGCGAGAATCTGTGCCTACCATTAAACATTTGCCTTACACATTTTACTGCCGTGAATCTTATAAATGATGCATTGATTCAGTTGGGAAAATGGGGTTCTTGACATTAAAGAGACATTAATACAGTTTAACCTGGAGTATTAACAAATGGCACTGAAGAGCATCCCCTGGTGTTTTTATAACATGGCCTCAGGCTGTAATTCCATCAAGAGGTTCTGGTGATCCCATGCAACACAAGAGCAAAGCGTGAGTGGTTTACTCATGTCACCCAAATCCCCTCAATGGAAGGATGTTTCTTTATCATCACTGGAATGTCTTATTGTGGAGTTGCTAAGAGGTGAGGAAAAGGATCCAGCAATGCTCTTCCGATCCAAGGTTCTCACACACAATCTTGATAAAGATGGCTGTTCCTTTCCTGATGATCATCCTCAACACAGTTTTTCAGCCACTAGGAGCTCCAGAAACTAATCTGGTTAAATAATAATTCTTCATGTGCCCTACATGAGGCAAGGGCAGACTCGGATGACCTGAACAGAATAGGTGTGTATCAGTTCTCAGACATGATGCTACCCAGAGCCAAGGCGGAGAGAGCATTTGGCTTGTAGATATTTGTTAATTTAAATAAGGGTGATTTTTTTCAAGATCCTTTCTTAAAGAGGATTTAATTTTCACCTTCCTTGAACATGCCAGGGGACATGCACTCTCCTAGTCTGGGTTCTGAGTGTGCGTTATCTTCTCCGCAGGTGCAGATTTGCATGCTAAAACACCACTGGGGAGGACTGCTCTTCACGCTGCCACTGTCATGGGCCGATGTGACTGCATTGATCTGCTCCTTAGCTGGGGGGCACAAACGTCTGACCCAGACAACGAGGGACAAAGTGCAGTGAGCCTCGCCCGTCTCTGGGGCCAGAAGCAGAGCGAACGCAGACTGTTCCGTTTCCAGTGGCAGCAGAGATCAACTGGCACCACGTCACCCTCAGCAAGTCGGAGCTTACATCAGAAGTTGGATTCCAGGAAACAGAGCACTCAGTCACGTGCTAAAATACACGTGGGCTAATTTATTTAGTACTGGTCAGTTTCAGGGGACAGTCAATAATTCTCTGGAAAAGCCAAACTTTAAATATTGGTGTGGGGGGGGGGAAATCAGTGTGGTTCAGGTACTAAATGAGCTCTTGTGTTGGTGATGCTGCAGCCTTGATGACAGAAGCCTTGACAGCACAGCTCCCAGACACGCTCTTAATGTGCAGGTTACAGGGATCTGGAAAATTGTTACATAGCCATTTCAGCCATTTAATTAATACACTTAGTAGTGAGAGCTCAGACCTGCCTGTGAACTCTCCTTGGAATGCTCAGTGTTGGGGTAATTTTCTGATGGTTGGCACGAGGTTGTGACAGTGTTGTCTAATGGGTAGATTGGGGGCTAGAAATTAGGACTCCTAGGTTATTAACTCAGTTTTCCTGCTGACTTGCTATGTAATGTCTGGCCGGTCACTTAAGGCTTGCTTTATTCAGACGTGGGGGTTCTATTCCCATGACTGTATGAAAATCAGGTGTGCAGGCGAGTGGCTAATTATGACCACTGGCAGGTGCAATCAGGATAATTGTGCATGGAAATTAGGCAGGCCATTGGGTCCCCAGCTTTTTAAACAATTAGGCCTGGAGGAGGGTGGCTTTTCAAAAACACCTAAGGGAATGACGTCCCCAACTCCCATTCACCAACATTGACTTCCCATTGACTTTCAAGAGGTGCTGGGCAACTAACTTGGATGCATTAAGAAAATCCCACTTTAATATTTTGGGGTCCCATTTTCAAGGACCCACTGCCAGATCTTCCAAGAGCTCTGCTCCCATTTAGGCACCTAAATGAGGGGCAGATTTTCAGAAGCGCTCATCCTCCAGCAGCTCCCGTTGAAAATCTGCTCTTCAGGGTCACCAAAGAGCTCCAGACCTAGCAGCTTCCGATTAGGCAACAGACGTGGTTTTCAGTGAGAGCTGAGCACTTCTCAAAATCTGGCTCACTGCCTGTTTGATTGGTAGGCTCTATGCATACCCAGGGCGCTTTATAAATGGCAACAAAGCAATTCATTCTCAGTTCCTTGTGTCCAACCAAAGTTTTCTTAATTTGCTAAAGGGATAGCACAAAAATTTCCAATTTAAATAGCACATGAGTGGATTTCAGTGTCAACATCTAGGTGTTTTTATGCAGAGATGAAATGAGCATATCCAAAATGTGATGGACAACGGTGGACTGTCGTGGATCATTGCTCTCAAAGCAACATGTGAATCAGGAGCACCTGTAAGACATTAATGCTTGTGCAGGGCTAAGGTCCTCTGTGGGTGGGATTGTGGCTATCGTGTTGGACTTTGAGTTGACTCCAGAGTTTGTACCCAGCTCTGCCACAGACTTTACTGCATGTCCTTGCCAAGTTATTTGCGGTGGGATCCATGAAGGGACTGAGATATTGCAAGTCTAAGCATCATCACCACCCTAACTTTTAGGCACCTAGTAAATCACAGAAACAACACTGTGATCCACAAAGCCGAGTTGGGTGCCTCGGCTCCCTGTGCCAGGAATATGGAACCCTCTGCTACGGGAGGCAGAGGCATTCTCTCTCTGGCCCAATGATTGTTCATATGGATAAATACTGAACTACCCTGGGTTCAGTCCCCCTGCTCCACTCACTTGTTCATTATTTATCCACAGGGGAACAATGGAGAGAGTCCCACACCAGAACATCACATAGCTCAGTTGTTAGAGCACCCTCCTGAGAGGTGAGTTGAACCTGGGTCTCTCACCTCCCAGGCGAGTGCTCTAACCACTGGCCTAGCAGTTTCAAAGTAGGCAGTGTTGGCCCCACCTCCTCTTCTGGATTTTGAATGGGGCTTGATCTGGTAGGTGTGCTCAGAAGGCAGCCTGCTGGATCGGGCCTGCACACAAGTTAGGTGACCAAATGTCTGTCTTTCCCTGATTCATGGATCGCTCTGGGGCTCAGCCATCCAGATGCATGAAGTGAGGCAGCAGTCTGCATGCTCAGAGGCAGGAACATAGGTGCCTGAGTAACTTTTTACATTGCATACGTAGGCACTGTGGGTTTGTCTACACTGCGATAAAAAACCCTACAGCACCGAGTCTCAGCTGACTCGGGCTATGGGGCTATAAAATATCAGTGTAGACGTTTGGGCTGCAGGCTGGATTCTGAAACCCTCCCCCCTCTGAGATCCTGGGCTCCAGCCCCGCTCTGAGATCCTGGGCTCCAGCCCAACTCTGAACATCTATGCTGCTATTTTCTAGCCCCACAGCCTGAGCCCTGCGAGCCCAGGCCAGCTGAGCTGTGCTGGGTCTTTTATTGCAGCAATGACATACCCCATGCATCTTTAGGTGCCTACAGGTTTTGGCAGGAGTTTTGTGGTTCACAGGGAACCCAAAACTGGGACTTAGATGCCCAAGTCTGGGGGGGTTAGGGGCCTTGGCAATTCTGTGGCTCCTACCCCTAGAGTCTGATTTCTCAAAGAGACTGAGCTCTGGCACATTTCATCGACTTCAGAGCCTGTTGTGCCCCCTCATTCCCTCTAAACATCAGGCCCTTAACCTTTCTCTACCATACTCACCCCATCTGTAAAACAGGGATACTAATTCTTACCTACTTCACGAGACTCTGTGAGGCTTAAATAATTGACGTTGATAAAGCGCTTTAAAAAGCTGTGGGTAAAAGGCAGTGTGTGAGGACAAAGCAGCATTTCTATCCTGTAGGCCCAAGATGGTGATGTGATCTCGCGCTCTTTCACACTCTCATGTGCGGGCTCGCTGCCCCTCGCCCCCTCATTCCGTCCCAGGGGTGACCACACTACAAATTCCGTGCATCTGTCCACTCACAGTGTGAGACAGAGCTTATTATACAGCTGAGAGATGTACTTCCAATTTCCAATGCAACTGAATGCAACTACATCAGCTCAGTTTTACTTTATAAACCCAAGCGGTTTCCCCTGCTCCCACATATAAAATGTGTTTTAACCTCAAGGAAAAACTCTAGTTTTTTCCCCCCAATCCTATTAATAAAAGTTGTACAACAGAAATTGTATGATACAGAATTAGGTGATCATTCTTAAAATTCACAGCAGATGGCACTCTGGGATCAGACATAATGATACAATAGGTCACACTCCTATTTAGAAACAGGATTATTAGTAAAGCCTGTGTTTTCATAGACTCATAGGACTGGAAGGGACCTCGAGAGGTCATCTAGTCCAGTCCCCTGCACTCATAGCAGGACTAAGTATTATCTAGACCATCCCTGACAGGTGTTTGTCTAACCTGCTCTTAAAAATCGCCAATGATGGAGATTTTGCAACCTCCCTAGGCAATTTATTTCAGTATTTTGGGCGCAAAGACATCCTTAATATTGCATTTGAAATACCAGAGAAGACTTTGATGTTTCAGGAAGCAGACACACTGTTGGTGTAATGTTATTTGCCATTCATGTTGGGGGAAAAACAACTCACTTTTCCCCCCTTTCTTCATTTATGATTCAGGTATATTTTTATTGTTCCTGTCTATTGTAAAACAGAACATACGCTCAGTTTGGGGGAGACTTTCAAAGGCAGCCAGCTCCCATTGACTTTCTGGACCTAACTGACATATGTGCCTGTGAAAATGCTATGTGATAAGATCACATAGCTTCCTGTGTTGTTGCTCTCGTGAAACAGTAAATGAGAGTTCAGATTTTTAAAACATTGGGTGCATAATTTGTACATGGAGTTACCTTGATTCTGGTAAACATTCCATATTGCTTCTGCCAACCAAGCATAGTTCTCACAATCTGAGCACAGATTTTGACAATCTAAGGGCTTCAAAGTAACTATTTAGCGATGTTCTGCTCTTGAAAACAACAAAATAATTTTAGTAGGAAGTGAGAAGGTTTTCTGGAAACCTTTCTCTGTTCACTCTGTTGCTTAATATTTTAAGGTTTAAAAATGCAGTTGTAAAATGACTGCTGTCTAATGGAGAATGGTAGGCTCTACGTTGTATAACTGACAATCCATGGAGCTGATATAAAAGATGGTGCTGCTGGCATTTTGCTGAGTAGTTTCATATTCCAAGGGAGAATATACAGCTGGTGTCTCTGGAAGTCCTTTATCCTTCCCGTTTTTTATCTGCATGGACTGTCGTTTAATCTACACCCAAGATCCTAGAAACATGCAGAGGATTTGGAGCTGCTCTTGAACCGTTTGTGGTCTGAGGAATGATAGCAGGTGCATTCGCCTTTGGTAACAGGAAACACCAAACAGGGCTGCCGAAGCCACAGAATTATCAGCACCTTTTGCAATTTTTGCTTTAACTATTTGAAAGAACAAAAATTCTAGCTCAGTGTGGATGAAGGGAACATGTTGCTTGTTTGAAAATTGGGTAGTGAACCATGCCACGATGCTTATCAACACATGAAAAAGAGCATCTCGAGGGGTAGAAATCACTAGAAAGAAAGTGTGTTCTAGTGGCTAGTGAAGGGGCTGGGAGTCTAGGATTCCTGCTTGCTGTTCTTATTGCTACCACTGTTTTTATTGCATGATGTCAAACATCTGTTCTTGGGTCCGATTTACAAACATCAGTGTGATAATGTATAAAAATATATTAATGCATCGTGTGCGCGTGGTACAGCTGTGTACACAAACTAGTTACTTGTGCAAATAGCAAGGTATATCTCTAACCGGCCATTTATACATGCAAATACCTGCTAGTGCAGCTGTGGTATCAATGTGAAAATTTGACGTGCAAATACACCTGTATTTTTGCATGCTTTCCTTAGCCTCTCTTTCCCTTTCTGTAAAGTGGGGATAGTAATGCTGATCTACCGCACAGGGCTCTTGCGAAGCCTCATTAAAGTTTGAAAAATGCTTTGAGATCCCTGGAGAAATGATGGTATAGAATGGAAAAGTGAGATGATTATGAACAAGAGGCCGCACTAAAAAAGGACAAATGCAATGTCTGCTTTTGCTTCACAATATTAAGAAATACAGAGCAGCTGGTTTCTGCTGGATGTGAAAGGCAATAAGAGTGCAAGTTAATAGTAATGACAAGCACAGCAATAACCCATCACACTTCCTCTGTGTTATCAGCTCTACTCATTTCCCTGTGTGGGAAGGGCCTCTCCAGGGCTGCCCTTGGCCATCACGTTGAATGTTTCACTAGAAGCTTGATAAAGCGAAGGTTCAGAGATCCTGAAACATCTGACCCTTGCTATTTAGGAATAAAGCTACCTTGAGCAGTAAGTGCCCTACAAGTCTCCTAATTGTCCCTCTCTGTGTTGGTGAAATTTTGCAGCGTGTTCTGGCAGTTCCTCCATACGGGATGCCCTAGAGGTTTCTTCTTCATTCCCATCTGCTCCAGAATTACATTTTAATTTTGCTTATGTTTGGTGTTTGATAGAATTCCTCTTTTTTGTTCAAATTCCTCCTATGTGGATGGTGCAAGTTAGCAAGGTCTTTTGGCACAGTTGTTAAAATCAGTTGCTCTCTGACCTCAACAAAAGACTCTCTTAGCTAATGGCATTGCTCAGAGGTTCTTTGTCACAGCCGCATTGACAAGGTAAAGTAAGTGGGATTAGGCCTTAAGTAAATAACAATGCACTGAAATGCAGAAGCAAACATAGCTGAAGAACACAATGTCACTGTTGGAACTGGAAGTTGGCTAAGTGGCTTGGGTTAACCCTCCCATGGAGTACTGAGTACAGTATCATGGAGAGTGAAGCAATGTGGTAACCTGGATGCAAAAAAGCAGGTCTCTCTCTGACGCACTGTAACGGCGTCGGCAACCACTTCACGTGAGTGCCCCCTCTCTGGCTGATACGTGCCTGCAATCTCAGTTTGGAATGGGGCAGCACCCACCTCTCACGAGCACCCTCCCCCACTTCTGGTCAGGTGTGAGCCTGCTTCTTTCTTTGGTCTTTCATTGGGGTGGCAACTACCCCTCGCAAGAGCGGCCCTCGCCGATGGTTCTTTCATTGGGTCTTCAGCGACTCAGCCCTCCAGCTGAGTCACACACACTGTCCCCCCAACTTCTGGGGAGCACAGTCTCTAGTTCTTGCTCACGGTGCTGGTATGGGGCCGTAGCACCAAGGCTTCCTTCCTGGAGAAACTGCCTTTAACAGCTCAAAAGGGCCCATCTCGGTGCCCTCAATGGGTATGCTCTTTTTGGCAGGCCTCCTGGGCTCAGTCTGTAACCAGACCAGCAAGGCCCATCACTGTATCCTCGCCCGGTCTGGCTTGGTTCTGGGCTCAGTCTGCCCTCATTGACCTGTCCATGGTTCTCCTGCTCTTCCAGCCAGCCAGGCACCTAGTGCTTCCTCTTCGAGCTCCAGGCAGCAACTAACTGCTCGGCCGCTGTCCCCTGATTGGTCACTCCAGAAGCCCCTCTGATTGGCTGCTCCCCTGCAGCCACTCTAGGCTGCCTGGAGGACTTCTCCTCTGCTCTTTCTGGGGAGGGTGAGGCAGGGGCCACAACCTAGTCCACCGCATCATACTCACTTTCATCATGAATATAGGACACGTTTCGATGCAGAGGTCCAAATCCTCCTCTCTGTAGTGGCCCCTTTAAACTTCTCTGGTGGCATAAAAGTAGGCTGACCATATTTCCTTGAGACAAAAACGGGACATTGGGATGGCAAAAACGGGACGGGGAGACAAGGGGCAGCCGCAACAAGCCGCCCCTCGTCTCCCCGCTCAGCAGCTCGGCGGGGAGACGAGGGGCAGCCGCAACAAGCCAGCGTTCAGTTTTTTACAAAAAAATAAAAACTATATATAGTTTATTAAAAACAGGACAAAATTGACATTTATATTAAAACGACGGGACGGTCGGGAAATATGAAAAAAACGGTACTGTCCCGTTTAAAACGGTACGTATGGTCAGCCTACATAAAAGGGGCTGTACAGCTGGTGCATCTGGGCCATGGGGAAGTACCCCCAGCATAGGAGGAATCCCAGTGTGGCATAGCAGTTCTACATCAAGTTTCTACTTATGTGCTCCTGCAAAGGAGGCATGGCCAGGGAGAATGGCCAGAGCTCTGGCTCCTACTCTGCTCCTGGGTAGCTTGGACAGACCAGAGAAAGTCCAGTTAGGAAACAGGTGACTCTATATAGGTAGGTAATGAAGTCAATATGACTCGTAATTCCATCTAATCGAAAACAAAAACAACCTCTTCTCTATACGGTCACGTGTCTTTCTGTTTGTCTCACCTGCTCCCATCTGTAGTGTTGCCCACTTCCCTCTGACATCACAATTGCACCTCTCTGCAGTGACCTGTTCCACGGGAGACTTGTTTCTGGGGGTCACAATTCCCCCCAAATCAGCAGTGAACTCTATGGTTCCTAGGGCGGCAGCAGCAGAGGGGATAGGAAAGGTAGGACAAGGTTCCTTTGGATGTTACAGGTCTAGCCACCTGTTTAATTTTTTTTTTTTTTACTGATACCAGCTAGCAAAGGAACCAAGCTATGGCACACTTGGTTGATATCAGTGCATGGACACACTTTTTCAAGGACTGTACCAGAGACAATTAAACATTGCAGTAAGACCCCAATACCTCCACCAAAATCTCTTGAGCTATTCAACTATAATAAGCAGAGAAGAGCGGAAACCAGGCACATGTATGTGGAGGGAGGAAGATCTCCAGAAATTGTTTTATTAAAAGGTAATTGAGGCTAACCACATCCCCTCCTTTTCCTTTGGCTGCAGTAGAAATCCTGCCTGCCTCAGCCAACCCAACAGCCTCCCATAAGGCTACTTATCATGATAGGTATCAGGGGCAGATTTAAAGGCGAGCGTCTGTAAATGGAAGTGACAGCAGAAATCAGCTGACTTCCTCCATTCATATGTCAATAACTTGAGCCAAAAGAGAGAAGAGAAACATTTGAGGATTAAATAAAATGAAGTAGTGATATTAAAGCAGAGGATCTGTGTGACTAGAGGCTCATAAGACTTTTTCCATGGTCTGCCACATCTCCAAGCACTCTAGGTTCAGTCGTACATTAAGGCTTTTCCACTTACACGTGGAAAGCTTTGTTCACTAATTTTCAAAATCTCTAGTTCCTAATAGCACTTGCATACATGGGTCTTGTTCTCCAAACTCCCAGCCAGTCTGTGACACAAAAAGGCCTTTCTTCATTTCCCCATTGCCTGTGCTTTTCTACTCTTTTACAGGAGGAACTCAGTAATCATAACCAACAGTTAACTAATCATCCAAATACACCCTTCTCCTCTCTGCAAGATCCTTTTCACAATAGCCAACTTTGGATCAGGTCTTAACACAGCCTTGTTGGGAGAGACTCCCGGCATTTGCATGGTGGTCAGTGGTTCTGGATTATAGTGAGAATGGATCAGAAGATTCTTCATTGAGAATGTAATCCAAAAGCCCTAATCACCATGCAAATCCTTGGATCATCGCTTAAAGAGGCTGTGTGTAAGGCCTGATGCAAAGCTGGTTGAAGTCGGTAGGAATCTTTCCATTGACTTCTGGAGTCTTTGGATCTCTGACCCATAGTGATCAAGTCACTGCTCAGGTGAAATATGGACTACAACAACAGTGAAAGACACACTTCCCTTCCCTGTTGGGATCTGTATATTTGTCTAATGATGAGCTCCATCCAACAAAGACCTAAGATTACGGTCTATCTTGCACTTTGTCAAAGCTTGTATAACTTGCTAGTTTGAAGTATTTTAAACAGAAAATATCCAGCCACTCAGGGTCATTATTAAATCTATTCCATAATGTGTTAAGCAGTAGGCAGCACAGAGCCATTGAAACATTTCTCCATTACATTCATTCCTTAAAATGAATCAAATGAACAAAAGAATTTAAATTCTGGAGTACAATATGGTTTTAAAAAGAAAAATCTCCCAATAGATATCAGGAAAGCTCTTAGATGTTTTTTTCCTCTCACTTTGGAAAGAGAATTGTAGTTAGCTTGCAATCTTCCTGACATTGTTCATGGAGGAAGCAAAGAAAAAGCACCAACAAAACAGAATGACTACAATTTAGTTAATTTTATGCAAAACAGATTCAGCATTTAAGTTGGGAGCTACTGACCATAAACATAGTGATGGAGAAGCCAAATATTGCATGTATAAAAATGGATGCATTATTAGAAGGATTGCAAAGATACTCCATGCACCCGTATCTAATTATGAGTCTGGGAAGACATGTGTGATGAATGGGGCTATGACTTTGTTTGTGATAATTTAGCTCCTGGGGGAATTATTGGGGTGATCCCCAATAATCCCCAGCTGGTGTGAATTGGTGCAGCTCAGTTGAGGTCAGTGAAACTATACCCATACACACAAGGTGAGGGTTTTTAGTTTTGGAGGTAGAATACCTGGATATTTATTTATTTATTTATTTATTTTATTGGTTATCAATAGACTTCGGGCTGTACTGTGTCTTCAGCAGAATTGAACTGGAAATTCTGAAAAACAGTAATAATTTCCCCCCCTTAAATCTTAAGGCCTACAAGAATATGGCAGGTGGGAAATTCAGGAAGAGTCATGGATAGCAAATCTACTGTTTATAAACATGCCATTTGGATTGTAGAAGAGAGGAAGATAAAATCTTCAATCAGGCTACTAATAGCTTTGGGTTTAATTTTGATCAAACACATCAAAAAATGAAATGAAAAGGTGAAAGCCAGAAGTGAGGGGAGCTTGGTAGCTTATTGGAATAGCTGAATATCTGTCAAATATTTGTGTTTCTATGAGAAGGAGGAAGAGGGCTAGACTTCTTTGGTCACTTGCTGGGATCTTGGTACCACATGGCCTTATGGTCTGTTTTTATTTTTTTTCCACTTGCTTGCTTCTTAAAAAGTATTTCTCTCTGCTCGTGCCCCCATGTGAATTCTCTGAAGTAGAACATTAGTCATTAGCCTGTGATAAAGGAGAATGAAGAATAATGGCAAAAAATGACCGCTCATCCTAAAACAAAACAAAAGTCTTAAAGACAGCTAGTGCATAAGATATCCGTGAGCTTTATGTCAGTGAGCATATGGGAAGTTTGAAGCCCCTCTGTTGTTCCATTATTAAGATCTCTCCAGACATAAGTGATCATTTCTGACGCCAAGTGCTAAATCTCTTAAAGAACCCAAAGGACTCATTTTAAATTTAATTTAACTCTTAAGCTAAGTCAATGACTTGTAAATTCTCAAAACTGTATTCTGTGGACAAAGAGTAAGCGCTGTTATTTTGGGGAGGAGCTGCTGGATCCTTCATAGGTAATCAGACGGTTGAATTCCTACTTTAAGTGTACAACTCGGATGAACTCAGCTTGATTATGAAATCACAAGTGGTGCTTCCTTGTCTTTTGCTTATCTTCCCAAGAGTAAATGTGTGTATGATCTCTCCATGCAGGCCTCTTGGTACTACTGTGATGCAACCAATTAATAACAATAATGGTTCTGTTTGCATGTGCACCTTGAGGACCAACTTCCACAGTCTTCCTCGGGTGATGCTCCCAATGATTTCAACAGGAATTTTGCCTGAGTAGGAACTGCAGGATTTGGCCCATATTTATATTATGTATCCACATTCCCAGTTTGGACCAACAAGTTGGTGTCACTAAAAGCGTCATCTTGTTGATAGGGATGGTACTAATGTTTAAACTTGGGTCAGATTCTGGCCCCATTGAGGTCAATGGCAAAACTCCCAGTGACTTCAGTGGGGTCAGGGTTTCACCTGAAATGTGGGCTAATGACTGTGATGGGAAGGATGATTTTGTGATTAAGACTTGTGATGCAAGAGCTCTGAGTTCAATTCATGGCTGTGCTGTAGGTGTTCTGTATGACCATAGACAAGTTACTTAACTTCTCTGTGCTTCAGTTTCTCATCTATAAAAGGGTGATAACATTTCCATCCTTCAGAGGATAAATTCACCAATGTTTGTGAGATGTTTGAATGCAACAGTGATGAGGGCCATATAAGTACCTAGATGGAGAGGCTAATGTTAACCAGCCAGATACGGGTGTTTAGTTGTATGGAGCAAACTCTGCTGGTTTCTTCCAAGGTTTCCTAGGTCTCTTCACAATATTCCACTATCTTCTGGTTGAGTTGTTTTTATATGCTGGGTCCTTTAAAAGTCATCATCCAGTTTGCATAGTTCCCCTCCTCCACTGGGGTTGCTCTCTTAGGCAAATTTCTCTGCCTTTGTTTATTTGGTTTCTTAATTTGCTATATTCCCTTGGTGTAGTATGTTCAAAGGGGATCAGAGGATCATATTGGCCATTAACATTTAGAAGGAATGGCATTTTCAGAAGGAAGCTAAAAAAGGTACACCTTCGAGTATGCTTTCAGCATCTCTTTTGTGTTGGTTGATGCCTGCCCTATACTTCAAATGGAGAGTTACCTGAGGTTAGTGCTTTGGGGCTCCAGTTCACCATATATCATTCTATTTGCTTTCTGTATTGTATCCCTTACTTTACATTAAATGTAAGGCTCAAATGTTGGCTTTGCTGTGTTGTTGTAAAGAAAAAAATCCAGGGAATAAAAAAAGGTAGCAAAATGTGGTTGACATTGTTGCTTTGCGTATTTTGGAAAGATTCCTGCATGGACAGAAGCTGAAAAACTGTCGACTTTCAGAAAGTAAATCTTAAAACCTGCCATCTCCGGTCTGGATGAAGGAAGGCAGACACTCCACTTCCAAACCTCTGCAGTGGAATTTGTGATCTATTTCAACTTCTGTGGTTTTCCAGGTAACCAAACTACTATGGAAGTCAAGTAAAAGTCAAGGTGTAAAAACTCCTTGCTTTATATGCTGGGCTATAAATTAGAGGGGTGATCTGTAGTACAGGAGTTGTCTTATATCCCTGATGAGCGTTTGTATGCATAATTCAAGTGCATGCGTGTGTTTGAATTCCAGGCTATATTGATTGAATTGGTCTCTGATAATAAACAGGATAAATAAACCTGATGTGAGTTAAAGCAGGTACATTGATGTGTTATATGGAAAACATCTAAATTCAACGCAGTGACCTTGAGCAGGATGTAATTTCAAAAGTGACTTAAATATGCTGACACACATGCACACACAAAAGGGCTGAGAGAGGAGGGGGCGGAGGAACAGAATGAACAAACGTTCAAAATTATTTGGATATATCAGGATTATGGGCTGATAAGTGGCTTATGCAGTTTGTTGTAAAGAAGTGCGAGGTAATGAGGCCAGGGACCAAAAGTAATCAGAGACTGCAGCCTGAGAGTGAGAACAATGCAGAATGCAGATTGGAGCATGGCAGAAAGGCACGCATGGTATTGGAGTAGGTTTTGTTTACGATGGATGGCCTAACAGACACCAGGGTGCCTTCTCCCTTCAAGAGACCGCTTCCACCACTGTGACTGCAACATGGCTGGGATTCTCTTGGGTCTGCCAAACGGGCTTCTGCTCAGTATGACTGTAGATACTGGCTTGTAGATCAGATTGTTTTAATACTCCCTCCCTTGTTTTAATTCCCCTGTGTAAGATTGGCGCCTTACTCTGTGAGCAGTCCAATTAATTTCAAAGAAAGTATATGTGGAATAAAGCCCACTCAGCATGGGTAAGGAGGACAGAATTAGGTCTTATCTATATGTATAAAATCCAGGACTCCTTTTACTTTCACTTCTATGCTCTCTACATATTTGACCGTGTCAGAGATTCACCAAGGACTTTGAGTGGGTTCCTGCCAATCCAATTTTAATAAAATTCCTCCCAAATTTAACTTACTCATTGGTCAAATTGATACTCGCTGTCTTCTCCAAAGGAAATGTTAAATATCTAATGAGCTATCTGACATTCCATCATATCTGCTTATGATTTGATAAGCTAGAACCTCATATCACTTGTCTTGTCGAAAACATGTAAAGCCACATTTTTTCAGCTTGGCTACCTGCTATCAATCTGGTTAATGTGAACTCAGTCTAAAGTACTGCTGACGGGCAGATGCAAAGTACTATTGATAGAAGCAAAACAAACAATAGTCGATGAAGTGTCTCAAGCATTTGGAGGTAGGTTACGAAGGTTATTAAAACACTTGCTTTCTTCTATTTTTCCTTTTAAACTTATTTCTGCATATCTTAACTTTTAAAACAGTCTTTATTTCCCCCCTAAACCAGGCGTTTTTGATCTCACTTGAAATGTAGCCAAAAAGCTTTTGAAACCTAGTCAAGGAGAGAGATAATTACAGAAAAGGAGAATTTGTATCTTTCTGAATTTAAAATATATCAACTCATCTAAACCATCACTTCATTTTATTAAATAGCACATTAACTACTCCTATTAAAAGGTACACCATCAACCTTAAAATCATATTTCTAAATATCAGTTTTCCACTTAGATTTTTTGCTTAACATATTAGAAATTTAGAAATCGCTTTTCAAATCAAACATTTGTAACCATCG
This sequence comes from Chelydra serpentina, assembly GCA_037349315.1. Lineage (NCBI taxonomy): Eukaryota > Metazoa > Chordata > Testudines > Chelydridae > Chelydra > Chelydra serpentina. The sequence continues at coordinate 9,762,518 of JBAIAC010000051.1, forward strand.
CAGCTTAATTTATATCCAGAAAAAACCCCATATTTGATTATTTCAAGTTTCTGAACCACCCTGAAATATCAGTAACATTTAGAGTTCTCTTTGGCCAGTGCTTTACCAGTCCTGTGGTTTGGTGCAGCATTAGACTGAAGTCTTGGATTGTCCATGTAATCTGGGTTCCGATTTGACATAGGAAGTGTGGCTGCAAGGGTTGTGTTTGCAGGCGTGTTTCTGTCATTGGGGAACTGGAAGAAGGCTTCACTCAGGAAAAGGAGAAAATGAAACCAGAGTAAGAAAAATATTCCTTCTTTCTAGTTCATTCAGAGCTCTGTCCTTAACACAATCATTCTTCCGGGTGAAGGATCCATGGAAGAGCAGTGCTCAGGTGTTCCCGTGTGTGTCATTCATGTGTGCCCGTTCCAACACGGGTAAAAAGCAGCATCAGAACTTCATAGACTAGCATAGCAGAGGACTTAGGGACATGTTAAGTGCCCTCAGATACTCACCTCATGGGCAGCTAAGGCAAGTTATGGACTGGCACTTTACCTAAAACTCTAACCCTTAGCTGCCAGCAGGTGGGAGGCTGCATGCCCATCTATAGGGCAATCTGCGTGAGGATGAACCGCACCTCAGAGCATTGCACAGCACTATGAAGTTCAGTTGTAAAAAACGGAGGGCCACATTCTGATAACAGTTACACAGGCATAAATGTGGAGTAACTCCATTGACGCCGAGCTGATTTGAGATTAGAACCAGGCCCGGAGTGTGAGGGAGTGGCAGAACACTCAGAAGATGTCTGAGACACATCTGGAAATGCTTCTATTCTGGGTCTCTTAGGGCTTTTCTACCCTTCTGTTAAGTTGCTATCTGATACACTGGCACTTCCTGAAACAACTGGGAGCACACTGTCTTGCAGAATGCACTTCAAGTGAGGGGTTATCCCGCCACACCTGCTACGGGTGTCGTATCTCTCTACAGTTGCCCACCGGCCATTCTTTGTCCCTTATGTCTATCTAACTCCTGTGCCTAATAATGAGGGTAACAAAGAATTGTTTCCACCTCCTATTGCTCTGTATTTTTGCTCACCGTTGATCCTCCATGTTGAATGGTCCTTACTTGTTGTAATCGGCAACTTTTTCTCTCTGTTGTTAGTTCAGGCTGTTGTCACAGAGTTAGCTAATACCCTCTAGCACTTTTATTCCTTATTCACATGCACTCTTAATGTCCTTAGTCATTAAACTGAGAAATGTTAACCTTGTCATAGCTAGTGACTGGAAGCAGAAAAGTCCATTTAGTTCTCAGGGGGAATGAATTCTAATTTTCTGCCTGTCAGAAAATGACATTTTACATATTTTCCTTCCCCCCCCCACCCCAGTTTAGTGCTAAATTTAAATGTGTGTGTCATAGGGAAGGACCTTTTGCTCATGCTAAACCCCTCAAGCCTTGGGAGATATCCAAAGTGTGAGGCTCTTGACCAGAGCTAATTTCATGTGCTGAAGGGAAAGGGAGGTGAGAATGAAAAGTTGCAGATGAGAGGTCTCTGCAAAGGCCACATTAGAGTTCCATGTCAGAAAACATTGCTTTTTCCCCCCCGATAAAGTGGATGAAAAACAACTAATCAGGAATTAAAATATGAAACAAAGAAACAAATTACGTTAATCAAGCAGACTGGTATCTAATATTTGTCATTACAATGTAACACCTCTTATTTAGTGTCATAGACTATTGGAGGCCTTTGACAAGCCTTTGAAACATGTCTAAAGATATCAAGAGTTCACTGTTCTAGGCTCAGGTAATAGCTCATGTCTTGACAAATATATATGATACCGTGATGGGGTGTATACTCCCCCTACAGGACCATAAAGAGCTAACAGGAGCCTGAGAGCCCAGTTAGCCACACTGGTCTACACTAGCCCCGAAATTCGAAATAAGATACGCGACTTCAGCTACGTGAATAATGTAGCTGAAGTCGAAGTATCTTATTTCGAACTTAAAAGTCCTTACCCCTGGTCCACACCGCGGCGCGCAGGCTCCCCCGTCGACTCTGCCTGCTCCTTTCGTGGAGCAGGATTACCAGCGTCGACGGGGGAGCACTTCCTGGTTCGATTTATCGCGTCTAGACAAGACACGATAAATCGAACCCAGAACATCGATCCGACGCCTCCGACGCGACGGGTAAGTGTAGACCTACCTAAATTGCACTCAACAGGCCTGTCAGGCTCAATTCAGTATTAGACCCAGCAGGGGAGGAGCTGGCTGGTTGCTGTAAGTTCAGAGCAGTCGTGAGGGGAGACCTAGGCCTGAGGAGACACTGCCTAAGGCCCAGGAGAGCAGCAGGTTGGAGCTTGTCCCCTGGGTGGAGAGGCTGAAGAAGGAGTAAGAGAGGAATAAATTGCAGAAGTCAGGGTAGTGTCTATGGTGGGCCGCTAGGATGGGGCAGAACTTAAGGCAACTGTCCCCATGGATCTTTGTCCTGACAACAGGACTGAGCACAATGGGAAATTAGGAGAGAGGCAGAAATCTCCGACCTGCAAGGGAAGTAGTGAATTGGTTAGTGTTTTATTGTTTTGATGTCACTAGGTGAAGAGACAGGAACTGAAGTAAGACCCTCAGCTGGGGAAGAAGACATTTTGATTTGCTACCTGCATTTTACTGGTGGTGAAGGTCATTACAGTCACAGATGCCCTGGAAGGGGTGGGACTCCAGAGATGGATGACGGTGCCACAAGAGTGAGCTCCATGATGGTAAGACCACTACAGACATTTACCGGAAAGAGCCACATTCATCCTGCAAAATCTCTAGTTATTTGTTGTGCTGCTTCTGTGCTGTGTTGACCATCTCGTCTTTAATAAGTATTATAAATTCTAGTGTATTATTTTTACAGTAATGCTGAGAAGCCTGACCAAGATCAGGGTCCCAATGTGGTAGGTGGTGTCCTTATATCTAGTAAGAGATGCTGCCTCAAATAGTTTGCAGTCTAAATAGAGAAGAGGGTAACGGATGGAATGAAGGCTAATTCTCCCCATTTTACAAATAGGCAACTGAGATAAAAGGAGTCCGTGACAGGGCTAGGAACTGAACCCAGAACTCTTGATTCCCGCTCTGCTGCCTTCACCACAAAATCACCCTTCCTTTCCCTATTACAGCTGAAGGTGGGATTAGGATGAGGTGTCATACAGGCACTACATGTGTTTAATAAGCCGAATTCTAACCTTGGGGGCTTGTCAGTTAGTGCATCTAAAGGCTGGAGATAACCCACTGGATGCAAAACATTGTTAGTATTTATTCCATGAACCATCCACCTCCCAGGCTTGATGTGAGATTCATCCCTTCCCCTTGGTGTTTTCACCAGCCAGTGGTTGGCTGTAGACTGGAGTGGAGATGGCAGTCCATTGTTCCATTAGTTGGGTGGCTGAGGAGGCAGTGGTCGAGTGTTTTGGCCCAGTTATGTGGCCCTTGGTGTTATCCCAATGCACCCAGGCATCAAGTGGTACTTGGCACATAATAAATTAATCCGTTAACACAATAAACAAAGAAAGCCTTCAATAAAAGTGGCCTGTCAAGTTCCTTCATTATTTGGGGAAGGAGAGAGAGACTTGTATGCATATATCCTATACTCAGTATATATCCCTCTGTGCTGCTCCATGGTAACTGGATATAGGCTGACTACAAATGCAGACAAAATGAATTCTGCTCTTTTAGGCAAGTAAATATTTGTTCAGAAGAGTAGCTGAAGGATTTTGTCTGGTTGTATTCTGTGCTAATATTTTCTAGTGGGTGGAAGTTTGGCCCACTGGGTAAGGCACTAATCTGGGACTTTGGAGGCCTGAGTTCAAGTCTCTACTATGCTACTGATTTCTGTGTGATCTTGGGTGCACCGCTTAATCTTTCTTGCCTCAATTGTAAAATGGGCATAATACAACGTGATTTGTTAAAGACTGTGGATTTCTCTAATATAACAGTAATGGGGTCTATGTAATATCAAAACTATAGAGGATATTTCTGAGAGCTGACTTTGTAGGTACCACTCACCTTTTGGATATACAGGAAACTGCTGGTACAGGTAAACTGCTCCAAATATGGAGGGAGGGAGGGAGTGTGAGTGTGTGTGTGCGTGATTTTCCTGAGTCGCATGTACAATGTTTTCGTGCTGTTTGTTTTGGAAATAAGTTCTCTTGTTCTCTGGACATAATTATGTGTTCTAATACGTGACAGGTATATGCATGCAGAATTAGCAGGGATAATAACGAAAAACAATTTATGGAATTTTATACAGCCAATCGTACATTAAACAGCAGTAATTCTATTGAGAGGGTTTGGAGTCGTCATAAACTAGGAAAGTGAACCTTGCCTGGAATTACAGCATTACATGCACAATTGCAATGTCTTTAATATTTTATGATGCTTCATTGTAATTATAAAGGACTCCTTTTTTTCTCCATACTGTTTATTATAGTTGCCTGGTGGCCTTTCCCTCAACCCTTTCCTTCTGCCTTGCTCTCTTCTTTTATCCCTTTGTCTTCTGCTGCTCCTTTGCTCCTCCATCTCATCCTAAGTTTAATAGGGCCATTATGGCTTAGAGATGGCTACAAATCCATTTTCAGCACACCTGGATAGATGTGATCCTGCTCAAAGTTACAACTCTTAAAAAAAAAAAAAAAAGAGCCACTGATAAATTCAAATGAGCCCAATTCAAAATCCCAGATCTAAGCATCCCTCAAACTCTGTCTCTGTTAGAAATCCAAATCCAGAGCTGTGTCTTAGAAGTAGCCCATAACTTTACAGGGGGCTGAATCAAACATCCCAGAGCTGAGCAAGCACAGATTTGGGGATGTTCACAATCCAAACCGTTTCTAACCTTGTCATCAGTCGGTAGATCTGTTTTATGCCATGTGCCCACGGGCATCTGGCTTAGCAGAGATTGAACCCAAGCCCTTTAGTATCAAAAGCACACTTTTCTGCCACTTGAGCTAAAAGAGAAACTTCATTAGCTGTTTGTAAGCAGCAGTCACCTAGCCTCATATGGGCCATTCAGTAGTGGGAGACATGATCACTCACACTTACTGATTATACCTTAACAAAAGGTAATAAACTAAATAACAAATTAAAGGCCCAGGTGCAGACTCCTTATACAGAGACGTATGGGTATTTTGACTGAGTAAGAAATAAGGGTGGGATCCATGAAGGTGTTGCAATGCTGAGCACTGTGGAGACTAACTTTTGGGCACCTAGGAAATCACAGGAACAACCCTGTAATCTACAGAGCTGAGTTAGGCACCTACATTCCCTATACAATGAACTGGGAGAGACAGATGCTTACGAATGTGATCCACAAAAGCCAGCACGCGAGGCGGGGAGCTGCCTGAACCAGCCAATGGGAGATGCCAGCTAGTGAGGTGTGTGCTAAGCCTTGCCACTCTCTCTGAGATAGGCACGTAAGTCTTGGCTGCAGGGCGGCACCTGGCTTTGCTAGCAGCCCACATGTGCAGACCCACTGCTTAGAGTCAGCTGACTTAGGCGCCTAAGGCATTTCTTGAGAGAATGACTTAGGTGCTGGCCTTGCCCACACAAAAGTGGGAGTGAGCTGGTGCCCACAGTGTAGCTTTTAGGTCAGGCGGGAGGGCACTCCCTTGGGACGTGAAAGACTCAGGTTCGATTCCCCCCTCGCTGCCAGATGGTGAGGGAGAATTTGAAGAGGGGTCTCCCACCTCTCAGTAGAGTGCTCTACTCACTAAGCTATGGGATATTCTGATGTGAGGCTCCCTCAGCTCTGCTGTTAAACTCTGGATAAATAATAAAAGAGTGCCTGGAGCAGGAGGACTGAACCTAGGGTCTCCAACCTCCCAGGTAGATGCCCTAACCATGGGAATACACAGCCATTTTCTCTTTTTTTCTCTCTCTCGTGCCCAATGACTATCCCACTGTAGATAAATACATAAATAGTCATTACTAGTTCTATCTCAGATCACCATTCCACTTAACACACAGCACTGAGATATGTTTATAGTGAAATCAAGTATAAGTTTATTTAACAAACCATAGCGATTCAAGTAAAACAAATGGTTACCTAGGAAATAAAACTGCAATACACATTCTAGAACATAGACTGCATTAACTAGATACACTTGTCTGGTAAAGTATTGCTCACTCAAAATCTTGCAGCACTTTGTAGCCAGGTGGCCTGTGAGTCTCCTTTCATGAGATAGACACTGTCAGCTTGCTTCCTAGGTGAAGGACCTAGTGTGTTTCCTTGCACTCCAAGGTATACAAGAACAATCCTTTGACTTTTTTCATAAACAGGAACCCCTGCACACTGTCTGGTTCATCTTGTAGATTTCTTTTCTTGTAGATTTTACAATCTCTTATTTTGCCTGTTGCTCAGTATGCAAATAGGCCTACAGTGTGGAGCTTACAACACAAATGATCAGACAGGGAGATAGGTGTCTATTACCTCCTGCCCGAAAGGCACATTTCTGAGGTACATTACCTCCTCGTGACCTGCCTTAACTCCAAGACCCTAAGAACATAATTTTTAGTATAGATACATAACTCCTTAAATATTTTCCCTACATACATTGCACATGATGACCAGTGGTGGGCTACTTGCTCTCAGCAGAGACCTCACATGCCACCCTTTGGTGCACAATTATGCATATATCCAAGCCAGGGAGTCCGTGGATCACAGCTACTCATGAATCTCCATTTTCTTGTGAAAATCCCAGTTAGGTTTCTTACCCACTCAGTGCTCCTACATTTAACAAAGGGGAGAAAGAGTCCATAAGACAATCTTTAAAGGAAACTACAGGCACAAAGTCATGCTAGTAAAATCACAGCCTTTGGTCGTTTGTTTACAGTTGGTTCAGAGAGGCTCCTTTGATGTTCCAAGATTGGTTCTATGTAGCTTGCCCATACTGTGAAATGTTCTCCCCCTAATCCTAGGGGAAGTTGGATTTTATTTTTCTGTATTCAAAATTCCTAGATTTCAATCTATGGCTTGTTACAGGACATCTGCTTATGAGATCTCATTCACACAATTAAGAATATGGTTCTTGAAAGCACAAAACATCTGCAGTGGCAATTTGGAGCAGAGCACTTACAAAAAGTGTCTTTTTTTTTAAAGAGACACTAAATATTTTGGTTTTGTTTATGAAATAAACATAAAACTGAGCTGGCAACTGTGTGCAGTGCATTGCGGGGAGCACAGAGAGCGGCTGCAGCTTATGTTGTAACCAAGGACGTAACCATGCCTTGGCAATAGGAGGAGAATGGCTGTTTAATTTCTCCAGACAAGAACTTGCAGCTCATTGTTTTGTTTTTTGCTCCAGCTTTGAAGGATGAGAATGTTGTGTCTGATGCATGTCAGCAAGGAAAGAGGATTCACTAGCACAGTCGAGTTCATTTCGCTCCCCAGTGAGGAGTAAAAACATTAACCGTCTCTCACTTCACCAGGGAAGGAGGAGGGGGTGTTTTCAGCCTGCGAGAAGTGTGAAGGCATTGTCAGGTTTAGGTCAGGCAGTAGCAGGAGGCTGTGTGGTTCTCTCAGTAGGACAGATTAGTTTGATGTCAGATGGCAGCCTGGAGGCAAAGCACAGAAAAAAGCAAGAGACCCCAGGAATGGGGTGGGGGAGGGTGGGGCAATTGCCATGTTTCCTTGTGATGCAAGGCTGTTCTCTCTGACAATGACCTTTCTGGAAAGCAGATTCAGAAAGACTGGTTTGTGTAAAGAAACCGTACCAAGGAAATTGGACTGGAGAGGAAATGGCCATGTTTCCAGTCCTTGAACTGTAATTGTAACTAAAGTTGTGGTTGTCTCTCCTTGAGTTCTTACAAACATTTCTCCATGAGATTCCGGTTCAGATATATACCAATGCTGACGACAAGGCCCGATCCTACAGTCCTTACTCAGTCATACTCAAGGAAGATGACATCGGTGGGGCTATTCAAATGAGCAAGAGTTTCAGGGTGGGGCCCATTCTTTGCATTCCTTTTACCATGGTGCTTTACTATTATACATATTTCCATAGTGCCTTACATCCCAAGGTCTCCGGATTAAGTGAGTCACGGCACACCCTTGTCAGGTAGATACTGGGCACATGGGAAAATGTGAGACACAGAGCCAAATTCAGAGTTGAGGGTAAATTGACATAACTTCCACAGTCAGGGACCGCACGGTGTAAGTTACACTAATGCAAAGTACCTTAGACTGACACATCACCTCTGAAATTCACCCAGATTTTTGTACAGCTACATGACTAAGTGAGTCATGTATGACTGATGGCATCGAGAATAGAAGTCAGGTGTCCTGGCTCCCAGGGGAAGCACAAGACCATATCCTTCTCTGGTGCTCAGTCCCTGAACTCCCTGGTTCTGAAGGATAGCTTGGGGGGAGGGATAGCTCAGTGGTTTGAGCATTGGCCTGCTAAACCCAGGGTTGTGAGTTCAATCCTTGAGGGGGCCATTTAGGGATCTGGGGCAAAAATTGGGGATTGGTCCTGCTTTGAGCAGGGGGTTGGACTAGATGACCTCCTAAGGTCCCTTCCAACCCTGAGATTCTATGATTCTATGAAGGTCTGTTGAGGTAATCCCCTTCCTCATCTCCATTCTGAAGCAAGACAAAAATCTCCTAGAATGACGGCTTTGCTCACTTTTGCCATGCATACATGAAGGCTGTGAAGTTCGTCACAGCTTGTCTGAATTCCACCAGCAGAGCTGTGCAAAATGTTCATACTTGAGCCTTGACTCAACCAGCTCAGACTCAGCCTGAATTCCAAGTTTGCTGTGTTTTGTCCTGGCGGGGGTGTGGAAATTACAGGAGGGTGAGTAAAATCAGTTCAGAGGGGTTGGTTCAGCCCACGAAAGAGAAGGGGTCAGGCCTACAGTTTGGATCATTATCCAAAGTTTGGTGTGAGGGGGGAGCTAGAGCTGGGCTCTGATTCAAGACCATCTCTATTTAGAATGTTTAGAGGGCCTAAATAAAGACTCTTTGGGGAAATCTGCTATGTGTTCTGTGTTTTACGCTGCTGTATTTTATGCTATGTCTTCCAGAAAGCTGGCTGAATTTTTTTTTTCTAAAGAACACTGTAAAATAATGGGATTTTGATGGCAATGACTTTTCATTGTCATTGACATTTTGAAAAGAAAAAAATTCAGCAAAACATTCAGACTTTTTCCTTTTAAAATGGTGGGGGAAATGCCAAAACAAAGCAAAAACATTTCAAAGTGAAACATTTCATTTTATAATTTGTTGTTGAAAAATGGAAATGTTTGTGAAAACTTGCGAACCAAATGAAAATCTTTAGGTTTTTTCCCCCCATTTTCCCCCCCACAAAACATCATTATCTTTTTTGACCATCTCTAGTATTCTGGCTGTAGCCTGACCTTTTCTTTGTTATTGGTACAAATCAGGGGTAATTAATTTAAATGATGTAACATTTTGTTATCGTTAGAGGTGCTCTCCAAAAAGGATGATTTAACATATTGTACTAGACTGCACCTGGAACATCTTTCCCATAAAGAATAGCGTACATTATGTATTAACAGTTACAGAGGAGGAAGCACTTTCATTCTAATTTCAGCACTATTTTCAGATGCTCTTATCTTTAAAACAAAAGATGGGGCTGTTTTCTAAACACACAGCAAAGTCTTCACATATGCCATAATTAACCCCCGGTTGTGTTAAACTACTTTTGAGAGATCAACTTCATGATGATAAAAAAAAAAATTGAAGTGCTTAGCCAGGGAAAATATTGTAGTGTATTTCAGGCATAGTGACTGATCTCTGCTTATCTGCTCACAATCTTCTGACGGTGAGGAGTTCCAGAGAAGGCATGCTGAGTTACATGTCTAGCTGGAGCTTTGCGTGTTACAGTAAATATAGCTGCATTTGTTTAAATGATTAGACATTATAATTAACCTGCTGCATTTATTGTAATGTCTGACCCCGTGTGATCCTTCTCAGAACATCTGTTGAGCCCACTGCCTGAGAATGCATTGAGACTCCTCCACTCTCAGCTAGCCTGAGGCAGTCTGAAGCTACAGGCATAGGTGGATGGTGCTGTGGAATGTTTAGGGGCTTTAAGTCACCCTTCAATGCATAACTAGGAACTCTGGTGCTTTAGCGTCTCTTTCCTGTATTGGTGGTCAGGTGATGCAAGACTAAAGTGGCATCTGGAGGGCCACCACTACCTTGGATTTGCTTTCTACAGATTTCCTCCCTCCCACAAGGGCCTGCAAAACCCGGTGCTCTGTGTGAGGAGTGTCTCACTTTCAAAGGGATAGCACTATAACTCTTGCTGAGCTGAGATAAACATATACCCTGCAGTCCTGTTCAGATTATACCAGTGAATTTCTAGTTGGAAATCTTTATGGAAAGAAATCCTGCACTGCCGTGGATAGGAAAGATCGTTCTTTAAACTGTATTTCGGTCTATCTGGTGCAGAGCAAGACTTCAGTCTTGTGGGAGCAGCCCGAAGCCCTAATGTAAATCTAGCTCCAATCCATCTGAAAAATAATGACCCTATCCAGTGTTTTACTTTGCTACTATAAGAACCAGATCCTTGCAGTTTCCTTATTGTTTACACAGGCTTCCTAGTTTTGTTTTAAGTATTTCCCATATTGTTTACTGCTGATCATTCTCACGTACAGTGGAGTCCTCAGTGAGAGTAGGCTAAAGGGGTGCAGTTTTGCCCATCTATAAACAAACCAGTTTCTGAGTACCTAAGAACAAAAGAATGGCCATTCTGGGTCAGACCAATGGGCCATCTAGCCCAGTATCCTGTCTTCCGACAGTCGCAAATGCACAACAGTGTCAGTTTATAGTACAGTTGAATTTAATACAGCAAGGCTCTTGAAATAGCAAATATTCTTTCAGCCATTGAAATCGACGTAACTACATCTCTTGCCTTGATGCTTACAAAAAACTTGACAACAATTAGGATGCTGCTGTGCTGAGACTCTACTTATCATGCTGACCAATTGTCTCCTTGTTTCCTTGTACTTTCCTATTTATTTGTATCCACCTGTTGTTTCTTGTCTAATACTTTGTTTGTGATTCGGGACAGGGACAGTGCTTTTTGTTCTGTGTTTTGTACAGCACCTAGCAAAATGGGGTCCTGGTCCGCGAATAGGACTTCTCGGCGCTATGATAATACAAACAATAAATAATACATATGTGCCATTTCCCAGAAACAGAAATGCCAGTTATGCAATACTAGGGAGAGTTATTTTCTAATTAAGAGTCCTCCTTGCACAGTAAGTCCATCACATATACACACACTGCAGCTGCTTATGTAGTCCTCTCACCTCCCAAAATGTACAGCAGCACTTGACTGGTGACTGGAATTCCAGCAGTGTTGCTTATTCAGAATCATCATTTGCCTTTCATCTAATCAAAATCTCTATCCTCTGATGCAGAATGCATCTTTCAAAACAAATAACAATCTCCTAAAACCAAGTCTCATACAAATCATCTTGTATTAGTGCAATTATATGCAGCAAGTGTCAATTCTAGGTTTTCCATGCATATTTTAACAGCACAAAAATGAACACCCTGTGAATGGAAGATGCACTAAGTTTTTGGTGGCCTAATTTTGTCGGCTTGTAAATAAAGTAACCATTGCTTGCGGACAAGTTAATTCAATGTTAATAGGAGTATTGTATAGTAAATTGTAGCTGAGACCCATATATACAAAATGTTGCATGGCCAATTATATACCCCAGAAGATATGTGCAAGTGGCAAGCACACACCCAGCTTGTGCATGCCGTTCAAGTAATTGTGTGGGTAAACAATAGGGGTCTGTCAAGTATGCATGAGTGTTTAGTTTGCATAACTAGTCATAGGCCTAGATCCACAAAGGGCACTTTGCTTTGTTATGCCTCAACTCTTAGGTATCCTGCTGCCCTATGGAATTTAAAGCTCAGAGTTAAGTGTCCAGGCTCCCTGTGCATTGTACCAGGAAAATTAAGTGCCTAAGAAAGGGATTCACAGAAGCCAACAAGCTGATGGAGGCACTGCTTACACTAGCCAGTAGGAAATACGCAGGAGATGGGTGTGGCCTAAGCCCTCAAAGGCAGTTAAGTGTTTAATTCTGGGCTGGAGGGAGGCAACTTTCTCTGCATGTGATACCTAGCTTGCATATATGGAGCCGTGCTAGTTTTGCTTGAGCTAGCCCCTCAAATTAGCAGTGTGTCCATGGTGGCTCGAGTGTGCCTATAGAGTACATACCCGGGGGTAGGTGGGATTGTACTCAGGGCTGGTCCACACTAACCCGCCAGTTCGAACTAAGATACGCAACTTCAGCTACGTGAATAACGTAGCTGAAGTCGAAGTATCTTAGTTCAAACTAAAAGGTACTGTGGCAAATTGCTGGCACTACTATGAGGGTCCTGCACTTTCTCTTCTTGTGGGGGGTTTTCAGGGCGCCGTTTCTTGCCCCTGAACTGGGGTATCAGCTGTCCCACTAGTATCCAAGAGAAGGGGAATGGAGAGGGAGGTACCTGAGCCCGCCCTCTACTCTGGGTCCCAGCCCAGGGGCCCTAGGCTAGTGGGTAAACCACTTGTACTAGTGATACTTTCCCCTGGGCTCCTTCCCTCTCCTGCTTGTGGGGCTTCCTGCCTTCCCTCTGCACAAGCCAGATGTCCCTTTACCTAGGGTCTTGGTCTTTTTAGCTCGCCACAGCACTTCTCCAAACTCTCCTCTGCTTTCCTCCAAACTGCTCTCTGCTCCACCACCAATCCACTCTGCTTCAATTCCTCCAAACTGCTCTCTGTTCCACTCCAAACCACTCTGCTCCAACTCCTTCCTCCTCCTCCTCCTCTATCTGCCTGAAGCAGGGGGTTTTATTAGGTTCCTGAGAGGGCCTTAATTGACTGCAGGTACTCCAATTAACCTGTAGCCACCCTCCCTAGTCTCCAGGCAACCACGCCTTCATTAGCCTAGGGCTTATATATTTCCCCTCTCACACTCTACTACTGCTGCTCCCTGGCCCTCCTGTATCACAGTACTTACCACGGGTCCAGACGCAGCAGGCAGGCTCCCCCGTCGACTCTGCATACTCCTCTCGCGGAGCAGGAGTACCGGTGTCGACGGCGAGCACTTCCGGGATTGATTTATCGCATCTAGACAAGACGCGATAAATCGATCCCAGAAGATCGATTTCTTCCTGCCGAACCAGGAAGTAAATATGGACGTACCCTCAGGGTGGCTAGCCTAAGCAACAGTGGCCAGGGCCGGCTCCAGGTACCAGCCGACCAAGCATGTGCTTGGGGAGGCACTTGGGGCTTGGTTTTTTGTTTTTTTTTCCTTCGGCAGTGGCGCTCGGGGTTGTTTTTTTTTTAACTTCAACGGGGCGGCGCGGGGCTCGGGGGAGGGGAGGGGAGGGGGGTTGTTTCGGTGGGGCGGCTTGGGAGAGGGGAGGGGGGGTTTCGGCGGGGCAGCGCGGGGCTCGGGGTATGAGGAGTTGTTTTGGCGGGGCGGCACTCTTTTTTTTTTTTTTCCTGGGGGGGGCGGCGCTCTGGTTTTTTTTGGTTTTTTTTTGTTTTTGCTTGGGGCAGCAAAAAGGTTAGAGTCGGCCCTGGCAATGGCGTCTGCTGCCACGGACACAGCGCTATTTTTAGATGCTTGCTCGAGCAGAGCTAGCACGGGTATGTCTGTGCAAGTTGGGAATCACCCCTCCCAGCTCAAATGTAGACATACCCTCCATATTTCCTGTAGAAGCCATTTCACTTTGTATCAAATAATTCATGGGTTGGGGGCAAGGGGAAGAGAGATGCAGAGAGAGATTGATTCGATAGCTCAGCGGTTAGGGCACTCGCTGGGATGTAGGAAGGTCAGGTCCAGGTCCCTGCTCCAAATCACACCGAATGGAGATTCAACCTTGAGTCTCCCACACTCCAGGTGAGTGGTCAAACCGCTGGTGTATTGGGCATAACTGAACAGGCCCCCTCCCAGAAAATTCCTGGCTGTCCTTTTGTCTGAGATAGGTGGAGAAATGCCTGGTTTGAAAATCCTGCCAGAGCTTAGGCGTGAGCTAGAATACCGCCAACAGATGGTAGATGGCTTTGCGCATGCCCAGTGGAGGTGCCTCGAGGATTAGGTTGCAGCTAAGTGAGGAGTTTTGAGGATCTTGGTGGCACTTAAATATTGGATTTAGGCAGTTTAAGTGCTTACGTCCTTTGGACTTCTAGTTCATGCTGACTGTACACATAAACAAGGCTTTTGGACATGCATTTTTTTTTTAAAAAGCATCTATTTCCCTACTTAAGAATACTGCTATTAACACGTAAGACCCTTGTCTACAAGCAATAGTTAAGGACAGGATGGCTTCAATTGTCTGTGAAAATGTTAGAAAACTGGGGAACTGCTAATATATATTCCTTGGCTAATGTCATTACTTAACTCTATTTGTGTTAGTCAAAGGCTTTGAGAAACACATTACTCAATGAAACTTTAATAAAAAAATAGCAGATTTGTATATACTCAAGTGCAATTTTGGGCTTAAAAATTAGCAAACTGATTTTTGTGTACATTCAAGCTTTGACTCATGCAGAACTGTGTATCTAAAAGGTGTACAAACAGAATTACAACTGTCTTGGGTTTTGCTTCATTGTTGAATTTAATCGTTTAATCGTTTAAAATCCAGGAGTTCATTGTCTTGATATTCCACTAATGTGTACATTGAGTTTACTAACACTGTACTGACCTTGGAAATAGTGTGCTATTTTACAGTGTGCAGTGACATTTATGTGCCCTGTTGGACTCCAATAAAGATGTTAATTTTAATAGATTATATGTCAAGTTTGAAACAGTTCAAGGTAATTTAGTACTTCTGCATTGTCTGTTTGCACTCATGGTTGGAGCAGTTGACTGGTTCTCTCTAGTACAGTTACAAAAGAAATTGTATTAAATACAGAAAAGGCAAAAGAGGAATCTTGGGAAAGCAGATACAATCAGAGCAATACAAAATGATTCATTTAAACAAAAAAACAAACAAAAAATCTCCACTGATTTGTGGATCACGTAATGATTAATTCAGATTAGATAAAGTAATTCAAATCCCGTGTACGAGTATTTGAACATCACTGTTTATCACGGAGGTCATGGAGGTCACAGATTCTGTGACTTTCTGTGAACTCCGTGACTTCTGCGGCGGCCAGTGTGGCTGACCCCACGGCTGCCCAAGCAATTGGCTCCGGGGGCCAGCTGCTCAGGTTGCCTCAGGGACAGCCACACCGGCCACTGCTGGAGTGGCTCCGAAGCCAGTTGCTTGGGCAGCCAGCCGCACCAACTGCAGCTGGAGCCGCCCCAGGGCCAGGGACCACAGGAGCAGTGATCGGTGTGGCTGGGTCCGGGGACTGCCTAAGCAGCGGTCCCAGAGGTGGCCAGAGTAGCCACTGCTCGGCGGCCCCTGGCAGTGGTCCCGGGGCGGCCCTCCAGAGCACCCTCCGAAGCAGTGGCCCGCAGCGGCCCCCCCCAGACACCTGCCCAGTAGCGGCCCCCCCAGGACACCCCCTGCCCCAGCAGTGACCCCTCCCCCAAGATTTAGTCAGGGATATTTATAGTATAAGTCATGGACAGGCCATGGGGTTTATTGCCCGTGACCTGACCATGGTCTAAATCGTAACCTTACAGTTAGGTTACCATCAAAAGGCCTCTTAACTGAAGCAAAGTAGACCACAAATACCTACTCTTGGTCTTGAGTTAGTTTTCAGGTATCAGTTATGAACTCCAGCAATTTACAGTTGCAGATTGGCAAGCTGGGAGTTATTTGGGGTTTGTAAAATGTCAGTCTTGTTTTGGTTTTGCAAAATAAAAACCCAGGCGTTGTTTGGAGTTGAACCTCATTTTATACAAATCACCACAGGATACAGGGTGCCATTTCTGATCCTTCTCTAGTCAGTCAGTATTAAAAAATTCAAAATACAATCTCAACAGTGTCGTCTACCCTTTGTTTGGCTCATCTATGCTGGCATTTAAAATAGTGCACTCTGAATTTTATGTCCGTTTTCAGCTATTAAAGTACAGGTTCATCTGCACCACAAACATTTATCTGAAACCAGATTGGAATTAACGGGTCAGTCTACACTTGCCTTTAAAATAAGTCTGAGAACCATTTAATGGAAAATGTGTTAAATATAATCAAAATGGGGCACTTTCTTGACAGCAAAATAAACACAGCTATCGCAAGGAAGGAAGGAAGATGTTGATCAAAACCACTGACTTCTAGTATGGCCCTATCTGTTCACTGAGCACTGTTTTTTCTTTTTAATGTTATGTTGTTTAGTAGCAAACTTGAAACTGCAGATAATTTCCAGAGTCTGATTTTAAATTATTCCTTACTCTGGTTCTAAAGTAAATTGTCTGGGGGGGATTTCTGATATGGGTTCTCATTCTTTGGGTAATCTTTCCAAAGGATGTGAGTCACCTCTCCATTATTTGTAAAGAATATGGAGAAAGTCAAATGTTCTTTTGTGGGCATTTGGAGTGGGATGGTAACATAAAAAATAGATGGGCTGTTGATCATCATGAGTCACTTCTTGGGAAGCAAGAAAGAAACACAACAACTCACTAACAGCTGACCTACTGCCATTTGTGCCAGCGGGTTGCTGCTGACTCAAGAAGTAGATATTGACAACTGCAGGATGCATTGGAGTTGTGATAGCAATACTACAAATGGAGGATGTTTGGGGTGGGGAAAAGTCACCTGTGTTAATTTCTGGGAGTTTTAAAAACTTCCTTTAATTTCAAATATCTTCACAAGTTAAAAAACCTGCAAATGGCTGTAAATTCAAAATAATCATAAAAATATAGGGCTGGAAGGGACCTCAACCCCTTGTACTAAGGCAGGACCAAGTAAGCCTAGACCATCCCTGACAGTTGTTTGTCCAATCTGTTCTTCAAAACCTCCAATGATAGGGATTCTACACCTCCTTTGGAAGCCTCTTCCATTACTTAACTATTCTTATAGTTAGTAAATTGTTCCTAATATCTAATCTAAATCTCCCATGTTTCAGATTAAGTCCCTTACTTCATGTCATACCCTCAATGGACACGGAGAACAACTGATCACCAACTTCTTTATAGCAGCTCTTAATGTAGTTGAAGATTGTTATCAGGTCCACCGCCAGTTTTCGTTTTTCAAGACTAAACATGCCCAGTTTTTTACCCTTTCCTCATAGGTTGTATATCATCTCTGGCACCCTGCGTCTGACTCCACTCCCATTGCTTCCAGTTCTGAGCAATATTGCTCTTCATATCAGACGAGAGGTTGCCACTGGCAAGTTACTGGAGAAAGTACGCGCCAACTCAAGCCTGCCGCTGCACAATGACCTTTTTAAACCACCAGCTGCACGTTTGCGGTCACATCGCCCATTATGGTCTCATCCGCCAGGCCAGGATGTTAGGAAACACTCTGGTGAGAGGAATAGAATCTGTTATAATTCCCACCCAGTCCCTTGTTGCCGACCCCACAATTTGCCCGCCTGGTTTTGACCTGCCCTGTCGCCAATGGTCCGTGTTGAACAGGTTCCGGATTGGACAAAGTCTCTGTGCAGCCAACCAGTATTGCTGGGGCCTGCGTGAAAGCCCTTTGCGCAGCTGCGGCGCAACACAGATGATGATGCACCTTGTCGAAGAATGCCTGCTGACTAGGCTCAGCGGTTGCCTAGAAGAACTGCATCACGCCACTGAAAATGCCATCGCTTGGCTAGATGACTATGCACATGCTAAATAAATAAGTTAGGGTTATTAAACCTTTTATCACTTATTTTGCCCTCCTCTGGACTCTTTCCAATTTATCCACATCTTTCCTAAAGTGGGGTACCTAAAACCGGACACATTACTGTAGCCGAGGCCTCAACAGTGCCGAGTAGAGCAGAACAATTGCCTCCTGTGTCTTACATATGACACTTTTGTTAATACACCCCAGAATTATATTAGTCTTTTATTCAACTGCTTCACATTGTTGGTTCATATTCAATTTGTGAGCCACTATCACCTCCAGATCCTTTTCTGCAATACTGCTGCCTAGCCAATTATTCCTCATTTTGTAATGGTCCTTTAATGGACATTCAGCTAGGTGGCGTGTATTGAAGTGTTAACACAGTAAGACAGGACTGAACCCCACAACAGCTTGTTTTCACTGGGATAGCTAAACCACCGTAGCTGCATAGGGCAAATCATAATGTTGATCCACACTGCACCAGTATAAAGTGTGACTTGCACTGGTGCATGGCTCAGATACAGGCTACTGATTTCAGAAATAAAGAAGCCATGCTATAATAGCCAGACTGGTATGACAAGTTTTTCCACATTTGTCCCAAAATGTAAACCCAAACAAATGAGACTGGCCCCTGATCCCCACATTTGCTAACACCACAATGATTACTATAAAGTCCTTGTTGTACCAACGGCAAGAGGAAACTGATACCTGTTAGAAGCCAGTGATTTCTCAACACTGATGAGAGGGACCAGTTTGCACAGAATTATTTGAGACTCACTGAAAGAACTGATCCTATGCTCAGTAAAGTCAATAGGAATAGGAAACTTTCCATTGATTTTTATGTCAGGTGGATCAGACCCACAAATGTATCAGGTGATGCAGAGAAACCTGTTCAGGTTTGCATTCAGGCCTAATTTATGTGCAGTAGCAAAGTGCTTTTAATTTTAAACCTGTGCATGTTATATTGCACTCAGCTATGCAACCGTGAGACTAACGTGCCTGTTTGATAAGTAGGACACAGGGTGCACTCTACGCTCTCTAAACGTCATGTGACAAGCATTTTCAATCAAAGAGTGAGCAGCTCTGTAACCTGACGGCTGGTCAGTGGGTTACTCAATGACCTGTAGGCAATGCTAATGGGTTTGTATGATTCTTTCCTTTTTCTTTTTTCAAACCCACAATGTTTCTGAAAAATGAGTGCGAGGGTTTTTTGTTTGGTTTTGGTTGAAACATGAGGCATTGTCTTATTGCTTATGTAAAATGTACATGTTTTGTACATTTCTGGATGGCTTCGGAGGTGTTTGAATGCTATACAATTACTTGAATTTGGCCAACTTTGTTGCTTTTGTCAGTTTATTCAACAAACTATTTCTGAGTCTCTGACAAGCTCTAGATTAGGTAAATTATTTTAATATAATAACTGCAATTCAAATGCTTGAGAAGTCATTGTTATATATAGTTAAATGCTCACCAGCATACATATGGATACCTTTTTGATCATTCTTCTAAGTGGTTCTGATACTAAAATAACTGATCTTGAAAGCAACCTGCTTGCATGCAGATAAATAGAATCTGTGTGAACTATTAATACTGATCAGGCAGCTCAACTGGGATCCACTAAATAACACACATGTGTTCATTACACAAACTACCTATAAAGCATACGCAATGCAATATACAATGTATTTAGTCATTTATGGCTTAGTTACGTCTGACTCACTAACACAGTCATAGATAAGTTGTAATACAGACAACTAGAAGGGTGCTACTTAAATTATCTTCCTAGAATTCTTTTACAGGAAAACATATAAGGTGTTTAAATTAGAGCTGCTTTCATGGAAAAACATTCCAAAATGTGCACTAACAGTATGTATACTTCAATAAAACAAGAACAACTGACATGCTACATTTCTCACATATACCTTTTACCTAATATATTGCTCACATTATGCACATTATGCACAAACATTTATGCTCTAGTATCAATTTATGCAAATCTGACATTTGTTCTACTGAATATTAACTTAGATTAAGAAAAAATGGCTCAATATGCCTATTCGTTATTTCTTAATGTCAATCAGAGGGTTCATCAGGCCACTTCAGATCCTTGTGAAAGGCACCTTTGCAGCTTCTGACCTGATAATAACGTTCAAGTTCCAATCCTGGCACAGATGATCTCCAGCCAATAAATCCTTGAGTTGTTTTAGGGATTGGAGGAGATGGGTAGACCTGAAATAAGAGTAAGTAAATAGAATGAAGTATATTTCTTGTTCGTTTCTATTGTACTGCCATGCAACATGCTCTTTTGTATTCTAGTGTTGATGGAATGGACAATTTCTTTTCAAATAGCTTTTTTTTAAAATGATAATTGATGAATGCTAATACTACATCAAAGATTAAATGAATTCTCTCATTAAAGTAGTGCCAGAGTGCTGAATAACCATCAACTTCCATCAATGGAAGTTGATGGAGCTAAAGACCTCCAAGAGTTGACTAGCACCCTGGCCCGGATTGAGCCCATAATACAGATGTCATCATTAAAAACAATCTAGAATATTTTGTGGGCCCATTCTACAGCAAGCTATATTGGAAATATTTTTAATAGCAATGGAAAATATTAAGAGGTTCTGGTTAAGCAATTGTGGGGTTTTTTTTTTGACCAACAGGCTTACAAATTATTGCAATGCCTAAATCAGTGTGTATGGAAGAAAATAAGTTAGTTACAAAGGTAATAAACAAGAGGTAGTCAGAAGTTAAAAGGAAAGCATTCCATTTGCCATCCAATTCTCAATTTTTATGAACATACATCTGATTTTTCAAGTTTTCTCTACTATTGAAAGGTAACTTAAGCAAAAAGAAGAGTATGAAAATTAGCTTTAACTTAATTTGGCAGAAAAGACTTCAGTGTTTAATATATTTTAGATTATAGCTTCTCATCGTTATCTTTGTTTAATAAATTACTAGAGCCTTTGTTTGGTTTTCACTGTTAGAAGCAAAATTTAAGCCAATGCTTTAATTGTTTCCCAACTATCAAATATTAAAATAATCTCCGGGTAGGTAGCATTTCTAAACAAGGGAAGCAGACATTTTGGTACCAAATTGGATATAACATAGCTAAGAAATAATAGTTCTAAGGCCAAACACTGAAGATATTACTGAACAAGCTGGCTTTTGCATCAAGAACTACTTATCCTTTAAAGTCTGTTTCTAGCATAAAAGATGGTTATGCATCAAGTTAATCAGTAAGAAGGAAACAAAACAAAAGCCAGCATTCTCTGATCACTGACTGCACTGCTTACTTTGGCTGAATCATCCCACTAAGGCACATTTAGAAGTGCACTCTGTTGTACCACTTTAACATCTGGGGAGTTACTCAGGAGAGAAATACACAGTGAGAGAACAATGTTTCAGTTTATTCTTTTGCCAGAGTTGTTTTGCTTTGTTCCTTGGCCAAGATTGAAAAATGTTTTTGATATTTAGGTGGAGCACTTCCTTTGAAGAGATGATTTTCTATTGCCATAAATGCCACCCACGGAGCAGGATAATGGAGAAAACTATGTTCCACCTCTATTCCGCAGGAAAGAGAAGGGGACGAGAAGGCCAGGGGATTACATGTCTAACCCAGCCAAAGGAACAGACCTGTTATTACTGTGCATTGCTATGAGAGAGAGCAAATGTGATGATGTCAAATCACAGATTTAAAAAACATTAATATGGATCTTCATGTGAAAGGATGAACTGCAGCATGGATCCCAAACTAATTCTTGCTCTCCTTGGCTAATTCATACGTCAAAGGTCAAATCTGAAGCCCTGGCCTCGGTTTCTGTGCGCAAAGCACTGCCTGCACATGCTAATCTTGCAGCTGAGTGATCAACTGCCGAATTTGTAACACACACTTTGCATACACAAGACAGGTGCAGGTGCAATTGTGCCCACAAATTAAGGGTAGGTCCACACTGCAGCTAAGAAGTGTAATTCACAGCTCAGGTGGCTGCATGTGCACTACTGCATGAGCCAGCACGCTAAAAGAAGCAGTATGGTCACAGCAGCATGGGTGACCGCTCAGGCTAGCTGTCTGGGTATAAGCCCATCCAGGATCCTAGGTATGTACTCGGACAGCTTGCCCAAGCCGCCAGTCATGCTGCTATGGCCCCAGTTATTCTTTGTGCACTAGCTCAAGCAGAGCCTGTGAGAGTATATCTACTCGAGCTTCACACCTTCCAGCTGCTGTGTAGACATACCCTAAAAGTACAGACATAGGTAAGCTTGGCTCTGACTTGAATATTTGGACTTACACCACCATTTAAGAATGTGAAGCAGAAAGGGTGACACTTTTTCAATTCTAACATTCTGCACTAACTTTTTCTTTCGTTTTCAGTTATTTTGATTTTGATAACCGCTTTGTTGCTTATTATTTTTTGTAAATCCTTTAAAAAAGGATTTTTACACCAGAAGGTGGGGTTTCTAACGTTACTTTCTTCCATAATATGGTACGCATCTTAATAGAGATGTTGTCTCATGGACGTAACCTTCCCTCTCATTGGCAATTGCATGCCCCCCAGCTCACCTCCTGTTTGTGACTCTGTATGCTGCTCAGTGGCAATTAGCAGTTACTTAATTGCTTACATGGCAGAGAAATATTAAGAAATTGAATGTATTGTTGGCTGTCTTTAATATGAGCCAGCACCAGGAAACGAACAGACAACACCACGTCACAAGTCAGCTCTCAGCAGTCCACCAATGATCAATGGATCTACTGCTATAAGGAAAAGGTTACAATAACCAGGCCAAAGGAGGAAGAAGAATCACTTCCTAGTTACAGACATTGATGCAGTGTTATAGCAGATTCTGTAATAGTACTGATAGAGAAACAGGTATTCATAGCTCTTTATAGATATATGAAACAGGAACGCTCTCTCAAGGAAATAATGATATAAGGCCCTGACTTAAAGAAATCTGCCCATGTGATCTTTTACTCCAGCACAGTTCTGGTTGGTTCAGTGGGGTAAAGTAAGGGTCTCTGAGGGTGGATGTCTTTGTAGGATTGGGGCTTATGGGGCTTTCAATCCTTATTCATACAAGTAGTCCCTTTGAAGCCCTCTTTGTCTCTGTAAATCCTACTATCTATTAACCTACCAGCTCCCAAATGTCTTCTGTTGGTGCCCCTTTGAAAAGGATGGGTCAGAGTCTTCTCACATCACAGGTTGGCACCATTTCCACCATTTTTATTCTGCCCATTTTCTCTTATGTTCTCTTCTTCCTTTTAATCTTTCCCTTCTCATGTGCGTTTATTTTTGCTTTGTTTTGAGGTTACTTGCTGCTCTTTTGGCTACTAAGCAGAAGATTGCATGGGTGAGGACATCCACTTGAAGTACAAACACTGTACAATTGTTTAATTCACAATGTGCCAGTTTCCACTGTCAGAAATAGGTGTGTGTACAAATCCCACTGGCATCAGGAATATGAGTATCAACAACATGCTATAAAACCAAATTGCTGAATCATCAGTTAGAAGATAGCCCAGTAGGAGTAGCAAGAAAATCTAATTTGTGCTACTAAGAGGGCTTAAAATAAACAAAATCCAGAAAAAATGATTTGTTTAAATAAAGAACAGAGCAAGGATTCATTTTTACAATGTTGTTGAAGTTGAAAAATGGCTCTTAAAAATGGGTTATGATAAATCTTGAAATCATTGTGAGATGGAGCTGGCGGGGAGCCTCCACAGAGCTCCTTATAAATGCTACCTTCCACTCAAAATTAGATGACTGATCTGATACTATATAAACCTTATGTTACACAGGAGATTAAAGAGGAGGTGCTTTACCATAAGAGTTGATTGTTGTACAGTGAAACCCAGAGTAACAACCACATCTAAAGAGAAATTCCCTGGCTTAAGCGAACCCTTTAAAGTATCCCTGAGGTTTCCAATAACATTTAGTCTGACCTTTAGTGGAAGACCCACTTCTACTAGGTGACTGACTTTTAGCACTTGGGTGGCTGCTTAAGACAGATTTAACCTATATTGCCATTTTTAAATCTATTGTCTAACCTTAATATATTTTTCCACTGGTGTCACAGGTCGGATTTGTAAATGTTCTGGAAGCTCTATCTTAGGCTTAGTGGGCTCTTTCCTTTCGTCTTTTATCAACTAAAAATAGAATACCAACGTTAATCAAAAATTAACATGCCAGGCTAAGAAATGTGTTGTCATAGCATTTAAATATGTGATATCTATACCATTCCCATCACTACGGTATCTGTACACTGCGTTCTTGGCACCCAATACAGGACTATTTATTATACAGCTTTGGAAGCTGTTCTAATGCACTTTTCAGTTTCAGAAAGGGCTTTATTCTGAATTTAAGACAGGCTGAATCTTGCTGAACACCCTCAACTCTCACTTACTTCACGGAATCGAGGACACCTGCAAATTTGTTTTGTATGACAACAAACTAAAAATTCATAATAAATGCATTGTATAATACATTTGTAATATACAATGAATAGTAGTATATGGCATTAAACATATTGGTTAAAGCTTATATTGTGCTTTTCATCTGTAGATCTCCAAGCGCTTTACAAAGGTGGACAAGTGTAATTTACCCTTTTTGTAAGGAAGGGATACTGAAGCCCAGAGGGCCAGGTTTCAAAAATACATAGGCACCTAAAGGTGTAGATGGACAATAGGACTTAGGCACCTATCCTTTTAGGCACTTTTGAAAATCCCATTAGGCACCTATTTGCATTTCCAAGGGTCTAAGTACCTTTGAAAATCTGGCCCAGAGAGATTGAGTCTTGTCCAAAGTCACACAAATCAGTGGCAGAGTTGGGAACAGAATCCACATGCCCCACCATCCAATCCATGCTCTAACCACTGGATCATAATATATAAACTTGCAAAGCTGCAGCCCCTTTCTGTTATTGCTGTTTGTGTTCACATTTGTTACAATTTGTTTTAGGTGCACTTAATCATTCTTTCAAGACATTCAATACAGGAAATATTATGCAGAAACTAGTCTCACAGAGAAGATACGTGTCAGATAATCAATTAAGTGACTCACATTTTACTTAATTGATTATTTACAATTACTCAGCATCCTGTAATGTTTAAATATACAATCCATGAACCTGTTCCCATTTAAACCAGTGGGAGGTTTGACATTAAATTCAGTGTCAATGTTAACCCTATTTCAGTAGAGATTATTTTAGCACATTGTAAAATTCCTTACTGAAAATTAAATTAGCTAAATCCTTGCCTTCCTTCCATTTTAAAAGCATCTCATAGACAAAGGGGAAATATTCTCTTGTCAGTGCATCTAATTCCTGTCACCACCACTGAGAGTGATGTGCATCAAGAGGAACATTAGAATATGTGCAACATACAAAGTACAACTTGTCATATTTTATTCTGAAAGAAACTGGAACTATTACCTTAAAAGAACCTCATTTGTTAGTACTCCTACAAATAGGGCTCCAAGTTATCAGTGCTTATCTACACTTATATGCTCCATTCATGTTGTCTGCAAAAGAAGACCAAGATTCTTTTGGAGAAATAAATTTTGCTTGTATGGCAGGGTGCTGCTAGAGAGGGCTTAATCAGCTCCTGCCAGTCCAGCCCCAATTAGGGGGATTGGATTGGGGCTGGGTAGATAGCCTGATGCTTGCTTGGTAACTGACTACAGCTGCCAGCCTCGTTAGCAGAAGCTATAAGGCTGGGAGGAAGTGAGAGCAGAAGAGGGGGTGGAGACCAGGAGCGGAAGGTCGCCCGGCCCGGCCCGGCCCGGCCCGGCCCGGCCCCGCCCCGCCCCGCTCCGCCCCGCTCCGCTCCGCTGCTGACCAGGTCTGTGGTAGGCTAAGCTGTTGTAAAAAGCCTGTATATAGTTGGGAACTGGTGGTGTGGACTTGATCACAAATAAAGAGCACGGGTGTTGCACCAGCCTAAAGTGTCCCTGAGTCGAGGGGGAGAAGAGCTGAACTGGAGGGGCACAGTGTGTGCCCTGTTATAGCTTGGCTATCAATAATAATGATTCTAAACCGGGACATCTTAACTGAAAGTCATATCTAACTATTCTGGGTAAACTATTCAAGTAAATTTCATACACATGCTACATCAAATTTAGTTTTACCTCCTCAAAAGGTGTTGTTAAAAATCCCCATTTGATAGACCATTTCTTTGCAGCTTCAAACTCCGTTTCAACGTGGTATTTCCTGAAGCGGACAGAAATTATGTTTGAAAAGACTTTCCCAGCTATCATGAAAATAAAAACTCTGAAGTCACAAAACATAATTTAGGATGATGAGAAATGTAAATTGTGAAGTTGTAGTTCCCTAACTTAAAACAAAAGTGTCTGTATTAAAAATGTAAGGCTAAAGAAGTCTCAGCCAAAGATCTTCTTATCAGGGAAAAGTAAGACTGAATATGTCCCCTTCTAAATTAGATTCATATTTAGAATTCATGCTCAGATGAAGTCTTAGAAACATAATCAGTTGGGAATCCTGACTCAATAACACAGGCAGGTTTTGTTACAGTAGTGGCCATTAATCCATGAAAAAATGACCGTATGAACCAGTCAATGCGAACAGACCTGATTTCATATTTCATGTGTCTCGATTAACCAACTATACCTGTTAAGAGTGAACTACAGATAAACTAATTTAATAAGCACACCAAAATAACTATGACTATTGGTTAAACTTTAAGCAAAAACTCTTTTCTATTAAGAATTATTGGAAAATTACAAATGTGTTGATTTATTCTATTCACTGAGTGATTGTTGAGGATCTTTAAAAGCTATCAAAGATCGCTTGAAGAAACAAAAAGGTCTCAATTATAAAGGAACTTGTTATTGTATAACTCTGCTCAGAATTGCATTTATTATACTTTTTGTTGATCATCTATTTTTTTCTTACTGTAAGAAAAAGGACTTTGCTTGCTATTTTCCCCAATTACTATTGGTACCTGCCATTCTACATCACACACACATATAAGTATACATGAGAAAAATGGGTGTAACAAGAATCATACCGATGAGTGTGGAGTGCTGAGTATATTGATGAATGAAACACATATGTAGCCCACCTCACATTGATGTCTCATCTGCTTAGCTTTTCTGTTCAGAACTGTACTTGCTAGGTTTTTGTTTTTTTTTAAATTAAAACAGGTATTTAATGTCATAGAGACATCAAAGCTTTTCAAGAGTTTTACATGGTATAATGCTTATCAGGTAAAATCTGTAATATATATCCAGAGATGAGGGCAAAGAGACAAAGAAGGATGGGAATATGAACAAAGGCAGCGCTATATGTAATAGGCAATTTAGATAAATATTTATCAGGAAACCAGAGAGCCGGGGGAGGTCAGTGGAATCAGTGATGGGAGGAAATGAGGATTGGGATAGAGAAGGTCCTGGGAATGGGCATGAGAGGGGGCAAGCTATGCAATGTGTTTGAGGCTGCCGGGGGGGAGGAGTGGGTATCAGAACTGTGTCTGCAGGATTGGGGCCAGGAGCCAAGAGGGATGGGGTGAACCATGTGGTAGGGTGTGTGTGTGTTGGGATGGAGTTCTTCTGTGGGGGGGAGGGGGCTGTGTCTAGAATTGAGGCTGGTATAGAGGCCACAGGGTGAGAGGAGAAGTTTTGGGGATGGGGTTTTGGAGTTGGATAGAGGTGGGTGGAGGGAGGAGATTGGGGTAGAGACCCAGGAGAGGGAGTCAAAGCAAGGGGTTGGGGGAGGAGATTTGGGTGGTGACCTGGGTTGGAGTGAGGGAGTAGGGGGAGGATTTTTGGGTAGTGACCCCGGGGGGGGGGGGGCAAGCCAGAGTGAGAGGGATGCGGGGGGTGGGGGGAGGAGATTCAGTGGTGACTCAGAGGGGGTGAGTCAGAGAGAGAGGAGTGGGGGAGGCCTTACCAGATATTATCCTGAGCCACAAAGTTGAATTGCTGGGTGGGGTTGGTGCTTTTCTGTGCCATGGCTCCCCCCCCCCCACTAGCACCCCCCAGTGGCTGAGCTGAGCTCTCCGGCAGCTCCGGTGCAGCCTGGTGCCTGGGAATGAGCCAGCCTGGCCTTGCCCTTTGCCACCTCAGGTGTTGCTAGGAGACAGCGGTGTGTTCAGGCTCCAGGGAGGAGTGAATAAGGCCTGGCACCCGGTTCTCAGGCTACCGCTCCCCCACCCTGTAACAAGCACCCCAGAGCCTGCTGCTCAAATCTCCCCTTTCTCCAGGGCCCCAACCCGTAGCCATGATCCCCAATACATCTCAGCATCTTCCCTCCCCGTGCAGCACCCTACTTGCTCAGCCCTAACCCAGCTCCTGAGCACCTCTCCTGACCCCCCACAGCATCCTAATCACGCCCACATCCAGATCAGCATCTTCCCTCAACACACAGTGCCCCATCCTCAGTCACCCCAAACCCACACACCACTGTAACCCATAGCTCCAAAGTCAGAAAACCTGCAGTTTCCACAGAAAACCACTCTAAAACTTAGCCTTCCTATTCCAGAAACCATTGAGAGCCACCACCCCTTCAATGCCCCCAAACCACTGATAGGGCTCAGTGTCCCCCCAAAAGAAGCCTGAACCCCCAACCAGTAATCACTAAGTCAAGTCTCAAGACTGTCATAACCACCCTAAACCCCCAAATCATTCTTAGCACATGCCAGCCTTCCCTTTTAATTTCCCCAGAATACTGACTATCCTCTCTATCTCCCTCTTTTATGTATTTCAAAGGGAACAAAAATGTATGGGCATGCTTTTTTATTTATTATTCTTTATATTGCAGTGAGATCTAGGAACCCCTGTCAAGGACAAAGACCCCCATTGTGTTAGGTGCTGTGCAAACACAGAACCAAGAAGTGAGCCCTGTCCCAAAGAATTTACAATCCAGCTAATGCAACCTATTGTCCCGGTAGTGTGTATAGCTTTCCACTGTTGGCAGGTACATCACTGCCACCCACCTCCCCAAAACACGGTGACCTCTGACACAGCTCTGCAAAATAATGCAATTAAGGAACATCGGGATTATTACTACTTAACTGTGGTGTTTTCTGAACGGCAATATAAACAGGTGTCCTTCAGGATCCAGCTAGTTTTTAGAAAGCCCTTGGTTGTGCAACTATTAGATTTGCTAATTATTTTCATTTGACAAATGGAATTTGATGCATCAGTACATTGTCAAGGTGTAAGCTGATAGGGTGTTTTCCCAAGTTCAATGGCCTGATTATTTATTCGGATGATCTTTCTTATTGTTGTTCTTCTCTCCCCCTGCTCCCCAACACTCTTATTAACAGACTTGTAATTTGAAGTGTTTGTTATTTTACAGATGGTGTTTTTCTTCTCAACCCACCCAAACCCTAAAATGTGCTCCTTTTTGTGAAGAGTGGCAAAAACAAAAATGAGGGACAGAGCAAAAATACAGAAGAGGAATCTTAAAGGTGGTGGTGGGGAATGGGGCTTTTTTGCTTCTTTATGATGTGTGAAGAAGTCCAGTAAGGACTGGTTTTGATTTGGAAGGTTTCCCACCATTCCTTGTTTAGATTAGAAAGTCTACCATGGAAAACTGTAATGATTAGAGAGTTAGTACCAAGGAAGTGAAACCAAATCATCTGAGGGGGAAAGGGGTTTTATTCAGACAATTTACACCTCTATTTTTCACTTATTTTGTTAATAACTATTTAATGAAAACACCTGAGACAAAAGCTCACTTTTTTTTAAGGATCCAGTAACATAGGTCCTTGAGATAAAGGCTAAAAAACTCTCAGTCTCCATTACCCAGTCATCCAGTGAGTTCTCCAGCAAAACCAGGGAAGAGCATATTTGGTGATGATATTTCTAAGGTTTAAAAAAAAGGCAGAAAAAGCAACTTTAAAAAAATAAGTAGCTATGCACACCACCTTTCTGGCTTCCTGTAGAAGCAGCAAAAAAAAAAAAAAAGGCCTTTTTTTTTCTTCTTTGAAGTTCATCTTTAAAATGTTGCACAGTAAGAGAAATTCTTTTATGTACATAAAGTTTACTACAGCCCTTCTTTCATGATTTGTTATACAAAATAATAGACAGTGAAGTAGCACCATGTTTTTGTAGGGTGGAGATAGGTCCAGAAACCAGGTACATTAAGAAACATGGTTGCAACTATAAAGAAGAAAGAATAACTAAATATATGTAAAGTAGGTGGGCAAATTACAGGCTGAGAATGAATTTCTGAAGTTGCTATTAGAATA
Source organism: Chelydra serpentina (assembly GCA_037349315.1). Taxonomy (NCBI): domain Eukaryota; kingdom Metazoa; phylum Chordata; order Testudines; family Chelydridae; genus Chelydra; species Chelydra serpentina. The sequence continues at coordinate 9,792,436 of JBAIAC010000051.1, forward strand.
AGGTTGTTGCAAATAATATGTAAACATATCTTTTTTTAAGATGGATTCTGCTTGGATTTAGTTCCTGGTTTTGCTGGGCCTGTGTACAGTGATCCTGTCTAGTGCAGGAGTTCTCAAACTGGTCTTTGAAGCTGCTTATTTTACTTTGTGTGGCATCTCTGTCTGCATAGGTAGAAATATATGGAGCGGTTGCCTCACAGATGCTGGAATCTGCCCATGTGGAACAGTTTGCAAGATCAGTGCATTAGTTTATATGAAAGCTTGCTTTCTGTTAGTTGTAGCCGGCTTTCCAGAGGATATTTTAAACTAATGAAACTAATAACAAATGAGCACCTCTTCTGCAACCTTGGTAGCTGCTTCTTATATTTGTCTAGTGTTTTATATTCAACCATAATCAAGTTTGCAGACCACACCAAAATTTGGGGTGTATAGGGGGAATAAAAAAAGACATAATCAACTACAACATGAGTTGGAAAGAGCAGTTGAGTCTGCAGACAATGGGGATTGATATTCAACATTAATAAATGTAACCTATACTTAGGGAGAGGAAATAAACAGCAGTTATAAAAAGTTAACAGTTGCCAATAGTTACCACGCAGGGATGTGTGAGATTAGTAATTTCCCCTAATATTTAGAATAGGTGATATCTGTGGGAACGTTGTATAGAAAGGACATAACCTAGTAGCCACATCCATTGTGGTAGCAATTTTTCATAATTTCCTCTTAATATTGCATTTTCCATGTATAGTTGCTGCAGAGAAGGAGTGGAACTGGTTTAGAAAGTTGGAAAGGGAGGTATTCGTAAGAGTATCTTCATCTTTTATCTTAAGAATGTGCTAAAATTTGCTTACAACTTCATTGTATCTTTCTTGCTAATAAAATATATTTGAATTAATCTGATGGAAAGCTGACATATCACCTGGGGCTTTAGTGAGCCTTATGTCACAAATAGCGGTGCTTCTGTAACTTCGAGGTTTTATTGAATCTAAATCAGCTTCTTTTTAATAGAAAGCAAATAGTAAAATACTCTCCCATATTCTAACTGCTAGACTTGGTTTAAATCTGAACATGCAAGTTTGTACCACAGTTGAGAATTTTACAAGAATGATATTTTAATTTTTATTCAGTTTGTAATAAGACCTTTCACGGATGCTATTTATTATCTTGGTAGGAATCAACTTGCTAATATGTCCAATGTCCAGAAAGCTAGCCAATCAGTATCTGCAGTTCTTATTTCCTGAATTTTTTAACTCACTATCCTCCAATTCCTAGATACTTTTTATATTTACCAAAACTATCTTACTTCTGGTATCTCTAATGGAAAATATGTAGGCCTTTTGACAAACGCAATGACTTTCCAAAATATTTTTTTTATATTTGTTTTGTTTTTTGTAGATGTTATTTATCATGGACTGCAAACTTTTACTGGAAGGTTTGAGAAAGAAAGGACTCAACATACTTTATGGTTATATGTGGGAACCCAAGAAAATATTTACAGCTTGCAAAAAGTTCACTATGTTCCAGTATATTAATATTTTTGGCCCTCTATCAATTTTTCAGTACAGTTTTTCTTCTTGCAGTTGCTTTATAAAACATTTCAACAACAACTAAAGCCAACTGGCTCTTTCCACTAATGTGCTTGAATAGTTTTCCTCCTTTTTGTCTGAAAACTGTTTTGTGCAATGAATTGTTAAAACCTAATGTAGCTTTTTCATGCCATGCAACAGTTTTTTATTCATTCTATAAAATAAATGCAGGGAGGGTTTAAAACTAAACTTACCAGTTTACAAGCAACATATTTGACTGTTTAATTGCTACGTTATTTTTTTCCTAGGGCAAGGGATCTAATGGCCTTGAATACCAAAAGACTGTAAACACCTTCAGTAGTCATTTTAAATGTATAAAAGAACTTCTATTTGCTTAGCAGAAAAATAAGCACCACTGTGTACACCCAAAATAGTAGTTATTATTTCTCTTTGGGGTCTCCAAAATCATTAAACTACCTAAAATACAACAGATATCTCACTTGCACCTAGGTGCCTGATTCTATACTGTGTCTAATTATCAATTAGTTCAGCAATTAAGTCGGTTGAGTCTCCAATCACACTCAGAAAAGGTTACTCATTGTCCCATTTAATTAGCTTCTGCTGCTTAGTCACATTTATCTCCTGGAACCCTCTTAATGTAGTCTATGCCACTGTATGGGCGAAAAATAATCTGTTAATGAAAACAATCAAAATCAGAACTTAAATTCTAATGCACAGTAAAGGAATTGCTTTAATTCTCTGTCATATGGAATGAAACTTTATATTTGAATATTAATACTAAATTATAGCCAAAAAAAATTCTTGCCACCATTATTGAATGGAATCAGAGTTTTCAGATGTGAGAAAGCAGATGTAAAACATCACTATAGGTTTTAGGACTTTTTTAATATCCACAGTTAAAAAAAATCGTCTCCTTTACATACATTTGCCCCCTCCAAGACTGTGCAAAAGTATATTTGTACTTGTGAACATAATTCTAAAAAGGTGGGACTGATTGTCTTCAAGGTCTGAAATCCATTTATAATGTTTATCCCTAAATTGATGCAAACATACTGTATTTGATGCTTTGTATATTATTCATCGGGGAAAAGAATCTGAACTCATACACAGGAGTTTTCTGTGAGATAATCTGTTCACTGAAGTTATATGCCATGACCAGGGTTCATCTCACATGGACTCTATATAAGTAGCCCATAAGTACTATTTATGAGTGTTTTCACTTCCATGCAAGTGAACTGAGATACAATACAATGATTCTATTGTATACCGTGCACTCAAGTAGTACAGATATAGGCATAAAGTATTTTTCCTTTTATTGGACTCTAAAGTATCTATTGTGTAGTTTTCATCTTCAGTAACAAAACCGGGCTTCTTATTTATAGCTAAGATTGGGTTCCCAATGCCAATATTATACCATATCATCAACTGAAGAGGTTTTACAACAGTTGCTATCCTTGCCAGTAGAGACAAGAGTGTTACTGTGGATGGCTTTCATCAGAGGCTAGTAATGCAAAAGAAAAGTTGTTGATGTTATAGAAGGAACTTTTGAGGGGCTTTATATTTTGCTAGCTCTTAGTCCGCCAGTACTTTGAATTATTCAGGAAAAAGTGAAGTGGCAATTATAGGGCTAGATGTTTGGCCCCTGTTCTAGTTGCTTTGTGCTGCGCAAGCTGGAAAACTGCCTGAAAGGGGCATCTGAGAATCCCCTTATATAGGGGAAGCCTCGGGTGTTGTAAAGATGATGTCGCTGTTTTACTCTCCCCACAAGTGAAGGTGGTATGCTGGGAGTAGGGAGGGGGTCTGTTGAGGGCAGGTGAACATGGGACTAGAGCTCACAGTGCTCTTGTGGATCCTGGTCTGGCAGAATAGTCGCTATGAAACTGTCCCACCTAGTGCAATTTAAAGGAGCTCGTAGACCATAAATTACACTGGGGATGGTTTCAGCTCTTGGCAGATCCAGGATTGAAGCAGCATAAAGGTGGCTTAGAGACATCCTCCTCATCCATCCCCATTTTTCATGACAAAATTGTATGTGCTTCATGACCTACTGTGCTAACTCACATATATATTGTGAACAAAATCCTAAAAATGAAAATATATGAGAATATTTTTCATCTCTTCAGCCTAGAATTGCTCAAGGTAGGAAGCATGTGTCACTAAGAAAAAGCTTTGAATTATATGTTTGTCTTTAACTGACATTTTTGAAACACACAATAGTAATTCTAAAGATCTGTTATGGTATAGGAGGTATCTTTTATACAGAGAGGTAGGACTTATGTACAATAGTTCTCTCTCTCTCTCTCTCTCTGGCTCTATATATCATCAGTCCAGGGGTCAGACATTTTTAATTTTTTGAAGGCCTCCATTTCAAACTATAAAGTTAGGTGCTTCAATGTATATGTAGGCACCTAAAAAGCGGCTTGATTTTTAGAGACATTGAACATCTCCAGCTCCCACTGAAGTTTGTGGGAGCTGTGGGTGTTTCTGAATATCAGGCGACTTATTCAGGTGCCTAAATAGACATTTAAGTGTCTACTTTTAGGCAATTGCATTTCAGAGTATTTACCATTGGCAATTCTGTGCCTGTTGCTGTGATATTGTTTGGGTTGCTAACAGTGTAGGAGCCTAAGAGAAGAGACGGTACATATAACTTCAGCCTATTTTACTAATGTTTTAACATTACTGTTAAATTTAGGTACCTTAGGTACAATTTAGGTACCTTAAATGGTACAGTACTTCGTTATGATTACTATGACTTCTTTGAAGTAGACAAAATCCTATTGATGTTATAGACTGGTGGCTCCACTCCAGTATAAGCTGCTAAGACCTGTCATGTCATGAATACATTAATTAAAGCATGGAATATTCATTTTAACAATGGTCTCAATGGTGTTGTTGGAACCATTAGAGTTTATGGTAACATTTGGAACTGTCACCATCTTAATGTGACTCTAATGATTCCATTGCTTTGAACAATGTTGTCTTCACTTTCTCAATGATTGACTGCTCTTTTTTCTGTCCATAAAATGACACTGACAACGGCAGTCTTTTGTGGGCTTTCATGCTGCTGAAGCTGGAATAATTTTAATTGAATTAGGACATTTGTTAATAACTCTTGCAGTTTCCATGGATACTTCAGAGGTCACAAAGGCATACTATATTTTGGCTCTTACACTCAGAGGGGTACACATATCTATAATCTGGCTGACAGAATATCTATGTGTAGCAGCCCAAAGAAGATTATTTCTTCCAACAGCATAGGGACTCTGCATATTTGGCCCTTTGCATGAAAGCATGGCCCTTGACACTTCAACCCTATCCCTGGACACAGTTCCCAGAACATGTTGCAAAGAGCCTGCATAATGGTCTCTCACTGAGATTTGAAGGAAGACAGAACATGGCCAGCCAACTTCCAGCCTGTGCTTGGTGATGATTATTTTTGTCAGTGCCTACAGGCAACTCTTACAAGAATATTGCTCATACATGCTAGAGTACCCAGGCATAAGAGCATGAATTAAGGATGAAGTGAGAAGATTTAACTATGAATTTTTTGAATTATATGGTTTGAAATCAAACTCTTAATGTTATTTCAAAGTAGTTTTCTGTGTCTCATACAATGCAAGTTTCAAATCAGGAGAGAGTTACCTTTTTTTTTTTGTTGCGTGTTAGTCAGGGAGTCTAAGACATTTTAATAGCTTTCATATTCCACTCTTCAAATATATTATTGCAGCACAATAGTTTCTTTGCATGAGAATTGCTTAAATGATTCAAAATGGATTGAAAAATATAGTTCAGGTTTTAATTTTATGCACAGAACTTTAATGAGCAGTGCCCCTTAGAGACTTGCTGTCAGTTTAACATATTCACAATAATTTCAACACAGATGTTATTCCATCTAAATCCTTTTAGAGGGAAGAAACTGGTAATTTTTCCTTGGAGGATGTCAGAAAATATATTATTGTTGAAATTACATCTTGATCCCAGAATGCTATGTAAAATATCATTGCTAGGAAGAATAAATAGCACTTTGTTTTTGAAGTAATATGCACGTGAAACTTTTTTTGAGTCTCCTGTAAACGTTAAAACAAGTGATCTTCATTTTGTTAGTCTTATGCTGTTTTGCTTCCCTTGTGGATGATCATAGGCAGTGATGGATTTCAGCATCTAATTTTATTCTAATTTAAGGAAACATTGGTTATTATCTTCAGATTTTCCTACACACAAATGGCACCTGTAGCATGGTGAAGTTATCAGCCCTGTCTGTCTAGATATATCTCACCTGGGTATACTTTGAGCAAGTAAATTAGAAATATTTGATAAAAATGAAACTCAAAATTACTAATTTTTTGTTGCAAAACATTAAAATGTATTTCCTCTGGAACACATGAACAAATACACTTCAGTCGTGTCCTGAGCCCTGGGATGTATCCGTGTTCTCTTTCCACTCAGAACATAAGAATGGCCATACTGGGTCAGACCAATGGTCCATCTAGCCCAGTATCCTGTCTTCTGGCAGTGGCCAGTGCTAAATGCTTCAGAGGGAGTGAGTAGAACAGGGCAATTTTGAGTGTTCCATCCCCTGTCATCCTGTCCCAGTTTCCAGGTGTCCGAGATTTAGGAACACCTGGAGCATGGGGTTGCATTCCTGACCATCTTGGCTAATAGCCATTGATGGATCTGTCCTCCGTGAACTTATCTAATTCTCTTGTGTCAACTGTCTGTAATGGGCCATCTTGATTATCACTTCAGAAGTTTTTTTCCCCTGCTGATAATAGCTCACCTTAATTGATCAGTCTCTTAGAGGTGGTATGGTTACTTCCACCTTTTCATGTTTCTCTGAATGTATAAATATCCTCCTACTGTATGTTCCATTCTATGCATCCGAAGAACTGGATTGTAGTCCACGAAAGTTTATGCTGAAATAAATTTGTTAATCTCTAAGGTGCCACAAGTATTCCTTTTCTTTTTGCTGACACAGACTAACACGGCTGCTACTCTGAAACCAGTCATACTTTTGGCTTTCAGAACTTCAAGATCTGTTTCTTGAGTCGTAACAGCTAATTTAGACCCCCTCATTTTGTATGTGTAGCTGGGATTATTTTTTACAATGTGGATTACTTTGCACTTATCAACATTGAATTTCATCTGCCATTTTCTTGCCCAGTTAGTTTAATGAGATCCCTTTGTAACTTTCAGTCAGCTTTGGATTTCACTGTCTTGAGTGATTTTGTGTTGTCTGAACATTTTGCCACCTCACTTTCCACTCTCTTTTCCAGATCATTTATCAATATGTCGAACAGCACAGGTCCCAGTACAGATCCTTGAGGGAGCTATCTATTTACTGCTCTCTACTCTCCACTGTGACAAATTACCCTTTGTTTCTTATCTTTTAACCAGTTACTTATCCAGGGGAGGAGTTTCCAGACTGCTTAGTTTGTTTAAGAGCCTTTGGGGAGGGACCTTGTCAAAGGCTTTCTGAAAGTCCAAGCACACAAAATCCACTGGATAACCGTTGTACACATTCTTGTTGCCACCCTCAAAGAATTCTGATAGATTGGTGAAACATCCTACTCTGCTTGCTCTCTTACACATTAGTTTCTAAATAGCTTCAGTTATGTTATATCAGTGCAACTGTATTGTCTCCATCAGCAGGGTTGGAGAATGAGGTTGAAGTCAATGGTGTTATAAAGGTAGTACAGGACAGAATTTAGTCTTCTGAGACTGGACCAAGATATCCCTGTTTCTGGAATCTTAATATTGGTAGAACTCTTGTTGCTTCACTTTAGATGACACACATGTTGATGTGGGGTCGGCTTCAGTGGAGAGGCTTTATCTAACCTGTCTAATGTGTTTTAGGGCTTACTGCAGTGCCCATCACTGCAGTAACAAGAGGCTAGATCAACAAAGGGACTTAGGCATTGCGAAAGAGGCACTTAGGGCTAGATTCACAAATGAACTTCAGCGACTAAGTGGGGTCCATGGTGGACTTCATGGAGTATTCTGGTTTTTACTCTTCCCTGATTCTGGGAAGCTCTCCTAGGGCTCTGTGTATATAGGCACACAGTCGATTATTAATGAATTGTTGACTGGAGCCCATAATGCTTCACCATCTCTACAAGTGGTCTGATGTAGATAGTGAAAAGATTGGTGGGGACAGGATAAATCTGTGTTGGACTCTATGGGGAGGGGGGGGAAGGAGATTTTGCCAGGGGTAAAAATAAAAGGGCCTGGGGGTGGGAGGGCATATTTTACGCTTCTTTGCTAAAAGCAGAGGGAGAGCTCCCCCACTTCCTTGGCGGTGTGGTGAAGTTCCCTCTCCTGTTTCAAACTACCGGCCAGCTTTTGGGAAAGATGAGCAGTTGCCCACAACCATTCTCTGTGTATTGTTGAGAGTAATCAAGATTTCAAACATTGTAGTGCTGTGTCATCTACTCCAGCTATGATAAGCAAGCAGGGTCAGCAATACCTTATGGTCAACTGTGTTAAAAGGTTTAGATAGGTCAAGAAATATGAGCATTAAGCTGAGTCCTCTATCCATTTCAATAAGGAGGTCATCCATTAGTGCTACTAAGGCTGTCTCCACGACACATCCCAGCCTGAAGCTTGGTAGTAAAGCTTCCAGATGTCAGTGGATGTCACACGTTGTTGGAACTTGGCTGTCACTACTTTTTGAATGTTCTGAATCATTTTGCCTGGAAATTGGAGGTTGGAGAGGATTTCTGTGTAGGATTTTGACCTTCTGAGGACAGGACAGTGCTTTCCAAGGATGTTGGCAGATTCACTTGGAAGGAAGTTTTGATTCATTTCCATTAGCAGTTGGCACAATTTTCTTTGCTGGCTTTCTCCAGCCAGCAGGGGCCACTAGTATGCTTCACATTTAGTGGCTAGGATATTTCTCAGGACTTCTTGTGCTTTCATCATGTGTGGACAGAGCCAATCTCAATAAGCAATAGTGGAATGGTTAATGTCAGCGGTTCAGGTTTTGGGTTTTCTGCCTTGATGAGTTCATCTTGTTGATCTTTTCTGCAAAGCAGGATGAATGCGCTTCACAGTGGTCAAAGCTTGAGTTTTATTACACAATCTGGGATTATTAGCTGCTCACTAAGAGGAATGTAGCACTTCTAACTGATGGTTGCAGTTATGATGGTGGAAGAAGAAAGGGTTCTATTTGCTTCCTTTACTGTCATGGATCAGTGCTAGCAGAAGGCCTTCGTTGGTGGTGAATGGATTCAAAGTGCATTTTGCTTCATTTGCATTCTATGGGTTTGTCTCAGTTTTTTGATAAACCACTGTGATTTTCATGGCTAGAGCAGGACAAAGAGGTGACTTGTATCCAGATCACTGAATTTACTGAAGCAGATATTTTCATGAGAAATGGCTGTTCCTTGCTGTTGAGAATGCTAAAAGGAAACAACTGTTAACTCTACGATATAAGAATGAAACAGGTGAAAAAAGTGTAAGAACATGCACAAAGGTGGCTCAGATGAAATTGTCCAAATGTGAATGTCAGTCTAAACAGAATAAATTTTATTTAATATTAACATGGGTCAGAATCCTACTCAAATGTAAGGATAACTCGTATAATCCTACCACTAAATTTTTCAAGCCTGTGATAAAATTTTTATTAGTTGAACTTGTAAATGTAATATTTTGACATGTATTTAAATATTTAAAGAAATTTGTTCTAGATACTCAAATATAAAATATTCTTATGCATTTTTAAAGAGCAAAGAGTACAATAATTTGCTGCTGTCATCTGAGGTTGTTTTAAGTGTGCGTTAATGACCTCTAGGATATACATCATAAGCTTCATGCTCACTAAATTATAGAGCTTGGGAGCTTTGCCATTATTGGTCAGGCTCTGTTGGTTTTTTTTGTTTACATGAATTTTTAAGCATGTCATTGGCAAGATTTGTAAATCTGAAAGTTAGACAAGAATGAAGGATATACCTGCAGCTCATGGATGCATCGTAACTATTTCTAATCACATCTGAAAACACTTGTTTCAGAAAGAGACTACCAAAAAATGTGGCAGTTTTTAGTCGCTTTCCAAAAATTATTTGTATTAACTTGGGTAAGACGAAGCATTTTAGATAGATAAAGTTTTGATAAAATCACAAATGGTAAGGTACAAGGATCCTCAATATCATAACTGAATTGGATGTTTTTGTGTTTGTTTTTTTTCTAAACATGGAAATGACAATTTCAAAAGGGATTGATTGGCTTAATTTTTAGAAATTTAATTAGTTTTGTGTTTGGATGCATTTTACAGTCTATTGTATGTCCCTTTCAGTGAATATGTTTTTACTTTTTTGGTATCCTTAAAGGTCCCCAACAGAGAAAACAGGATACATAATGCTCAAGTCTCTCTGTGTATTTGCTAATGAACACGGAGAAAGATAAGCACAGCCTGAGAATATCACACATTTCCTGCTCTCCTGAGTGCTCTTGAGTATCAAAAAAATCTCCCAACATTCTCAGAAACACGTTTCTTAATGAAGTGCTTTTTTTTTAAGGCAAGAGAGAAGGTGGCTTCACTTTGTTGCAAAGTAAAGAAAGCCACGGTAAAGAAAAATAAAAAATTCATAGGAGGTTCAAAACTGCACACCAATTAGAATCATGGTCTAATTTTCTAACACGAGATTCCCCCATGAGAAACCAAGTTCAAAAGTATCAGCAAAACATGATTAATCTGCACCCTATAGGAATACAGATGAGAGGGAACAAACTGTAAATGAGAGGAAAGTGAACCAACAAACAACTGGAAGCATAAATATTCCTGTACAAGATCGAACAGAAAAGGTTCCCTAAGGTTGAAGATAAGGTTGCTTTATGCTTCTCCTATACAGTCCCCTAGTATATAGATACAGTTGATACATTGCAACTGGAGGTAAATCTTAGTTGTTTCTGGGATCATTCTGCACAGCATTTCTTATTAATGCTTATAATATCAGACTATTGGTCATATTCTTCTCTGCTATCCCACTGTAAAGCTGAATAGAATAGAATTTTTCCTTAGAAACTTAGATAAGCTCCCATGTGTTGAGCTCAGTGGAGTCAAATCTAGAATGAGGTAGTGATGTATACATCTCTGCATCTAAGTTAGGACAAAGCAATCCCTTTGCTGTGTTGTTAGCCACTCATATTCATTACAATGTTAGAGGTCTGGGATGTCCTTAGCTTTGTGAATATGCTTGGGCTTAGTAGTGGAGTTGACCTCTTATGACAGAATGCATGCCTATGTCAACACCTTACACACTATTGTAATAATCTTTGTACAAAATATGCTCTGTGAGGTATCACTTGAAAACTCATAATTTGCTGGTCATTATTGTCCTGATAAAATGTGTGTGGTAACTTCGTATGTGAATTGATACGTTTCCACTGTATGGTGTTATTAACACACGTTCCAAACTGAGGTTGGCAAATAGGTGTGTCTCAAACAATGGAATATGTGCTCTGTTTAATTTGCATGTAAGCAGTAAACAGTCATCATGCAGGAAGGGAAACAAAAGAAACTCCAACAGGAAAAAGCAGCAGAGAACATCCTCTTTTGTCTCTTGAATGTCAACTGGAAATGTTTTCCAAAAGGGGGACTGACACTATAAAAAGGAGGGACAAACACCCCAAGGCAACCCTCTTCTCTCTCTCTGCAATTGATTCACTGCACCAGAAAGGACAAAGAAAGCAGCCATTGAACTGGGGTCCTGACCTATGAAGTTTGGTCAGTGAGACTGCTGAAAGTATGTGGTGAGAAAACTTTGCTTTGAGTTTAACATAGTTAAGTTAGGCATCAGTTGTATTTTATCTTTATTTTTCTTGTAACCCTTTCTGACTTTTGAAGCGACAAAGGGTCCTGTGGCACCTTATAGACTAACAGAGGCATTGGAGCATAAGCTTACATCCGACGAAGTGGGTATTCACCCACGAAAGCTTATGCTCCAATACCTCTGTTAGTCTATAAGGTGCCACAGGACCCTTTGTTGCTTCTACAGATCCAGACTAACACGGCTACCCCTCTGATACTTTCTGACTTTTATGCCTCATTACTTGTACTCACTTAAAACCTCTCTCTTTGTACTTAATATAATTGTTTTATCTAATCCAGTGTGTTTAAATTGAAGTGTTTGTGAAACTCCATTTGGTGTGGCAAGTTATGTGCATATTATTATTATTAAAATGTCATGCGCTTTGCAATAAATACAGCTTTGTGGTTCCATCCTGAAAGGTGCTGAAGTGCCCTCACCTGCCGCCGCAGCTTCAAGAACCCGAATGCTGTTGAAAAGCACAGACCAGTCTGTGACATCCTGCACTATGATGTACTGTAAAAGATGGTTGTCATTGCAACAATAGTCTTGATATTAGAGCCTCGGGGGCTCTTAAGATGAGGCCATGCCCAGAGAATAAAATTCACTTCCTCAGTGGAATACAAAGAGGAAGAAAATGCATTCCCCTGCAATGTGGCTTTTACTGTAGCTGTGGAGGGTCATGGGACTTAAAATATTTACACTGCCAAATGTATGAAATCCAGTGATCCTAGACATGTCAGTGTTTAGATGTATGTTCCATATGTGGTTTTGCTCTAGCAAAGAATGATCTTAATGGACAATTATTGTATGATGCCTGCATAAATAGTTTTACTAACAATTTCTGGCAAATGTAAGCCCCTGTTATTGGATTTAGACTATCATTTTGCTTCTTTTTTTTTCATATCCTGTGTTTCAGTAATGGATACTTTTAACCAGTTCGTTATAAAAGGAGCAATTCCAAATGTAGCAAAGGTTACTGGCATCAATTATTGCCCCCAAGATTACCTACCTTTCATATTTCAGTCTGATTTGCTATTCCTTATGTAAATTGCCCCTTTAAACATAACCTGAGCTAGTCCATTTTCTTCCCAGGATTGTTTGAGAACCTGTCATACTATGTGCTGTATAAAGATATATGTTAGAAAAAGGCAAATAATGGAGCATCATAATGTAGTTGTAAGTTTTGGTATAATAGATCTTATTACTATTAAATAGCTGTTAACCCATCTGAGTTATATAACATGTAATTTAATATATATATAATTTAATGAAAGCCTCCATCACTTCTCAGTAGCATGTTAAATGTTACCCATTCAGGGAGGTTTTCACATTAAAGTAATTGGAAATAAAGCTCATAAGAACAGAAAGAAAGTTTACTCTTCCTCTTTATAGTGAAAACAAATGTGTTTTTCTCTAGACTCTGCCAAGACTGTGTTTTAATGATTTAACAGATGGAGTTGGCACATGTGAACCTGGAAGATGCATCTGTCTGATTTTTCCAGTCTGAGGATTTTTTTAACTGCATTAATAGCACAGACGATGGTAAAATATCACCTCCCCAGGCTGCTTTGCTCTCCTAACACATAATGTCTTTTAAGAAAAAAGTGATAGAAGACTGGGGTGAGGAAAAGGCCAGGGAAATGAGGATTTGAAAAGTTTAATATTTTCTGTCTTCACTGCACCAGGCTTTTAAAACTCTTGCTTTGATGAATTCTGTGCATGTGAGAGAGTGCATGTGTGTGCTGAAGCTGAAATTCTACCCAGGCGGCCTTATCTGCGATCTTACAGCTCTGTTAATTACTGGCTCTAAATAAATAAACACCCTTTTAAATAAGGAGACCAAGAAGAACCAGCCTTTCAGCTTTTCAGTTTCAAGTGAGTGTGATTGGAAATGTTGAATGTCCAGTATGGTCGTTCTACTATTTTTAGGAGCTGATGTCGCAAAGACATGCTTAACATTCGATATGTGAGTTGTACCATTGTCTTCCGTGACATTACTCGCTATGCATGTATGTAAAGCACCCGGGTAAGTGTTTGACTTCAATTTTTTCAGTCCTTATTCAAATTTCCTAGTGAAGCCAACTTGGATGGCTGCCTGAGGGCTTGGCTGCACTAAAAATGCAGTTGCACTGCCGTAATGCTTCAGTGTAAACACTCGATGGGAGGGATTCTCCCAGAGATGTAGGTAATCCGGCTCCCCGAGAGGCAGTAAAGTTGACAGAAATCTTCCATCAACTGAGCACTATGTGGGGACTGAGGTCAGCTTCACTATGCCACTTGGAGGTGTGGATTTTTCACACCCTGGTTCAACCGGGTTAAACTGACCTAATTTTCTAGTGTAGACCAGGCCTGAGTAAAAACAGCAGGAATTCACTCTTGATTCTATCCTGCTGCCATTTTACATCAGTTATGCTACGTACAGGTTAATGGGTTGGTAGTTCTAAGCCTGTGAATTATATGATACCAATGTACTTGTGTAAGGATTTAAAATAATTTTAATATTTTGCATTTCTGCTATAATACTGTACTATAATAATGATGATGATGATGATGATTAACATTCCAGTAGTACCTAAGATCCAATTGATAGGGCCCATTGTGCTAAGTGCCACTAAACCCTTACTAAAGGTACGTCTATACTTACGCGTCCGGTCGGAGGCGCGGGATCGATGTTCTGGGTTCGATTTATCGCGTCTTGTCTAGACGCGATAAATCGAACCAGGAAGTGCTCCCCCGTCGACGCTGGTAATCCAGCTCGACGAACGGAGTAGGCGGAGTCGACGGGGGAGCCTGCGCGCCGCGTGTGGACCCCGGGTAAGTGCTTTTTCATTCGAACTAAGATAGTTTGACTTCAGCTACGTTATTCACGTAGCTGAAGTTGCGTATCTTAGTTCGAATTATGGGGTTAGTGTAGACCAGCCCTAGAGTGAGTCCCTGTCCCAAAGAGTTTACAGTTCAACAGCCAGAGCGTAAAGCCCTTAGCCACGTTGGTTAGCCCGCAGTCCATCTGGTTTCAGTAAGTTTAGTCTCATGAGTAAATGCTTGCCAGGGTGACCAAGGGCTCTATATTCTGCTCCTAAATAAAAATGTTAGTGAAGTCAATTTCCAGGAGGCTACAGATCTTCCTGTGCTTGCTTTAATAGAACTGGGCCTTTTAATTAATTTCAGTTTTACTTTGCTAGTTTTGAGAAAAGAGAAAATGAAAAATGGAGCAGCTCTCACTGCTTATGGATTCATCATAGAGAAACTCAGGAGCAAAACCAGTCTGGACTGAGCAGCGGAAAGAGCATTAATGATACTGATGGTATGTTAAAATTAAAAAATACTGCATTGAAGAAGAGCTTGTTTCCCTATGAACAGCACTCTCTCTCTCTCTCTCTCTCTCGCTGCAAAGCAAAACAAAAATGTATCAAGCTACCCCTTGCACCTGCTCCACAAATGCCATGATGCATGTTTAACTCTGCACATGTTACTCCTTGCACAATGACAGCACTTGAAAACCAATGCACGGTAAACATATTTTTTCATACAAATGTTTAAAATAGATTATTTATGCTTTCAGCCATGTTTGGATCATTGCACAGTGTGCAGCTGTGCTAACTCTCCTTCTGCTCTGCCTCTCAGCTGCAAACCACAACAGGTCCAACACAATGGCCACCTTCTCTTCACCTTGCTGAGTCCAGGTTGGAAGCAGTTGCCTTTCTTTCTATTAAGGCCAAAAACTGAGGCTCTTACTCAGGCAAAACGCTCCCTGAAATGGGAGGGAGCTTGCCCAAGGAAGCAAGGAGTTGACCTGGAGCCTCATCAAAAGCCCAGTGAAATCAATGGTGGGCTTTGGATCAGGGCCCCTTTTAAGCCACTCCCAGACTTTATTAGACCATCCGCCCATACAAACATTTAAAAACATTTCTCATAAGGGGTGCAAACCTTGCTAACACCCAAACATCCTGTATCAGAATCAGGAGTGTGCTGCTAGAACCTAAGTTATGTAGATTCCTCAGGCACACAAGTTCCCATGAATAGCAATAGGAGTTTTGGATTTGCAGGAAATATAAAACTGAGCTCAAAATTATTAAAAATATCTGCCCTTAATTGTCCTGTTAAAATCCTGATATGACCATCAACTTCACTTGTTGTTGTTATTAATATGCAGATTGAAGGTTGGGACTCGGACCACTGACAGCCGTAGGAAAGTGTCCAGTTTAGTTTTATTGGAAACTCTTCATGGCAAGGGTTGTGGGGGGTTTGCTTTTTTGTTTTATTTCTGTAAAGAGCCATGGAAATATTTTTGGGCTATAGAGAGAATAAATAACACTAATGTATTTTGTATGGAATACAAAATGAATTGTTGTTATAGTTATATTCTTTAGCTTCTGAAACAATATAAAATATTTCCTTTTGAATCAATGGGAGTTCAGTGGGCTTTAAACAGTGATATATGAAGTAAATGAAGCCCCTGACATCAGTGGGCATTGAAGTAGGTTCTATGTTAGAAAAAAAAAAAGTCAGCACAGTTTTTTAAAATTCTCATTCCAGCGAGGGGAAATTTCAGTAGTCTGATTTAGAATTCAGGTTGTAATGATTCTACAGTTACACAGACTCTGTGGTCTTTATCTACATAGCTAAATAAATGAATTGGGCATTGGTAGGAACTGAACTGAGAGCCTTCTGCTCCCAGAACACAAGCCTTTACCATATAAGCTAAAGGAAAATGTCCGTTGCCGGCAGTATTATGGTTTAGATACTCTGTAGGCAAGTCACTAGGGGAGCAACATCATTATGCGCCCTGAGGATATGTTTACACTGCAATTGAAGAGGTGTGGTGCAACTTTTGTAGGCATACCTTTGTGAGCTTTAATCTAGCTAGCATAGCTAAAAATGGCAGTGAAGATATGGCAGCAGGGGCTTCAGGTAGAGGCACTCCTGGAACTCTGTATACATATGCACATTGCTAGCCTGAACTGAAACCCTAATCAAATCTGAGATTCTATGCAGGGCAGTGGTACATATAATACACTAGATGGCTTGTTGTATGATTTAAAAAAAATGATATTACAAATCCACCGTCTTATTTAATGCTTAAATTATGGACTCTATTTAGCATTATGTAGAGCAATAATAGGGTATTTGGCAACGTCTGTTTGCTGAAGCATGCTAGCTTTTTTTTCTATAATAGCCATAGTAAATAAACTAACATTTTCTGTTTGATGTGAATGAGATAATAATTTGTTAAGAAAATAAGATACACAATATTCTGCAGATATAAGAAAAGAAGGATAATATCACTTGAAGCTATAGCATCATATTTCTTTGGAGTGTTGTCCTAGAAATAATTCATTTTCCTAGTCTTGAATGTTCATAAATTTTGACACTACTTTATGTCATGGCTACAGGAGAGAAAAGAATCTAGAGTTAGTGGCAGTCTATTGACATGCATGGTGTTAAATTAAAGGATACAGAGTTTGGGTAAAATGGATTTATATGAATTGAATCAAATCTGAACTTTTGAACGAAAAAGATTGACTTATGACACAAATGTTTTTATATAATTGAACAGTCTTAAACAATCTGACCCTGTTCTCATTAAGTCAATGACAAGTCTCCAAGTGACCCTGAATTCACTGATAAAAGTTAGGCTTCTGTACATGTAGGAGGAAAAGAGAAATAATGGTGCTGAAGAAAGCTGAGAAGAAAGTACTGTATTGAGAAATCTGCCTTCTTCCTTTAATAATAAAGAGACATTTGTAAGGTAATGAACTTTAACAGTTCTCTTTAGACTGTTAACAGTCTGGCTGAGTTATGACATTTTAAACTTTTTAATTTCTCTTTATAGTTCCTTTGATCTCTCATTGCGATTGGTAAAATAGAAGTTTCATTAACTGGATGTGCAGATAAACCTAATCAGCTGCAGTTACTGCCTGAGTTACGAGAAGTAAAGTGTAGCAAATCATAAATAAAGTTTCTCCATGCTTTGAATCTCACCTTCATCTTAAAACAAAGTAATGTACATGACAAAGCAGAATAAAAGAAATTCAGTCTGCTACATTAGAGATCCAGCTATTTAAATACATATGTACAGATAATGTTAAATTCTTATTGTCCGTTTATTTCTATCCTAACAAGGTCAGATAAGAACAATGCTACATTTTCTTGGGGGATGGTTGTTTTTTGAAATTCAGAATCCAGCTCTTTTCTAGATTCCCCTTTTGAAATAGTTCAGTTTGATGGTTAACTTTCTCTAGAGTAGTGTTGCAGCATACCTGTACATGAAACCAACTCCCTCCCTTCTTTTGTAAGTGGCTGGAAAACGATTAAGACTCTCTCTCGCTCTCCCTGATCGAGCTTATCATGGCTCATTGAAGTGTGATGCTCATGAATGGCGGTGTGCCCACTTTTTATGCAAACACAGTAAAATGAAATGAACAAAGATGATTTCTAGTTAGTTTAAATGTGCAATTGTAGCCACTTTAGGAAGCAATGACAGTGAAATGGAGCCATTAAGTTTTATGTTTCCTTAGGTCCATTTGTTTTCATCTCTCCAAACATGGATCTTCTGCTGAAATCATGAGAGCTGCAGATGCTCAGCACCACTGAAAGTTAAGTCACCTATTTTGATGCCTAAATGTGGTGCCTATATTAGGTTTATTTGTCTAAATTTGGGCATCCAATTTTGGTCTAAGTGACTTATCTGTAGAGAGAATAACTTGGTGACAGATAGAACCTGTGTCCTTGTTTTCAGATCTTTATTTCAGCCACAAGGACATCATCCTCTCCAAGGAAGACCTCACTGCCTTCAGGGAGAGATTCAAGATAGCAGTTTGATCTGAGCAAGGTCCTGGCATTTTTATCTTCTGCCTCATGCTAGCCCACAGATGTGGCACTCAAATCTTTGTTCCTTTAATAATGTTACTCATTGTGGTGCACTTAATAAGGAGAGCTTTCTTGGATAACACTTACTACCCCTTGAGCATGAATGGCATAGTCTTTCCTTAATCCCTGTCTCCTACAACATGATATAACACTGTCTGCTAGATTATTTTGATTCCTGTAAGATATCTTCATTTGATACTTGTCTTTAATACACACGAGTGTTTATATCAATGTATTTGGATCTGTAACTTAAAATACATAGTCCATATTCAGGGGCTATTAGGGTCAAATTGTCAAAGTTGAACTGAACCCATGACATTTCTGCAAGCACGTGTTGGACCTGTGGTTTTGGCATTTCTTTTTTATAGAGCACCATCAGTATGCTTGGTACCTTATAGACATACAAGAAGGTAAATTCCCTGCCCTGAAATGCTTACAATTCTAACAGGCAAAAGGCAGAAAAGGGAAGGGAGAAAGGGGATGATTCAAAGCCTATTAAAGTCAACAGGAATCTTTCTGCTCACTTCAACGGGATTTGGATCAGGCCCAAGCTGAGCAAAACACAAGCAAAGTGTTGAGCAGTTGTGTTTGGTTGTAACTTGCTAGTGCCTCATGAGGTGTTCTGGCAGGTTCATTTCTAATGTATAAATAGGGATTTGAAAATATTGTAATGTAGCTCACTATAAAGATTATAAAGTGAGGCCCGAGAAAAGGTATGGACGGTGATTACTGGAAAGCTAGCCATTGGCATATCAGGTAATTGTCACAATGGACTCGTACAAAGGTAGTAACTCATGCAGTGGGCTACCAGTGCTGTTTATCCAGCTGCTTCACAGACTTACCTGACTTCGCAGATATTGTTTGTAATTGTTTGTGCTATAATGTCCATGGGAAAGCCATCATTTTAATGTAGTTGGTGTGACAGATTCGTCTTCTTCCCAAACCACAAGAGATAATAATTCTATACATAATAAATCACTGTTTGCTGTATTTCAGCATGTGCAGCCAGTAGAATATACTTGTGGTCTTGTATCAGGTAATATTTGCTTTAAAGATTCCCAGGCTATAGTGTCAACCAGTTTGCCTGGTACTAAGGTTAGGGTTACCGGCCTGTAATTGCCAGGATCTCCTCTAGAGCCTTTTAAAAAAATCAGCCTTACATTAGCTATCTGCCAGTCATCTGGTACGGAGTACTTCTTGATGCTTGTGCCATGGGGCTTGGATACAATGCTGATGGGAGTCATATAAGTACTAACCTAGACAGTTTTCTTCCTGAAGCATGAGGTTCGATCGCCATGTAGTGTGCATGACTGCAGATTGGTCCTAAAATAATCTAATCCATTTGAAAATCCAGTTGCAGTATTTAGCTCTACAGTGCTGCCTGTATGTTGTGCACAGGAGTGCCACCTTGATTTGTTCTTGATTTACCATCCATTCATTTCCTAGGGATCGTCCGCCTTGTACATGTACATCTTAGATAAATAAAAATTGTACCTGTCATGGCAGAAACCTGTATTTAAACTGAAAGCAGAATGTTATAAATTGTTCCTTTCGGTCTGTGATTTCCAGTCTTTGGGTGTTTTCCAGCCCTTTTGCCATTATGCAGGTACCTCAGCTTTTATTCACACACAGCAGTGGGGCTTCTACAACACCGCTAGTTCTTTCAGTAGAGGCTGTGGGATGCTGCCCATTTATCCATGGTACACCGGAGGAATCCATGCCAGGTCAAATTGTACCCTATGCTTTTCTTGGTGCAAGGCAGAGGTGGAAATTGCTCTCTCGCCCCTTGCTTAATGTTAAGATTCGGCAGCTTGGCTTTGTATTGTGATTTCACATTGTAACCCATCAGCTGGTGCCGACATTCTAATTTGCTGTCTCCTTTATAATAGTAATCAGTTTCCCAACCCACAAACTTTTTTCTCTGCTGTCTGCTATTCTGTGCTAAAGCAAAAAGTTTGAAACGATGCAGTCATGTGGTCATAATTGTGACTCTCATAATAGGTTTCAATGAAAGTTGAAGTCATGTTTAAACTAGCCATCAATCTGTTGTTTTAAGAGCAAACTAGTGTTTGGAGCCAGTAGATCTTTGCAATTTGGTATGAAATGTCTATTGCATACCAGTGCCCACTGTTTCACCTTCTGCTGACTCAAATTCCCCTTTCTAGACACTGCTAAGATTAGTGTGGTAAGCCTTCATGCTTGTTTTTGCCTGCGGAGCTTCACCAATCCTGCTAGACTTCCCCATTCAAGTGCTAATTTTCGAAGGAAGGAAGAGTGAAGAAGGAAAACAACAACAACCCAACAACCACCCATCCAAGTGGTTTAGCTAATTGTTCTATGCTGAGCAAAGTATCACACCAGATTGAACAGCTACATTTCCCAAATCATTCTGGAAAATAGTCCCTTGCTTTGTCACCGAATGCAAATGCCAGCTCAACATGCACGTTTCTGGCTTTCAACCTCCTTCCTCGGTATTGGGTCCTGCTGAGTTGTTTTCTTTCCAGTTGTGCTTGCTGTTGCATGCCTGGGGTTGGTGGGCGAATGGATGCTGGGCCTGTAATGCTGAGCAGACCGTGTGATGTATGGCAGAGGGCTGCCTGATTGCTAAATTTGCTGGTGGCATCACTCGCCCCTATATGAGGCTGGTGTGGAGGCTTTGGTTTTGAATGTGGAAATAGATAGATAACGAGTGGATTTTCTGTGTGACAAAATACATTAAGTTAATTTAACAGTGAGAAAGGCAGCGGAACTAGCAAAGAGGCTCCAGAATCATGAATTGTGGCCTAAAAGCTAGACGTGCCATTGTACCTCTAAGACAGATGCATACTTGCCTGCCTTAATGCACATATGTGTCTTGTTATGTGTGTGCAATTGCTTGTCTAAACTGTCCTAATTTCTGCATACACAACATGGGCCTTATTTGCTTGTTACATTAGTGTCATGTCCGTGTAAGGCCATGGAACTCGATGGAGATCTCCCATCTTACTCCTGCAGAGAATTTGACCTCTGGTATCTAAGGGGACAGCATAGGTCAGGGAATTGTTACTGAGATATGGAGCTTGTCATGACCTCTAGGGAACACTGGTTCAGAGATGAATAAAGGTGCTGGCAAATGAAAGTAATTCATTACCACCCGATCACTGATTTTGCAAAGGGGCACAAATAACTCTCCTGATTCAGTTCTTAGTGCACAACTGTTCACATTACAAAAGCATCAGCTCAGCTGTCACCCTTGCTTGTATTCTGATCAGAAAGGCCAAAGATTTGCATGGGCATGGACTCCCTTCCTCTCTCCCTTGTAGAAAGAGAATGAACTGTTTTGTGGAGGTAGGATAAAGAAGCCCACCAACTACTACCCATGTTGTGGGTAAAGAGGGTTTACATTTCCGGTGCTGTTAATCCAGTGTCCTTCATGGGCTATATATTGGGTCTGGTTTTAATTTCACACCAGTGTATCTCCACTGGGCCTGGCTCGCCATTGCCCCATGTAAAAATGCTACCATGTCAGAACAGTAGTGTCACACTCACTTTGCACTGGTGTAAATGACTACGCAAGGTGCACTTCACCATAGAATCAGACCCACTGGCTTCAGTGGAGTTACCTCTGATTTATGCTGGTGTCAGTGGGAGTGGAATCAGTCCTGCTTACTTTCAGCAAACAAGCATACCTATAATCTGTAGGGCATTTCAGCCCTCCTGAAGTGCTGATGTTATGTAAGACAGAGGGTGCCAGTTCTCTGTAAACCTGGTAAATTGAAAATATCTCTATTATCCACCAGAACTGCTTGGTTTTTATATGTCCTTTTAACAAATGGTTGTGCTAATGTTCATTAAAATTTTTAAAACGTAAAAGACTTGATTGTTTCATTATGTTCTTTCTTGAGACAAAATTGTACTTTTGGCCTGGGTGAAGTATGGGGTTCTAGCGGAAACGAGGGAATTTTCTTTAATCTAGCACAACAAAAATACTCCATGGAACTCTGCTTTCCACTAATACCATCCCAGCCAGATATCATTTGGCCATGAAACAAGGAAGAGCTATGTGGTTTTGTTGTTGTTGACTGCGGTGATAAAATCCCGCCTTAGTGAGATTTTTACAAATGCCTTTTGAGGCGCAGCCTTTGGAGTGCAGACAACAGCGAGCAAGGTGACATTTTCCCCATCCATATTGCCAAGGACTTTAACACCATGAGTCAGTTCACTCATCAGGAAAGGGAGGATGAAAACTCTGAAAATATGAAAACATCCTGAACTTAATCAATTTATCCTCCCTCTCTTTCCTTCTTTATTTCCCTTTCTTTCTCTTCCCTTTCCTCATTCATTTGCTTTTTCTCTTTCTTTTCAACCAACAGGTATGTGCTTTAATACCAATAACAAGGGGCATCTTAAAAACACTGATGTGAGGTAAGGTCTGTACAAAAGGGAGACAATAAGACAGCCTTGAAATGCAGTGATGGAAATTACCCACTCTATGATTCAGGGCCAGCTAATGAACTAGAGAATTCCAAACCTCTCAGATGTGCTTTACCTAATACAAGAAGAAATTCACTAATACTGTCTGTTTAAAGCAAAGTCTCTCTCCTAAAGTACTGAATCCTGTAATGAATGGGCAATGCTCTTCAATTAGTATTAAGATGATTATTCATTCTGTTGGGTGCTCGTTGGAGCAATATTAATTATGGTGAACACTTCTGGGAGTCATTTGGAGGAATATGAAAATTTTACAGCCTTAGAAATTCTAAATATAAATGTGTTACAAATTCAGGGCTGGATTAACCCATCGTTTTTTCCTCTGGACAAATATAGGAACTACAGTTCTACCTCCTTTTTATTTAAAAGAGAGACAAAAAGGAAAAATGGTGGCTTTTTTTTTTGCTTAAAAATAATGCGAATTCAAAAAACATCCCTTGCCATGTTAGAAGAAACCACTCAAAGAGCAGTTATATTAGCAGGTGCTTTGCCAGCTACTGAACATTCATTACATTTTGTAGGCATTTTTGATCTTCTTTGACATTAACATGGTTATATTAAAAGGGGCAAATAAGCAAGCAGACCATGTAAGATACTTGTTGAGAGTCTTTATTGCTGTCTAGACTTTATATTTGGAAGGGCAGGTATCTCAGAAATTGTGAATTCATGTGGCTGACCAGGAGACTTAGTGGAAAAATGAGAAAATTTTCACAAATATTTTCATGAAAAATGCCCCCTTTTCATAAAAAAAAAGTAGAATTTGAAGTATTTTGGCCAGCTCTGCTGACTAGTAGTTATATTACAATTGTATACAGTATCTCATTTTAGGTGTAAATCCCGTGAACTTGTATTCCAACTCTAACATGTTTATATTTTGGAAGTACATAATTTATGCCTTTCTTTTGAGGTCTTATACTCATATTGAATTTATCACATAAATAATATGCATGCAAATGAAGAGTCTGATATTTCATGAATTTGTATGTGAAGTTCATAGCATGTGGCCAAATATCTTTTTGGATCTTGCAACTTACATGGCAAGTATGAATGTACATACACAACTCATGGTCCAGAGAGCAAGATATCTCTTATCTCATTTTAGTTTGCGTTTTCCCCCCTGGCACTGTTACTTCTGGGTCTGCTGTTTGCCTAATTTGGAAAGTCTAGCCAGGCCTTTCCTAAGGTTTTCATGTGAATTTTTGTCTGTTTTTAGTGAACTCTCCAAAAAATTTTGAGCAGCATTGGATGTAATCTACATAATGTATCCATATAATGTTTGATGAGACCTATATTAAGATGTCCAAAATGAACTTGTTGGACTAGGTCCCATTCCATCTCCCATGGAATTCAATGGGATTCTTTCCATGGTTAGACCCCCCAGTAAGTCTTTTACATATCTAATTGCTATGAGTATCCACTGCCCACAGTCTGCAACAAAATATGAGAATTGGCATCTCCTGAGTACCTGGATTAGATCTTTATTCTATCTAACTTGTATAGAATCTCCAACAGTCAGAAAGGTGGCAAGTCAGGGTCTAAAGTCAGCTGTCCCCATGAGTGGGTGAGTGACTAGACAAAACAAAAGCGGTGGACCATGCCCATTCTTTTCTTAAAGAATAACGTTTTCCCAAGATGAGCTTTGCAAAAATAAGTATTGTTCCTCGGAAAATACCTCCTTTCAAACTTCAGCATTTGACCAGTATGACTGTTTAAAGCACATAGATGTTCACTGAGACAAGGTGGGTGAGGTAATATCTTTTATTGGACTAACTTCTGTTGGTGACAGAGACAAGCTTTTGAGCTACCCTGAGCTCTTCCTGAGGAAGCTTGAAAGCTTTTCTCTCTCACCAATAGAATTTGGTCCAGTAAAAGATATCTCACCCACCCTGTCTCTCTGGGACCGACACTGCTACAATAACATTGCATACAATAGATGTTTGCTAACAGTCTCCTTAGTGTTCTGATGTTTAAGGGAATACATTCCTAGACCTCTGTTGCAGTTAATAGGCAAATACTATATAGAATCGGCAGTTGCACCAGCAAAGCCGAGATTGGAAAAAATAATGTCTCCCTTATAGATGGACAGAACTTTTTTTGTTAAAAAAATGCAAGCAGTTTAATGTAAGTATAGAAAGGTGAAGGGTTTGACATATTTCATGTTCAGAGAGAAAAAATTATGTGGAACTCAGGCTCAATCTCTAACTTCCAACTAAATTGTCATGATCAAATTTTATAAACATGGCCTGTGAAAGGATGCAAGTTCTCCTGCTTGTGAAAACCACAATGAGTACTTGGGTTAGAAAATGAGGTGGAAAATTAATATTGGACATATCATAAAACCAGAAAAATCCATATGACATTTTATACCAGCAATATTGTTAGTGTTGACTATTTTAACTTTTCCATTGTACATATCTTTCCTCCACACGTCTTCTGTGTGATAAGGTTGCAACACAAAGAATTTCTGTACATCAGTAATGTGTGTGTGTGGGGGGGGGGCTGTTGTTAGGAGACTATTTGTAAATGAGCATGGTTTTTTTTAAAAAATAATCTGTTTGTTAATTTTTTTTCCAATGAATAGAACAGTTTGTGCAGCAGAAGCAAAAGAAAAGGTTATGCTGGTAGCACAGTGCACAAACATATTATCAGCCAATGAGAAAATGAATTATTCAGCTTCTGTTATTTTATAAACCTCAATTATTTACCAAACAGATTAGGGTGGTGACTTGGCAAAAGCTAGTCATAAATCAAGAAATTTTATACTCACATACAGCTCTAAGTTTTGCATTGATTTTTTAAAAATAGTTGTCATCAGCCTTATGGTTTGAGATAATCCATATAATTCAGGAATAAAATATAGGAAATAATAAAGAACAATAAAACAGGAGAGACCAGAAAAGAGAAATAGAACAAAAGATGGGCAGGATGGATGCATTCCTTCCCCTCACTAACTCACAATTTTCTGAAACGATTGACTTAATCATGTTAGAGTGCAAACACCCTCAACCATTGGACCTTCTTACCCTGATTTCAAACTCTTTTCAGGATTCAAGAATTCCTTTAGTATGATCCTAAAACAAAACTGTATAGGGAGGGGGTGGGGAGCTGTGCAAAATTCTGCAGTAAGTTTTCTACTGTAAAACTGTACGTGGTAGAAGATGTTGCTCTATCAGTGCTGTAAAATTACCACAAGGTGGTTCTGTTTTCTGGAGAGCCAGCGCCAGATGCTGATCTTAGTAATGCTGGTGCAAATCTGTAGTAATTCCACTGAAGTCAGTGGAGATACTTGGATTTACACGTTGTATCTGAGATCAGAATCTCTCCTCTTTCTATGCTGGTCTCTTTATGACAATGTCTATTATATGCTAAATAGACACATCTCTCATATGCAGCAATAAGGAAGCAACTTCTGTCATATAATGGGAATGGGTGTACTCCTTAGCATAGGGTGAGAGAACTCAGGAGAGACAGTCGTTTGGAAAGGTAAGTCAATGCTGTATCCATTTCCAATGCTCCAAAAGAGTTGGAACTTACTTTGCTCATTTCACTACGTATGGCCAAGCAATGGAGCATGGTACATGGGGGAGCTCCCATATCATGATAGGGAATATTAAAATATAGAAATACACACACAGAATAAAACAAAGATGGAGCAAAATTCTGACTCGGTGTAAGAGGTATACAACTTCCAGTGGAGATAAACCTCTTGCAGCTGGTCTAGATTTCGTCCAGCATGCTGTGACGATTATTATCATCATGATCATAACTATTAAATCTTATTATTGCACTTTGAAGTGTTCAGTCTGGTAGGACTATATGAGCTAAAGCTGCACCAGACTGAGACTGCAATACCAGGGGAAGCCAGAGCATACACAGAGAATGGCGCCTGGGAAAATAGGGGCTTATGAATTTTTCTATAAATTAGCATTAAAAAGAATGAAGGACTCTCAAACCAGCAAAGCAATCTGCCAGCCAACTGATGGATGCAAACCCAGAGTTCTGCCTGGAGCATCTCTCAACTACCTGCCGCCCCCACCTCTGGCACAAGAGAAAGCTGGTCACATCCTGCCTAGGTAATTATCTGTCAGTCACCTGGGATCCTCCCCTCTCAGACATATGTTTGGGCGGGAAGGCATTGGAATGAGACTCAGGAGATCTGAGATCAGTTCTGGACTCTGCTACAGACACTTTGTGTGACCATGGGTATGTCACTTACATCTCTCTGGGCCTCGGTGCCCCACCTGCAAAATGGAGATGATAATGCATTCTTCCTCCCATCCTTGGAGTCCATTTTCTGTTTAGATTATTAGCTGTTCATGGCGGAGACTGTTTCCTATTATGTGTTTATACAGCATCCAGGACAACAGGGCTGTGATCTCATCTGGGGCCTTTAGGTGCAACAGGAGTATAACAATTATTAGAGAGGAGCACCCCACTCCGAGGGCCCCAGTCCTCTTTCTGGTTTCCATTGGAACAGCTGATGGCCTCTTCTTCTGGCAGCCAGACCAAAGTGAGGAGAGCTGCTTCAAATGTGCTAATGCTCAGTAATCATCCAGCACCAACAGGACCAAACTGATCACTGGGAATTTATGGAGAAGCAGCTATGCCACAGTAATGAAGAACAGAATGGAGAATAAGACTTTCCACATCTATGAAGTAAATAAGAAGTCTGTGGGGGGAGAGGGGCGGTGAGAGGGAGAATGCTGTGAAAAGTGTGTGAGACAAATTTGTTTTATCTCTAAACAGAACAAAGGGCTAATGAAAGAAGTAGCCAGCAAGTAGGACCGCTACTTCTGGTATTTAAGACATTCCAGCATTTTACATTTGCAAAGATGCACATCTGCGTAATTCAAATATTGTAGATTAGTTGCTTATTGTATTCAATTATTTTTGATGGAAAAAAAAATCCCTCTACAACCCATTAAGAGATGTTGCTTTGTCTTTTATTAAGATGCTAAGCAGAATCCCGGACTGCAACCTTCTCCATTGAATAGCTGCACATTCCTGAAGTCAGCTTGGTAATAAGGCCAGGCTGCAAAATTACACCTTGATTGCAGAGAAGCCTTCCTTGATGTATGCATTGCCACTACAAATGAGTAGTTTGTTACTCATTTACACTTGAAATGTCTTTGTCTAAACTAAGTTGAAAAACAAATATCGTTTCTACTTTGCCTGCCATGTAAATGCTGCTCAGTAGAGGCCACTATTAGACTGTGCTGGTAACTTTAAAAGGAAAAGTAGGTGCAGTATTTAAAGAAAATATGTGTTGTACTTTTCTCATATTTACTAGTCAAAGCCTCAAAGAAACAGGCAGCCCCCTTTAATCTGCTCTTGATTTTTAGATGAATTTTGGTCATGCATCAGTGTTTTTATTATCAGTGTTCTCTGTTTCTTTATATTGACTGGTTAAGTCCTTTAATTGTACAAGAAAATAGTAACTATTGTGGTCATAAAATATCATTGGCAATTCAGTTATCTTGGATGTAGAGTGGATAGGATGAATAAAGGCCAGGTCTTCAGCTGATATAAATCAGTGTAGTTTCACTGACTTCCATACTGATTTACACTATCTGAGGATCTGTTTTTCTCTTCTCTCCCAAGATATCCATTGATCAGTACTGGTAACTGTAGCAACAGGATGGCTTAGAGTTAGGTTTTTAAAAAATGTATATTTTGTGTGTGTATAACACTGAAGAGAAAGAGAGAGAGAGAGAGTCAAATTTAGCCTTGATGCAAATGGATACAATGTGTACTAACTTCAGTGAAGTTAGCTTACAACAGGCTAAAATTGGTCCAGAGAGAGGAATGAAACACTTGTGGGTTTTTTTTGGCGGCACTCTTTTGATCTCATTTTTCCCCCTAAAGGGAATATCTTTTTTTTTTCTTCACAATTAAAAAAAAATAGGTGAGTGCTTCTCTAATGCCATTAAACCTCTCTCATTTCATACTCCAAGAATGTTGCACATTTCACACTAGTCACAGATAATTCAGGCAGTGATCTCCTTTGTATAAATCCATGACAGGAAAATCAGATGCAATAGAGGTTGAGCAGACTGTTGTTACTGGGGTATGTCATGAAATGATGGAGATGTGTCCAAGTTAGACAGTGAAATCTGTCAGTTTTGCATTTTTTTTCCATTTGAAAAGTGCAGAGAATGTAAACCAGAACGACAAGGATCTGTGCCCACTCTTTGCAGAAATACTGTTGCGTTGAATGGAATTTTCTGGTTAGTATTCGGTACAGTGATATGGTAGTTATTATTTATTTTATTATTTGTATTATGGTAAATGTCCCAAAGAAGATTGGGACCTCATTGAGCTAGTTCCAGTGCAAGCACATAATAAGAGATAGTCCCTGATCCAAAATGTTTACAATCTAAGTTGAGAAAACAAAGGCTGATAGAAAGTAAGTATTGCTACCCCATTTTACAAATTGAAATCTTAGGCGTGGACAGTTTAAGTGACATGCCTAAAGTCCCTTGGGAAATCAGAGCAGGGAATTGAACTCAGGTCTATGGAGTCCCAGCCCAGGGCAGTCTTCTTTTGTTTCTGGGTGATTTGTACTTCCTCGCTTTCCTTGGTAGCAATTACAAAATAGAAAAGAGCCTTACCTCGAGAAATCTTTGGAAATGGCCTTCCAGCTTTCCTCTTACCTCTGAGGAACAGCATGGGGTACAGGAGAGCTGGGTTGGGATAGTCATACCTCTCAATGGCAGTCAAAAGTGCTCTGCTGGTGTGGATAAAGTTCCATCAAAGCCATTGATACAAAATAGCCCATGAATCACCTTCTTGTGTGCAGTATCTAGTAACCTTATGATGATTACATTCAAGGGCACCATTCCCAGTTATCACAGTCTTTACAAAAGGAAGGCCAGGCATGTCTCTTTCAAACAAGAGACAAAATGGCTTTAGGAGGGAAGGAGTCTTGAAAAGTCAAATATATACACAGACAACTGAGGATATGTTGTTTTGAGGGAGTTGGAGTTGGGGGACGGGGCACTATGGGGCAGAAGATCAGTCGATTTTATTCAAAGACCGTCCTCCTTGTTTAAACCGAAATCATACTTTTCCAGGAACACAGAATTTTGTAAATATTTTTACATTTGTGGCTTACTCTTCCATTTCTGCACTAATATTTCCTGTTTTAATCCTCAACCTTCTCAGTATGCTTTTACACATTACTATCTTTCTTCCTCTGCTGTTCATTTCCTACTCTTATCTATCTAGCTTCTTTATTCCTGCAATTGCTTTTTCTTCTTTTTGTTTTTTCACTCCACGCCTTCCATCTTGAGTAGTGTTTAAAAAACCCTCTAAACAGGCAACTGCCATTGGAATCTGGCCACTTTACTCCTTTTCCAGCCCCGAACAATTGCTTTGAAACTCAAAGCCTGTCAATGTCTGGGAAGGGAAGTCAGCACTTCACAAGGAATTTTTCCACACTGAGGAACAGGGTTGCCAATTGCCACAGAGAAACCAAATTTCCAGCGCCTAAACAAATAATGGAGGATGGCCTCAGATATGTAACAGACACTCATATTTTTCCTCCCGTTTCAGAAGTGATCCCTGCAAACCAGAGTTGATGCATATTGGCGAAGGAATGAGATGGAAACATAATACTGACGGTGCCTGAGTTGTGCTCATTCTGTGCATAAACAGGAGAACTGAGTCAACAAGCCTGCCAGCCTTTCATCTTCTTGAAAATTCATTTCACTTAGGATTTACTTAAACATTGTCTAGGTCAGGCCTGCACAACATACGGCCCACGGGCCACATGCGGCCCGCGCAGGCTCACTGTGTGGCCCGCGGGGGGTGGAGCGGATCTGATGTACTGAGCATGCTCAGTACACCGTAAATAGCACTTTCCTACTTTTCCCTAGCAGGAGCGCCGGGGGGAGGGTGGGATGCCCTGCTCTTCCCTGGCCGGAGGAGCGCCGGGGGGAGGGCAACATGCCTCGCTCTCCCCCGGCCGGAGGAGCGCCGCAGGGAGGGTGACATGCCCCACTCTCCCCCAGCCGGAGGAGCGCCGGGGGGAGGGCGGGATGCCCCGCTCTCCCCCAGCCGGAGGAGCGGGCGGGCAGTGGTGGAGGGGCTGAGGAGGCGAGTATGGGGGGATGGCCGAGTGAGCGGGCAGTGGCGGGGGGACTGATTTGTCCAGTGTTTTGTTGGTGCTTCCACAAAATCTGATAAACAAACAAAAAACAACAGCACCTTAAAAGGGAGGGGGGAGAATGTGATATCCCACAATAAGGTATG
Organism: Chelydra serpentina; assembly: GCA_037349315.1. Taxonomy (NCBI): domain Eukaryota; kingdom Metazoa; phylum Chordata; order Testudines; family Chelydridae; genus Chelydra; species Chelydra serpentina. Next base: position 9,823,385 of record JBAIAC010000051.1, read on the forward strand.
TTATGTAAAAAACAAACAACTTTGGCGGCCGGCCGGAGAGGGTTTTTGGGGGTTTTTTTTGCTCAGGAACTTTGGCGGCGTCCCGATTTTCGGGTCCTCGCATCTGGACACCCTAGTTTCGGCCCTCGGCTGTTTTCTTTGGAGTAATATGGCCCTCGCCGCTTTACGAGTTGTGCAGGCCTGCTCTAGGTAGACAAGGGCGTGAGGGGATGTCTTTTATTGGACCACCTTCTGTTGGTGAGTCAGACACAGAGCTTTCAAGCCACATACAGCTCTTCTCTTGAAAACATGTCTCTTTCACCAACAGAAGTTGGTCCAATAATAGATATCCCCTCATCCACCTCGTTTCTCTAATATCCTGGGATTGACATGGCTACAAATGCACTGCATACGAATTGTCTGGATAATTAAGTTATCATCCTCAGGTCACTTCAGCTCAGAAACTTTATGGTCAGATTTGGCAGAGGTAATCAGGAAAACTTCTTGTCAAAGCCATTGTGTTGCTGGTTCACAGAGTGCTGGACACTGTCCTGGTTACAAAGGAATGAAGCTTTATTTTAATTGAATGGTGAACTAAATAAAGTAGAAAACTGTATATTGGAATATTTTGGAGAAATTGCCCCTGCAAGAGGAACTAAAGTTTGTCAGCACATTTGTGGAGACCCAATAAAAAGGGAGACACCCGCATTGTAGATACCCCAGAGCAGGTTAGATAAGACATTATGTAAGGGAATCAGGCTGACCCTGTTATTGATGATTAAGAGTCTGATCGGTAATTTGAATGGGCTTTGCTTTTCACTGTGATCAACTAGCAAAACAAGAAGAGAATGAGCCAACAGCAGCCTCTGTAACAAAGAATAATCAGGGAAAGATAAATGAACAACTCTTTCAACATGACTATGTTGGCTGCCTTCTATATGGAATTAAGTATCCTGAGAGAAGACCAATGTTCTTTGCAGCACAAAGTGCGAATGCATGCCTTAAAGGAAGGGAAAGCACTAAATGACCTTTTATCACTTCAATCACTAGACTAGTTAGGGAAATTTTTAATGAAGGTCATAAGACTGGGAAAATATCATAGGTGACAGTGTAAACAGTGCATCTTTGATTGTTGCATGTTCTTTCTGATGAGGGCAGTTTCTTAAGATGTTGTTTGTCACCCGTGGTTGCTTTTTTTTTTTCAATGACCAGCTTTACAGTGTACTACAATATAGTAGGATTGGAATAGATCTGAAGATGTCAGATGATCACGAGTGGCATTTCTTTCATGCTCTCTGTAAAGAATGAGAGAATTTTTAAACTTTTCTATCTGTTGTTGTTATATTGCCACTTGAATGCCTTTAACTCCATTCCAATCGTACAAGAGAAGTCACTGGCAGAATTGCTAGTGCAGTGGGTCTCAAAGGTTTGTATTGGTGACCCCTTTCACACAGCAAGTCTCTGAGTGTGACACCCCTTCTAAATTAAAAACACCATTTTTTAATATTAAGCATTATTATAAATGCTGGAGGTGAAGTGGGACTTGGGGGTGGAAGCTGACAGCTCATGACCCCCACATAATAACCTCATGACCCCCGAGGGGTCACAACTCCCAGTTTGAGAACCCCGTGTTAGTGTTTACAAAGGCTGCATGTGGCTTTTGGAACTGAGGGGCCATGAAAATAAATAGCAGGTTGGCCTGTACTCCGCCTTTTAAATGTGGTAGCCATGCTGGATTTTTGTTGCAGGGTAATGTCAGGATCAGTGACCCAATTAGATCTATAAGGCCTTGGCATAGTGTGATTGTTCCTCTAAGGGTGTTGGTCCTAGCCCACCCTGTAACTAATCAGCTGCCTCCTGGCTGATGGTGTGAGGCTGGGAGGCAGGTAATAGCTTAAATATCCCCTGGTCTTCATAAAAGCCAGCAAGTACTTCAGCTGAGAGGGAGAGCTTCAGGATGTGGGAAGGCTCCCACAGGAGACTCTGGGGAAAGAACCCTGTTGATCTGTGACTATCAGGTTGCTGGCCTGCAGATTGGAAAGCTGTAGGGAGCAGCCTAGGAAGGAGATGGAAGCAGAGAGGCTCCCCTTGACTCCCAGACAGCAGGAGGGAGCAGATAGGGTCTTCTGCAGGACAGGGTGAAGTGCGGACATAATTGATACTTGTGTTGTTAGTTTCATTTTAACAAAAACGGGACTGAATATCCGGTGTATGGGGCGTGTTCTTTGGTGTCTGGGCCAATGAGAGAGCCCCCCAGTGTCCGTGCATAAATAAATAACAATTAAAAATTGTGGTCAACGTTGTGGGCTCAACATTAAGCATGTACTTAAATGTTTTGCTGGACTTGGAGGCCTTTGTGCCAAATTCTGGACCCATGGAGGTCAATGGCAAAGGGCACAATTGGTCTCTTTGTACTTCTCCCTCACTTTTACTGCAGCCTAGAGAATTGTCCATTACCAGCAAGAATACTAGCAATAGAGGATGCATCGGAGGTCTGATTTTCAAAAGCAACAGCATTAGAGATACAGGTGCTCTTCTCATTCAGGATGATGGTCTCGAAGGACCAGATTCACTACGGTGCCCTTACACTACTCTGGCCACACCCACCTCAAGACACCCACTGTACCTTAACTTTATAAGGTGCTAAGTTGGTTCTTTCCTAATGATTACAATGAGAACTAGTCTGCAGAGGCATAAACATTCAACATCTAAAAGACAATTTTCCAAGCAGAACGTGCATGTGATGAGCCATGTGGGACAGCCACAGAGAAATGGAGCCATGCTTGCATTAAAAAATAAAGAGAATTCTTCACCACCTTGTTTGAATAGCGATGAAACATTTTCATCCTGGGTAATTTGGATGTTGGCAAAATAACCTTTTTTTGTCAGTCCTCCAATTTAAAACATTGTCATTAGCTAAGAAAAGAAAAGAAAAAAGAAAAGAAAAGAGAAAGCAAAGTATATTTATTATTTCTTTACAGGTTCAGCAGGGAGCCAGTGATTTGTTTTTCAGACACATCACATTGTTATGTTACATGATGCAATACCATGAAAGGAGAGGCCTTGAAAGATGAAAATGTGTCTCTCTGGGACAATCACTCTCAGAAGTGTTCATCTATCAGTTTGCATAGTGTCTTTTCATGCCAAACCACAGAAGCAGAAAGCCCAATATCTGTGATGCCGGCTCTTACTTTTTATGAATCAAATGTAAACATAAACAGTAGGTGGCCTGGTCCAAAGATGAAATATATAAGCTTTGAGATGGTGCCATTAATTTTCTGTGTTTCTCAGTGCATTCTGACTAGGTTGTGTTATACCTGGGACACTGCTTGACAAGGGTTTCTGCAAACCTTTTTCCTTCAATTTCAATCTTCTACAGGTTCATTCCGTCTGCTTCCCTTGCCCTGCAAGATTTGCAATCGATTGTGATATCAAATGAACCCACATTGAATGCAAAATTCATTCTAAATGGTTGAGTTTCTTCTGGCTCTGCACCGAAAACATTCAAACCGATTCATTTTTCAGGATTTCAGAACCAAAACCATAAATCAGTTGAAGATCGCTGAAAACGGGGCCCGCGTTATTTCAGGAAGTTACACAAACTTTAGCAAAACTGACAGAGAACCTGATTTACTCTGAGTGAGTAACTGAACCTCAAAAGTAGGTGAGATTCAGGCAGTTGCCAAGGTGACTAATGCAGAATGTTTTGTTAGCAGTAAGTGATGCAGGAGGGGCAGAGAGAGTTGTGGGAAAGAGATTTTTGTTGAACTTGCTGAGAGGGCAGTGTTTGTCCAGTGGCAGCCTGGCCAAACAGCTCTTCTTGAGCTCCAGGTATCACTCCAAATTAAGTCCCTCCTGGATTGGATCTTTTTCCAGTCCCACTCCTCATACCACAGAGAAGAAGATGGTAAGTAGTGCCTCCACGGACTTTCAGTGGGTCTGCACAGCAGCTGGCTAAAAATACCCCAGCAACAAAAAACCCAAACCAACCAACCACCTACCCTTCCTCCAAAACGAAACACAGCACCAGACGAAAATGTGAACATTTTCATAACATATTTTCCTGTTTTAATTGAAAAAAGCATTTCAAACTGGAAATTTGCTGACCAGTTTTAGTACGCACAAACTTCAGAGTGATACAAAAGGCAGGCAACTGAAGAAAAAGGGAATACATGGGACAGTGTCTCTGGGAAAACAGTAGGTGCCTGATTCTCATTTACACTGAGCCCTCTTAACATTGCCAGGATGGTGCAAAGAGGCCTTAGTGTGAATTAGAATCAAGCCCCCAAAGTGTAGGGAGGGATAGCTCAGTGGTTTGAGCATTGGCCTGCTAAACCCAGGGTTGTGAGTTCAATCCTTGAGGGGGCCATTTGGGGATCTGGGGCAAAAATTGGGGATTGGTCCTGCTTTGAGCAGGGGGTTGGACTAGATGACCTCCTAAGGTCCCTTCCAACCCTAATATTCTATCAGGTTTATCTGTTCATATTCTGTTATCACCAGCCTTCATGGTGTGGTTCTGGGTTTCAGTGTGAACTCTCCAAACAGCTCTAACTACGTTACCATTATCTGGGGGGACCTGACATTTTTTAATGCTTGGGCTTTGCAACACTGATGATATTCGTTGGATAAAAAAGCCTAATAAAGTGAGTTGTATCCTAGGGGCAGCAGGTTTAGGAAGAAATCATTTGAGACAGAGAGCTGAGAGCCATGGAAGCCTTACTTTATTTTCCGCACACTGAACTGACCAAACCAGCCAAAACTGGCTGGGCTATCCCCTAATAATCTAACTCAGTTGCCATAGCAACAACACGGTGCTATTACCACGACAACCAAATGCACAACACGAGTCTTGTTTTCTGCATGTACCAATGGCACCAGTGGCTCAAATGCCTGGGAACCAGTCATGTAAAGTGTAAACACACAGGCTAGGGTGTGGCTTATTCAAGTTGCTCAGTCACTTCAGCTGAGACTGTTTGCCAGCAGGACATGGGTTTTGGCCTTCACTGCGCCTGCCAAACAAAGCCGACATGCTCAACAGGTGCCTGAGAGCACAAGCCATGATGTGTTTAGTGATTCAAAGCTCAACGTGTGTGGCAATTCAAGGAGATGTAAGGAAATGGGGGCAACATCGATAAATGAAAACCAGTAGGGAACTGCACGAAATCACTGAAACAGCAGGTACCTGTTACTCTGTAAATATTCTGCGTTAGCACATTTGACTGGTATGAGTAGATGTGGCTCTCCTGATTTTTTTCTTCTTCCTGGACATTTCCTGAATATCCGACGCATTCACTCCAAAGGCATTTAGCTCGGTCACATATGTGGGCTGTGTAATGTGCAACTCCATGTGGCCATGCCACATACATTTTTCAAAGGGAAGAAAACTTTTAGACAGAATCTTGACTCAGAAGTTCTGAGTCAGCGGTGTGACTAGCATGCACATGTGCTACATGTTTTCTAATGTCTCCATCGCTAGTTATCTGTGAGCGTCTGCAAAAAAAAAAGTAGTTCATTGATAACTTGATTCATATCAGCTGGATACACTGTGTTATTCAAGCACAATACATGTTAAAGTGGGGAAGAAATTGATGAAAGATTTTAAGACAATCTCACCATCAGAGTATGAAGGTCCCCAGAAGACATGCAAAGGGCTTTAAAAAATGAAATCTGGCCTTGAGCGGAGGGCCTGCGCAAATCCAGCAGTTATCAAACTAGGGAGTGATTGAGACAGAAGGGGTGCATGGGCTTTTTGCCAGCCCTGTGCACAGGGATTGAATTTCACCCAATATAAGTATGTAACATGCCAGGGAATATCAACAGCTATCGTTGTGTCAGGATCAACCAAAGGTCGCGCCATCTTGAAAGATGGGGATCTGGACTAATGCGACAGATCAGGGAAAATAGACTGCTGTAGATTGCAGGCTCTGGGCACTGTGTTCTATGTTGTTTCAATAAAAATATATAATTGTTCATACAAACTCCCTGTGCCTTACTGACAAGAACAGCATGTATCCTATTTTCATGTTCAGATCTTGCTGAAAGCCAGTGCCACCTGGCACAGATTCCATCCTGAAATTCTGAGGTGCCACCATTTAACTCTTGTATCCCTTGGACTTACTGCATCTTACGTTTTTCTTCTTTTTAATTATCTCTGTGCGAGCTGATTCCTTAAAACTTTCCTCACCGCAGACTACAGGCACGGGTTTCAAGGGAGTGCTGGACTCAAACTGTTTAGTAAGCGACGTTCTCAGTGAGAGAAACTGCATTCCACGTGTGATTCATCTGAGGCAGGAGCTTGGCATGGGTGGGTAGAAAATGACTTCCCATTCCAACGCCCCCATCCCTTGTGCCCTACCACAGAGCCCAGCAATAGACGCTATCCTTGTGCGAGGACCTAGCAAACGTAGTATGGACAGATGAGTTTGGTGCAGTGGCCATGTCCCAAATTCTGGTCTGGCAAGCAGAGCTGGACTGCTCACCCTTTCAGAGGATCATAGAACTGGAAGGATGTAGCAGAGGTTACTCTGACTTGTGCTTCCTGGAAGTCTTGAAACCAATTTACCCAAGTCAGGATCAATGCCTCTGCACTGATTTTGAGGCAGCATGCTGCTGCAGCCCTCTTGCTAGAAGCTGGTCGCTTCATAGCCAGAATCTAGCTGTAACCAGGGAGGTGGATCCTAACTTTTGTCATTGAGGTCTTCAGAAACAGGGATTGGAATGGAAACATATTTTTGTAACTCCGTGAGGCGGAATAGGTGTCATTTTGAAAGGGATCTCTGTTAACTTTGCATTACAGATCTGGCTTCACACAGTGGTATTTAAGCAGCAGCTGGAGGCAGGAGGAAAACCCATCAGGTACTCTCTTGTTAGTGTGCTGTTTTGTCTTTCGGGCTCGTTAAGCTATTTACCAACAAGCCTTTTCATAATATGTCTGGTTCCTCAGCCCAGGGGCCATGGTAGCCCTCAAGGGCAGCTGTGCCATTGAAATAAACTGATAGCATCTTGATAACAAAAATGCCTTTTTATATCTCATCTGAAGTCCTGGCAAATAAGCTGGCATTTGCGGTGCTATCTGATCCAACATAACAGTTAAACCCCAAATGAACTGTCTATTGAACTATCCTGTTTGGCAAGTGTGCTGCAGATATTTATGTAAACAACCATCAGGATGTTCTCTAAGCAATTTAAACAAGGAGAAGGAAGGGTCTTAAATGCCTTCAGTCGTAGCCCAAATAAGGGTCGTAACAGAAACTGGAGCAAAATGTGAAGACTAAATTAAAGAAGAAAAAGGTCCATAGACAAATAGCAAGAACCCTCTGGATATCTGGGGAAGAAAGACACATGCGTGCAACACAACATGCACACGCACAAAAAGAAAATTTGCTGTTCCTATCAAGCCAATATTTCCGACTGTATGTTCAAATCATTATTAGGAATCTTTTAGTAATCGAATTGAAATGCCAGTGCGTATTTGAACCCAACAGACAGCATGATATGTTATTCAAACACCCCAAAACTACTATATGAATGTCTCACTGGGAAAAACAAAAGTACATTTCCCACACTTAAAAAAACCCAAATCAAAACAAAACAAAAACCTGCTAAAACATAAGCCAACAAGAATCTAAGTTAAACCTATTCAAATGCCATCACCAATGGCCTTTACACCTAAGTCTTAATATCAGTTTTACGATGGGTAAATAAATAATTTAAATGACTTCACCAATGTAGCATGGCAATTCAATGGTAGAGATGGTACTTGATTCGATCCTCTGCTTTACCTAGTTGACCATCTTCTTTAGATGAGCAAACAAACAGGAAGTTACTTTAACCACTAGTGAATTCTGGGAAATTTAAATGTCAGGTTCTCCTCTTCAAATTGGAAGTTCATGGAGCTGACTCTCTTTTACACCTTTATATATATGCACATTCACAACCTCCCCCTTCCTCTCACTAAATGCTTTAATCATCCATCTGCAGTGGGTTAAATTCTCTCATCCAGTGCACACGCAGTTGGTCCAGTGTCCGTGCTGAAGTTAATGGGAGCCAGATGCACAGGTCTGAGGACTGAATTTAGTCTATGGACAGAAAAGTTCAGAATGGCTAAGCGGATCAATCCTTCCTAGAAATAAGTGTCAAAAACTGTCAACAATGTCCTGATAAAAATTTGCTTTCGAGGTTGCCCAAGATCTTTAAGGACCTCTTCCAATGTCCATTCAATGAAAGATTCCCATTAACGTCAGCAGCATTGGATCATGCACAAATTGATTTCCTGGCCTACATATGTTTTCTCACCACTTTTTCCTCTTCAGCTGCATCTAGATATCCAAGAGATTCTTTTTAACAGCAGCTGATTGCTTCACTTCAGTTCTTCTCCTTCTTAAAGCCATTTTCAGTCATTTACAACATTTTTAAAGGGATATCAAAGGGCACTTCAGTGCAAAATATTCTTGCTACATATGCAATAATGTTTGGAGTGGTAAACATTCAAACATTTCCCCTGTCTTTATCTAGCTGTGCAATAGTTTGCCATTTCTTTTAGATACCTGGTTATGAGTCTGAAGCATGTTGTGAATGGAAAGGAAATGGATGGAATAGAGGAATTTTAATGGCAGCAAATGAATCACACTGAAAGTTCGAGCTTGTCAGTGCAGAAACACATTGGACCAGATTGTGATAATCACAACGAGAAGCACTTTGCACCATGAGTAGTCCTGCTGATGGTAATGAGACTACTGGAGTAGTAAAGGTCTACTCAGTGTGAGAAAGGTATCCCAGTGTTAGCCATTTGTGTACAGAATGGTTTGCTCACAGATAAAAATGACTTACTAAGTGGATTAGACTTTGGGTCCCGGGAGTCATGTGGAATGTGCTGATCTTAGTTGCCTTTTTTATGTATGAAAAATGAACCGTTTTGTTGCTTTTCTTCTTCCTTTTTACAAAAATGGAAGAGAATCCCATGTTGCCTGGTCATGTCACTTAAACCACCTTCTCTAGAGCGTTAATTTAATGCAGAAAGAACCCCAAACGGACCCTCTGACATGAGCCTTATAAAGCCTGTTAACATTTCCAGCAATACCATCTGTGAGGGCCCCCACTTGGAGTTCGCTGTTTGAACGGCTTTTTAAATATCTCATGGGTTCAGCTGCTTTCTGACCTCCACAGTTTGTTTTGTACAGGAAGTTTGGAAGGAGCAAAGATGTGACGTACTGCCTGTCTGTCAGACCTGCAATGTTGTGATCTCCTTTGAAGCAGCAGGATTACAAAGTGCTTTGAGGCAATGGTAGATCGATGATGAATACCGATGGGGTAGTAGCAATATGAGTTAGGGTTAGGTTTATTTGCTGTTGAAACATCTTTTTTCTTAGCAGGCCTTTCCTCTCTGAAACAAGAGAAATAGATACCCTTTCACTAATAATATGGTGGCATGCCCTGAATAACAATGAGATGTGAATTAGATGGTCCTGGAATATACTTACCTCTTGCAATACAAATGTGATTGGAGTGCACTCCTTGTGGTTGGTCACTGACACTTGGAATAAAGCAGATGTAGAGATCCATAACATGACTCCTATGGCATGCCATTTGGTGCAGCCCCTCCCCTGTATGCACACTTTGGAACACTAACACCTGCATGCATGTGTGATAGATTCAAACAACTACGCACACGGGAAAGGAGACTGATCACACACAAATTCCATTTCAACAAATGTGTAGAAATGCTGTCAGCTGTATGCGCACGTGTTAGAATATTTCAGCTGTGGGGGATGCTGCTAGTGCCTCACATCGCATGCACAAGTGTGTACACAGAACTGGAAACTAGCTTTAAACCCCACTGAAAATCAGATCCTCCATCTGTTGCTCTCATATTGTTGTTGTTTATTATTAATAATATTACAATAGTGCCCAGAAGTCTCGGCTCAGGGCCTGATTGTGCTAAGTGCCACACACACACATTGACACCACTTGCCCAGAGAGCTTACACTATAAATATACACCTATGATGGGGTTTATAGACCCCACACACAGATTAACGCAATGACGCCGGAGCAGTACGGGCCAAGAGGGCCCCGCCCCTCAGCAGCGGCGGAGCGTGCTCCAGATGGACAATCTGCTCACACAGGGACTCTACCAGTCAAGCTGGAGGAGAGAGTGAAGGTGAGGCTGTCCAAAAAGAGGATGCCAGTTTGTAGCTTGTGAGGACAGAGTGATCCACAGGACTGTGGGAAAGACCCCAACTCAGAGTAGGGGCCTGACCCTCTTCCCTCCCCCGCTGCCAGCTGAGGGAGAATAACAGAACACTGGGGAGAGAACTGGGGGACACTTATTTGACCAACTGAGCTGCTGAGACTGGCTGGGAACTCCCCACTGGGTGGATGGGGTCTGTGATCACACCCCAAACCGAAGCGAGAGCAGGGAGGGGGGAAGGGATAGCTCAGTGGTTTGAGCATTGGCCTGCTAAACCCAGGGTTGTAAATTCAATCCTTGAGGGGGCCATTTAGGGAATATGGGGCAAAAATTGGGGATTGGTCCTGCTTTGAGCAGGGGGTTGGACTAGATGACCTTCTAAGGTCCCTTCCAACCCTGATATTCTATGAAGCAACCCAGAGAAGACTGGTCAGATGCACCAGGAAGAGGCAACTGAGACACTCCTCCTTGGGCTCAGGTCTCCTTACTTTTCCCCTCGCTGCCGCCATGCTGGGGGAGCTGTGGCGCACTGGGGCTTGGTCACTAGGCCTGCTGACTGCCAGTACTTTAGGGGTGAAAGTACTTTAGAGCCACGGCTTACCCACTAGGCCTGCTGGTCTCTGAATGACATCTGCTACAACAAGACAGACAAAGGATGGTAGCAAGTGAAATACTAGTATCCTCATTTTACAGCTGGGATCAGCGGCAGAGAGAGATTAAGTTATTTGGCCACGGTCATGTAGGATGGTCAGTGTCAGAGACAGGATTTGAGCCCAGATCCCCTGAGCCCTACTTTTGTGCCTTAAACGCAAGACCATCTTTCCTCTCTCCTGCACAGAGTGATATATTGTGGTGATGAAGGATGGCTAGTTTCCCTTGTAAAACTTGTCCATTTCTGATTTGCTGTGGTGAACTTTTATGGTCATTTATGAGATGCTTTCAGATGCTTGAGAACTATATTCTTGATGTTTATGGGGAGGAGAGTTTCCCAAATGTTTGGGCTGATTCAGAGCAAATGCCATGAAAGGCTCAAGGATCCTTCAGGAAAATGTGTTACCATATATACCTGTAAATTAACTTGCAGTTATTATTACTACTAGCATAATATTTATATGGTATTGTATTTATTAAAGCTTTTGTTTCGCGCATCAAGGCCAGGCCATAGAAACTTTTTTCAAAATTCTTGTGCAGTTGCAATATATTGGTGTTTAAAGCTACAAGTAGTAACATGGCATGTTGCATTGAAACCCTTACCATATTGAACTATATATACTTTCAGAAGTATGGTTATGGTAGGCATCACCAGCAGGTGCTTATTTAGACATAGTCTGCTAAATTCTTTGTCTCAGCCTGTGAGCAAGTTTTGACTTTTGGGAAGAGATGCTGTGTTAGCTTTGTATTATGCAAGGTTTTGGTGTAGAGGCAGCTTGGTGGGAGAGGAACCTATGTAAGCAACAGGGAAGGTTGCTCTGTGCCTTGGGTCAGAGTGGAGTTATTTCTGGAGATAGAGTTGCTCTCTGGGAACCAGGCACTGGTATAGGGCTGAGATTCCTGGGAGAAGGGATTGCTCTGTATGATGTTTGACCATCTCATTGCAGGACTGGTGTTTAGGGTTGCCAACTTTCGAATCGCACAAAACTGAACACCCTTGGCCCACCCCCTGCCATAGCCCCTTCCCAAGTTCTCGCCTCTGCCCCTCTCCTCTGAGGCCCCACACCCTGTTCACCCTCTCCCCTCCCTCCATTGCTCGCTCTCCCCCACCCTCAGTCACTTTCACCAGGCTGGGACAGGGGGTTGGAGTGTGGGAGGGGGGTGAGGGTTCTGGCTGGGGGTGTGGGCTCTGAGGTGGGGCTGGGGATGAGGGATTGGGGGTGTAGGAGGGGGCTTTAGGTTGGGGCCGAGGGGTTCAGAGTGTGGGAGGGGGCTCAGGGCTGGGGCAGGGGGTTTTCTCTTCTGACCCCAAGCAAGCAAGCAGGACTGGGATAGTCAGCGATGCAGGAGATGCTGTAGGTTTTAAAATGCAAAATCTTTATATTGGTGCTTTACTATTAAGTAAAGAGCACTACCAATAGGGGTGCTTATTTGAATATATTGAGCCAGATCCTCAGGTGATGTAAATCAGTATAGCTCCATCAAAGTCAATGGGGCTATGCTGATTTACACCATCTGAGGATCTGACCCAATAGAGTGAGTTCTCAAAAGCATGGAATATCATATATCATTGCATCCAAGCCTTGGGGAGTGAATTTGCAAAGGTGGAGGCTCCAGTCTATGTACTCCTGAATGCATGTACAATTATGGTATTTGGAAATGGGAGCATTTGCTTAATAGCTTGAAAGTGGAAATATATTTGAATGAAATTGGTTCCATTTTCTTCTAAAGATGGTGCTATTTTCTTAAATTTTGAAATTTCAGATATCTTTGGGAGAAAATGAATTTGCATAAAATACATAAAGTGTGTTACAGGAACCATTCAACAGCATACACAACATCTTAGCTTGGGAAGCGGAAAAATAAGAAACAGTGAGCCACAATTAGCTTCCTGAGGCTCCCCCTCTTCACTGGGTCCAAACATAAGCCCAGAATCAGGGCCATGGTATTCTGTGACCTCCTGGCTTAGCTCCATATTCTGTTCTCAATTACACCTGTGCAGTGGGGTGATTTCAATCATATAGGTACGGGTAGAGTTTGGCCCCCAGAACTTGCAAGCTGTGTACTTGTCCTCAGTTCTAGTTTACCTAGCGTTCCTTTTTCCATCGCGTCTGAAATGACACGTTGGCATCAATGCAGGTAAATTACCAGAGCCATCTTAATTATGCATCTGCCAATCCCAGAGCAAAGCAAAGCATATGCCAGTGTCCCCTAGGGATGCCGCTTCTATGTGGAAGAAATAATTGAGACACCATATACTGAGGACTTCAGAAACCATAGGTTTTGCTCCCAAACTATAGCATGTGACTGCAAGACTTAGGCAATGGTCTACCTTGTAATCCATTCTGAAAGATGCCTTCTTGTTTCCATATTTTTCTTTTCCTGTTGACAGCTCTGTTATTCAGTATGTTCTCATTAGAAAAATCAGATCGACAGCTATTTCTAACAACATAATGGAAAGTGAACAATCCAGTTTGTTTCATAAGATTCTGACTGCTCATACCTGCTCTAGGCCAGCCTAAAGTTTTACATTAAGATGCTCCTTAAAATAACCATTCTGTTGATCTGTTTATGCCTGTGTTGGGGTGTTTACCCCACACCGGCCTGGATAGGGTTAGTGTGGCTCAGAAAATGCTATGTAACCTGATAGGCCACACCTGAAGAAGAGTTAGGCTTGATAGGCAAGCATAACTGAGGATGGAGCCCAGCTGGGTAGCAGCAGGCAGGGCTGGTCTAAGGCCAGGAAATGAGGCCAGAAGGGGTTTCAGTATGGATGCCTGCAGTCACTCACTGGGCTTAGAGAAGGAAAAAAGAGGAAACCCAGGATGGAAGGGAGTAGAAGTCCTGGGCTCCTGGCCCTAAAGGAAGGGTTTAGCCCCGGGGAGCTGGCAGGGGTGGAGAAAGAAGCCCGATAGAATAGGAAGCAGCCCAGGGAAATGGCAGCAGGGTGTTGGGACAGAGCAGAATTGAGCTGCTGAAAGTAGGGTCCCTGGGCTGGAAGCTGGAGTATTGGACAGGCCCAGGTTCCCCTACCCACCCACTGGGGACGCGGCAAAGCCTTGAATTGGAGGAGTGCCGGGAACTGGTCAGCCAGTGCAGTGAGACGTTGAGTACCCTGGAAGGGGGAAGCCACATAGTGACCTGGCCGGAGAGCTGAATCGCAAAGAGGGAGCACTGTCGTGTGAGAAGAGCCACAGTGTGAATGAAGGCGGCGTCAGACTGGGTGAAGCTAGTCCCCAGACACAGCCATGAGGTGGTGCCTGAACGGTGAGTAAACCCCATGACGACGCCACCCAGTATTTTCTAAGCCACATTCTATCTTGGATACGTACTGGAACTTATTCTCTCCTAGAGCATTGCTCATATTGAGGGCAATTCTGATGCAGAGCAAAAGAGAGTTTGGCTTTTGTAATCCAAAGCCTGTGAAAGCATTTGTAGGATTTAAAGTTGGTGTTTTCTTTAAAAACCCCACAGCAACAGCCCAGATTGTATTTTCTGTCACTTTTCAAGAGCCCCATTGCTGGTGTGTGATGTGAACAGGTCTTGCTGCTTCTCATTCAAGCTCAGTCTGGATCAGGAATTTGTGAAGTGAAATTTCTAGCCAGGGTCTGAAATGTCAGCAGGACCGCCACCCAGGGCTGGCGCGCCCACTAGGCGACCCTAGGTGGTCACCTAGGGCGCCGGGGGCGCCTGGCCGCGGCTGCCTCCCGCCCTCTGGGGGGGGGGTGCCTGGCCGTGGCTGCCTTCCGCCCTCCCGGCTCCGTGGCTGAGCCGGGAGCTGGGGGGGGGGGGAGGCTGCCAGCCCACGGCAGGGGGGAGCCGCTGCGGGAGGGACTGGCTGTGTGGGGGTGGGTGTTAGCTGGGGGCGGGCGCAGGGCTGGTGCAAGGAAGTTTCGCCTAGGGTGCGAAACTTTCTTGCACCGGCCCTGCCGCCACCATGTTTGCAGGAGTAACCCTGCTCTGAAATGACAGTGGGAGAGCAGCAGAAAGGAAACCACATTTCTCCTCATTCCAAACCAATGAGGTGGCGTGTGTGTTTTTTTAAAAACAAAATGCATGTCACAGCTTGGCAAACACTGACTATGTCCCTGTGTGGAGATAGTCACTGCTGGGAGCTGGCTGCCACCATCAGAGGATGTGACCAAAACAATACAGTTTTCTCTTTTATTATTTTTTCCCCTCTCAGAACAACTCCTAGATGTTCTGTGTAGTGTCAGGCGAAGGGAAGGGAGGCAGATGGTCTGACAATGGGAAAACTGTCTATTTTAGCACTAATTAAAATGGGACTCAAGATCCACGTACTCCAGTGAAACAATAAACTGGAAATGCCTGGACTAAAGCAGGTCAACCGGTGACCTTTTGAGCATTACAAATCTACACAATAATGGCTTTGCTTTCTCATTTAAATATACATCTATAGTCCCTCCATGCTCCCTATTCAGGTCAAATCATTGATGGTTCTGGGTGGAAAAAACATTTTAAATAACACTCATATTCAGAATAAAATATCTTTCTCATAATTTTATTGCAGGACACAAAACATTAGCAATCCAAAAGGAAGAGCAGATTTATTGTGTTCCTGCATCTTTCCCATAATATCCTGCTTGTACACATCCCATCATTAGACAGTGGTTGAGGTTCCGGGGTTGCCATAAGCAGGATACTGGGCTAGATGGACCTCTGGTCTGCCCAGTAGGGCCATTCTTGTGTTCACTGTAAATGACTTCAATTAGTTAGAAGCCAGTGAGTGTGAATGTGTCACAGTTTGGTTCTAATACATTAAAAAGTTCAGAGAGTCGGTTATTTGGGGTTAGAAACGAGGCACAATCAATCGCTGTGTGATCTATTCCAAATATATCCTAATGGGTGGCAGCAGCCGTTAATGTATTACATTGACAACATGTCTTCTGCGCACATGAGATGGGCTTTCATGGAAAATAGAATACTTTCCCAGTAGCATTTTAAAAGAAATAAATAAATCAGTATTTTAAAAAATGGTTTTGTAATTCACCCCTAAACTATTATTGTTCTAACACTCATCTCTGCAGTGGAAGGGGAGGATGAATTTACATTCATTCCATCTAAATCCATTACAATTTTCTGTGATGGCATGTCTGTTTCTTCCTGTGGTGTAGGGCTTCCCTCTGTACTTTCATTGCCAGTGCTGTCCAACTCTTTCTCTCGGTGTCTATTCATGAATAATTTTAAATGCTTCTCTATGGTATTCATCACCTTAGTATCTGAGCACCTCTTTAACATTTACCAAATTGACCTTCACATCCCCTCTGTGGGAATAATTATAAAAGTAATAGCAGGAAAGTATTATTCCCATTTTACAGATGGGGAACTGACGGACAGAGAGATTAAGGGCCAGATCCACAAAGGGACATAGGTGCCTAAAGCCCAGGTTTTGGCAGTACTGTGATCCACAAAACCCATGCTGCTTCCTAACCCTGTAGGTGCCTAAAATCACTAACGCCCAGATTTTTAAAGGTATTTAGGTGTTGCTATGCACAGCATTGAAATGCCCAAATCTCATTTTTAAAAGAGATGGAGGCATGTAGGCACTTAGTATTGACTGTCAATGGTATTTAGGGTCCTATGTGCCTAAATCCCTTTTGTAAATGAGACGTAGCTACCTAAATCAGATAAGCATTGCAATGCTGAGTGGTGCAATGCCTAAATACCTTAAAAACCTGGGTGTAAGTCCCTAAATTTCCACTGTAAAAGTTTCCCATGGCACCTATGTTTCTTCCTCTGGGCATGCACAGTGCTGCCTCAAGCAGGCACTCAGATGTCTATTTTCCCCCTGTGATCTTCAAAGCAGGTGAAGATAGGGGTTGGCCCACTTATCTTGCTTATGTGGCCCAATCTGGTAGGCGTGCTCTGAGCTCTGTTGCAATGCCTAAGTTCCTTTGCGGATCCAGGCCAAAGTGGCTTGCTGATAATCACTCAAGAAGTCTGTGGCAGAGCAAGGAATAGGACTTAGATTTATTTATGTGCAGTCCAGAACCTTACCTAAATGGCTGTCCTTCTCTATGCTGATGTACAATGAAGAGGTGTTTCTTCGTGCTTTGCAGTGGGTGATATATCTGGTGTAGTAGTTCAGTGCTGGCAGGAGACATATTCTAGTGTATAGTTGATGATTGGATGTCACCATTGTGGTTGAACGACTGAATGAGGAAGCTACAAAGATGACTACGGCTAGCTTAGCAGAATCTTCTTTCTCTGTACATACAGAGTTTTGGTTTCAAGGTTCCCTAGCTCAAATGGCAGCAAAATGTGATTATTGATCATATTTATAGCAACTGCCCAATAAAAGGTTTATCACACCCTCCATCTTGTCCTTTCCCAAGAACTAATATAGCTATGATTGTCTTCTGCACAACAGCGAATAACAAGACGTAACACATGCCCTTCCTAAGTTCAAACATCCTTTCGCTGCATATGTTGAACTATGTTCATGGGCAGTTTAAAGCCAGTCTTTTGTTTTCCTCATTGACTTTCATGGTTGCAATTTATTGAACTCCGAAGGGTGGGTGTGCACCCTCTTTGCTTATGCCAAAATCAGTAAGCGCAGAAAGGATTGTTCATATGAACAAAATGAACACCTAGCCCCTTTCGTTGGGGCAATGAGTTGTGTTTGCAAAGCAGGCATGCAAAATTGCAGGCTAGAACATAAAATGTGCACAGTTATGTAACAAAAATGCACAGCAATTGCACCAGTGCAGAAGTGAGTGACAGACACACAAGGATATTTCGTCACTACTCACAGAAAGAAATTGATACCAGGCCACCTAAATTATCCACCTGTCTTGGCTGATTCTGACCCAGCCGAAGAATACCCTTCTATTAGCTTTTCTACCACTGGTGACATTGAAGAAAAGGGCACTGCCTTATCTCCACAGTTTGTAGAAGGTAGCTCCTCTTGGAGTGATATTTCAGCACTGGCTGATCTGGCTCAAGGATATCTGCCATTTGGGGACAGCACTTGCAGACCTGACACAACTCAAAGTATTGGGAGAAGCAGGAGGAGTAGCCAACATGCCCAAGTTATGTGACAGCCTTGTGCCAGAACCTCACCTGGTGTAAAATGAGGTGGCTCCATTTAAATCATTGCAATTCTATCAGTTTACACCTGCTGATGGTCTGGCTATATCTGTTTGCAAGTCCCATGCGCTTCTGTATCAGCTCCCAGCACTAGTTTATGTTGTATGCTAATGCCCCAAAGCCCTGTTACTAACTCAATATGATTTTTCAGGGAAGGAGAAAAGAATGAGTGAAAGCAAGGAAGGAACTTGGGACCCAATCCAACTCCCATTGAAGTGTACAGATTTTTCCACTGATTTCACAGGGAGTTGTATCAAATGCGTAATGAAAAGCACATCAGGAAACCCCCAAACCTCCTTTTGTATTATGCATCTGCACTGAGTCTACTGAATTTATTAAGAGACATAGTCTAGCACACAGCATGTGGAAAATAGAGGGAGTGAAGACTGTGTGGTGGAAAAACCCCAAAACATCAATGTGTAACTGGAAAAGTCCCTTAATATGAAACATTTTACATATACCAAAAACATTAAAGAAACCCCCACAAACCCTGCTCACATTTGCAGTCACTGACTTCATCACTTCACAACATTACTTTTCAATCAACAAACATCATAAAAACAGGAAAGCAGATTTATGGCTCTTTATTAGCCAGTGCCATAATTGTATTTATTGTAGTGTGAAAAAGGAAATGGGGGAAAGCACTATAAATCTCAGCATCTGTAACCAGATACATTTATTTACTTTCTGAGATCTTTGCATACCTGTAGTTTAGCAGACATCTGCTAGGTTACAGTATATTTTGAGCACTTCAGTAGAACGCTGTAGAGGGACTGATGTTAACATACTTTGTGGTGGTTTCTGTCATGGGGACTGTAGGAAGAAGTCGGCAAAATGTGTCCTTCCTATGGAGTGCAATGGACAACAGCACCCAGCCACCAATCAGGGTTTCAACGGAGATGAAAATAATTATATATAAAAACCTCATCCAATATCAATGGGGAGACAAAGGTCTGGATTTTATTTAAAAAACCACTGGCCTCCCTTCCCCCCGCCAAGAAAGGGAGTATCTTAATGTTGAGAGGGACCAAAATCCTCCTAGGTCTTATCTACGGTCCTGGAGCTGTAACATTCCAGCATCAAGAGAGGGTGAATTCTATTAAATATTGACCTCCACCTTCCTGCAGGTCAGGCCCAAGGACTGTATATTTGCCTGTCTATAAAATACACTCCTGTCCCTGCTGTATTAAACCTTGAATTGTAAAGACCCCATGAAGTGTTGATATTGGAGAGGATGCAGAAGATCTCATTTTCAGGCCAAATACCCATTGGTTTCTGTGTGAGTGTAGACAGAGCAAAATTTGATTAAGGATGTTGGTATCTGGTCCTTTTTATTTTGGGGTTATTTCTTAGTTGCTAGGTGCCCATCATGTGCTTGGCTCTGTACAATATATAGAGGAAGAGACCTTTGCAGCCTCCTGAGCTTCCCTGGCTAGGTTAGCTGAACCATCTGAAACGTCCTTCTGGCAGAAGAAAAGGTTGCTCAGAAATATCCCTGTAGTCAGGCTGACACCAATTTAAAGTTAGATCTGCTGAGGTGGATAATTAATGGAGGGTAGTAACATAGCCAGCCTAAAATATAGTCTTGGAACTGAGTCAGAATATTAGGAAACTGAACTCAACCAAATAAAAACTTAGACAACGGTTTCTAACCATCAGAGGAGCCAAGTTCTGGAATGGCCTTCCAAGGGGAGCAGTGGGAGCAAAAAAAACCCCTAACTGGCTTCAAGACTGAGCTTATAGGGAGGATGGTGTGACGGGACTGGCTACAATGGCATGCATCCGATCTGCAACTGCCAGCAGCAAATATCACCGCTGTTTGGGATAGATGGGGAGGGCTCTGAGTTTTTCTTTCCCAGCTGGCTGGCTGGTGCATCTTGTGCACATGCTCAGGGTCCAACTGTTCGCCATATTTGAGGTCAGGAAGGAATTTCCCCCCAGGTCAGAATGGCAGAGACCTTGTCTTCTTTTTTGTTTGTTTGGGTTTTTTTGCTTTCCTCTGCAGCATGAGGCATGGGTCACTTGCAGGTTTAAACCAGTGTAAATGTGGTATCTTGAAGTCTTTAAATCATGATATGAAGACTTCCATAACTCAGCCAGGGGTTATGGGTCTATTACAGGAGTGTATGGGCAAGGTTCTGTGCCTGTGAAGTGCAGGAGGTCAGACTAGGTGATCATGATGGTCCCTCTGACCTTAGAGTCTGAGTCGACTTGGCAAAGCATTAGGGGTTCCCTAGTCCTATACGTTATGCTGTACTAGGTCTGTGACATCTTTGCATTTTAAAATAAATCATATTTTCCATACTGCCTTCCATACTTTGGGCCTGTGTTTTGGAGGTGCTCACTGTGTATTATTTGTATTGCGGTAGTGCCTGGGAGTCTTAGTCAGGGACCAGTACCCAGGAGTGCTAGGTGCTGTACAAACACAGAACAAAAAGATGGATTCTGCCCCCAAAAGTTACAATCTATGTATAAGACAAGAGACAACAGGTGGGGGAGACCGAAATAATGAGACAATATTGGTGAGCATGATAGGCAGTGGTCTCTGTTTACCAGCAGCTCAGAACTTCCATTCCAGAACAGAGTTTAGTCTTCAGAGCACTTCCCAGGAGATGCTCAGCACTTTGCAGGATCAGGCCTTTAGATGCCCCTTCACCTCTGAAGAATTTTTGAATTGATCCGAGCGCTACTATGTCTACCATACATCTGATCTGTGATCTAATCAGTCTGTGTCACCTGTCC
Source organism: Chelydra serpentina (assembly GCA_037349315.1). Taxonomy (NCBI): domain Eukaryota; kingdom Metazoa; phylum Chordata; order Testudines; family Chelydridae; genus Chelydra; species Chelydra serpentina. The sequence goes on from JBAIAC010000051.1 coordinate 9,844,055, forward strand.
CTGATACATGGCATATTTCTAATCACAAGCTCAGATAGGCAAGTGTGCACAGGAATACGTACATACACGCACGCATATATGAAGGCTTCCTTCACAGAATGCTTCTATCCTGATTAAAATGCATACTTCTATAAAGATCTGCCTTATGAAAGCAAACTGAAGTGCAAACTGATCTGCTCTTTAAATATTCATTACCTTTAAATATCTATTTCATAGGTGGATGTCAAACTGAATTTTTGTGCTAAAAGCACACCAAGGTAGAGCAATTTCATCTTTCAACTTTCTCACACAAATAAAACATTGGTTTATTTATATATATATTTTTTATCCTCCGCTTTGTGATTTGGATCCAGATTCAGGTTCAGCTTCCATATGCACCTCCCCACAGGTGAAATCCTCACTCTACTGCAGTCAATGGAAGTTTTGCTATTGACTTCAATGAAGCCAGGATTATACCTCTAAACTTGAGAGATGTGTGGAACTGTTTATTTTCTATTGGCCCAGTATCTCTCTTAATCACCTGGGGTGATTTGTTCATCTTTTTTTTTGTCTAGTTCATTTTGTTTTTTGTCTCAATAGTTTTTTGCCCCTGTTTTTACAAATGAACTGTAAGATGCAAACTATAAATTATAAATGAACAGTTTCAATAAGGGTGTTCATTGCAATGACTGAAATCTAATTAAGCAGCTTAATATCCAAGTGATATTATTATTAAAGAGTTACATTAACAGAGCATTTTGATCAGTCTCTTAATTTGTTCTTTGTGGATTGTACTTATGAGATAGTATGCTTCTGAATGACACAAAGATCAATTCCTTTATTCAGAGGGAAACATGACATCATGAGTTTAAATTGAAATACATTAATATAGAAGGCCCATGGAAACAAATACACTGTTCTCTCAGCCTAATTGACTTAGTTTAATTGACTTTAAGTAACTGTTAGTATTGATTGGTTTTAGGTTGTGATTTGACAGTCACATAAAGGGCCTAATTTTTAAAACAGACCAGAGATCCAAATGCAAAAATGCATATGAAGTTTCACATGCCGTGATACACTCATTTATCATGGTGCCATGCTCAAGTCACTACCCACTAGTTAGGCCAGCGGCTGGTTAGTCAGCTCCCATTTGTGCACACAATCACATTGAACAGCTGACTTGCATGCATACATTTTGTCTTTTAAAGATCTGGTCCGATGGTGACTATGAAACAGGTTTCAGTCTATTAAGTCTTCAGTGTAGCACAGCCTTTATTCAGTTATTGGAACCAAATGCTGTACTTCAGTGCACAGCCTGAGTTGCTGAGCTGTACACTGGGGAAACTGGCAAGGGTCCAGGGAGACAGAATCCTTCTCCCAAATCGTTACTCCTTTACCACTACTGGACATTCTCCATTGGCGTTAGGATGACCAGAAGAACAATATAACAACAGATCCATCATCACAATCTCGCTCCTTCCTTGACCTGCCTGCATACCACAGACAGGAAGTAACCCTTGACCTAGCTCCCGGAATTCTCCTCTAGCTAATTCTGATTCAGGTACCATCCAGCCCCTCTGTGCTCTTGGAGGGCTAGAGGCATCATTGTCACCAAGGTCTTCATTTGCCTCGGCTACTTTTGGGAAAAGCATCCCTGGCAACTGCAATCATCTTTTCTAAGTCACATTTATTTTTAAACTGCTGAAACTGTAGGGGAAAAGATAGGTGAGAGGGGGAATATAAAGAGACCTAACGTGCTTGAATGTGTGGCAGGATCTGCAGACTCCGAACATTTCAGAGAGAAGAAAGAGAATGATACAGAACAGAAAGAAAATGACACAAAAAGGAGACAAGCACAACTGGTTGATTTCCCCCTGCACTGTGTTATTACTGTACGTTTTATAGATTCCATATGCAGTAATCAAACCCCTGTGCCTAACTTTTTCCCTCCTAATCTTGCTGTGCCTAATTTTATATCACTGATTTTCCATATTTCATCTTGAACACAACTTCTCATGATCCAAATTTTGCAGTGGCATTTTTTGAATACTTTTTTCCCTTTTATGTTTAAAAGGATAGAAAATTATTTTTACTCTTGAATTGGTTTAAAATCTTTCTCCCACATTGTGGATCTTGGAAGTGGGGTCAGAAGAGAATGTTTGCTGGCTGCAGGCATTAAAGCAGGATCCACAGGGCAATCATCTTTAAATATTTAACTAGTAGTAATCTGATTCAGAACGCTGACTGGGTGTTTATGGAAGACAATGTTGATGTGACAGATGCAGTTAATTTTACATTTCTAAAATTCAACAAATCTGAAAGTCATTCTTAAAATATAAAAAACTGCTTAATTCTGGTGCAGAGGGTGTCTTAAATGTTGACTGCTCACCGTTCTCAATGTCTAGATATTCTGATTAGCATTTATCTTTGTATTTTTAATGTAATACAATCATTTTTGAGGTTCCAATCACCACATAGTACAAAATTCTGTTTGACCATGAATACTTTTTGTTTTCTGTTCTATGGCCAGCGGATAAATCTGTCAGAGAGAATTAGTAGTCATTAGCATCTGTCAATGTACTATGGCTAAGATTTTCAAAAGCAACTAGCCATTTTGGGGAAACCTTAGTTCTTGGCTTCCCAACTCAAGAAACCTTAAATGGATCCTGATTTTTTTCAGAGGATGAGAGCTCAGAGATTTTTGGAAATCGGTCCCCTTGGAAAACTAAAACTGGAGGAACCCAAAATCAAGTTGGGCACCCAAAATCATTAGTTGCTTTTGAATGTCTTGGCCTTTGTAACCAGGGCCAGGCTTTTAAGAAATTTAAGAGGATAAATGCATAGACATTTGTTTGTCTAATTTCCCCAGTCACATTAATTCCATATGCATTTTGCCACAGTATGGTGCAATTAAACTCTTTGAAAATCTGGTCCCTATTATGTGAAGATTTTTGATCCTGAAAGCTCTGCAGGGGTACTGGAACAATTTGTAGAGACAGCAGAGGAGAAGAGTGGCAAGAGGCCCCTATGTTTATCTGTAGCCCTGAGTGATACAGGTTTCAAATAGCTTTGGAAAAAAAGATAAATGGAAGCCATATTAAGAGAGGAGAAGATTAGGGTTTGCCTTGCTAGAAAGCATTATGCTTATTGCAAAGTTAAACTGTCCATTGTATTTCTATATATACTAGTAGAATAGAAATAATAGGCCCTGGTCCTGCACCATGGAAATCGGTGGGAGTTTTGCCTTTGACTACTGTGTGAGCAGGATCAGGGCTACAGATCTAAACCAGGATCAGGGCCCCATTGTTCTAGGCACTGTACATGTATGCTGTAAGAGGAAGTCCCTGCCCTGAAAAGCTGACGAAGGTTGGGAGGGAGGAAATAGGGTTACTCCCATTTTACAGATGGGGAAAATAAAGCACGCTGAGATGAACTGACTCAGCCCCAGTTCACATAAGAAGTCAGTGGCAGAGCCAGGGACTGAATCTAGATTTCCTGAGTCCTGGGCTAGGCCCTTAATTGCAAGGAAAACCTTCTACTCTTTCCCTCTTCATTGTATATATTTTTTCACAAAGGGCACAGATGCAGTAGAAACCATACAAGAAAAAGCATGAGCCCATTACCAGCACAAAGGAGTTCAAACTTTTTAATTTTTGTTGTTACAAAACTGTCAGTCAGCTGCACAACCCCTCTTCATTTCACTCCCTTCTAAAGGGCAGTTGCTTATTGCTTTTGATTACGTTCTTTGGCTTTTATGCAAGCAGCTGCTGCTTGAAGACTTTCATGTGTCTCTCATGCATCAGTAGGGAGAAATATCACCTATATCTATCACTGGCTTGCAGCTGACACACAGACAGAAAGGTGACCTATTTCATAATTACAATCAATTTCCTTTCACTGTCACCACCAGCATGTGCTCCGCTATTCTGTTTTTCTTGTGATAAGCATGGACTATAGGGTCAGTTTGTAGATCCCATGGAGGCAAAGAGATGATAGTTTGTTTCCATGCCTCATTGTGAGACTGGGAATTATATTTTAATATTGAAGAAAAAAACCCTAGAGACTAGTGGGGCTCAGTCATGCTTTTGTATCAGAGTTTCCTACATGATCTTGATATTATTTCCATGATGCAAAGAGTTGTATATGAATCTTGTAAATTTCCAGGGATAATCGTATGTGTTTGGAGTTCCTTGTATGGTCTCAGTACTTTGGTTTACATTTTGTGGGTTTTTTTTTTTAACGTTATGTGAATTACCATCTTGAACCTTGGAAAATTAATAAAATGTTACATTTTAAAAGAGACCTATCCCTGCATGTTATATGAAGTCTGTGGTGCACAAAAGAAATAATTGGAATAAGCCTATCATGTTCCTGACATCTGGTTGAATTGTTGAACAAAACTAGCTGTGTTCGCATTTTTGCAGACACAATAATTCACAAAAAGGTGCAATCTGTTTTTGCAGAACCCTCAGGTTCATCACTGAATTTCATCACTAGGAGCAGACAGATTCTGTGAAGGAAGAATGCCCAGGAAAGGACTGTTTGCCAGTAAAGAAGATAATGTTTAGAATAAAGACTCCTCTCTGTTTTATAGAAAAGCTTGGCAGGAGCCCAGGTTTTGCTCCAGTGCACATTGGAGTTGAGATTCTCTGTGGTTTGTGTTTTTTAACTATCTTATTTTTTTTCCCCAAGTGCTCAGCCTGCTTGAACATCCTGTGCTTCTGAGTCTAGATTTAATTCAGATCCAAGAGATGTAGAAAATAAGTTACACATTTGACGCTGTGGACTGACTTCCCTTCTGTTTAATTCTGCTCAGATATTGCACACAATTTAGCTGTGTGATTCCTCCTCCCCTTTCCGCCCCCCAGAATGTAACTACTCCCAATTTTAAGTAGAATCACTCGTTAACCCCACAGCAGTGTAAATAAAACAAAGCAATCCTCCCTTCCCCCCCTCCTTAAAGCTGGAATTTTCCTAAACCCTGGTTCTCAGTGTGAAGATTCCAGAGGAGACAGATTCCAGAACAAGATCCAGAATTCAGCAGTTCTGTTCATGCTATTACCACTGAAGAACAGTTCCTTATACAAGATGGCCAGACTCTGATATTCCTCATATCGGGTAGCCCCTTACTTCTACTGAGCTCACTTGGGGCTATTCAAGGACTAACGAGAGATGTTATGCCTATGCTGGATAGTCTTTGCAGTGGAAACCATTTGCATTAGAAACTGTTAAGACATTCCTCCCAAGTATAAAGGTTGGATTGCCCCATGTTACTGCTAATCAAGCTACTGAGACATAGTTATTAACATGTGGCTCCTAAAGCATCACTCACTCTCTTCTTGCATTAGCTTATTGTCACTTTTAGCCGTGACCTTGTGAAGATCTTATGAATCACTTGTTTTCAATTCCGTGAATTCATTTTAAAACTATGAAACAATAAACAGTGCAACAAAGGACAGGGTATTGAAGACAAAACAACAGAAGAAAAGCAATAGGGCTAGAATCAGCACGTCAGCTGCAGAAGCTTTTCATCTGTGGGGAGGTAAGTAAACGCCAAATAGCTTTCAACTCTCTGACATCCAAATCGCGAGGCTAACCATTACAAAACTCCAGGATGTAACCAGATGGATTCTAGCAAACTATTCTGAATGCCCAGACCTATTGTGGGAAGAGGTCACCTGCTGTTATTGAGAGTAACAGTACTTTGCATTCTTATACATGCTGTTCTGTACATACCCTATTCAGTGCCTAAATGCTACAGAGATGCACAATGGAGATATGTTGATACATTAGGGGCCAATTCTCATATAATTTGCTCAGTAACTTTGTTGGTTTCGATTCTTCTTTCACTAAACCTATGGAGTCTTTCACCTGAAGATAGCATCTTTGCAAATGTTGCTACACAATACCACTATGAAGCAGGCCATGATATTCCCACTGGCTAGATGGAAATACAGAGAGATTTTAGGGCAAGATTTTCAAATAACATAACCCTGGTCATTTCACATGTGGCTTCAATGCACAAATGCACACACAATTTTTATGCCAGCATTTGTGCACATAACTTTCTGCAAATTTAGACCTAAATATCGTCACCAGCTGACACACTGGCAGTATCAGAGTCAGGAAAGGACCCAGGAATCCCTGCTATAACCACTGCACACACTTATCATACAAGCAATAAGCTGTCACACCCTCCCCCTGCCCCCTCCCCCAAATGCTTCTGGTATATTAAAAAAGGCAACAGAAATTTGTGGGCTAAACATATTTGGACAGAACCTCAGCTGGTTTAAATTAGCAAAGATCCATTAACGTCAATGGAGCTATGCCTATTTATGACACTTAGGACCTGTGCCAATGTATTGCGAATAAAAGGAAACGATCGTGAATGATACTGTTTCTTGAGTGATTTTTTTTTAAAAAATATGGGGATTGTACTTGGTGCCCATTCTACAATGCCATGCATCTCAAATGTTTAGAGTGTGTTTTGTTTTTCAGGGGGATCGCTGGCTATCATTTGGATTAGCTGTTCTACATGTCAATGTATCTGGCAGCTCCCCAAAAGGCAGATGTTCTTCAGAAGTGGTTGCTGCTACTGCTTATAAACTTCTTCCCCCAGTTCCTGGCTGTCTTGAGTTCAGAGCAGATAATTTGGAATTCATTTGTTCAGTGCTACATTTTACTGGCCCCAAATCCTCTAGGTTCTGCTACAGTTTTCAGTGGGCTGTTTCTCAGCTCTCAAGCACCCAAGAGGGTGGCATTTGAAATCATGTTCTCAGATGGTTAGAGGACCCTCAGATTACAATGCTGGAAGGGAAAATGAGGAAACCACAGGAACAATGGCTCAGAACTGCAAGACTTAGCATTACCCACAATGTAAGTGTGACGGTGTACCCCATAAAGCTTTATGGGGAGATGCTTATAAATGTATATATGTAGCATAAAACACATTCTAGCTACATATATACATTTATAAGCAGTAAGTCTCTAGTTATTTCATATTAGAAACCAGACGATATATATAAGAGTCTGATATCACGCATCCTGTCTCTAGGGCTTAGAGAGAAAGTTCCTGCAAAATGATTGCAAATCTCCACAGAGCTTTTGGTACAGTAACATTGCCATTTGCCTGCGCAGCTGGGCCAGGGCACAGCTAGGCCACGGAAAAACAGAATGAGCTTAAGTACAACTGTACATGCAAGAGAATTATAGCAGTTAAGAATGAATCTGTCTGAAACCAAAGCAATCCCTTGTCAAAAAGATTGGGACCCAAAATTCTCAAAACTTTCCTCATTCCGGTTCAAACAGAGTTCCTGGTCTCATACAGCGGAGTGGAGATGTTTGGTTTTGTGGAAGGACATCCACCTAGGCAGTGGTACAAGAATTTTCTCTGCAGCGAATATGAAAGCAGATTAAGATAGTCTGGGGATGTGAAAAGATATTAATTCAAACAGTGGTGAACATGTACGTCCTCACCTTGGCCGATGACTATTCTTTGTGTTAGGTTACATCTGAAACCAATGGAGCGATTTGATCCTTGCCAAAATGAAAGCATTCGTAATGACTACACGTGGTTTTCCACTTTAAGGTCTTGCCAACTCTGAGAGTGGCATAATCATTATGGTTGGCTGATGTTGTCTTTTTTCTTTTCAAAGACAGAATAATTTATGGTCACTCTTATAACGTATTCATTGAAGCATTAGCACAACCCTAACAAAAAGTTGTGACCGGTCATATATATTTTCCACTGTTTTAAATATGTAAAATTGGAATTTTTCACCATGATTTACAGTCAAATGAAGTGGACAGTTAACAGGTAATCACAACTGCCCTTCATTCCATAGTCCTTGAAAAGGGTAAAGCCAATAACTAGGAAACTTTCCAAGTACAACGATAAATCTCAGACATGAAACACAAAGGCTGAGGAATGAAGCACTTCTTATCTCGTGAGAGTATTATGTATTGATCTTTACATGGATATAACTGTCCGCACTGTCCATATACTAGTGCGTATTTCCATTGACTGCATTGATCTTTCTGTAGGCTGAATAAAATCCAGACTGTGTTAATGTGTATTGGGCATGGAATTATGAGCCGAAATCTATTGCTTTAAAGTGCATTCAGAGTCTACTACCATGTTGATTCCTAGAACTTCAAATATTCAACTCCAGGTGTGGTGGAGATCTTACAGTGTGGTTTGGAATAAGAGTACATTTGGGAGATTTATTTGGGTTTAAACAAAACAGTTTACTCCTGGTTAGATTGATATGACCCTCACTCAGCCATGCAGTGGCGAAAGGAGGAGCAAGGCACTGTGGTGTTCGGTGGTCACTCGGGGGTTAAAGAGTTTGTAAGAGAGCTCAGATCTGCTTTATCCTGTGTCCAGTTCCGACTGGCCGTGCATATCAAGAGTTTCACAGTGCCCCATGCAGACTGTCGGGGAAGTTCAGCCCTTAAAGAAGTGGTCCCCAAACTTTTTACCTTGCACCCCCATTACCCCTGTCTGTGCACCCCCATGAAGCCCGGAGCCAAGCCACATCTCTGGGGGGTGGGGGGTGCGGGGTGCGGACAGGGGTAAGGGGGCTGCAGCACAAATACTCCTTGCGCCGTTTATGTCACTGCATCCAGATTATTAAAGAAGTCAGAGTTAGAAACAGATTTTTGGCTGCAGGTCTTGTGGATAAGTCATGAATCTATCATGGTATTAAATGAGACAGCAGAGTAGGCAGGGCCTGAGTAAAATGGATTTCCTCTGCTTTGTGTCACACTACAATGAAGGCATTTTGTCTGATTTATAGAATCTGTAGGAAAATGGAACGGGCAGTAATACACAGAGGACGGATAGGGGAGAACATGAATTCTAGCTGTGTTTTTAAGAATGGATTTGCCCTGATTTGGGTGCTTGTGTATGTTTGAACACGTCGCTGTCTTTGCCTGAAAATGGTGTGAATCGCCTAGGCTCTGATTGATTAGCATCTGCACCTGTTGCTTGTGCCTGGGGACAGGATAGCCTCCCATTGTGGGTCATAGTGGCTTTCTAATGAATAAATAAATTAATAAATGAAACAGCCCTGCTATGGCACAGATACTGCAATGTTGCTAGAGTTGCCTGGCAGCCAGTGAGAGATGTAAGAGATGGAGAGGGATCTGAATGAATGAATGGAATTCTTGGCATCCATTCAGAGTGGGAGATCATAAGTGTCCAGAGTTTTGTGGCTTCTCAATGCAGACTCCACAGAGGAGACTGAAGACTGTTATCTTTATCAACCAACCTTGTAATCTCATTCAAAAAAGATATCAAGTTAGTTTGACAGGATCTATTTTCTATAAACCAATGTTGATTGGCATTAATTATATTACCCTCCTTTAGTTCTTTATTCATCAGTCCCATATCAGCTGCTCCATTATCTTGCCTGGAATCAATGTCAGATTGGCAGGTCTATAATTATCGAGGTCATCCCATTTACCCTTTTTAAAATATTGTCACATTTACTTTCTTCCAGTCTCCTCGAGCTTTTCTGGGGTTCCAAGACTTTTTTCCTAACTTCAGCCATGTAATGATTGGCTTATGCCACGAAGCAGGAAATTTTGTATCCTCAGGAAGTTTACAGAGTTGAGGATTTTCAACCCTTCCATATATCAGTCATTCAATTGTTCCGAGGTATGGAAGAGGAGTGAGCACCGCATGTGATGTGAAGAGGATGTCTGGGGGAAATCAGTAGCAGCGAATAGCCTGAGGAAAAGAATAGTGGCTTTTTCTGATGGGTTTTGACTTTTGATACGTTGCTGAGTGCATTACACCCAACCTCAGATATATACACTCGGAATGGATTATACAGGTCAGGCAAGATAAGATGCTCTCCTCGCCCCCCCCCCCAATGAAATGTTGCCAATTTGCACCTGAACATTTCTGAAGATTTTTGAAAAGTCCACTTAACTTCTCCCCACCTCACACTATTATTTTTCATTACTGCTGTTGCCTCTACACTTCTGAATTCTAGCCAGGTCTGGACCCAGAAATGCTAAAATACCCCAAGGAAGGCTGATCTCATGATAGTTCAGGGCAGTTTAGAAACAGGAAGTCCCAGAAGTCTCATGAGGTAAGCCAGCTCGTGTGAAACTTTTTTAGCCAAATTATGAAAAATCAAGATATTTAGAGAGGTCATATACAGTTTGTGTCAATCCCCAATTTCTGGCTGCTTATTCATTCCGAACCTAAACTCCAGGCCTTTGGAGAGTCACCCACTCTTGGGGAGGTGGGGAAGACATACCTTCTGCTGAAAAGTACCACCGACATTACAACTGTTGGCCATACTGGTGATTTCCTCTTTTTGTGGGTGTTACATCAGTGTTGAATGGTGTAGGCAGGTGAATAATCAGCCCTAAAAGATGATGTGGGTGGGTGGGGAGGAATGGCCATTTTTAAATCACCATTCATCTTGACTTTCGGCCCTGACCTAACAGATAAGACAAATAGAGTTTTCCTAGTCGTAGTTTCTGTTAACAGAATCATAGGGTCAGGTCCTCAGATGGTGTAATTTACATGAGGATCTGACCCATGATATAAATAGTAAAGACCTACAGCCCAATCTTATGACTATGTCTCCTTGTTTTAGAATTGGATGTACAGAAGTAACATTACTGCATTATGTACAGCATTGTGAGTAAAAGATAGAGCCATACATTATATTGCTTTTGCATGAGAAACCCTCGGAACCCTTTTCTTCAGTCACATACCGTCATTAATGTTACTTAGCTCTGTGTGCCTTGTTTAAAAAAATCTGATTTTATTTTTCTTTCCTCCCACCAAAAATGTACATTCAACACAGAATCAAACAAAGGAAAAACCTACCTTCTTGCTTACCGCCATTAGACTTTTCTGGAGGAATCAGATGTATAGGAGGCTTTTACAACATGCATCAAATCGCTCATGGCAGGATAGCAAGCTGCTCTGTACCATCCCAGCAGCTGGCAGAGTGAGTCACTGCTTCTGGCCCTGTCGTCCGGACCTTGCGTGTTTGGGAAATAATACCCAGCCAAGTTTGATTGCAAGCTATTATTAAGGCTTTATTTGGGAAACTGGTGTAGATGAGGTCAAATGTCTTTCACTGTATTTTCATGCAGTACTTTCAGACAGTTTTCAATAGGATCCCATTATGCCCCTACGGTAAAGACACCTTACCTCCTCTACAAATTACCAGTTACTTACTGAACCATTTTTTACACGTGACTCTGCTTTTGAGTAAGACAGTGTGACTTTGAGCCAGAAGCAACATTGACTAAAGAACAAATGGGGAGTTTGATCTTTAAAGGAGAGTACAGGAGGTTCTAAACCAGCTGTATACAGCGAGAGAGCTTTTGAAACTATTGAAAATGCGCCATCCAGAGCCTAAAATTATTAAGAGGCATAATGGTTTACCCGCCAGTTTCCAGACAATTGGAGTATTCTATCATCCTCCCTTCCTTAATATGTTTTCACTCTGTTATATATGACAAGATGATAGAAAATGGGTTTATCTGTAACATTGACCCATTCAAAGATGTTTTGAGAATGATGTGCCATGTGATATCTAGTCACACCTGTGCAGGTCCAGGTCTGAGGAAATGGGCCTTGTCCAGTTGTCGTTTCTCCACCAACTGCATGGTACATTGATGCTGCTCGGAGAAGGTGGAAACCCACTCTGGAAACCGCACGGTCTTTGCGAAGATGGCCCTGGCTTTGCTGAAGCCGCTGAGATTCCATGCAGTGTAAGGATCTGCTGGGCGTGGGATTTGAGCCCCCCGCTCATTCTGCCGCCTGAAGGAATCATGTCAGAAAACTCTGTAAGGGGAATTTCCAGATTTTGATGAGGGTCATTCCTGCATAGGTGAACATGTGGCCCTACATACAGCCCGAGGCACAGATTTTCAAACAAGTGATAATTGCATGCCCAACTTGTCCTTGACTTTTCCCCAGAAATAAAACCTTCTGGAAGTAGCTGATTCGCAAGCCTCTCATACAGTGTATAGACTCATAGAAATGAAGGGCTGAAAAGGACTTTGAGAGGTTATCCCCTCCATCCTCCTGTGATGAGACAGGACCAAATAGATATAGACCATCCCTGACAGGTGTTTGTCTAACCTGTTCTTAAAATCCTCCAATGACAGGGATTCCATAACCTCCCTTGGTAACCTATTCCAGGACTTAACTATCCTTCTAGTTAGAAAGTTTTTCCTAATATCTAACCTAAATCTCCCTTGCTGCAGTGTAAGCTGATTACTTCTTGTCCTACCTACAGTGGGCATAGGATTGCCAACTTTCTACTCGCACAAAACCGAACACCTTTGCCCCACCCCACCCCCACTCACACCATCCCCCCCTCCCTCTGCCTCTCGCTCTCCTCACCCTCACTCACTGATATTTCCTCTTTTGCTTTAAAAAAAAAAAAGAAAAGCATATTATGATAGTAGCCTGCCCAGAAATACTGACTTACGGTACTTAACAAAATTACCTGCCAGTAAAAACTCTGCACAACTTCTATTTTGGTCAGTGAACATTGCTAAGGAGTAAATTAATTTGTGAGAAATTCATAGGTCAGCAGAAAGTACTCTTGGTGCTTCAGCTGTGTATCCTGGAAGGGTAGTTTCAAATCACTAGAGTAAACTCAGCATTTTGTGCTTCTAGCAGGAGAAAAATGATACAGTACCTCTCCCTTAACCCTCTTCCCCCAATACTTCCTTGTGTGACTATATAATTAATAGTAATTAACGATCTCTTATTTCTCACATTGTTGCTTAAGTAATTGTCATTGTAATAATACCCTTTACACCAGTGAAACGCCATTGGACTTACTCCTGATTTACACTGGTGTAATGGAGAGAAGAATCAGTATATAGCACCCTCCAGGTAAAGATTCTAACATACTTTAACAATGTTAAATAATGTAGCCTCCCAATCTCCTTTTGAAGTAACTATTACTGTTTCACAGATGAGGATACTGAGGAGGAGAGGATTAAATATAAAACCATTGATCCAACAACAATGCAATGGGAGTACATTAGGGCAGGATTTGTCCCGAAAGCCCAGATTTTTAAAGGTATTTAGGCATTGCTGTGCTCGGCATTGCAATTCTGAACTGATTTAGGAGCCTAAATCACATTTTCAAAAGGGTTTTAGGCACCTATGAGACAAGATCTCATTGACAGTCAATGGGATTTAGACTAAGGGGCTATCCATAAATTATGTAATACACTGGAGGTGGGTGGATCCTTAATCTTGCATGTTCATTTCAGTGTTGCAAGTGTTACAAGAGGTGGGTGGGTCTTGAAAATCACCAAAAAATGTTATGTTATTTATGGACAGCCCGTAAGTGCCTAAGTCACTTCTGAAAATGCGATTTAGGCTCCTAAATCAGTTCGGGATTGTAATGCTGAGCACAGCAATGCCTAAATACCTTTAAAAATCTTGGCCTAACTGACTTCCCTGAGGTCACAGAGCTGATGGTTTGATCTCACTTAGGATAGTGTAAATCAGGAATAGTCCCATGAAGTCAATGCAGGTACACAAGTGTATAAAACTGGCATAAACTCAGAATTGGGCCTCCTGATTCCCCCAGCCTGGGGGTAAAAAAAAAAAGAAAAAAGAGGTGGTGGTGGTGCGGGGAGCCCGGCGGGCCTCAGGGAAGAGCTCGGGCCGCGTGTTTGAGACCCCTGTTATAGACTAACATATATTGGAGCATAAGCTTTCGTGGGCGAAGACCCACTTCGTCAGACACATGTGGTGGAAATTTCCAGAGGCAGGTATAAATATGCAGATACCTGCCTCTGCATATTTATACCTGCCTCTGGAAATTTCCACCACATGTGTCTGACGAAGTGGGTATTCACCCATGAAAGCTTATGCTCCAATATATCTATTAGTCTATAAGGTGCTACATGACTCTTTGTCGCTCTTGTTATTTCCAAGAAGCCCAGTACCGGGTGCTCATGGAGATGGTAATATGCTTAGAAAATGGGGGATCCAGGAAGGAGTCCAATTAAAAATCTATGGTATGAATTTGTTTGCTGATGTAAAACCATTAAAGTCCCTTGGAGTTATATCAACAGGAAATTTGGCCCTATATCAGGAGTAAGCCTTTAATTAATAAGTTGATTAAAGGCTAAACTGTACAAACAGGATGAAGAACTGGTTTTTAAAAAAAACAACAGATTTGTCTCTTCCTTCAAATTGGAACAAAAGGGGCTGAGTAGAGCACTCTTTTGGCAGTGTCTGCAGTTGGGAGCCACAATACAGAACTTCCTAAGTCCTTCTCTGAGAACATCACCAGACTGCTGCCTTGCAGACCAGTAACAAGAAATAAGATGCAAGAGGTATCAATCTTCCACTTTGCAGAGATGTCTGATTCAAGTCAACCCAAGCCCCCCTAGCACACTTGGAAGCCTTCTGAGAATTGGAATGAGATCGTAAAAAAATAAACAGATGTTCAGTGTTCTCAGATGTGAGGAGGCCATTACACTGGAATGCAATGCACTGGAATATATCATTCTAAAGTCCAGCACCAGCAAGGTGCTGTATACCTTCTGCAAAAATTGAGTGCTCTCAATTCCCATTAGAATTCCTTTCACAGAATCAGATCTTAAATTGGCCATAATTTAAGATGTTGGAACAGAAGTTCTGCACCCCGTTATAGTGATTCCATGAACTTGAGAAATCCCATCACCTGCTGGAATTGCAAAAATAATACTAGATTATTATTTATATTGAGCCATAAATGCATAGGATGCTTTACTCACCTAGAATAAATCATACAGTCTGGAAGGGTACTGTCATTCATGAATTTCGGATAAATTATACAATAAAAATAAAAGGTACCATAAAAAGCCCACTGTCCTTTTAAGTATCAGATTACAGATCTATCCTGCCCTCTGTATTTTAAATGATACTTCTGAAATGCAAAGTGCCTCCAGCCTAAATAGAATGTAGAGAAAAATTGCCCCAATATGCTCTAAAAAGGAATTAAATTAACAAACTGGAAGAGTAAAACTCGACCATCTGGTGCCGAATGGTTGATTCAATGTCAAACTCAGAAGCATATGAAAGAGTGACGTACAGTACAGACTACAGAACAGGGCAGATATTTTTGGTGACATCTGGATGCTTTTTATCAACTATACAAACAAGAATTCTGGGGACAACAAACTGTTAGTAATAAGCACTTAGAATATCTACAAAAACAGAAAAATTAAAGCATAGAATTTGGCAAATAAGGATGTATATTTCTTTCTGGAAAGTGGGCCCCTTTAGCCAGATATAATAGACATTTTTATATGCTGCACTGTGATTTACCACTTTTTTTCAGGTGCAGCTTCTGAATAAGCTCATCACTGAGATGACCTGCCCCTCAGCAATTCTCTTCTGGACTGGTTGCATTCACGATAAGCTTGATTATAATGGGCTTTGGATCAGGCCCTGTCTGAGCTCCAACCACTTGCTACCTTTAAGCCCCCCCAGCAGAATGAGGTTTTCAGGTAGCTTATTTCTGCTGTGCCTACTTCTAATAGATTTCCTGCTATGGCAGAAATATGCAAGATATTGGCTAGGTGTATCATATCGTCCTAGAAGGGCTGGTCCAACCAGGTGATAAGAGACTACCATTACCAAATAATGGATTATTTAGTGGTAGAGACCTGTGCTTCGTGGTGAAGGTCCCTAATTCTAGGTGTGCTGATGACCTTAGAAAGTGGTGGTCCTTACAGGGATTTGAACTCCTGTGAATCCTCTTATAGACCCTCTTCCTGCTCTCACCTCCATCTTTTACTCTATGATTTCACTGGAAAATTTCTGTCTGCTCTTATTGACATAGCCTCTCTTAAGTGAATGTGAACCTAGTAATTATTTTGAATTAAAGCCAAGCTTTCAAACCCATGATTCCTGTGGGTTTGAAACAAGAACACAAGTTCACTCACCCCTACTGAGAGTCTCAAGTTTCCTATTTTCCACAATATATCCTGGTGTGTCTCAGGCCTGAGACTGCAGAAATTAGTGAAGGAAAGGCAGCGGTGGATCCCAATAGTTGTCAAGGCAAGCTTTTCACTAAAATAAAAATACACCAGGCATATATTTATAGGAATATAGATTCAGCATGGCACTTAAGCACATGCCAACTGTAAATACCAGAGTAGAAAGGGATTACGGGTGCTTGAAGTTAGGCAATGCTGAAGTGGGGTTATTTTGTAACATACATATCAATATTATACATACACACTGTGAAAATGACCTAGATATATAGGGGCAGATTGTTTATATAATTGAGGCATAGAATCATGCCTAAATTACATATGCAATTACCACAATAGAGTATGCAAATCAAGTAACTACTTGAGTACAAATGCATCTAACTGTCCATTTGCAAGTTCAATAGCCTGATTTGCACATGGCAGCAAAATAATTGTGTTAATAAAGTCTATGAAAATCTGGCCCTCAATGGATAAGCTTACAATACAGTCACCCTAATGGTGGATCTATTTAATTCTGCAGGGCACTCTGATTGCATGCTAAGAAGTGGTGCGGTATAAATATTTACATACTACTAAGAAACCTCATGTTATCGTGTACTCATGTAACTCAAAGGAAAATGTGGGTATGTCTACACTACGATAGTAGTTCGATTTTACTTAAACCGATTTTTTGAAACCGATATTACAAACGTGTGTGTCCACACTAAGCACATTAATCTGGTGTTGTGAGTCCACAGTAACGGGGCAAGCGTCGGCATTCCAAGCGGTGCACTGTGGGTAGCTATCCCACAGTTCCCGCAGTCCCCGCTGCCCATTTGAATTCTGGGTCAAGCCCCCAATGCCTGATGGGGCAAGAAATGTGTTGCAGGTGGTTTTGGGTAACTGTCGTCATTCAACCCTCACTCCCCCCCTCCCTCCATGAAAGTGGGGGCAGACAATCATTTCGCGCCCTTTTCCCTTGATTGACAGTGCGGATGCCATAGCGCCGCGAGCATGGAGCCCGGTGAGATCATCGCAGCAGTTATGGCCGTTGTCAACACCTCGCGCCTTATCGTGCACTTTATGCAGAGGCAGATGTTGAGAAATCAGGCGAGGAGGCTACAGCAGCGCGGTGAGGACGGTGACGATGACAGGAACACAGACCTCTCTCAAAGCACGGGACCCCGCAAATTGGACATCCTAGTGGCAGTGGATCATGTTGATACAGTGGAACGCCGATTCTGTGCCCGGGAAACAAGCACAGACTGGTGGGACCGCATAGTGCTGCAGGTCTGGGATGAATCCCAGTGGCTGTGAAACTTTCGAATGCGTAAGGGCACTTTCCTGGAACTTTGTGACTTGCTGTCCCCTGCCCTGAAGCGCCAGGACACCAGGATGTGAGCAGCCCTGACAGTCCAGAAGCGAGTGGCCATAGCCCTCTGGAAGCTTGCAACGCCTGACAGCTACCGGTCAGTCGCGAATCACCTTGGAGTGGGCAAATCTACCGTGGGGGTTGCTGTGATGCAAGTAGCCAACGCAATCGTTGAGCTGCTGCTATCAAAGGTAGTGACCCTGGGAAATGTGCAGGCGATAGTAGATGGCTTCACGGCGATGGGATTCCCAAACTGTGGTGGGGCTATAGATGGAACGCACATCCCTATCCTGGGACTGGACCACCAGGCCAGCCAGTACATTAACCGAAAGGGCTACTTTTCAATGGTGCTGCAAGCACTGGTGGATCATAAGGGACGTTTCACCAACATCAACGTCGGATGGCCGGGAAAGGTTCATGACGCTCGCGTTTTCAAGAACTCTGGTCTGTTTAGACGGCTGCAGGAAGGTATTTACTTCCCGGACCAGAAAATAACTGTTGGGGATGTGGAGATGCCTACAGTGATCCTTGGGGACCCAGCCTACCCACTAATGCCCTGGCTCATGAAGCCGTACACAGGCGCCCTGGACAGTGATAAGGAGCTCTTCAACTACAGGCTGAGCAAGTGCAGAATGGTGGTGGAGTGTGCTTTTGGACGTTTGAAAGGGCGCTGGAGAAGCTTACTGACTCGCTAAGATCTCAGCGAAACCAATATACCCATTGTTATTGCAGCTTGCTGTGTGCTCCACAATCTCTGTGAGAGTAAGGGGGAGACATTTATGGCGGGGTGGGAGGTTGAGGCAAATCGCCTGGCCGCTGATGATGCGCAGCCAGACACCAGGGCGATTAGAAGAGCACAGCGGGACGCGCTGCGCATCAGGGAAGCTTTGAAAACTAGCTTCCAGACTGACCAGGGTAACTAGTGACTCTTAGGGCTGGTCTACACTAACCCCCCATGTCAAACTAAGATACGCAACTTCAGCTACATTAATAACGTAGCTGAAGTCGAAGTATCTTAGTTCGAACTTACCTGCGGTCCACACGCGGCGCGCAGGCTCCCCCGTCGACGGCGCTTACTCCTCGCGTCGAGCTGGATTACCAGCGTCGACGGGGGAGCACTTCCTCGTTCGATTTATCGCGTCTAGACAAGACGCGATAAATCGAACCCAGAAGATCGATCCGACACCTCCGATCTATCCGGTAAGTGTAGACTAGCCCTTACATTTGTTTAACCTTGAGGTGAATCTGCCCCCGTTTGTTTACTCTGTGTATATTGCCTATCCTCTCCAATTACCAACCTCCTTCCCCCCCCTTCAAACACACCTTCCTTTGAAAAGAAAATAAAGGCAACATTGTTCAACAAAAAAGTATTTTTTATTCAAGATTTTTCCGTAAAGGGAGGGAACTGGGACGGAGGCTAGGGTGGGGTGCGGGTGGAGGGAGGGAAAGGACAGTTCAAAACTTGGGGAATGACAGCCTTCTGCTACTTGAGCAGTCCGCCGGGGTGGACTGGTTGTTTGCATGGAGCCTGCCACCCCTTGTTTTTGGGACTCTGGGCGAGGGGGCTATGGGACTTGGGGGCGGGGAAGGGCAGTTATAGATGTGCTGCAGCGGCGCTCTGTCATCCTGCTTTCGTTCCTGCAGAACATCCACCAGACGCCGGAGCATGTCGGTTTGCTCCCGCAGTAGCCCAAGCATCGCCTCAGTCACCCTCTGGTCTTCCATCCGCCACCTCTCATCTCGAGCGTCCTTCCTGTCCTCACGAGCATCCCTCCTGTCCTCACGGGCATCCTGCCTGTCCTCCCGTTCACTGGCCGCTCGCTTGTACTGCTAAATTGTGTCCCTCCACTCATTCTGCTGGGCTACCTCAGTGCGGGAGCACTGCATTAGCTCAGAGAACATGTCATCTCGTGTGCGTTTCTTTCGCCGGCTTATCTGTGACAGCCTTTGGGAGGGAGATGCCGGGGGATGCCTAGAGACAGTTGCAGCTGTGGGATGAAAAAAAGGGAGTGAATTCTTTAAAAAGATACATTTTTCAGAACAATGAATATAGTCTTTCGCGGTGAACAAGACCATTCACACTACCTATCACATGTGCTTTCAGTACAAGGTCGCATTTTGAATCTTTATATTGAGTGCCTGGGGTTTTGGTGTGCAGATCACACAAGTGGGGCCGGGCAACGGAATTCGGCTAGCAGGCGGGCATGGTAAGCCGTAGACTTTTGGCTGCTGAAAGCTTACTTTACAGCAGCGCCCTCCTTTCCCGTTCCAAGCAGAGCTCCTAGAGTTGGCCAGTTACTGCTGTGCTGTGCGGGTTAACGTGCAACGGCAGAAACCACAGTAACCCCAGCCATCCCATTCTCTGTGATGGCTGCTGTAGCCTTCACCCCACCGTGTGGCTGTTCTAGGGGAAGTTCCCTGCTAGGTGATTGTGAACCGCTCAGCATGAACGGTCCGCCTCTCCACCCCCACCACGTGGCTGGTGTCGGGGAAGATCCCTGCTGGCTGACCATGAACCGCCCAGCATGAACTGTCCCCCTCCCCGCACCCACCTCTTGGCTGGTCTCGGGGAAGATCCCTGCAAGCTGACCGTGAACTGCTCAGCATGAACGGTCTGCCTCCCCGCCCCCACCGCGTGGCTGGTCTCAGGGAAGATCACTGCTAGCTGACCGCGAACCGCCCAGCATGAATGCTCCCCCTCCCCGCACCCACTGCGTGGCTAGAAACTGCTGGATGGATTTTTTAAAAGGCACAGGCAAACATTCCCCGTAATAAAATTCACCTAATTCCAACCAGGTCACCATGACTGATATCACTCTGATGAGGATTACGCAGACAGAGAAAGAACGGATGTTGCGTGAATGCCAGCAAACACCGGGGCCATATGCCGCCATGCTTTGTCAGGCAATGATACCGGAGTACCTGCTACTGGCCTGGCGCGGTAAAGTGTCCTACCATGGAGGACGCAATAAGGCCGCTCTCCCCAGAAACCTTCTGCAAAGGCTTTCACAGTACCTCCAGGAGAGCTTCATGGAGATGTCCCAGGAGGATTTCTGCTCTATCCCCACACATGTTAACAGACTTTTCCAGTAGCTGCACTGGCAACGAATGCATCCAAAGTCCTCAGGTCAAATTACTCATTAAAAACCCAGTGCTTTAATACAATGTCTATTCTATTCAAAAGATACACTCACCTACTGTTCTTTCTCCTGATTCACGGTCCAGGATACCACCTTGGGAGGGTTGGTAGGGGATCTCTGTCAGGGTAATGAAGAGATCCTGGCTTTTGGGGAAATCGGCGTTCAAAGCGCTGTCGACTACCTCGTCCGCCTCATCTCCTTCATCATCTTCCCCGTCCGCGAAAACCTCAGAGGAAGCGACCGATGAGAATACCCCATCGTTGGAGTCCATGGACTGGGGTGGGGTAGTGGTGGCGGCCCCCCCTAGGATAGCATGCAGCGCGGCGTAGAAATGGCATGTCTGGGGCTGAGACCCGGAGCGTCCATTGGACTCTTTGGTCTTCTGATACTCGTCTCAGCTCCTTAATTTTCACGCGGCACTGCGTGGCATCCCTGCTGTATCCTCTGTCCATCATGGCCTTGGAGATTTTTTCGTAAATTTTCGCATTCCGTCTTTTCGATCGTAGCTCTGATAGCACGGATTCATCTCCCCATACAGCTATCAGATCCAACACTTCCCGATCAGTCCATGCTGGAGCCCTCTTTCGATTCTGGGATTGCATGGTCACCTCTGCTGGAGAGCTCTGCATCGTTACCAGTGCTGCTGAGCTCGCCACGATGTCCAAACAGGAAATGAAATTCAAACTGGCCAAACAGGAAATGGAATTCAAATGTTCCCGGGTCTTTTCCTGTGTGGCTGGGCAGAGCATCCGAGCTTGGACTGCTGTCCAGAGAGGCGAGAGTGGTGCACTGTGGGATACCTCCCGGAGCTATTAGCATCGAATTCCGTCCACACTAACCCTAATTCGACATGGCCATATCGATTTTAGCACTACTCCCCTCGTCGGGGAGGAGTACAAAAATCGATTTAAAGAGCCCTTTATGTCAAAATAAATTGCTTCGTTGTGTGGACGGATGCAGGGTTAATTCAATTTAACGCTGCTAAATTCGACATAAGCTCCTAGTGTAGACCAGGCCTGTAAAAGTGAAACATTATTGCATCAGGTTTGAAAAACTCAGTACTGAACTGTACAGTGGTTATATTTAAACTCTTCACAATTGCCATCTGTAGGTATTGAATGTTACTGTGATATTAGTGGTAATACAGTGGTAATGTTAATAGCATTGTTATGACAAAATTGCAAAGATATTATTGGCGACCACTCTAATAAGTTTCTATCGACTCCTTTCTTTCCCCAGCATTAAAACGCTAGTTTTGTTTTCACCTTAAGCTTTTTATTTTTTTTCCCAGTGATACAATGATTGAAGGCCATATTCCATGGGAGAATAATCCCAATACCTACTGACAAAGATTGTGGTTTCTATACTAATGTGCCACAAGGGAGCTCTCAGAGCAGGCTCCTTTATCTTTATTCAGACATTGTCTCAGTTAGGTTCCTTTCTGAGTATATAGAGAGGACTAGACATCTAATTCTCATTTTAGACTTCGCTCTGGGAAACACAATAGTCATAGTTTTTCTAAGTAATGCTATTTACCAAGTTTGCTGTGATGGGAGGAATTGAGGCTTATTGAACTCTAGAGTGGATGCTTTTCTTCTTGAGGTGATGGCACGTTAGACTCCAGTGCATGCTTCTCACCTTGTCCAGGCCCAAATGTAGAACACAAGGTGGGACAGAGAGCCAAAATGAAGAACACAAAAATTATTCATGCAAGAAACTTAAAATACTCTGGGATTCATTCCTTTACAGTAAATAATTCTTTCTATGGCCTCAGTTCAGGTAAGTGTGGGAGTAGAACCAGGGACACAAGAGAGGTATACTTGGAATGGCTTCCTCTTAATAATTACTTGGGGTCTGATTCCGGTCTCATCGCAGTTTTACACCAGTGTAATTCCAATGACTTCAGAGAAGTTGCTCCTCATTTACACTGGTTTGTGGTAAGATCAGAGTCGGGGTCTTGGGCCCATTAAATCACTTCATCCTCCTTATAGCTATCCCGGGGATGCTGAGGTAATACTAAGGAGGCTCAAGAAGATGGTGCTTATCCCTGAGGGCTGAGGACTTGATGATGCTTCAGTCCCTTCCACAGATGTGTGATAGCCTCAGGGCATCTCGGATGTGCTAACAGCAGAGCTATTGAGCTGGAGAGATCTGCCTCAGTCAACATCCCAGGAGGGATCTCTGCTAATGTAGGACTTGATCCAGCAAAGTGCAGAGCAACCCCCACGGGAACTGAGAATCGTCAATTCTTATCAAAGCCACTGGAAGCTGAGTGTGCGATACACTTCCAGGAACTGATCAGCCCTTTGCAGGGTCAAAGATGAACTGGGGTCAAAGATGAATTGCAAAAGTTAAACATTGTGTTAAGACCCTATATCAGATCCAATATCCCATGTGAATGACTTCCTCATTCATACGTTCTTTATTATGTTTATTATGGTGGCCCTAGGGGCCTCAGAGGAGATCCAGGCTTCATTGTGCTAGATGCTGTGTAAATGCATAATAAGAGTCAGTCCTTTCCCCCAGGAGCTTAATCTAAATAGATGAGACAGACTAAGGCCAGGTCTACACTAGGGGCGGAGGTCGATGTAAGGTACAATGTAGCTGAAGTCAACATATGTCGCTCAACTTACCGCGCCGTGAGGATGCCGCAGGGTCGACTGCCACCGCTCCCCCACTGACTCCGCTTCTGTCTCTTGCCTGGGTGGATTACCAGAGTCGAAAGCAGAGCAATCGGGGATTGATTTATCGCATCTACACTAGACACAAAAAAATCGATCTCCGAAAGATCGATCACTACCCACCGATCCAGCGGGTAGTGAAGACGTACCCTAAGGGTGTGAGAGAGAAAGCATTATTAGCCCCATTTGGCACAGGGGGACTGAGGCACAAAGAGGTCAAGGTCCGGATGCACAAAAGGAATTGGGCATTGTGACACCTAGCATCACCACACTCAACTTTTAGGCCCCTAGAAAATCATTGCGATTCACACAGCCTGATTTAGGCCCTTGTATTACCTAGACAGTGAACGGGGAGAGATGCCTTAGGGTGTGATTCAGAAAAGTCAGCACGCTCGGCCAGTGGGCTGCCTAAGCTAGCCAATGGAAGAAGCTCCACCCCTCTCACAGAGATAGATGCCTAAATCCAGGCTGCAGGAAGGTGCCTAGCTCTGCTAGCTATACTCAGCTGTGAAACCTCCGCTGGAGTTAGACACCTCCACACCATTCTACCAAGAAGCCAGCTCCTCCCTCATAACTTTTCACCCAGTGGTTAAGCACTCACCAGGGATGTGGGAGGTCTCCAGTTCAAGTCCCTCCTCTGCCTGGAGGGGAGGAGGGATTTGAATTGGGAACCTCCCACCTCTCGGGTGAGAGCCCTAACCTCTGGGCTGTGGGATATTCTGATGTGGGGCTCTGTCAGTCCCTCCTGTGGCAGCTGTTGTGCTCTGGATAAAAAGAGTCACTGGAACAGGGAGACGAGATTCTGGGCCTCCCATATCCTGGCCGAGGTCAAAAACCAGCTGGCTAGAGTCATTCTCGTGTGTGGGCACACCCTCTGCATCCTAGTGGTTAGGGCACTCACCTAAGAGGTGGCAGATTCCAATTCAAATTCCCTTTCTCCCTCTGGCAGAAGGGGGGGACTTGAACTGGGGGCAGGGTCGGCTCTATGAATTTTGCTGCCCCAAGCATGGCAGTCAGGTGGCCTTCAGAGGCACGCCTGCGGGCGGTCCCTGGTCCCGTGGATTCGGTGGCATTTCTGTGGGAGGTCCGCCGGTCCCGCGCCGTCGGCGTCCCTGCCGGCGAATTGCTGCCGAAACTGCGGGACCAGCGGACCTCCCGCAGAAATGCTGCCGAAGGCTGCCTCACTGCCGCCCTCTCAGCGACTGTCACACCGCCCCCCGTGGCTTGCCGCCCCAGGCACGCACTTCCTGCATTGGTGCCTGGAGCCGGCCCTGACCGGAGGACTCCCATATCCCGTGTGAATACCCGTACCATGGGACTAGCAGTTATGAGGGAGGGCCTGCCGCTGGGCTGTTTTGTGTGAACTGGCTCTGAGCTTGCCTACTGGGTTGGCACTGGCATGTGACGTCACTGGCCAAACGTCTTTTCCCTGTCTGTGAATTACTCTGAGGTTAGGCAGGAAGCAGGCATCTGGATGCTTAGAAGGAGGCAAAAGTGCTCCTGCCCAGAGGCAGAAATATAGGCATCTAGGGAACTTTTTCCTGCAAACATTTAAGAGCTGAGTGAGTTTAGGTGCCTACAGGGTTCAGGGGGAGTTTTTTCCCCTGAAGCTGGGACTTGGGTACCTAAAGCAGCGACTTAGGTACCAACTATTTCTGTGCAGTTTGGCCAAAGCAACTTGCCCGAGTTCGCCCAGGAATTCTGTGACAGCCAGTTAAACCCAGATCTCCTGAGTCTTAGCCCAGTGCTTTAACAACCAACAATGTCCTTTGCCTCTAAGGGGGCTTCGTGGGAATTTTTCCTGAATAAAAACTGAGTCAGGACCTTAGGATTTTGCCCTAAGAAATTAATGTGACTGAAATTTCACCACTGAATCAGGCTATCTGTAAAACATTCATGTTACTAACACAAGATGGACACCCCCAAGGCTCTGTGCACAGGCCAGCCTGAAAACAATCTCTGCTCTGAATAGCCCTTTATTCACTTCTTGAAATGTTTCCTTCATTGGTTCTTTGTTGGTTTCTGATATTTTGTGCTGATATAAAACTAATAATAATAAAAAATGGTGTGATTCAAGCACCAAAAATTGTGTCGGTCAGGTTAGGACCTATGTGGTTAGTAATGAGGACTAATACTTCTTTGTCCTTGATGATTATATGCCTAGAGAATGAAGGACTTTGGATGACATATTAGAGGGGTTTATTTCCAGCATTGTTCTAGCCAACAGGAATCTGTGGGAAAAAATTGCAATGGCTCCATCCAACTTTCAAAACTTGTTTTGAATAAACAGGCTCTGAAATCAATCCTGAATGCTGTGGGTTGTAGCCCTTTGCTATATTTCACACTGAGCTAGTTTAGCAATGGGAGGATTAAACTAAAACAGCTATAAGGGAAGCTCAGTATTTGTTCTAACTTCCTAATCTCTTAATTATCTTGAAACCCATTATTTAATATTCCTGCCTATCCAATAAGGATCCCTGTCTCTGCATCCTGGGAGCATATTACTGCATTAGAGATGAGACTGCAAACTTGCTTTTTATAATTGTTTCAATTAGTTTTCTTTGGCTGCAACATAGACCCCAGTCCTGCAAACACATATGCACCTGCTTAACTTTGCATAGGAGTAGTTGAACAGAGTTCAGTGAGATTATGTGCATTCTTAAAGTTAAGCATGTGCATAAGTGTTTTAAGAATCAAGACCTATGATTGTAAAATAAAGGAAATTGTTTCTTACATGTTTGCTAGGAAAAGACTAGAGGAAACAAAGCAGCTCTCCAAAACTGCTTCATTTCCTTCTCTCAGGAGAGATTTGAAACTAGAGGAGAATGTTCAAGGGTTAGGAAAATCAAGCGTCTTTTCATGTTGCCTTTAGACGACAATACTTTGGATCATAATATTCAGAAATCTGGCTGCCAAAAATAAAGATGGTGGTCCAGATTCTGATCTCAGGTACTTGAATGTAAATCTATTTGAATTGCACTCTGACTTCACCAGATTTCCCATGGTGCAAATAGGTCAGGATCAAGCACAGAATGTTTATAGTTGAGAGAAAGTGTAACTAATCTTGATTTATCCAGCTTTATCCTATGTGCACTCTGCTTTCATTCGTCTTAGCTTAGACCTCAACTTTGCTGGATCTGGAGCTTACTTTGTTTTTTCTCAGCACTTCCTTGATGATACAATCTCTGTGATGTGCTGCAATTCATCCACAGTGCTGCCTTTTTACTTCTAAAATTTACCTCTACAATTTACTCATTGATAGTCTCTTTACATCCCTACTTTCTGAGCTCCAGAGATCCCAACAAGCTGTAGCTAGACTGCTCTCCTACTGCAGGAGGCGCGGTCATATCACTCACATCTTCCTTTATTGGCCATCTAGCCATTTACATCATGTTCAGCTCAAAATTAGATTATTCCCTTTCAAAACTTTCCACTGACGCTCTCCCCACACCACCACATCTCTGATCTTATGCCCTCGATCCCCCTGCTCACTCATTCTCCTCCTCCGGTCTTGGGACTCCACTCTTTGCTATCCACAGTGGTGGGGCAGGAGATAGCGCTGTCCCTTGTGTTAATCTCTGTCATGGGAATTCTGCCTTTTTCTTACTCCCCATTCTCTGGGAAACACTTCCTCTCTGCAAATGTCACTTTAAACTCTTTTTCTCGTAGCTCACAGTGAAACACTGTGTAATACTATGTACAGTACGAGGAAGGATGTTCTGTACAAATAAACTGTACTGTCTGGTTTGTGGTATGCATGTTAAACTATGGCTTTTCCTGCTGCTGCATACTATATCATTAGGGGCTATTTGATTCCAGCAGGGTCTCCACTTTTGTGCCAGCCTCTCCCTGGACTAAGGAAGTTTCATCTCAAGTTCCCTTACAGATGTTGTTTGGCAATAACTAGAACTGGGAAGAAATCCAGATGTGATCAGATTATCTGCCATTGTTTCCATTCCTGCCTACATGACCTTAAAGTAAATGTTAAACAAATAGGCAAACAGGAAGGAAGGAAGAAAGGATATAAAAACTAGAAATTCTTGGTTAAAAAAGTTACTTAAACATACTGTTTTAATTTTTGTTCAGAACTCATAAAAATGTCACTCTTGTTATCTTAGTTTCCGATTTCCCCCCCAAAAAGTTCCCTTGAGTGTACTGCTTGAGTGTTGTTCTGTTCTCACAGTCTGTGAAAGATGGAAAGGGCCCTTGTTTGTGTATATGGCTACTGTTTGTGCATCAGCAACTTTGCATTTGCACTCTTAAACCCATTTCCATGTACAAATTAAGGCCAACATGAAGGTGCTTTGGTCGGTAAAAAATTTTCGGCTGTGGCTTCTGATTTTGTGAGCCAGCTTACGTGCCGGCTTGTACTCTCACAAGAACACGCGCACAGATTTTGCATCAAGCAAAAGGGAAGCTCAGCATGCTAATCAGTTGTACATAAAGTGGGCTTTAAATATCACAGTCTGGCTGAAAACTTGATGCAAAATCTCTCAGAAGAAAAAGGTATTTTAAAATGGGGCACCAAAACCTGTAAAAAAGGATGAAAATATAGTGTTTTTATTGTGTGCAGAGACCCCAGTGTTCACATCTCTGAGGGCAGTTGTGTGTGTATTACAAGGCTAAATTTGTGGACTGAATTGACTAGTTTGTAGAGCTGGTCAAAAAATGCCAATTAGTTTTCATGGGAAATTTTGAATTTTTTAAAAAAAATTCCTGCAAACATTTTTCAGTTTCTTGGCTAACATGGGTTAAAGAAATGAATCCAATACCTGAACATTTTCCAGAGTTTGAAAAATATTTTCAGTTTTCAAATATGAACAATAATAATAAAAAGATCTGAAAACTGATTTTTTTACTGAAAATGTTTGTTTCAGTTTTTTGATGGAAAATACAAAATCTTTGACTAAATGACAATTTTGGTTTGGTCAAAACGTCATTTTTCATTGAGAAAACTTCCATCAGCATTACCAGTTAGTCGTCCAAACATAGGGACATCAGAATTAAAGACAAATGGGTAAAATGTAAAGTCCAGATTTTGAAGTCCTTATACAGTTTTACATTTAACTGGAACAACAGTGGCATGATCCCCTCATTTGGTTTTCGTTGACGTTATGTTATGGAACATGGGCAGCTATTGTCAGTAGGATACCAAACAGTGACTGCTGTCAAATGCTGTTTTCTCATTTAACCTTATGTTTGCTGTAGCTCAAAATGGAACCCTTTCCCTAACTATAGATGGACTTGAACAGGAACGGTGACTCCAGACCACTTTCATTTTTGGGAGAGTTTAGATTCAGACCCCAGAACTGAACTTGCCACTAATGCTTTGGTTAAAGCTCAGGTCTCAAACTAGAAGATTTCCATCTTCTATGTGCTTTGGGTGCTGCTAAAATCATGTGAAAACAGGGCCCATCTCATGAGATTTTGACCCATGTTGGCCAAAATCTTGTGAAAACAGCTTGTGAGATTGTTCCTCTTTGTATGGTAGATATCTCATGAGGTCAGTTGATCTTCTGAGTTTTTGCAGCATTGGGGTCAAAATCTCACAACCAAGTTCAGCCTGCCCTTCATTTTCTTTGTGAATCTTTTTGAGGAGGAGAACTCCTTAAAACAGAGAGACAAAGAAGAAGAAATACTCTCCCCAAAGCCCTTGTAGGGTCCAATCTAATGAGACACAGAGCCCCTTCCAGCTCAATGGCACAGCTTATCAGTTCAGAGGATTGTACCCAGTCCCAGACTACTATTTTATGTTCTGTCTGTCACTCTCGCTTAGACAGACAGGTCAGCCTTAGGCTTGCTTATACAGGTAGTAATAATAATAAATAATCCCCCCAAAATGTTAAGCGTGCTCATTGTCGAAAGGTGATTTTACATTGTAGCTTCTGCACTGTGAGTCTAATGGGGACATTCAGGTTTGCGCTGAAGACTGAGCCTAACAGGCATATAGAAGAGTAAACTGGCCAGCTTGAGCTCGTTAGCTGGAAGCAGCTGTTTGTTGCCCAGAGGGAAGAAACATTTGCCACAGTTCTGTTTAACAGGCCCATAATCTAATGTGTGTTTTTATATTTTGGGTTTTTGTGTGTGGAGCATTTGAAGTTTGTTTTTAGAGAGACCAAGTTACATGAAATAATTTATTTATGAAGCCCACAAGACTTCCTAGGGACTGAAGCAGCGGGATGATAATGATTAATGAAGGCAGACAGCGTGTGGCAACTCATCCCAGCCAAGCTCAGCACAGGCTCTGCTCACTTATGAGGAGTATTCATCAAGCTGCAGGGTGGGGAGGGCCACAAGAAGGGTACGCGAAAACATTACATTTCGGTTCTAAATATCCTGCCGTGGTGAGGGCACCTGCTGCATTTGTAAATCATGTCATGGAAGGGAGGTGTGTGCAGCAATTTTCTCAGGGAGCAAGAGTGAGCCAAGAAGAAAGCACAGCCTTATAAGAGCTGTTCAGTGAGTCAGCCATTGCCCAGAGTCCACATGTCTCTGTAGAATGGGAATAATGATACTTCCCCGCGGTCGTAAATCACATCGAGGGCTATGGGTGAAAAGGGGTTTATGACGGCTATGTTAATGACTATTTCTCTTATGGGAGGCCCTAACTGATATTGTGGCCTCATTGTGCTGGAAACTGGACAAACACATAGTACGAGACAGTCTTTGCCCCAAAGAGCTTACATTAGAAACAGCACAGAGAGGGGAAGTGACTTACCCAAGCTCATGCAGCAATGCCAGGACTAGAACCCAGGTCTCCTGACTCCCACTAGCCATTGGACTGTGCTGCCATTCAATATTAACTATCCTCTTCTTTGAGCCAATGCCCTGGCTTCTTTGACAGTGTGAAGATATTTGTTTTGGAGAGAGAGGACAGCGCTATTTTCTTTAAGCAGCATGTAATTCACCTGACAGTGTCGGGGCAGTTCTAGGAGCCCCTGCCCCACAGGGAACCACAGCTGTTCTGCACAAGGAGAGGGGCAGCTATCCAGCAGGAGCGTGCTAGCACCAAGTGAGGAGGGGCTTGTGTTAGGAAGTGGCCCGAGATCCTCTGGGTTCATGACCATGTGGCTCCAGCGGACACAAACCTTATCATAGGAGATGCTTCCTCTGGCTGGAATACTGGCTTCAGGGAGAGGAGGTTTCCCATGCCTTGCCCCTGGGTTGAGCTAATGGTGAATTCCCCCTGCTCCAAACCCCACGGTGTTCCCCTTACCGAGCCTATTGACCAAGGCTCTGTTCAGGGGAGCAGTGGGTGGAGAATTTCACAGACCATACATGTTCAAGCTTTTCACTTCTGTGCTCTCTGCAAGCTCTTGGCGTGTTTCTGTGCCTGTGTTGAACTGAGTAGTTCTCACTCATAAAGGCAGGAAGATGTCTGTCCTCAAGCTATCCACTTGAAATAGTGAAGATTTATTTGCTGCTAGCAGCTAACACGGCAACAACAATGAAAGAGCGACTCCCCCAAGTCTAAAAGAAAGAGAACTAACCCCACTCCCGAGCTGCTGAAATGTTCAGCTCCGAGAAAGCTTGCTGTGATATGGTGCAGTGGGAGTGGCATTTATGTAATACTTATGCAGTACTTTCTCCCCTATACTTTTCAGCCAGAAAAGGGGTTGTGATTCTTCTGCTAGTTGCTGCATTGATCCCTATCAAAGGCAAAGGAAAATGAGGGGGACAAGGGCAACAAGAAGGATTTAAACATTTCAGGCCAGATCCGCAGCTGGTGTAAATCAGTGCATCTCCATTGATGTTAATACAGCTATGCCAGTTGACTCCAGCTGAGGATCTGGCTCTTCATTCTTTATTACCACACGGCTTGAGATATTCTTGAGCAGTGATTACAAAGTATAAGTCAATGTTTAGCCACCTCTGATACGTGTATGGTGCAGAGCACAAATGCACCTCCACTCTTCATTAAGGGGCAGATCTCAGATTCAAATAGCTGGGGAGTTTTAACTGTCCCAGGGAACTTACAGAGTAAATTCTCTAGAGCTGGTCAGAAAATGGAAAGGGGGTGGGGTTTCCGTGGGAAGTTTCAACATTTAGCTGAAAATCTGAAAACCGATTTGTTCGTTTTTTGGCACCTGGAAATCAAAAATTGCGAAGTTTTGGCTGAAAAGGGAAAAACTAGCCAAGATACTATCGTAGAAACATACTGCCTGGAGCTGTCCTCGGAAGAGGTCAGGTGAGTTAATAGACCTTCAGTAACAAACACCACACGTCAGCCTCTCCAAAGCAATGCACAAACTGAACAAAGAAGGGCTGGCTAGGATGTAAAGAATGGCAGTGGCAGATACTGTAAAGAAAACAGCACTAGTTCTCATAACACTAGTAATCTCCAAAACAACTCACTGACTCCTTACAAGCATTTCACTCAGCAGATGTGAAATGTCTTTAGATCCATGGAGCTCTGTGGCTGGCTGCCAGCGATATCACACCTATACTCTATGCACGAGGGCTGGCTGGCTCCTGTATTTTCATTTGCAAATATCATTTCATAACAGTGAGAAAAGACTCGGGGCCACCCCTTTTAAGTGGATTATTGTG
Source organism: Chelydra serpentina (assembly GCA_037349315.1). NCBI lineage: Eukaryota > Metazoa > Chordata > Testudines > Chelydridae > Chelydra > Chelydra serpentina. The sequence goes on from JBAIAC010000051.1 coordinate 9,875,752, forward strand.
CTTCTTGCGTGGTGACATGGTTGTTCAGAAACATAGCAGCCTCTTGTTCCTTATTGTACGTAACGGGAGTAATGCCATACATAGACAATGGAGGGGTTGACATGTGAAAGTGGGTAGGTGCAGAATAAACGCTCTCTGACTATGAGGCGTCTCCACTGCCCATAACATACGTGGAGTATGAAAGAACCCTCTTTTACTGATGACTTTTCGTAGATCATTGGAGGTTTATGCCCCCAGGTAAAGGGGCAAGGGTGGTATAAAAAGGCTGTAAGAGCCCCAGGTTCGCTTGGTGGAACATGAACCTGGTGCAGGAGCTCAGGAAGACAAGGACCCCTTCGCAAGCCCTAGTGTAGAGGATGTGACCAGGGAAGGGCTGGCAGTGAGAAGGCCATGTCAGATGCAGGGCTGCAGCAGGTAGCGCGGCAGGTTTTCTGGGCAGTGCTGCTGCCAATGGATGGCAGAGACAGCTTGCCATAACTTAGACAGTGCCACAAGGCTGGGGGGTGCTTTGGCCCTAGGAGCAAGGCACAGCACAGCACAGAACTTCACCCTCAATTGCAGTATCTTCCTCCCACCAGGAGTCTATATTTTTGATACATCAATTATTAAATAGTATACAGGCGTTTGAGATAGAAAACTCCTCTCCCCTCTCACTGAAACTTTCAGGGATTCAGATAAACAAGGCTCAGATCCAAACCAGTCTGGGGTGGGTTTTTTTTTTACTATTATTATGATTTATTAATTGCATTGCAGTAATGCCTCGAGGTCCCATCCCCGTTGGGCTAGATGCTGTACAAACAAATAACAAAAAGATGGCCCTTGCTCCAAAGAGCTCACAATCTAAGTATAAGATGAGAGACAACAGGTGCTGTAAGAAAGATTCCCAAGGTAACAATGAGATAGTTGTGATAAGCGTGATAAGTGGCGGTCACAGCACACCATGGCCAAATTTTTGTAGGCGTCTTGGCAGAGGTGAGCTTTAAGGAGGGATTTAAAGGAGGACAATGTGGTTGCTTTGCAGATTTTTATGAGTGTCTAAAACCCACAAACCCAAATTCTTTCTGATCTGATTTTGCAAAACCACCACCACCCACCCCCAGGTTTTTTCCTCCCTCACATTTCTGCTCTCAAAATCCTATTTCTTATTTTGTCAGGAAGTTAACTGTTAGACCATTGTGCTCTTCTATATGAGTCAATTCTGCTGTATTCAACAGAGTACAGATTGAGTTTAGCGTCTGACTAAGATGGAGCACAATTTAAAGGGGGGAGGGGGAAGGAACAGCACAGTGCTTAGTACTGTGCCTGTTAATTGCTCCAGTACTTTCATGTATTGTGACAGCTTTCCATGATGCATTATCACTCTGGTGGTTTTTATCCCCCTTTAACTGCTTTGGCTTAGTTTAAGTTCTGTACAGTGCTGCAGATAGGTGCACTGAGCAATCAGCACAATATGGGAGTAACAGGACTGGTCCCGTTTGACCCAAGTGCAGACGTGAATATTTGATCTTTGTTTTACTGCTTCAGCTCCTTGAAACGATAAGCACTGACAAAGCTGGTGCCTGTGAAAGAATCCAAGGACATGATCGTTTCTGCTCACCTGCTCCCCATCCCCACCCCCTCTTCTCCCTCTGCTAATGCCCTACAAACAGTTCATTACTGAGTGATTGCATTGTAACATCCCAGCAGGCCAGAGGGCCGGGGAAACAGAGATGAGAGACAAATGGGAAAGCAAGGCTATTATAATAGACATGCCGCCTATAGAAAAAGAAAGATTCAGTACTCTTTAGCCAACAGGGTTTATTGAACCTCTGCTATCTACCATGGCCTTGAGCCTGCAGATGACTGGGCAGTGGACATCAGTGGTATACCTATCCATAGTCTAGAAAAGTCTAAGATAGGTAGGTAGGGAGTGCAAGGCTGTTTTGTTTTATTGCGAGTGAGCAGAGGCTAGGTATGGACTCAAGTGAGCATGAGCAATATGCATATTTTTCAGTACTGAAGAGATATAAAACTCAAGTCTCTTGTCCCTTACACTCAAGAGGGCAGGCTGGGTCCCGGGCACGGAATGGCAATCCTCAGCATGCAAATAAGGTTCTTGAGTAAATCACTGTTTAGTATGCATTGTGTCCCTTTCTGTGCCTGGTCAACAAAGGAAATCAATCTGCTTAATATCCCTGCTTGGTGGCTTAGTGCTAGATTTTTAAAGTTTTTTTAGACACCTAAAGATGCAGATAGGTGCTTGGTGGGATTTTCAAAAGTGCCCCGGAATCAATAGGAGTTAGGTCCCTAGATGTTTTTGAAAAATATCACTAGGCACCTATCTGCGTTTTAGGCGCCTAATTACCTTTAAAAATCTGGCCGTTAGTCATTTAGCTCAAGCCATAGAGGTTGTGGGTTCAGTCTCTACTGACAACCAAGATGAGAGATGTTATATATTTAGCTAAGTGTGACCTTCTAAGACTGCTCTCTTGTGGCTGAGAACTGCCAAAAGCGGAAACATTTTGACCAATCCTTCCCCCCGCCCCCCCAAAATTTTTGGTTTTCAGTTTACCAGGAACAATTGAGGAAAGCAGATAGTTTCTATGACAAATGTTGTTTAGTTTAAAACCCAATTTTCAACCAAAACCCCAATTTTTGTCACTTTTGTCTCTTTTCCTGTTTCCCATTTTCTGTTTCCATTTTTTCCTCGTCGTCTTTCCTTTCATCCTTCCTACCCTTCCTCCTTCCCTCTCTTCCCCCTTCTCCCACTGCATTCTGTAACTTTTCATGTCTTTCCCCATCTGGTGCTTTCCCCCTGGCCTTTGTTTCCATCACTCTGCCCCTCAAATATTAAAATCCCCAAACATTCTATATTTTAGGCAACAATGGGGCAGAGATGCAAAATGTAGATCTAGATTTGGAAGACCCCCAAATTCAGAGGTGTTCAGATTCTCTCTGGGAGATAGATGGGTAGTTGCATAATGTAGTTATTCTTTAGTTTATAGAAGGGCCTAGCAGTCCTTCAGGGCCCCACCGTGTTGGACGCTCTGCACGCACATAGGACAAGACAGTACCTGCCATGAAGATTTTTCAGTTTACATAGATACGACAGACAGAGGTAGATGAGAAATGCAGGGAAAAGAGATCGAGTGACTTGCCCTTGGTCACCTAGAAAGTCTGATCCTAGATCATCCTAGATTTCCCGAATCCCAGTTAGTACCTCATCCAAATCTTTTCTTTCCTTAATGTGGATTCTGCTTAGATTTGGGGCTTTGATTCATACTCATCTCTGCATTCAGGGCACCCTGTCCCTATTAATTGGCCAAACATGCTGCGGGGATGCTGGGAAAGCTCTTCATGGTGCTTCCAAACAGCTAGGTCCACTCCTGGAGCACTCTTTCATACTGCTCTTCCACTCTGGGTGCTGCAGGGGAAATCCTGGCCCCACTGAAATCAATGGCAAAACTCCCACTGCCTTCATTAGGTCCAGGATTTCACTCTGCATATCCCATCGGAACAGTGGGGAGCTCAAAAAGCCCACTGCCACGGAGAGCAGGGTCTGCTAGGGAGACCCTCCCACAAGAGGTAGAACCGGACCATTGCTCTGACTTGTCTATACTTACTGACTTCTGTGCCTAAAATGCACTCCACATTAATGATTCACTGGGCAAAGCCTTCTGCCCACGTTAATGTCTGAATCAGACAATTATTCCTCCACAGATTACAAATTTAAAATCAGAGAAGCAGGCATTCTGTCAATGGTTTAAATGACTTGACTTGACAGTAGGCTATTCTTTCAAGATTAAAATGCTCCGAGAGAAATCGGTGGGTTCAAAGGGAGACGAAGGCTACACTCTATGCCAAGAACTAGACGCGTCTCTCACATAAATATGTTACTCTATTAACTATGTTAATAGTTACGCTTAATACTTGGTTGATTGATAGATCATGAACTTCCGACAGTAAAAGAACAGAGATAATGAAACAAAGGAGGGTTTTAGAAATGGAAAGCCAGGGCATTTTTCCAATTGTTTTTTTTTTTTAAACTTACAGACCTTTATTTCTCTTTGTTTGTGGTTCAAGTTCTCAGGCTTGCCAGATTTCTGAATGAGAACCTTTTGTCCACATCCAGTAAATATCTTGATAGCTCAGTAATATGCAAAAGGGGCAGAAGTGGAAAACATCAACACAGTTAGATATTCACTGTGCCCCTCCACTGGAAATGGATAAAGATATGGGATAACACAGAGACACGATGGGACTATTTAAAAACAGATCTCAAGTAACAAAGGGCCCGGTACCTTTTTAGATAGGGATTTTACCATAATAGTAGGCGAGAAGTGTTCCATTCCTGTTATATCTGTTATATATTAGTTCTCCCTTACTATTACAGTAAAATCCCTATCTAAAAAGGCATATATAATATGGTATTTAAGGAGCCAGATTTTCAAAACAGCTCAGCTCCCCCCTTTAGGAACCTAAATAAATGGCCAGATTTTCAGATTTCAGCACATTGGGTGTCAAGTTCTCTTGACAAACTGCCCATCAGTGTCACAATGGGGTTTGGAAATCTGACCCTTACTTAGGTGCCTAAAAGGGAGCTGAGCACTTTTGAAAACCTAGCGCTAACGCTATATTATAAAAGGGCCTGAACCACAAATTTACATCCAGATCCAGATTTTTCAGAGACGATAATGTTGGGGTCTGTTGGATCCAGGGTTTGGATTCAGGCCCATCCCTATAGTATTACTAAATTGTAAGGCATATATAGGCAAACTAAACTTCTGAGATTGGCTTGCACTGTCTTATAGGTAAGGCCTTTTGTTCTCAGTGTTTACTGATTTTTACTAAACATTTCCTAGGCGTTACAAAAGCTAACAATTTTTGTTTTTTACTGATTTTTTTTTCCTTTTCACCTGAACTTTGGCCGTGGTTTGAAAACTGGGGCAGACCCTGGGGGAACTGAAGGGGCTTCCCTTGACCAGCTCAAAAGGAGAGATGTTGGCTAGGGAACCTGGGCCACTCAGGTTACCGGCATGGGCCTGGAAGCGGAAGACATGGAGAAGAAAGTGTGTAGAGATGGTGCCTTCACTTCTTTATTTAACCTTACTTTTCTCTGGTTTTTGCCTTTTTTTCCTGTCTTCCCATCCCCCCAATATTAACCCCAGTATTTACTCAGAAAACAGTGAAGTTAATTTTTTGCACCTACTTTCATCTGTTTTTAAATGTTTGTAATAAACACTGATAAATTCCTGGGAGATTTTAAACAACATAAAACAATAATGATAGCAGGCTGGCAAGTTCTGGCGTTGATCTACCTGAAGTATTGCCAGCCCCCCAAATATTAACTGAGACACCCCAAAAATAGAGATTTAAAAATAAATACATGTTGGATTCTTTTTATTTGCATACTGGTTTCTGTGCCTTTAGGAGACCCAAGTGGGTCATGTTTTCAAGCTTTTCTCCACAGCCTTGTGGACTAGCAATGTTGGATGAAAGCTGAGATTCTAAAGTAATCACTTAGCTCCAGGAGTTGAGGTTTAAGAAAAACACTCAGGGTGAAATCCCGGCCCTATTGAAGTCAATGGCAAAACTCCCACTGATTTCAACAGGGTCGGGATTTCACCCTCAATATACTGAGACTCACAACAAGATTTAATAAAAATATATTAGCATTTTTTGTATGATGTATATGTATTAACAAAGAAATAAAACAACTGTCTATGCTGTCTCTAAGGAGAGTGAATACATTTAAAGAATCAGAGCTGCTGCTATGTCAGAAAGCATTTGCAACTTGTACGGTGCTGTCCCTCAGTCTAATATAGTTCCAGGAGCTCATAAGAACAGGGATGAATTATTTCCATGACTCTTGCTAGTCTAATCACTTTAAAAAAAAATGAATTACAGCTTGGTGCATTTTTCGAATGAGCTATAATGCAGGCTGTTCCTTGCTGGGATACATTTCTCTTAACAGCAGTGGAAAGATTATGGATGGGCTTTTCTAGAAAACATAATTGAGTTAGATGTCCAAGTCCCACTGAAAGCCCATGAGAGTTGGGAATTCGCAGGAACACCTAAAAAAATCTCATTGTTTATTTTTTAAATTGGAGATTTGAGACACTTCTAATTAGCCTGGCACTTTGATTTCTTGGTAAGCATAGGCAACCAGTCATTTCTTAGCTGGGAGGGACCAGGCTCTAGTGGTAAGAGGGCCTACAAGGGAATCAAGAAGTTTGGGTTCTAGTCGCAACTCCAACACTGTCTCTCTCTGAGTTTGGACAATTCACACATAGCCTGACTTCTCAGAGAGGTGAGTGCTCAGTACATCTGAACATTAGGCCCTTAATATTTTGTGCCTTTCTTCCCTGTCTGTATAATGGGGATAATAATACTTATCTACCTGTAAAATACTATGAGATTTTTGAATAGAAAATGCTGTATGTATAAGTGTAAAGTATTGTTCATATTTTCAAAAGTGACTGTGATTTTGGGTCTCTTACTTTTTGGGTGTCCAGTCTGAGAAACCTTAAATGAGTCTGATTATCAGAACATGGTGGCTCAATAGCTTCAGAAAATCAGGTCCTAGGAGTCTAAATCCCATTGACTTTCAATGAGGTTTAGGCTTCTAAGTTCCTAACTCACTTTTGAAAATGGTATGTAGAATCCTAAGTGACATTTTGCAAATGTTATCCTTAGACTGTCTTCAAAATCCCATCCCAAAATGTTTTCAGGATTGACAGAGAATGTGTTCTAAGGCTACAAAGAGTTTTGGTACTGACTGTAGGATTTTGCAAACCTACAGATAATCCCACATCAAATTTAACAAACTTTTCCACAACATTTTAAAACCAGAACTGCACGGAATTCTAACAGGTGCACTTGAAGTTTAAGCACTTCACAGATGGCTATTAAACCACTCAGCCAAAGCCACAAACTCCCCAAAACAGCTATAAATACAGAAATGCATTCCAGTACTTTGTCTCTTGGCACTAAGAAAAGATTTCCAAATTCTTCTGATTATGCTGCAGTCTGTTGTTTTTTAATTTCTTTGCAGAGTCCTTCTGAGCAGGTCTGAATGTTTCCAGCATGAGGACACTGGTCTTGGATCTCAGTTCAGTTTATCTTTATAAGCCCACACCCTGAGCACAAATTAGTGTTGAAGATCACTCCCTTGTTTCATCCTGCCAAACGTTAACATTAAAGAGATTTGGGATGTAGATGTTCTTTTGTCCTGCTCAACAGACCCCTGCCTCCGATAATATCCTTAGGGTTTTGAAGTATTATTCAAAGGCAGCACAGGAAGGAACACTATGCTCTAGTTCTCCTGCATGTGGCTTTAGTTACAGATTCTCATGAATCCTTTCTTTTCATACCTGTTAAGTTTATATACTGCAAGTTCTTCTGGATAAAATGAGTTGATAAGATCCTGAAGGAACAAAATTAACAGAATCAACTGGTCCAATACTTTTTTATCTGCTTGTTTCTAATGTGCAGAACATCTGGTAGGATCAGTGCCTCTTTCAGCTTCTGTTGGTCGATGCTGTTCTCCGTAAAGCCTTTATATCAGCAGCACTGGGGTTCATCCTGTTCTTAGCAAACCATGGATGCTTAATTGCTGAATTTTCATGTCGCACGTCATGTGCGCCCATATTCCTTAGCACAATCACGCTTTGGGAACTTGTATTCTTGTGGTTTATTTAAAGGCAGTAACAACATCTTTTTCCATTTTAAAATAAACAGTTATATCAGTGCATGCTGCATAACAAACTAGCCTATTGTTTGGCAGCTCTAGGATGGAAGCATATCTAGTTTCCTTGATGAATTCTTTACCAGGCAGTTTGGTAAAAAATTAACCACCGAGGCAGTTAATGTTCAGGAAGTTAAAAAGTCTGTGGGTTAATTTTCCCCCTCAAATGCTCTGCAGATGTGATTTTATTCAATGAGAACTACATACAAGCATCTGAGGGCAGAATTTATTCCTCCTGTAGAAGGCAGAGGTAAATTAAGCTCTAAGACAGAACAGAGTGTGCATTACCAGGCATTCTGTATTACAAATTAATATATGGAGTAACTTACACTTAGGATTACTTTTATCCCAATAAGACAGTCCAGCATGTGCAGGCTACGTGTTGGGCACTTAAAGACAAAGGCGGGGGGGGTGGTGCAAAATATGTTTCAAAAACTACACAAGACAATTTGAGATGCTAACTGTGGACCAGTGGTTTAACCACAAGGCTATCCTTCCGAGTGTTGTTATGCTATTTACCTGGACTCTTTGGGAACACTACAGACAACAATTGCTTTCTTACAGAGTGATTACCAAAGAAGAGATGGGTGTTGGGGCAAAAGCTGATGGTTGTATTCTATGGTTGTTTGGGAATGGAATTCCCATTGGATCCAGTCTGAGATCTTGTAAAAAAATTAAGGGCCACGTACAGCTCTGTGTCTATAACGATGTATCTGCTGCTGTTAGACGTTTAAGGGAATTAAATTGTCAACTTTGCAAAAGTATTAATTATCCTTAAATCAGAATGTGTTTCTGGAGTACAGCATAACTGAACACGAAGGCTTGTCAGATTGCAATAGACTCTTTATCCAGGTTGCCTACTAATGGTTAGGAAATAATGCTATGAAGGAGAATATAAGTGGTGAGGTGTGTAGCAATATGAAGGTATAACTTGCTTGCTTGCTGCTTTTTTTGCATTTGAATGGGTAAATCACCAGATAGCATTGATGCTTTGGGAAGTGGGAGAATAGTATTTTTAATTTGTTTGCTTATACTAAAAGGCACCCACTTTTTGACCTATTCTATTCTATTCTACCTTCCTCCTCCCTGTAGTATCTGAACACCCTTCAGTAGCACATTATAAGTGCTATATAAAAGCTAGATGGTGTTGTTAGGATGATGACTATCGTGCACAATGACTAAAATCTGTCATGTGAAATTTGTGCACTCTCATTCTCTTGACCAAATTGACTACATTTGGTTTTACAAGATCTTAACTCAATTTAGGGTTTAGTCCCCACTCTCACAGCTATAAATCTCTAAAGTGGTTTGTCTCTTGCTAAACTGCAACCAGTATATTTTGGATTACCTGCAATTCCGACTTCCCTACAGGTGGATTGGCCTATATGCAGATGTAGCATAGCCTGTTGGTTGGTACATAGGATACAAAATGTACACTCAGTAGTATCACTGCCTATACCCAGGTCATAATTCTACAGGAAAAAAACCCAGACAAACATGTTGAATCCTAAAAAATATATGTTTTTTGTACTCATTTAAGAAATTCTTCATCTGCAGTGAACTGCAATATGCACAATGCTACATCTATAGCTCCTTGGTGAGGAATAAGGACTAAATTAGTGTATTCAGAATGGAGTAGTATATCCACTGTGATCAGTCAAAACATCAAACCAGCAGAGCTGTGTAGAATCTGGCACCTTTTAGTTGGCAGGATTTACATGTACATTCTCTTCAGTTTTGATCTTGGGTTGTGGTTTTGACTCAATTTAGCTCTGGGCTTGAACCGCAACCGTGGACCCAAACACCCACGAAACCTGGTCCAAATCTAATGTTTTCATCTTGAGCTCATCTCTAATTCAAACAATCCCCAAAACGCAAAGCAAAATTTTATCAAAACCACCCAATTTCACTGTTTCGATGCCAAACCACAACTCAACTCAGGTTTGTTTGAAACTGGCCCTAAATTCATTCAAAACAGGTCCCAGATTGACTTGAACTAGGTCCAAAGTTGGCTCATAACATTTACAAACTTTAGACAATCTGGGCTAGGTTTGATGTTTTCAAGAAAACCTGAAATTAAGAGAGAGCTTTGGGAGATTCAGGTTTTATTGTGGCCATTTCACACAGTTGTGCAAACTAGTCATGAGAGCTGTGCTGGTTCAGAGCAATTGTTCAGAGGACTGTTCTGTTTCAGAGCAATTCTAAAAAAGCTGAAAGATCTCCTGCAAACTTATACGTTTTCCTCTTTTAGACTTGTTCCAGTTTTAGTGGCATTGCTAGAGCTCTGCTCTGCATTTTGCACAATTAAAATAAAAGCCTTTGAAGTGTCTGAATTTGCATATTTTTTTTTTTCTGGAGACTTTGTCATAGTCCCTTATGTAAGTGATAGCATCAAACTGGGGCAGCAGAATGGATTCCAGGGACAGTGTAATCTTCATTAAGCTTGTTTATTTGCAGGAGCGCCATTAAATTAAAAATTCCTTATCAGGATACCTCTCCACTGATGAAACCAGCCTGACTGTTTGAAGGAGAGGAGGCAGGAGTGGTACTATGTCCTTGCACTTTAGGATACTTGGATCTTAATCATGCCTTTGGGGAGGGCTCAGTGCATCGGTAGGCTCCATGCTCACATTAAATCTATCTGTTATGTGGCAGCTATTTTTCTAGTAACTGAGGCCCAGAGCCCAGACTCTGCTCACCGTTGTGATGACTAACTGCTAGGTGCCCTGCCACCGAGCAAGTCCTCAGCTCCAAGCTGGGTGACTATGCTCCCCATGCAATGCCCGAGGAGAGTTAGGTGCCTAAGACAGATCCTCAGAAAACAGGAAGCGGAGCAGGGAGCTGCCTAAGCTAGCCAGGAGTGAAATGCAGAGGGAAGGTATGGGGGAGAGGAGAGGGGCGTAGGTGCCTAAGTGGATGACCCGGTGCGCCTGGCTAATGGACTAGAGGTAGGCACCTTCCTCCACTCAGGATCCTCAGCTGTGAACCCTCTCTGGGAGCCAGGTACCTAGGCTTAGGCGTTCTGACCCCTAACTTTTAGGTACTTTGAAAATCCCAGAATCCACAAACATGGAGAGAGGGGTGCCAGAGACTTCATCCACAAAAGCCAGCATGCTAGGCAGGGGGCCACCTAAGCTAGTCAATGGGAGATGCCAACAAGAGGTGTGCGTCCCTCCGCCCTGCCTCCCCCTCCATTTTGTGTGGAGTTTAGGCATCATCCTGTGGGGGGGAGGGGCTGGAGTGGAGGAGGAGGAAGAGGAGGCCATGGGGGCTCCTGTCCAGTTGTGGCTTAGGCTGCTGTGGGGCTGGAGGCTTCCTGCAGCCACCGAGGTCCAGAGACTGGGAAAAGGGAGGAGGGACTGGGGAAGCAGAGCTGAATCCCCTTACTGTGGGAGACTGGAGAGGGGTAGCCCAGTCAGCTACATTGGCAATGCTGGGGAAAGTAGGAGTTAGGGGTGTGTGGGTGGTGCGTGGGAGGATGCAGGGGGTGGGTGGCGGGTGCCTGCGGGTGGCAGGGGAGGATTATATGGGAGGCAGGCGCCAATGGGTGGTAGGTGTCCCCGGGAGACAGGGAGGGGGGGGGGTCCCTGCAGGAGGCAGGGGTGGTGGGTTCTGGGAGAGGCAAAGGAGTGGGTGCTGGGTGCCTATGGGAAGTGAAGAGGAAGGGGCATCCCCAATTCACTATCACCCCCTCCCTCAGCCATACCCCTGGCGGGAGTGGGGACCAGCCGCCGCCGCCTCTTCCTTGGAGTGCCCAGCGAGTCAGCGAGACTCCTTCGAGCTGCTGCAGCCTGCTTCCTGACAGCAACGGTGACACCCTCCCTGGCTGTGCCAAACCTGGCACCCCTGCCTGCCCTAAGCCGCCTGAGCCTGCCCGCTCTATGGGTTGCCTCAGGTGCGTGCAGTTCCCAGGTTCCCAGCATGGGGGCGCAGGGATGGAAACATAAATGACCCCCCTACAATGTTTCCATTGAGGTGGCACTAGTCCCCGCTGCCCTCCCAGTTCTGCCGCCCTCAAAATAAGTACCCACACCTAGTTGAGAATCCTACTTTGGGGCTGCCGGGGCCCCGAGCTGCTCATTAGTCAAGGTGGCATCGGCGCTTAAATGGATTTGGGAATTCAGACCGGCCTCTAGGGGACGCAGGTGATTATGGAGTTAGGTGGCAGCAGACCAGTGGGTTTGATATTGGCAGTGACACCTAATAGTGGCCTTAGGTGCCTACAGAGGCAGATAGATGCCTAAATACCTTTGAGGATCTGGGCTGGAGTGCTCCCGTATTATTGTCCCCATGTTCCAGATGGAGGCACAGACAGACTTGGTCAAGTGTCACACAGAGCTTGTGTCAGAGCTGGGAAGTGAATGCAGGTCTCCTGAGTCCCAGTCCACTGACTTCACCCCAGAGCCCTGATGTAATTAAAATAGCAAGCGTCATTGCCGCTCAGGAGTGCAGTTCATTGGCAGAGTGATGTGGGTGGGGAAGCCTGCATAGCGCTTGTCTGCCACATGCTTTGTCCTGGTCGGTGCTCTAACTTTTTCTTTCTGTTGTTACCCAATGCATAAATTGTACATGTGTGAACGGCAGTAGGTGGATATAAAAAAAACCAACCCACCACAGAAGTTTTTCTGAACTCAGAAAAGTTCCTGGGCTCATTTCTGGGCAAAGGCTTATCAATTACTTATTTTATTTAAATTTGTTTTTAGTCACAACCAAGTGGGCACAATGAGCAAAATACTGTCTCATTGATGTCAGCAGAAAAAACCGCACTTATTTCAATAAAGCCGGGGTTCAGTCCATATATCAACCATCCAATACATGATATTAAATAAATCTGTTGTATTTTTAATGTATGCTCTAGCCAAGAGGGGGAACCCAGTAAAAGTGGCCTGGGGTTCTGTGGCAGGCCAAACTTGTACTTCTGTTTCCCATTGTGCTGATGAGGCTAAACAGAAGACTTCTTAATCCAGGACTTGCAGCCTTTTAGCCAACAGTTGAAACTCCTGTTGTACTCAAATAGGAGCAGTGCACATCACACATTTACAGGATTCTGCCCCGAGTATTTCTTTGCTGGCAGTCTGACACCTGGCACTAAAATGGGAAGGTGCGGGAGAAAGAGAAAGCAAGAGAGACCCTTGCATGCCCGGCTATATTTAGTTCTACACTGTTGGTTCCAAAATGGTAACATTACAGCTTGGTTAACAGATGCTGTCTTTACATATTTGATAAAGATCCAAAGTGTACTAAACTATAACAGAGATGTCTGCCTTCAGCAATCAATATCAAAATAAAATTACATCTCATTTACACAATCCTTTTAGATACACAGTAGGTCATTTATATGAAGAGGTCCCTTTCCCCTGTAAGTTTCCAAACAGAAGACTTATTTTGCTCATTAAATTTTTACATTAAGCATTAGCTAAAACATCCATGAGTTGTGAAAAGCTCTAAGCATTGAGCCACTTAGGTAAATCAATGCGTTCTAATCTAATGTCAAGTTTTTCAAAAGTTACGAAGGTTTCTAGTTATGAAACCTTAGCTAATGGTGGTAGATCAGTGAAACTTCCTTGCCTGCTGTTTTATCCTGACCTGATTTGCTGTGTTCTACCACTTTGAGAGCTATTACAGTTATGAAACAAGAAAAATATGTCAGCCTCTGTGAACAGGTGGGCAAGGAGAATGAAACCCTTAACATCACACTCTACTACGAAAGATGAATCAATTCTTGATGAAGCACACCAAAACCACTCGATGTCAGAGTTCCAGTGTTAATACCTAGACAAGGAACTAATAAAACAGGTAGCCAAACTTAATTTCCCACCAGCAGTTTTAAATGATGCCAGTAGGTCATTGGTTGAACTTTCATTTTCCTTCAGTTGATTAAGGCAGAGTCAGATATTTGCTCTTCTCCAAAATACCCAAGGAATTGTTTTGATATAGTTAAATGATGCTTCATCACCATACAAATAACCAGAAATGGTAATTGTGGTGGTGAGAAGGACACTTTAACAACCAGATACAGGAAGCCCTCAAAACCAGGAATCCACTTAAAAGGCATTTCTGCTCTCACTTAATTAACCAAGTGACATCTGGTTCCAGTGTAGCAATCCTGCTGAATAACAACAAGAAAAATGAGATATTAGTGAGGCAGAGATGACCGCACATCTGCTCACACTTGCTCTCCTGGCATGATCCACCATGTTGGTGTTTAGGGCTCAAGATAAAAATGCAGGGAGCTGAAAAAAACACAGCATTCTCCTAGAGAGAGATTGAACTCTCAGATACCTGGGTGTTTGCATTCTGAGAGAGAGAGAGAGAGAGAGAGTGTGTGTGTGTGACAATTCTGGGGTATGTTAAGGCAGACACGAGCAATTTTTGGTGCCAAACGGCTTGAGAATGAATGCATAGAAAACAGTGACAGAAAGGTCAAACAATTAGATTTGATTCACATTTTAGGTTACTATTCCTGCTGTATACAATGTAGAGTGACTGCAAATGAAGGCTTAGTCAAGTTCAGAATGAGAACTACATGCTCTAGAAGGGAAGGGTTATCTGCTGCTGCACAAGTTTAAAAATGGCACTGAAACAACTTCCAAAGGGGCTTATTATATCTTAATCGTTGCAGGATTTGTAAGGCTTGATTTTTAGCAAGAATTGCCTAAAGCAATATTAATTTGATATGCATCTTCTTTCTGATAAACACACTGTACTTCTAAAATCGTTGTCATCAGCATGGTAACAAATAAGCATGGAGGAATAAATTTCTAAGCAGGAAGCACACTAGATGAAAACATACCGAGAAGGGTAGAATTTAGCCACTGTGTTTTGTAAACAACTGAGCCCATGTGACTACATCGAATGGGCATTGCTTATGTGTAATATTTGTGGGATCTGTTTTTGTGTCATCGTAAAAGATGTAAGAAGGTCAAAAATGAAGGGAACAAATGAAGGTACAAGAAAGAAGGAATTTGAATCCATGGGAGGGCAGTAAGTCCAGGAACTTGATGTCTTGTGTGGGATGTGCTTCTGCTTTTTCAGAGGTACTTGGGTAGCTATGCTGCTAAATCCTCTGATGTGAGCACTCAACAATATGAACATATCCGACTTACTGGGAAATCTAATACCTCAGTAAAAAATCAAAATATCCGTTCCTTGAGAACCTGGTTTTGCAAACTTCCTGTGGAAAAACTCAACAGCAGACTAAAATGCAACAGAACAGGCAGTGTTCTAGAATATGGCCCCATTTTATAAATTACAATGAATATAATAAAGAGGCAGCTAACCGATCCTAAGCTTCAATCTCTCACTCTTCTTCTGTCTCCAATTTTTCTACTGTGCCTACCACCATAATATTAAGTCTCCACAATCTTTCTACCCTATTAACAGATGGTTTATGGTACCAGGAGATAGTTTGACACCTTGATTGTCCAGAATTATTTGCCCCTCTCAATGGCTGTTGGATTCTGTGTGTTCAAATACTAAAGCAATCAGTACTCAGGGGGAAAAAACTATTCCTCTTAACACTCAACACCCTCCGCCCCCCAGGGTGCCCAGATAGCATGTATGAAAAATAGAGACAGAGTGTGGGGGGTAATAGGCACCTACATAAGAAAAAGCCCCAAATATTGGGACTGTCCCTATAAAATCGGGACATCTGGTCACCCTACCCCATTAATTATTCATATGCAGTACTGTTGGTCAAATGTTAAGCATGTCTCAAAGACAGCCTCCAAAATTGTATCAGCAAGTTTTGCGCACGTCAACAGTGGCGTAGCCAGGTTTAGCGCACAGGGGGAGCGGCGCTATAAAAAGGCACCTCCCCGCTCCCCCTGTACTCACCCGGTGGCACTTTAAAGGGCCCCTGGCTCCAGCCGCTGCGGAGCCCTCGGGCCCTTTAAAGCGCCGCTGGAGCTCCGGCAGCGGGGCTCGGGCGGGGATTTAAAAGGCCCGCGGCTCTTGCAGCTGCGGGGAGCCGTGGGCCTTTTAAAGCGCCCCTCGCAGCCCAGCTCCGGCAGCAGGGCTCGGGCGGCGCTTTTTGGGCGCAGCTTCTCCTCACAGGGGGAGCGGCCGCTCCCCCTGCTCCTCCCCCCCCTCCCCCCGGCTACGCTACTGCAGGTCAACCCTGGCTTCTCGGTGTTTCACTGCATGGGCAAATGTGAGGTTTGAGCAAGCAACTGCCTTATTGTCCCAGGTTGCAGGTGCCATTGAGGAAGACAGCCAAAGAAAATACTGCTCCTGTGTGCCTGAGTGTGCCATGCAGTAAAGCACAAAAGATATTTTCTTTCTTTATGTTTCTTATTTAGCATAATGGATCGTTTTCATTTTTAGTCCAGCCTTCAATGGCACATGCGTGTGCATCTGTTACTAGAGCTGAGCTAACTTTTGGAGAGCAAGTTTCCATTAGGATGAAAGCTGGTAACTCTGGATTCTGGTAGTTACTCATAAAGTTACTGAAAACAACCCAACCCAAATGAGGAAAAAAGCCTCATCCTTCAAGCTCTGTAAAATGTATTAGTGTGGCCATTGCAGACCTGAGGCCTTTTCGCATTTAGAGTAGGCACTGCTCTGGCAGTTTGAAAGTTTAAAGGGGTCTGTGGGAAGCCAGTCCCTACAGTTTAGGTGTATCTGAAACTGGGGCAGGTGAAATTTGCATAGTAGAAAGACAGGCTCTTTTTTAAAAAAAAATTGAAATTCTGCTTGAAACAGAATATTGCCTCCTTATCACCTCTTAGGAGAGACTGTCACATCCATAAAAGGAGAGACAATATTTGACTAGTCTCTGAATTGATTTAGTGGGAGAAATCTAGTTCTTTCAGTGGTGGTTTTCATTGGCTGAGACAGAACCTGAAAGTTTGGTCCCTGTAGAATTAAACTCCCTGGAGCTGAGCTGCCTTTTCACTCACTGTTTGTTGGGGTACGGTGGGTCAGGCCCTGCTAATTGGATAGGGTGAATTTTAAGGGCTTTGCAAATGGAACAGGTGAGAATACAGCTGGTTATTAATGAAGGCCATGATCTTCAGCTGGTGATTGGTCACCTGGTAATATGAGCCACATAAGAAGGAGAGACTGGGAACACAAATGGGTGAAGGGTTAGGTTTTGTCTATAGTTTAAGCGCAGCAGAGTTCTTTCTAGTGTTTGTTTTATTTAATTTCTATTTAACTTGGGTAAAAGCAAATGGGTGAAGGTTTGGGGGTTTCCTAGGAGAGTTCTTTCTAGAGTCTGTTCTATTTTATTTGTTTGGTTCAGGAAAAAGCAGATAGTGGACTCTTTGGGAGGTGGAGAGTGTTCTTATTTACATTCTAAGCCCAGGAGAATTCTTTTTAGGGTCTGTTCTATTTTATTTTTACTTAGCTCAGAACCTGAGGAGTTTTCCTGAAGTGACTAAATTCAGTAGAACAGCACCATTTGCAATCTCTTCTGTTGTCCCTATTGTCTTCACATAGCATAACTGATAGTCTCTTTCCTTTCATCTCCTGGTGAAGATGTTCCTCTGTTAGTGCTTTACCATCACTGATACTTTTTCCTTCCAGTATGGGTCTCAAATCTTCTTTCATCACAGCTATAAAGAGTCACATAAAATACTGCAGCTGAGGAAACCACTTTTACGAAGGTTTAGATTTCATTCTCCACTGATACTTTTCAAGGCTTTGGTTGAGCTGAGGGTCCATGTCCTTGTAATTGTCTGGAAAACATATGATCTATTGGAAAGGAGATAGAGAAATACAAGACTCAACATTTTGGTTGAATGATGGCTATATAGAGTAACTTCATGATAACTGGAATGAATTAAAATGATGTATTTCTCCCTTTTCCACCTCCATGCAGATGGGTGTGCTGTAAATGTTATTTATAGGATTCATTTAAATTCCACAATTTTCCCCCAGCACATTTTTCCACTTTTTTTTTTGTACAGTATGTACAAGTAGAATCAATGGTCTCAAACAGCTTCCTCTCTCCCTGCCTCTAAAAACTGCCTCATGAGGCTTAATTTGCTTCTGTGGAGCCACTTTTTAAATACTTATAGACAAACAAGCACAGAACTGCATTTAAAAAGAGCTTAGTGCCATTACATACCATAGTGGGTGCCTAATCATAGCGAGGTGTCTCCCAAATCTTTGAAGTTTTAAATAAAAATTATGAGTAATCAAAATGTCCTTAGCATTATTTCACCCTCAAAAAGTCTTTGTGGCTGCAATGATTTTTTTTTTTAACAGTACAAGTAAAATAGTATGGAAAAGTTGCTTTAAATTACATGGCAGAATTTTTTCATATTCCCCTAGTTTCTTAACATATCTGTACTCTACAGAGTCTTAACTATCATTATTATTAATAATGAAGTAGCGAGGCACACTTTAACCCTGCTGCTCCAAATTTTCAAAAATAGGTGCTTAAAAATGGGTTCATAGATCCAAATGTAGGCACCTAAACACGTGTTCAGATTTTTCAAAAGCGCTGAGTACCCAGCAGCAAACAGTGCATGTATACTTGATTGCTTTATTGTTGCTGTGTTAGGGTCCTTGGGGCCTTGCATAGGTGTCTCTTGTATTTGAAAGCTAAGCATATATATACAGAGAGAGAGAGAGAGATCCTGCAGACCTTACTAATGCAACCCCCTCCCTCAATTACTTAACTCTGCAGGATGAGCCCTACAGATCAAAAGGTTAACACTGTGTAACTGTGTATAACATACAATACCATGCAGTGATGCAAAACATTACAATGGGTCAGTTGCAGGGTCTGTGGGAACTATAATTTGCCTTGATTGACCTTTTGTGTATTTGAAATCTCAATCATCCCATTCCATTTGTGTTGGATATTATCTTTAAGTATAGACTAGCAAGCAAGGATTACACTGAATTCTAACAATGTTTCTTTCTGACTTCACCTAACTTGTTTAAGATGACACAGATATACTTAAAGATAATGAAGCTTACTCATGGCACACTATGCCCCTGTTTATAACTCTCATGCTTTTGTGGGCTGCCTGAATTTTAATTGCGTCCCTCTTGGTTCTAGGACTCTTCCTGTTATTATCTAAACAGGTTGGGTACCACAAACAGGACGTGAAGTTGTCATTTCACAGTGCCAGGAGAATGCCAGATGCCATTGTGCTGAGCAGGCTGAGTTAGGTTTTGTTATGAAATTTTTGGCTCATCTCTTAAAAAGGAAACTGAATTAACATGATGCAGTTTTGTGTTTTCATTCAGCAATACAGTCACTGACTTTCAGTGCTTTTGTGTTTTGCACTTCTATAGCATCCTTTATGTGGGATTTCAGAGTGGTTTGCAAACATCAGTGAATTAAACCTTACAGCAACTCGGCGATGTATGCAAAAAATTAGATCTGTATTAGTTTTGACCAAACAGGCATGCCTTAGAGATTACACAAAACAACACCCCCAAATCCAAATATTTTAGATCAGATGCTACAGATGAGTAAACTGTACAGATGAGGCACAGAGTTTAGGATTTACTCCAGTGTCATACAACAAATCAGAAGCTGATCAGGAAATAAATTATGAGCCCCCTTATAAAGAACATAGTATTTGCTCTATCACATCAGACTATTGGTTCAGCAAGCCTGGTATTCAGTTTTCAGAAGCAGCCAGTGCCTAATGCTTTAGAGAAAGGGAAAATTATTTCATAATGTTAATAATACAGCAAGGTCTCTACCAGAAAACACTAACAAATAATCTTCCTCTTACATAACAATTCCAATCCATTACACAAAGGCAGCATGGTACCTTGACCCTCAAGACATCAGTTTTCATGATGAAGCTTGAAATTTGGTTACTTTTGTATTAATGCCATGGGGAGCTATTGATGATAAAGCCAGTATGCAATAAGAGAGCCTTGAATATTTTTAACCTCTCGCTTTAATTCATGGGGGCATGGATGTTGTAGCTTTGTTTTATTCTAATAATTATTTGACCACAGCATGGATGCTTTCAACATGCAGCACCTTGTTTTATCAGGTGCAACTGACTTCAGCAAAGTATGTTTTTCAATTGAGAGTTTTTTAGAGCAACCCCATTTTGTCCTGCAAATAATACCTTTTTTTTAAATCAGCTAAGGTTGAGAAAAGAAATTTTCAAACATCTCCCCACTGAGATCACAGGGACTGTCTATAAACAGTTTGCAGCTAACATTCTGAGAAACAAAAAAGTGCTCTCATGACAAAATGTTCAGAAATCCCCTTTTCCCATTAGCTTGACAATGAAATCCATTCTCTACCAGCAAACACTCTAACAAATAATCTCGCTTTTATACAACAATTCCAATCCATTACACAAAGGCAGCCAATATTGCAAGGAGCCTGGAGAGTGTTGCCAGGAGTGGGTTAATTCTGTCAATTTCGTGAACGTGTGGCATAAACAAAAGCAATTTATTCAGCAGCTCATTCACTGTCTGGCAGTCTGGGTTTTTCTTACACCTTTTTAGACCACTGGGGGGGAAAACAAGCATGTGGAACCAGATTTCCAGAAGAGTTCAGCTTTCACTTAAGTCCCAGAATAAGTCACCATTAGCGTCACAATGGCATGTTCTGGGTGCGGAAAATCTGGCCGTTATATAAGCGACTAAACGGAAATGTAGCTCATTTGAAAATCCCCACGTGTTCAAAAGGATATGAGCAAAAAGCATCTAAAGCTGAAAAAGCCACGAGGTAGACAGAACATTCATTAAAACAACATGAAGATTAATTATGAAGACTAAATGACATTTAGGAGTCTGTTTGTGGGGAGAGCTGGTCCAAACCCAGTGGGCCAGATCCTCAGCTGGTGTAAATCAGTGAGAAGATAGTGGAGCTAGGCTGATTTATACCCACTTGGGATCTGTCCCATTTTATTCAGAGATGCACATGACGTCTATATTTTCTATGATGGAGATGAGATTGTAAAGTTGAGGTTGTCTCAAGCCACAAAACTGAGATCCAGATGTAGTTTTCAAGCTAGCCAAAGTTTGGGTTTGGACAATTGGTTCAGTCCACTGTAAATATATGGGCCATGTTCAAAGTCCATCTCCGGATGTGGACTGGGATTTTAAACAGTCCTGAGGATTGGCGCTGCTCAGGTGAGATCTTCAAGTGTAGGCCTATTCTCCATAATGAACTGAAACAGAGCAAGGAACAAGAATCCCTCTGCAACTCTGTCTCTGTCCTCCCCTTTTACAGGAGGAATCTTGTAAGGTTTTATCCTACATGCCTGCTTTTGCTCCAAAACCTTTGAAATTTGTCAGGTTTGAGACTCTTGGCTTTAAACTCCACACAATGCCCTCATCCAACAGCCCTTCCAACGAGCCCAATGGTGGGTTAAAAACCCCCCAAACTGTGTATAACACACAGCACTGGGAAAACTCAACGCACAGAGAAATGATCATGCTTGGTTGCTGGGGTTTTGGGTTTTTTTTTTTTGCAAATCATCTTTATTATTTGCTTCTGTGTCTCATGTTAATTCCCTCTTCACGCTGCCAAGGTTTTTCCGTTGTGGTGGCTGGGGCTGGAGATTAAATGGCAACATTCAGACGGACATCATAGAGCTAAGTTTTCAACATAGACTCTACATGGTCTCGCAGTGCAGGCTATGGGGAGAGTGAGTTGCTGCGCACACTAACGTGCTGCATTGTAACTGTCCTGTGTAGATCCTGCTAGTGTGCACTAAAAGGTACCTACAGCTCACACCCCTGTAGTCCACACTGTGGAGCCATGTAAACAAGCTCTTGCTTCTAATTTTGGGGGCAATATTTTTGCCTGCATAATTATTTGTGCTCACGGTTCTGTATTTGTTATTACTTGCACAGCGTATCCTCTGGTTGTAGAGCACTGATGTGTGTGGATTTTAGACCACGCTCTTGCATATGGTGCAGAAGGGAAAAGGGGATGTGGCCAGACAAAAGGGAGCCAGGCTAGGACACCCTTGTGTTATGCTGATCCTGGGCTGTATTTTCAGTCCCTTTAGCTCTCTGCAGCCCAGTGTAAGTCAGAGCAGCCATTAGGCAGAGATGATAGCCCTGAACCAAACAGCACCAGGATCATAGAGGCACCAAGACGAGCTTTGAGTCCTGTGAGCTGTGCTCTGTACAGATCAGCCCAAACCATTGTGAGATTTGGGGATTTTCATGCACATGAAATCTATGCGAGACAGCCTTCATCACTTAATCCCTGAAAGCAGTTTAAGGACCAACTGAACAGAATAATAAAAAGGAGGTGTCAAGAGGAAGAGGAAAAAAATGGGGGAGGGAAAGATGGGTTTCTTTGGGTTGAAACATGCTTGTCACGTTCTTGGCATCCAAGCAAAAAGGCACAGCTGTGTTACATCTGCTGCAGCACACTGGAACCAAACAAGCACTAATGTAACTATTCTGAACCCGCTCTGATTGGTTTGTTTGCTCTGGTATGGATGCAATATCTCTTGTCATTATTAGCACAGAAAGCTATTTTCTAATGCCATTGCAATAAATAATTTGACTTATAAACATTTTCTTTCAAAGGTGAGGCCTATAGGGACTTCCAAAGGATTTTTTCACTGGTAAAGATTGTGTATGTCAGAACTAATGGCTGCCCTAAGGGACTGGGTGACCATTGAATTACACAGCTGAAACCTTGCCACGTATAGCATGCACAGCACTGATCAGCAAATTTCTCTTTGATGTAAAATCCCATACTTACTATTTTTCATCTGATAAATCTTCCTAAGCATTTTGGGGCATGATGTGTGTTCACAGAGCTTAGAAAAAGGCTGGTCCATAGGTAGGGTGACCAGACAGCAAATGTGAAAAATCGGGACAGGGGGTGGGGGGTAACAGGAGCCTATATAAGAAAAAGACCTAAAACTTGGGACTGTCCCTATAAAATCGGGACATCTGGTCACCCTATCCATAGGCACCACTGCAATGCAAAGATAACAACAATAATAATAATAATATATAATGTATTTACTGCCCCATGCATTTTAACATATATTCCAAATAGGACAATGAAACACTATCCCCCAAGTGTCTTCATTTAAACAAACACTGTGAAAGCTCAAATCCAAGTTCAAAGTCTCTGTGGGTTCTTCCCCGCCCCCAGGAAGATGCACAAGAAAGCAGACTTTTAGATGAATCCTGCATTCAGATATTGCCAGCAGGTGGTAATAATTAATATCAAATATTTTGCACGTATATAGTGTTTTGTAACTAGGGAACTCACAGTGGAAGAGTCCATCTCCCATATAAAGTCCATCTCCTCATCTTGGAGTGCTGTATTCACTTCTGGTCATCCTGTCTCCAAAATAAAATAGCAGTAAAAAGGTGGTGTTTAGTGATAGGAAACAAAAGTGAAGAGAGCCTGAAAAAGTTGGGACATTTGGTTTGTGAAGGAGAAGGCAGAGTTGCAAAAAATGATTGATCCAGAGAAGGAATAGAGGGTGCTCCTCTTTCCCCTGTCTCCTAATACATGAACAAGGGGACAGTCAGGTAAATGGAAAGGCAATACATTTTAAAATGGAAAAGAATAACAACTTTATTTTACAAAATGCATCGTTAACTTGTGGAACTCACTGTCAGAAGATTAGGCTATGATTTGTTCCTTAAATCAAAGCACTGAGACTCAATAGTGAATTCCATAAACTATGAGCTTCATTGATTGTGTGTGTCTATGGTTTATAAGTATTCACACAGCAACAACTGACCTCCAGGGAATCCTTCCCACACGATGTTATTGCAATATTTGGCAAAGATTCTCTGGGAACAATTGCCTGTTTATTCCACAGTTCTGGTCAGGGATCTGGAGGGGATGTTCCAGGATATTATGAGCTGGTTCGTTCTTTAATTCCATGCAGCTTGGGTCTCTTGTAGTGCCTCATTTCAAGTCTTCTCCAGCTTGTTTAATGAATTCCTTTCTGTTTTTCTGGAAACTTTTATTTGTGACTCTGCTACTGAATGTCTTAATTCCAGAGACTGGGACGTTTGCTGTGGTCAGGCACTATCACTTACTGAGCCAATTAGTGGGCTTCTCCACTTTGCTGGTTTGATTACTACTTCGTGTCCTGGCTGTTCCTGTGGCCAGATCCACATTGGAAGCTCTGTCCAGGGAGTCACATGGGAGCCAGTCTTCTGGATGGATGACACATGGACCTGTGCTAAGCTGAGATCAGATGGATGTTGCTCTTTACCCCAGTTTTTCCAAGGATGGATGTAGTTCTGTGCTTCTAGTGGGAAAAGAATGCTGCTCTCCAGCTCCTAGCTGGTGTTGTGCTTTCTTTTCTATGTCCCATTCTCCCTGTAAGCTTTGTTTTTCTTTCTGGCTGCATATCTGGAAGGGGTTCCGTTTCCATTCCATGATCCCTTTCTTTCATCCCGAGCAGTTTCATATCATTGTAGATTATCTTTGGTCTTCTCAATTCCATGTTCCAGTCTGTGGCAGAAGTGGGGGTTGTTTTGTTCAATAGATTTCCCCCCACGCCTCCTTCTGCTAAGGATATAGGGTCCTTTCATGTTATCTCCCAAATTTCTGATTTCCCGAGTTACAGATTTGGAGCTTCTAGATAGATTCGATTGGCTTCCCTGACAACAGCAATTAACCCAAGAGAGAGGCAGCAAATTCACAACTGATGAAAATATAAAGACAGAAAAGATACAAGCTACTACATTCGGCCACAAAATCAACCCACAGGTTGGCACTCCACATGGGTAGGGTATCAATAATTTGATCTCAGTCTTGTACTCCTTATGAAGCTTTCACTGGAGTCAGTGAGGGATATGGATTGGGATTTATAATGACAAACTCAGTTCAAAAGTGCAGAGGGGCCAGAGTTACACAAGTTGTTGCTGGAGAGTTTGGGAGGAAAGGGGGGCACACTAGTGTTCTTGGATCTGGAGTTTTGCCTCAGGCCCATCACTATTACAAATATCTGCTAGTGCAATTTTCCTTCCTTCCTGTTAGATTAAAGACATCTGCTTTTATCATTTTGTAAGAGTCCTGCTTCATTTAGCATCACATTACATTAGCATACACCTATGGAGGCGACTGGAGCTGCATCTTTGATAATTAGGACAGCACGCAGCAGCATCATGTTTCTCAGTGGAGCTCTGTATTAGGTGTGTGTGTGTCATATGGCTGTCTACATTGCTTAGGCACAAGCACTGGCGAATGCCTGAGTCTTTCAGACAAGCATATGAAAAACATTTGACATTTCCCAGTGGTCTTAAGGAATAATAAACTGTGGCAGACCATAATATTAATAGGAAAATGTAGCCAGGGTGCAGCTTGTGTGTATTTTTAGGCTTCACGTCTTCTAATGGGGCCATTTTTTTGGTCCATCTATTGCAAACAGGTAGAGCTGTAAAGAGTGATTTTAATTTCAGAAGTGACTATGTAATTGGTGTGTCTCTAAGCACACGTCAGCCATGTGCCTCATGCGGTGTCTGGTACAAATGTCTTTTTTTTTACAATTCCAGTGTCTCAGGGGAAATACTGAAGAGGCCATGGCAAATCCCTCATTCAAGGAGATGCTGGCGGAGACTCGGTTGCAGCCGATCAGGCTTTTGGAAAACATTCAATGCTGCTGTCTAGACAGAGTCAAGATGCAAGGGCTCCCCTCCCCCCCTCCCCCAGGCCCCTGGAGCCTCATCACAGAGTTGTATATGTCTGCTAATTAAACTGGAGTTTTGCATTTCACCCTGAGGAGTTTCTTTCTCTGGAAATGTAGGTCATTTGATTGACGTGTATTCTTCAACACCTTAACTTCTGGTGAGAAATTTATGAAAAACAAGCTGTGCTAGACCCAGGCAAGACTGGAAGCTGAATGCAAATTGGATGTTTTATTATATAAAGGATTTAGGAAGCCATAACTGGCTTGCCTCCCCTCCCAACATCAGCAGTAGGATTGTAACTGCCTGGCCAGTGGGCGTAGTGAGGCATATTTGTTCTGTGGCTAGCAGTCACGGCTGCATGTCCAACTACTGAAATTATAGATTTCTATTATTGAGATTTCATGACATCAGACAGGCAGGAAAAGGAGGAGAAGAATGGTACCTAAGTGCAAGAATACGGTGATTGAGAATACAAATTCAGAGTTCAATATTCTTCCTAAGGGCTAGATTGCAGGAAAGTAAGAGGAAATAAGAACTCTGGGGTAGGAAGGGGTGTTTTCAGATGCTTACCCCCAAGTAATTCTATCTAAAAATTGATAAAAATATACAGACTAGAGAAACAAGAACTAGAAGGCTGAATCGTAATAATTATATCTCAATTATTCAGGGATGTGACTTTAACTATTTAGTCCCATGGGGTACTTTGGCTACAGTTTCTTCTCTATGTGTCTCAATGGACAGCTTTCAATAGAGATTATAACTTCACAGTGGGTCCACCTTTGGTGTGGACACTGACCTCTAGGTGAGCTAGGATCAAAGTACATTTTCCCTCTCATCAAATGTGAGTCCCATCTTACAGTATCATAAATCATACTTATAGATGGGCCATTCAAGAAACAGTGTTGAATATTAAGACTCTTAAATTCATATTAAATCCCACTATTTCCTCTCTGTTTACCAAAGTTGGGTTATGTCTTTAAACTTAAATGGTTATTTATCATTTGTTGTACATTTACAATTTGTAATTAAAGGCTCCAGCAAATATTCTATATTCAAATCACACTCTCACTTATTTACCTCTCTCAGACATAGCATAAAAGAAAACCATATTGAAAGTAGAAGTTATAAAGCTGCATCCCAGAGTCTGCGTAAACATACGTGGAGGTAATAAATATTTCTTTGTGGTCTAAGGAAGTGCCCTCTTTGACACTCTTGGTGCCTGTCACTAGTTGACAGAAAGCAAAGAGTTCCTAGGAATTCCTGTATTTCATTTAACTAAATAAGCCGCCAAAAACGTAAGCATGTGGACTATTCTCCAAGCATCATGTAGATGAAAATCACCATATCTCCTAAATTCAGTAAAAATTGCAATAACCTAAAATTCTTAGAATAAATAATAATTTTACTAATAAGCATTTTGGAATCAATATTAAGATCTATTCCCTATGAAAGCCACACTCCTAAACTCTAAAATGGATTATCTGCACTTCTGGTCCAGGTACACAGGGGTAAGTGAGGCTACCATATCTGTTTACAGCCTCCCTGGAACAGGTGGGCAGGGAATGAGTGGAAAGAAATGGGAGAATAGGAAGAGGCTCATGCCCACCTCTCGCTGGCCAGAGTAGCTGAGTGTGTGTGGGGAGGATGGGAGTGCATAGGCCAGCAAAAAATTACGACACCCTTTCCAGGAGGGAGCAGGAAGCAGAGGAATAATTGTGACTCGGGTGTGTCTCTGAGGAAAGCACCTGCTGCTACTCCTTACCCAGGGACTCTGGTTTTGCACCCACAACAATTTTTTCATGTGTATCTGACTGCCGGTAAAAGCTGTTGTGCAGCCTTTTCATGCAGAGGTCAGGAAACTGGCTGCTACTGATCAATTGTACAGTCAATTGCTTGACCACATTTTGGCTCATTATGAAATATATTCAAGACACCAAATAAGCAACATCAGTCAGGTTTATTGCTATAAGCCAATAATAATATAGTACAGGAGAAAGGTTCAATACGATACCCGTCTTCAGGAAGCCGTCTCATGCAGCGTTGTTACATTCCTTGTCTTGTTGTTCTGTTCCTTTCTTTATCTTTTGTCTTGGATACTAGCATTCCAAGTACTGGTCCGTGAAGGTACCTCCCTAGCTTGTACTATAACATAGAACAAATGTATCTTAATTTTGACAAGTTTCCTATCTGCTTATGCCAAATGCAGAGTTGTACTATTGCAGGGTATTGTGGGATATAGCTTAGCATGCATGAACAGAACTCTGGGCAAAACAAAGGCCAGTTCATCTCTCATAACTGCTAGGCATTTGTATAATGTGCTATTTACTAATCTAATATAAATATTTTCACTAACACATATGTACTAATATATATATGTTCACTAACACTGCCCAGCCATTTTTGCACATGCAAATGCTAGCGTAATTTGTTTGAAATGGAGACATGATGTTCTCTTTTGCTGACAACAAAAATCAACTGACCATGCAAAGTGTGTGCATGAAATCAGAGAGCTTGAGAATGGTTTCAAATTTGGAGTGAATATGGTTTTAATGAAGGTAATTATTTACAATACCTTAGTTGCTCAGGAAGAACTTTATCCTACTATGCTGAAAAACATAAATTATCTCACATCTGAACATCACAAGGACAGAGACTGTATCTGCTTTTTCATGGTGTATACTGGAAAGGATCCATCCAATTTTGAAAGATGCCCTTGATTTCTAGGGTTACTTAATACCTGGGTTAGTCTGCGTATATCGTTGTATAAACACAGGCCTAATACAACTACTGTTATATAGTCAATGGAAGATTTCCCATTGACTTTATTGAGAGTCAGAGCCCCCAATAGGCAGATCATC
This sequence comes from Chelydra serpentina, assembly GCA_037349315.1. Taxonomy (NCBI): domain Eukaryota; kingdom Metazoa; phylum Chordata; order Testudines; family Chelydridae; genus Chelydra; species Chelydra serpentina. Next base: position 9,903,904 of record JBAIAC010000051.1, read on the forward strand.
TCTTTAAGGTGTTTGGAATCTACAGCTGCCTGCCAGGTAATGTGAGTGTTGAGATAGCAGAGATGGTCATGCTGCAAAGGTTGCAGGGAACATTTTTGAGTAGTTTGAATTTAGCCCGGAGAGCAATTTCCACCTCCTCTTGGATTAAACCATACAGCAAACTGGGGACATGAAGGTTCCTGACAGAACACTAACCATGAAGCATCTTCACCCATAAGTACCGAAGGCAGAACACACTTGTCTTCTCACTCATTCCTTCCCCAGCTGCTAATTATAAACATACACAATCTCACTTATGCACACACAGTAAATCTGTGCATCCCAGGGGGCGGGGGAAAGTGGAGACTGTAATGTATACTGTTGTTGAGCTGTGACACTTCTCTCTCAGAGAGGGAAATACAATCAGTAGTAAACCAATATTATTCACTTTTTTGTCACAGGAGTATTAATTGCCTAGATGCTAAATAAGCAGTAATATATTAAATCGAAGACCCAAAAGACTCATTGAGCTACTTCAATCTTTTCAAGGATGTTTGCGGAAAGTATCTAGGACAATGCTCAGGGAGTAGGAAATGCAGATCCCGTTAGTGCCAGGGAAATTTTGCAGATATAGTTCAATGTATGTCACAGTGTGGGCCCAGATTTTGAAAAGTAGGTGGGCAAAAATGCGTGTGCATCTCCATGATAATTTGCATGTGCAGGAATTGCTCAGGCAATTTCAGTACTTGTAATCATATGTGCTGTACTTAAGCTCCTTGGGACAGGGATCATTATTTTGTTCTGTGTTTGTACAGCGCCTAGCACAAGTGGGGTGCAGGGCTATGACCTGAGGCTCGTAGGTGCTACGGCACTACAAATTAATAATAATAGGTAATATAGCAATGTCTTTGATATTAGTCTATAAACTAATGAACGTCTGTGTTTTTCATTGTGGTGGGAAAGCAGCAGCAGAAAACCCCATAAAAGCGAGACAATTCACAGTTAAGAATTAAATGTCCTATTGTCAGGGTTTCCTTGACTACTTCCTACTCTGTGTCTGGGTGTCAGATGTTTAATACCTAACTGTGAATTCCCCTCATTTGTTGAGTTCATTGCAAGACACAAAATTTGCTTTGAGGTAGATTTTATTCAGCGAATGTGGTTTTAAGACTGGTTTTTAAGGTAATAACATTTTACAAGTTACTGCAATTGCTTACGGTGGCTGGTAGATTCTGCAGGGGAATCAGCACTGATGCTGCATGAACTCTGGTTATGTTGTATGTGCCGGTTTGGAATTCTAGGGAAAGCTACCCTGAAAAAAAACAAAAGATGGAGGTATGAGGGGAGAGGGGGAGGGAAGACCTTAAACATTGGAGACCTAGATTCAGTCACTCTGGTGTGGAGCAGCAACTTTACACGGTGCCACCAGCATATATGGATATAAGGCTGGAATAAAGGAGCCATGATGAGCGATGCCTTTGCACTAAGTCAGATCTCAGCTGTGGACTAGGGACCCTTGTGTCTATTGCATTGCAGCCTGGCATACGTTTGATCAGGCCTCAGTCTGCTTAACGTGGCATAGTAGGACTTGCCCTGCTCACTGCAGTATCAGGAGGAGGGGAGCTCTAAGGTGAGTTGTAGCCTCTTTTGCACACCATCCCCTAGCCTGCACTCTAGGCATTTTGGCTGTCCGAGGAGCTGTTCCCTAGAGTACAATATGAAACACATCAAGAGGATCTATAGAACTATCTGCATCATCTAGTGAGGAGAGCTCTGGGACCGAGAGCCAGGAGAACCTTGGCTTTCAATCTGTACTGGACAAAAGCCTGGAATCTAACACAAAAGAGGGGCGCTAGAATGCCTGAAGTCTGTTCCTGACCACTAACCCACTGTGACCTTCAGCACATTGGTGAAAATCACCGTTCCTCAGTTTACCTTTCTCTCAAATGGAACTTACTGAATATTGACCCACTGCATGAAGTGATGTGAGGCTTAGCTAATGTCGCTTAGGGAATGACCAAGTGCTTTGAGATCATTGATTGAAAGGTCATCAGTGCAAAGAGCTGAGTTTCCCTGAATGAATTACAGTAACAATATCAGAAAAAAACAAACAATAGCTAATATGACACAGTGAAAAATAGAAAAGAACATTTTCCTCCATCCAAAAGCAGTATAAAGGGCTATATAAGTAATATAAGTCTGAGTCTACATTAACTTGTGTGAAGAGAAATGGATATTTGGCTGCAAATAAGAATGCTTACTTAACATGGGAAGCATTGTGTTAATTTTTTTTCTTTTCCAGAACTAAAGCTACATTTGCAAGCTGCTGGAAGTATTTTCTTCTTGGAATAATCCATACATACACATGCACATGGACCGATCCAAATACGTGTGCACACTCGGCTATATCCACTTCATTTTTCCAACTCAGTCCCAAGACAAAAGTGTCTAACAAAGAATGCTACAAAAGTTCTTCCCACCAGCAATCCCAGACAGAGTTCCAGCAGTGAAAGGATTAATCCTTCTGTTCTAATATTTTAACAGTGCTTTCCTTGGTGGCCTGCAAGTCCTCTTTGTCAGGGACTTTCATTGACATCAATGGTTGTTCCACGCACGGAGGACTTCCACGTAATCAGTGCTGTTGTGGTCAGAAAACTCCTGCCTTTTGTGGGTAGATGAGCATCTCCCTGATTCAGGCCTCATTTGCTCATAGACACCCACATGCATGCACACACACAAATACATAGGCTGTTCCCTGCTCTAAAACAAGCAGTTATGGGAAAAGACACATGCAATAACTTGATCCTCCTAGAATCTCTGTGAGGAAGGAAATACGTTTGTACAGTAATGACACATGTTAGCTTCTTAGCTGCCAGACTGGTGAGTGATTTTTGCATGGCAAGTCATGAGGGACTGAGGTCTAGTCAGTCATACCATCCCAAAATGCTCCATTCACTGATTCATTACCAGCTGGTACATCCAGCTCATTGTTCTAGAAAGTGCTTTTGGAGGCCTTGAGTAGGAAATGTGCCCTGAAGTATTCTAATCCCTTCCTGGGCCACCAGATATCGCTAAGGGAGTGTCCAAGGCTCCACCATCTCTGCCTACCATGCTGTTTGCTGGAATAGCTATCTTTTTTTTTTCTGTAATGTATGTGTGATGGGTCTATTTCTCAAACCCCAACCTGGAGGACCAGTGAACTTTTTTATCTGGTCCCTACTCTTTGACCTGTCCAGGTTGGGCGGCCCTACCAGAAATTAAAATTCCCACCAGCATAACTTTCAGGGTCATTGGAAAACATAAGCCTTCCCACCTCTTCAAGGTGCAGTCTCCAGGAAAGGAGCTAAGGTATTGGGGAAGAGAAATTTCTTGGAGTAGAACCTCACATGAATCAGCCAAGATCAGTCCATGGCTGACTTTTGCTAACCATATGGAGTCTGGTTCATGTAATCCTTATGAACTGGTTTTTACAGGCTTTGTTCAGCACCAGTCTGTATATAATTTGTGTCTGGACTCCAGTCCAAACTATAGTCACATATAATCTTTTTTCACTACCCAGTTTGTTCCCCCGCATGCAAAACTGCATCAGATTCCTGATTCTGCCTATCCCATCCCCCCTCTCCATTCGTGATGGGATTTTTTTTATGGTTTAGGACTAGCTCTATAAAAAGATGATAATCTACCCAGTGTCCATGAATAGTTTTCATGTGTCATTCACTTTTCCTGTCCATCTTTTGTGACATCCCCTTTCATTGCTGCATTAGATTGGCCACAATACAGTGCAATTTATGCTTGTCATATGTTATGTATCAGGCTTAATTGTTCATCCTGCCTTTCATCATCTCATCATATTTCACAGACCATGATTAAATATAATTCTTGTGAGGCACACAGTTTGCCTTCATTTGCTACTTAGCCTTGCAGATCCATATGGTTCAGTTGGGTTTTCAAAGTTCTCTGTCATTTTGCTACTTTATTTAACATGACAAACCCAAAATTATTTTGTAGGGTTTCTTTACTGTAGTAGTGAGATTTTTGAGAATTAATATAAAAAACAAAATATATCTAGTAAATTTGGAGGTTTGTGAAAAGCAAGACTGGAAAAGACTGGCCTGAAAACCCTGAATTTGGAGTTATTAATGACGTTATTAATTAATGATGTTATTCCTGTTTGATGTCTTATCTCTCCTTTTCTCAAACCTCTGCAGTGATGATGCCTTGATCATCTCCCTTGGGGAATTATGCTTCTCAATCTCTCTCTCTCTGCTAAGAATATTTTCTTAATATGAAATTTTCTGCCTTAATTTTAGGCCATCACTCTTTGTGCTATCTATTGTCTTCTGGGACTCTGAGTGATTCTCAGGGCTGCATTTTTCTCTCATTTTCAGCTTCATCAAAGCCAGTAGAGTCATACCAGTGAGACTGAGAGGAGAATGTTGCCTCTTACCTTACCAGTGTTGCCTTTATGCGGTACATATGTTGCTGGCAGCACAGGGTGCGGCATTTGGTGTACTGCACAGGTTTAAAGAAGTGGGAGCCCTACTCATTGTTTGTTCAATTAAATCACTTGATTTCTTCACAGAGCTATTCCTCAGGTCTGGAGCAGGTAACCAGACTGTCCAAGCTAAATACAAGGTGGGACAGATGAAGTATAAGGGGTTCACACATGCTGTAGCAGTCTGCTTAAAACAGTCTGCTTAAAATGAAGTAGGTAATTACGTGTTAGCAGGCAGTAGTGTTACAAATGGTTGTAATGAGCCATAAAGCCAGTGTCTCTGCTAAGTTCATTTTTTAAGGTCCAGCAGAGTTATTAAATTAAGTTTCCAGACTCGTCTTTTGAAGATGGTGTGCAGGTTTCCTTCGAGGACAAGGACTGCAAGGTCATATATGGAATGAGATGTTTGTGGTGGCACTGACTTGGACTATTCATGTATTTCATGGGTGGCTTTCCCAAGCCCACTTATCCACTGACGCTCTAAAAACTACCACACACCAATCTGGATCTTTGTTAGTTATGCGATATATATGTACCCCGAGAACCTTATAACTGATACTTGCAATCCCCCATAACCCAAGCCTGATCCCAGATGTACAGTACCTTCCTTCTTAACTTGTGTAAATTGAATTCTAAGCATTAACTTTAACACCATTTTAAAATCTTTTTTATTGACTGTAGCACCTATCTGACTATTCCCAAACTCTTGGAAAACCTGCTGTCAGTGAAACATTTGTTTTATTTGGATGGGATATAACCAGGGGGTAAAAATTCCCAATGACATGGAGGAGAGGAGAATACGGGGGTTTATACATATCACTAATTTCTCAGGGAAATCTGGAAATCTGCCTCCCTTGCTTTGTTCTTCTGTCGCTTTGCTTTTAATTACTCCCACCTCTTGTTAATGGGACATAAACTACCCTTCACAACTGCATATGAGGGACCAATCCTGTAGCAATTCTACTCAGACAACAGTCATGACATTTGCAGGCTTCTGAACTTGGCCTTTCTTTCTGCCAGATGTCTTCTGTGCAAACAAACTAAATATTGATTAAAAACAGCGTAAGGAACAAACACAAACAGTTTCAATTAACAAGGCACATGAAATACCTTTGTGGAAGTCAAAGTATGGCTTGTTTAATTTCTGTATGCATGTGCTGAGACACTTTTATTATGCCTATGCATGGAGACCTTTGGGTGCAAATTATCACTTGCATTGTTACCAGAGGTGACCTATTGCTCATCCAGCATAAGAAGGAATGGCACTGCATTACAGCAATGGTGAGACCAGCACCATAAAGCCATATATGTCAGATATACAGTTACCACAGCAGAGTGGAGACCATGAACGAGGACGGATGAGTGATTAAAGTAATGTTAACCTGGGTGGAAGATATAACATTTAAGATATTGTGGGCCAAATCCTTCCCTCATTTATGTGCCATTCTTTTTGCTGACACAGACTAACACGGCTGCTACTCTGAAACCTATGAAATATAAGGCACAATTCATCCCTATATTAATACCATGATTTTTACAATTATTTTTCACTAGGCTAATATATGTTCTCATGCAAGTGACTTAAAACATTCACATAGACACCAAAGATTGCTCAGACTCTTCTCTTACTTAGTCAGATACTAAGTCACTTTTGACCTTATAACCTGCATCCGCATTTTGAGAGGTAAAATGTTGATTTGATGCAGGGAACATTTTTAACAATAGCAGCAGAGGGGAAGCACCCAGGTCTGTCTGGACCCTTTTGGCTTAAATTGTGTGTGGTGAAAGGAAGTGGGGGAGGTGTCATATCTCTTGACCTACCGAGGTCCAAATATGTGCAAACACAGTGCATAACAAGAACCTAGAATGGGGAACACCAAAATATTACTCCTGCAGGAAAAAGACGATGCTGTGGGATTCCTTCCTTCAGTGTAAATAATTCGATCCATAGTCTCACTCTCATTGTTCTATATTTGTGATTGTAAATAATTTTCAATAATAAAAATGAGGGAGGCACCAAATTTCTGTGAAACCTAGGTACAACTGGGATTAAAATGAGAGGCATGAGTTGAGGGGAACATATGGGCACAGAAACTCACTGACGAGTGGAACAGAACTTCTACGCACACACATTTGTGCATGTCTGACTCAGGGGGTGCAAATACTGTAATATGCATGAATAAAATGGGATTTGTGCACATTGCTGTGCATATACACAAATCCTAGTAGCGGACTCAATCTTGACAGGATATCCTTAGTTGAACAAAAGGCACGAAGGTAGTGTGTGGGGAGAAGCACACTTCCTTGTGCAGAAGGGCCAAAGGAGAGAGGAAATATTTTCACAGCTGGACAAAAGGAAAGGGAAAACAGATTTTTTTTTTTCAAGGGCAAATGAAATTAAACTACGTAAGACAGGTCAAAAGAGGAAAATGGAAGAATATGAAGGAAATCAGTCAGACTCCTATGGAAAGGAGATGCACAAGACAAAAAGTGATCAGGACTTGAAGTCCATCAACTGCTGCATGGTTTCTCAAGTGCTACGCTGCTCCTGTAGCTCATCTCCTCTGTATGGCATGTAGGCTTGACCGTAAGTGAACTAAAATAAAACACATATTTATTCCATTGCAAATTATTTCTTGCCAAATTTCTCTTAAAACCTGAGTGTTTCCAGAAGTGGAGATCTGAATTCTAATAGCATATAGGGCTAAATCAATGTCCTCTTGTTGATAAGTCCCAATAGATGTTCCAGTTCCAGATGAGCAGAGAGTTAAGTGTCTGAAACGGGGCTATTCCCAAAATCCAGAATGTACATTTCCATCTACCTCACTAGGTAGTATCTAGAGAGTATCACTTTTCTTGAATCAGCTCTTCCTATGTGTCTAGGATTGAATTAATTGTGTTTTTTGGCACTGCTTAAAAGCTTAAAGTGTTTTTAATTGATAAAATATGTTGTGTCTGTTTATTTGTCAGCATTCCACGGGGAATCTTATTGTTCTGAATGTGTTCTTAGATACTCATACATACACAAACCCCTGCAGACATCAGTTCAAGCTCTGTACCCAGGGAACAATGACTAACAGGCTTACTAAAATGAAGGGCCCAATTTAAGGTCCAGAACCGGATTCTAAAAACTATTCTTTGTAGATTTCCTTTAACAAATGCACTCTGTTTGCAATTTCTAAACATCTAATTATATTCATATTTTCATGGGTCAGTCCAAACATCCCCAAGACCACAAGCAGAGGAGAGTGGAAAGGAAGATGGAAAACATACAGCTCAAATCCAAGCTGAATTTTTAAATTCTGACGTTTGCATAGCATGAAGAAACATGTTAAAAAAACTAATTTGAGTAGCTTAGATCTTTGCCATGTGTTTTACATGAGAGCATTTTTGGAGTTGCTAGAGATTTTGCTTTTAAGGCTAAACATTGCAATGGGCAGTATTTGAGAAATATTTCAATATTATGATTTAGGCTATTGTTTCTGGTACTAACCATGATTGATTCATGGAAATCTATGGCTATTTTTAATTTGTTCAAGAAAACATTTTGGAGACAAAATTAAAGTGCCATTTGTTTTCACCATCATTTTATTTTGCTTGTTCATACCCATCCCTCTTAATCCTCTTTCACTAAAAATTAATCCAGGTGTCTCTTAAACTTGTTTATTTGCTTTGCTTTAATATCCCATCCCTGTTTTATGCCAGATATCTTGTTGTGGGCCAGGCCTGGCCAATCATTATTATACCTTTGCCATAGTTGTCCATTTCCAGATCAGTAACAGATTATCATTGCTGTATCATTCCTTTTTAACACGACTAGAACATCTCTGTAGGACACACATCCTTCCTGTTGAGTCTCCAGTAGCCTTTGTTTTTAGCCAGTCTGTGCAAACTCACAAGTGGCCACATCAGAATGGCATTGAAGAAGAGATCCAAAAGGACCAGTGCCAGCATGCATCCTTGTTTCATCCCATTAGATATGGGGGGTGGTTTAGAGAGGACATTGTCTGAGAGTATTTTGAGCAATCATATCTTCGTTGAATTGCCATGTAATGTTAACAAATTTGGTGGGGTGGTCAAACTTTTCTAGAATTTTCCACAGGCCATTTCTGGCCACAGAGTTGAATGCTTTTTTTAGATCAGTGAAGGCAACATAGAGTTCCATGTTTTGCAGTGCATTTTCCCTGAATCTGTCTCACAATAAAAATCATGTTGTGGTGCTCTGACTTGATCTAAAGCCACATTGGGGCTCTGGTAGAAGGTTCTCTGACTATCTGGACAAGTTGATTGAGGAAAATATCAGATAGCAGGAGATGGGTTGCATTTATTTTTGTATAGTGTAACTGTGATGGCATCTTTGAAATCCTGAGGATTTCTCAGTTTTCCAGATAGCCTTAATTTTGTCTAGATAGTCAACAGTTTTGGGGACTGCAAATGTACTGGTTTCTGCAGGTTTTCTGTCTTTGTCTGGTGATTTACTTGACTTATTTGATAGCTTTCTGCATTTCATCCATGGTAGATAACTGGATGGTTTCTCCATGCATGGGTTGCTCCTCTAATACCTGAGGGTTGCCAGTAGAGGGATTGTTTAATAGCTCAGTAAAGTGCTGCACCCATCTTTCAGAGACTCCTCCCTTGTCCTTGATTAGAATAGATCCATCTAGTGTGACCAGATGTCCCGAAATTTAATCCTTTGTCCCGTATCCCAATCAATGTACAATTGGGATGCCATTTGTCCTGATATTCAGGTGAGGAGGTGAGCGGCGGGCGGGAGAGTGAGGAGGAACGCAGTAAGCCAGTGGTGGGTGCAGGGGTGAGGAGGCGAGCAGCGAGCCAGCAGTGGGCATGGGGAGTCGGTCTGGTGAAGGAGTGAGGAGGCAAGCAACAGGCAGGCTTGGGGTTGAGGAGGCTGGCCAGAGTCCCGACCCTTGACGATCACTGAGCAGAGCAGGAAGGATGGGAAAGGACTGCCCTTTCTTTGAGGCTGGGAACAAAAGCCACGCTTCAATTCAGCTGTCACCTGCGCCAGCTATTTGTGACCAGGCCTAGCGCTGTGCCAGATCCAAACCCGCTCTTGGCAAACGAGCTTTGGGATCCGATCCTAAGTGAACTGAAGTTGTCCATGTATTTTAAGGGGCAGGTGCAGCACCCCCAGAAAGCTCTGCCATCCGGGAGACTCACTCTGAAGCGACAACAGAGAAAAATCCACCCCAGCAAATTGAGTCCGGAGGCCAAGCAGAGGAGGGGGCCTGAGGCCGAGCGGGGGCAGGGTCTGGGGCAGAGCTGGGGTAGATTTTGGGCAGGGCCAATGGTGCCACAATGTGCCCTGATATTTTACTGTTGTCACCCTAAATCCACCTGTACTCTTTATTGGAGCTAATCCCAATTCCAGTGGCCCATAAATGGCCTTCAGGGAGTCATAAAACAGCTTTGTGTTGTTAGTATTAGCATAGTGCTGTATTTCTTCTGCTTTCTTTCCCCTCAGTTATCCTGTACAGTGCAAAGCCATCTTTGAGCCTTGGCTTGCAGGTACTTGAATTGGTGGTTGTTGTTGCTTTGTCATTTTGCCAGGACATAAGCTCATCATTCTTTTCCTTAAGGATCTTTTTGATTTCATCACCATTTTCATCAACCCAATCCTGGTGTGGTCTTTGATATTTTGCCTAGAGTTTTTTATGAATCTTGAAGAACAGCCAATTTGAATATATGCCACTTTTCAAGTGTGATGATATAATGCTCTCAAACTTTTCCCTAAGATTTTCCTCAGTTCCTCAGTTTTTCTTGATAAAAATCCTATCCTTTGGAGGATAGGATTACAATTCAAAATGATCCGGAGAAATGGTCTGAAGTAAATAGGATGAAATTCAATAAGGACAAATGAAAAGTACTCCACTTAGGAAGGAACAATCAGTTGCACACATACAAAATGGGAAATGACTTCCTAGGAAGGAGTACTGCGGAAAGGGATCTGGGGGTCATAGTGGATCACAAGCTAAATATGAGTCAACAGTGTAACACTGTTGCAAAAAAAGCAAACATCATTCTGGGATGTATTAGCAGGAGTATTGTAAGCAAAGCATGAGAAGTAATTCTTCTGCTCTACTCCGTGCTGATTAGGCCTCAGCTGGAGTATTGTGTCCAGTTCTGGGTGCCACATTTCAGGAAAGATGTGGACAAATTGGAGAAAGTCCAGAGAAGAGCAACAAAAATGATTAAAGGTCTAGAAAACATGACCTATGAGGGAAGATTGAAAAAATTGGGTTTGTTTAGTCTGGAGAAGAGAAGATTGAGAGGGGATATGATAACAGTTTTCAAGTACATAAAAAGTTGTTACAAGGAGGAGGGAGAAAAATTGTTCTTAACCTCTGAGGATAGGACAAGAAGCAATGGGCTTAAATTGCATCAAGGGCGGTTTAGGTTGGACATTAGGAAAAACTTCCTAACTGTCAAAGTGGTTAAGCACTGGAATAAATTGCCTAGGGAGGTTGTGGAATCTCCATCATTGGGGATTTTTAAGAGCAGATTGGACAAACACCTGTCAGGGATGGTCTAGATAATACTTAGTCCTGCCTTGAGTGCAGGGGACTGGACTAGATGACCTCTTGAGGTCCCTTCCAGTTCTATGATTCTATGTTTCAACTTCACTATTCTCAATTTCAATTTAATCTGTTCACATTATCGCATTGAGGGGCAACAATATGTAAATTGAAAATGGCTCTGGTCATCCGGTAGTTAGTCCAACAGTTTGCTCTTCGCATTACTCTGGTGATCCTGATGTTACTTTGCTATACAGTGTCAGTATCAGACAGGTGTCAGTGCTTTGATCTTGGATGCATCCACAAAGTTTTATATTTGTCAGCTTGCCTGAAAAAATCTATTGGTAATAATGAGCTCGTACTCAGCATACTTGCCAAGTAGGAGTAGACCATTGCTGTTCATTTCCCCAACTCCATTGATCTTTATTACATAACTCCATGCCTACTCTGGTATTAAAGTCTCCCAGAAATATAAATTTGTCTTCACTGGGTATAGAGTCAATTATGTCATCCAAATTAGAACAGAACTGTTCTTTAATTTATTCTGTCATGTTTGTGGTTGGAGCAGAAGCTCTGATAGTCACAAAGTGTGAATTTTCAGTGGGAAGTTATAGTCATTAGGTATTCATTTTTGCCCACAGGTAAGTCTTTGAATTGAGGTAGCTGTTTTTAATTGCAAAACCAATGTCATAAATCCGTCTTCCTCATCTTGATTTATTGTTCCAAAAGAAGTTGTAGCCACCTTCCTCCAAAATATATGTTAAATAACTGTAGGTGCAAACAGCCATTTAGATGCTTACCTCAGCTTTTGCATGCACAAATGCCTGACTTGTGCAAACAACTGCAGTGACTGAAATTGTCATGCGGTGGCGAGAAGGGGGAATGAGTTGTGTGCAAATGTCCCTAGGCTTCTGCCTCTCAAAATATGGCAATGCATAGTGCAATGACATATCACTGCCACTGGCAAATGAGGTGAAATCTTCAAAGCTTTTCATGGAGTTGCCTCCCTGTGTGGGTTATATCCAGCTATTTGAAACACCAACAGAACAGCAAAAGAGATCAAATTTGTGCAGCTAGAAAAGAAGTTATCATGAGACCACCCTTTCTCTTTCCGCAGGCCCCTTCATTATTCATTACACACCTTCCAACTTCTGCAACAAATGAGGTAGGGGTCCTATAGACAAGAGCTCCCTTTCATTACATAACCCTGGTTCATCCCCAGAGCAGGTCCAACTTGTGCACTGAATGAGGCAGGGGTCCTGTCTTGGGAAAAATAGTATGTCATTAAAGACAGTATTATAATGCATCTGCACAAGAGGGCTGAATTAAGGTTGCACAGGCAGCCATAATAACGGCATTTCCCAACTTTTGAGTGCTTGACTTTGAGTGCTATTCCTTTAATGCAGTTTTTTTGGTGTTTAATATATTTAGAAGCCAATCTACAGGGGTGTGTGTGTGTTTGACCATGTGATATCCAGTATGGATAAGAGCAGGATTACTCAGAACAGTATGATACTGCGGTCACAGTGACCCTTATGCAGTGAAAGGCTTAAATTACCCAAAACAAGGCTTCTAGACATGAGCTTGTTAGATCAGGAATCTTGACAACCGCTCCTCCGTGCTTAGGGATCATTTTACTCGGTGCCACACAAAGCAGGTGCTTGCGGGAAAAGGCAGCCATAAGCAGGTATAATATACTAAAGAACATAAAAGCTGGGATGGAGACAAGAAGAAAGCAGTTATCTCTGGTCAGTCTGAATTATTCCACCTCAGGTCAGTGCTTCCATGCTGCCGACTCCCCACAACACTTTTCTATAACACATGATTTCGCTTTTTCTTGGCATATATATATATTTAAACAAGGCCTAACACCTTTTTAAGAAACTGACCACTTCAACGTGGTTGCTGCTTGTCTGTTAACGTAGTGCTAATGAAAAGGGCTAGACGGAGAGCCCAAGAAACTAAAGTCATTTGCTTTTTCACAGACCGGGCATGGCAGAGGCAGCAGCAACACATACGTTCTCCCTTATGTTGTCCCAGCTGTGTACCTCAGTGTTGTAACAACCAAGCAAGGTACTAACAAGCTCCAACGAGACTTTATTTTCAAAGTGGAAACCTCTTTACCAAGCTGCTGCTGCACCCTCTGTAGTTCTCCTAGCCTCTCAAGTCCTCCCCCATCCTTCCTGTTTCCTGTCCTTTCAGACTCCTAACAGCCAGTGCTCCCGGTTCTAATAATTACAAGCAACATCTAAACACCACACTCAGCTCTGACCTGGGAGTACAGATTCTGATCTCCATTACACCAGCTTCAATCTAGAGTGACTCCATTAGCTTTTAGATCAGGCCCTAACTGACGATCACGCCGCTCAAACCGTTCCGCAGGCCACTAAATGCTCAAACTATTAAAGGTGAACCTGAGCCTTGGGGAATGTTGGATCGACTTCCACAGTTAGCAGTTGGCTGGTCCCAGTCTCTGCAGCATATAACCATGGGTTCCAATGCAAAAATGTGGGTGGACCAAAATCTGAGATGTGAAAACTCCATGAACTTCAGGGAAGTTGAGAACTGGACAAACAGCAGGATTAGAACTGTACAACTCCAGGCCATCTCTCTCATACTATATAGGGGTATTTGGGGTTGCAAAGCTTAATGCCCCATGTTTATGCATCCCCACAATAGGATCCCAGTTCTGTCACCCTGAATAATGCCTTGCTGTCCAAGTAGTCCCACTGATTCCACTGGGCTAAATTCTGGGACCCTTACTCACAGCAAGAAAACTCTCTTCTTCTTGAATACTCCCACTGATCCTTCTGTGACGCTCACTTTACTAAGGGAAGAATATAGCCTACCAGGGCTACTTGTAAAGGTGGGTGAATTGGGCCCAAAGTATCAGGTGGTGTCAGACGTGCGGTTTTTGATATTTTTTCCCCTGGGCGTGTTACATTTTGGCCTTTGTCTTTTAAATCATTTTAATTTTTGTTTAAGTCATGGACATTTTTCTAATGCGATTCCCTGTTGTTTATTTACCATATATATTCACTTTAAAGGTTTTTATTGTGTCACAGCCTGAGAATAAAGTTTGAAACTAAATCAAAATATCACAAAGTTATTGTTTTGTCATAAAATCCTGGTTGAACTATAGTTATTATGGCAAAAATATGCAAACTATACAGATGCTAACATAAAAATATATCTCAGCATGATTACCACAATTGCAGTAGAACGATTGTGGCCTGACAGATTTAACTTAGTAAACTATAACTCTGTTAATGTTATAGGATCTGCAAGCACCCTCCCTCCTCCCCCAAGTTTTAATACATTATCTACTATTCATTTATGGCTCTATAATACAGAGAGCATTTATTTCTCCAGTCACAACATCATCCCTGATGCTTATTATAGATGTAACAAAATACCCAGGTTACACTTACACACACACACACACACACACACACACACACACACACACACACACACACACACTTTTCACATCCTGACTTGGGAACTGGCTGCTGAACTGAGACATGTAAAATTCACCATCTTCTGTTCACACGGAGTTCATATGAACATCTTTCTGCTCCATTGGAACTGCTCTGCTTGACCAGGGTTGCCAGAGCAGTGTGTACTCTGGCCTTACCCCCATCCAAATCATCTAACACGTTTGCTATGGTGGAGCATCTCATAAAGCTTGAGGGGTTTTTCTCAGGTCACCTTGACCGGCTCTGGTAGTGAACAGACATTAGCAATGGCCAAGGATCTGGCTATAGAGGTTCACGATGCACTGAAGTGACCAGCATTTATGAGAAAGGAGAATGTTGCCCTTGGACTTCAGCTGATGGGACAACTTGGCAAACACATAATAAAACAAGTCAGGGAAATAGGGTTGTCTGGGAAAATGCAGGGAATCCTCATAAAAGCATCAGCAGGACAACAAGCAGTGAGTCATTCTAGGCCAGATCCTCAGATGGCACAAAGTGCCATCACTCAATTGACTTCAGTGGAGCTACTTCACTTTACAGTGGCTGTGGACCTGGCATTAGGGGATTCTCCCTGTGTCCTCTGCTGACAAAGTCAATGGGTGTTTTGCCTCAGCGTAGGCTGGCTTCTTTTTCTATTGCTACTGGGCTTTCTGTGTGGAGAAAGGAGGCCATTGCTCTTTTTCTACTGATCGTCTCATATCCATTTAATTTTGTTTGTGTTTCAGAGTTTTCTCATGTCACTTTATTCCCCTGGCTCATTTTCAAGCTTATTATTCCAGCTATTTGCAGTCTGTGTGTTCTGACCTTTCTTCTCCCTTTGTGTCCCCTCTTTCTGCTTTGGGTTTGTTATGCAACACTCTTCCTTTAGTTGCTTTTGCTTTTCTGCCTCCCCCTCCTCTCTGCAATGACTTCACTGGCCTGTTTTCCTGTGTCACCAAAGGTGCTCAGCATACAACAGGAAAGAACCCTTCCCCTCAGCACCCCACCCCCGAAGTTGACAATGAGCAAAGCTGTTTTTATCATGCAGGTGCAGAAAACCGGAGTCTAATTAGAAAGTTTAGTAAGAAAAGG
Source organism: Chelydra serpentina (assembly GCA_037349315.1). Taxonomy (NCBI): domain Eukaryota; kingdom Metazoa; phylum Chordata; order Testudines; family Chelydridae; genus Chelydra; species Chelydra serpentina. Next base: position 9,919,464 of record JBAIAC010000051.1, read on the forward strand.
GATCTGAGTCTCACTTATAGTATGGGCTCCATTACACTATTCTGGGTGGGTATGCGTAAAGAAGCCTTAAAGATAAGTACAGGTCTCTATACACTGCCTGGGTGGCAGAAAAGGGCTTTTCTGTGAATGAGAATATGGTCCAAGTACTTCTATCTTTTCCTAGCAGCGACTCATTTGTAGAGGAGGCCAGGGAAATCCCTCTCTTGCCCTGCTCTGTCTATTCTCTGGCAGTGAGAGTGAGATTTTCAGCCAGCGTTTGAATTTACATGCTCGCTGTTAGCACACACAGCTGACTGACCGTGTCCATGGACTATACACAGTTGAACAAAGTGAAGTTCTTTCAGGATCTGGAGAACAAGCTTTCTTTGTTACGAGTCCAACAGGAGTAAAGATGGCAGAGTTATCAAAGAAATTAATGGATCTATTGCTCTCACAACATTACTTTTGGTGGCTGCAAAAACCACAGCTGCTGCTTATTTACTTTTAATAAGCATTATGGCATCTGCTATTACTGTGAGTTTAATGTGGCCTATATGGAAAATAAATTAGTGCTGACAATGCCTCGTTTGGCAGGTGATCGTGCACGTTGGGCTAGGATATCTTTTTCTGATGCAGAGTGACCAGACATCCCGATTAAAATCAGGACTGTCCCAATTTTGAGCAGTTTGTCCCGAAGTATGGTCGGGACGCCATTTGTCCTGATATTTTGTTTCAGGACCCTTTTTTTTTTTTTGAGCGAGAGAGAGAGAGAGGTCAGGGGAACGCCTTTTTTTGAGTGAGAGGTCGGGGGTGCCCTTTTTCAATTGTTAAAATCACCCACCATGTCCCGGTCTTCGGCGGCACTTCGGCAGCGGGAACTTCTTTCTTCGGCGGCAAAACGTATTACTCGACGCCAACAACAGTCAGTGACTGAAGGACCTGCCGCCGAAGCTGCCGAAGTGCCGCCGAAGACCAGGACGTGCCGGGTGAGTGTCCCGATATTTTTTTATCTGTCATCTGATCACCCTATTCTGATGAGATACTCATTAACCTGACTTGGGAGAAGATATTGCCTTCTACCATCTTGTTTCAGCGGGACTTGTAAAAGGAATGGGATGATCTGCTCCTTATTCATTACCGACTCCTTACTTCCAAAAGTGCTAATTTCACCTGAGAAAACCAGAAAGAAAAATATTGTATTTTAAAACCCACTTCCTTTGTTCATAGTGCATTTTGATTTTGTGCATTTTATTTCTTAGTCATGCTGGAACTGACCAAGTAAAGATGAATCTGGATTGGAAAGACTTGTAAAATGGGAAACTGAGGCACAAATTCATTTAATTTAGGCTTAATCAAATTTTCACCTTTATATTTTTCAGACAGAATCATAGTCACTTATAGTTTCTGCTCATATACATATATCAGACAATAAGACCGATAAGATAGAACAGGTAGGGGCCCAAGTTACTGAATTCCAGGGTACCAGAAGGTTCTCCACTTCATGATACACTCATCTCAGTCTCTGGATTAGTGTTCTCCAATTTGGGCCCTTGGTCACTTGAGTTTTATACACTAAATTGTTTTCTCCATCATCTATCATTCTACATACCTGGTTATACATTTACCCAAGTTGTTTTTTATTCTTCATTCTATGTTATAAATCATCAACCCAACTCCAGAATCCTTTTACCATTCAACACACATTGTCATAAACTATTAACATTAAACTAAGACATCGCCTATATTTTTACCATTCAGCTATTTTCCATCTTTTAGCATCATAGTTCAATACATGTGAAGCATCCCAAATTATTCATTAACATCATCTTATTTTTCTCTTATGTGAGTAGGAAAGTTGGGGGGAACACCATGCCCTAATACCAGCATATTCTTACATTTTCCAAACATGGGTTTTCAAGCAACATTTGCTCAAAGCTTAGCATCTGTTTGTAGAGCATTAGAAAGCTGTGTCAGCAACTTTCCCTGTTGTATTTTGAGGTGCTTATTCATTTAGGGTCTAGGTGTTTTGGCTGTTGCCCAACAGAATGCTGTCTGTGGAACCCACTTCCTCCTCTTCACACTCATGCTTTGGGGAAGTTCAGATCTGAATCCAAATTCAATTTCTATAGCAGGCCTAACTGAAACACTAGATCTGAGCTTAAACTTTGGGGAAATTCAGTCCCAAATCTTCCAAAAAGCAATTTGATGAATGTGCCTGACTTGCAACCATGCATCCCTCAATGCAAAAGGCACATATGAAGATTACATCTGGAGAGCCAGACCAAAGTCCACATTTCATGACTCAGGCCCATCTCTGGAAAAGTGTTCCTTGTTAGAATGATAGGAATATGCAAACATGCTAAGAAAGGAGTCCTTAAGGCCTTTTAAAAAGTAGAGGCTAGGATATAATGCAGGTACAGTTCATGGCTCACTATGGTCCACCTAGGGTGACCAGATGTCCTGATTTTATAGGGACAGTCCTGATTTTGGGGTCTTTTTCTTATATTGGCTCCTATTACCCCCCACCCCCTGTCCTGATTTTTCACATTTGCTGTCTGGTCACCCTAAGTCCACCCTGGCTGTAATGCGATGAAGATTTGGTTGAGGAGCGCAGCAAAGCCTGGAATAGTACCCTGAGCTCAGGAAAAACTCTCAAGATTCACTGAAATCCAGAATATTGAACTTCATATATAACAATCATCAATTGTGCCCAGTGGCGTAGCCAGGTTTAGAGCACAGGGGGAGCGGCGGCGCTATAAAAAGGCGCCTCCCCGCTCCCCCTCTACTCACCCGGCGGCGCTTTAAAGAGCTCAGGGCTCCAGCCACTGGGGAGTCCCCGGGCCTTTTAAATCCCCGCCTGAGCCCAGCTCCGGGGCTGGGGGGGTGGGGCGCTTCAAAAAGCCCACGGCTCCCCGCAGCGGCAGGAGCCGCGGGCCTTTTAAAGCACCCCCCGCCCCAGCCCGGATCCAGCAGCGGGGCTCGGGCGGTGCTTTTTAAGGCGCCGCTTCTCCTCAGAGGGTGAGCGGCTGCTCCCCCTGCTCCCCCCCTGGCTACGCTCCAGCACAAGCTGGAGACAGTACAGAACAATCAGAGTTCTTCACAGCAGGGCAACGGCTCAGTTTCAGCAAGGAGAGAACTCAAAGCATCTCTACGACTATGGCCGTGCCTTTTCCATATTGTTTCTTCTGCTGATTTGTTTTGGTTATGGGAAGGGTACAGGAAAGGACTAGTGAGAAAGACCCAGCATTGTTATTTCAGCTGTAGGGGAAAATACCTAATAAAAATGATTTGGAAAGAAAAGTCCTTAGAATTCACATGGCAATCATTTTAAGTATGTGAAATATTTGTACTAGTATGAGTTTGTTTTTATTTCCTGCTTCAGATGTTTAGATTTGGAGGAGCATTGTTGAACCTACTACAATCCATAATGTCTGAGAATTTAAATATTGCCAGATTGTAGTGCTGTACTCTTTTTACCCTTAAAAGATTGATGGGGAGGGAAATTTGGGTAATAGGATTATAACCTTTCACCTCTGTTTCAAATCTGCCCGGGTTGGAAGTGATCTGAAGTTACCATCAATTATTATTAATATTATTGTGTTAATGCCTAGAAGCTCCAGTCATGGACCCAAGACTTCACTGCGCTCGGCACTGTACAAACAAAGAACAAAACGACGGACCCTGCCCTAAAGACATCATAATCACCTGGTGTATGTTTGATGGCTTGTAACTCAGTTCAGTTTCTAATGGACAGGGGTCCATATTATAAACCACAACTGCCGTTGCTGGTCATTAGAGCTGGTTGGAAAATCAGGGTGGGGTTTCCTGCTGAGAATTTTGAGAACCTGATTTTTTTAACCTGTCTGCATTAAAATTTTCTATGGCTAAATGCCAGCTTTTGGTGAAATAGGAAAGTTAAAATATTTCAGCCAAAACCAGAACATTTCTGATTTTGGTGGGTTGAGTTTTTTGACAAAATCTTGACATTTTCTATGGAAAGCAGGGACGTTTTGTGGAAAAATGTGTTGGATCAAAACCCCAATTTCCCATCAAAAATCTGTTTTCATGGGAATTTTTTGGCCAGTCCCACTGGTCACCTTCATTAGCAGCCTTTGGGAGAACAGTAAATGAATAAGTTCCAAGTCTGAATTTTAAATGCACTCTGTATATCCCTACAGGCAAAGTATCAGACTCCAGAGGGTTACATGGTGGTTTGAGGCATGGGGTGGTATAAATCTGAGTTTGTGATGACTGCAGTACTCAGAAGAGGTAAAGTACACATTTTCCAGACAGAAACAAACTTATTTAGGAATGTTGTAGAGAGCGCAAAAAGCTGCTCCTAAATGTCATGATCTGGACAGCACATTGTATTAGTTCATAGATAATTATGTTTAGGGTCTGAGCCTGCATTTGTTACCCATGCAAAACTCCCACTGAGTTCACTGGGAGCCCTGCCTGAATAAAGAGCACAGGATCTGGCTATGAGTCTTCCATTCTTTGGCCCAATTTCATTGCACGCTTTGGGCTAACTTACACATGCCGCTCCTTCTTTGTCTGTCTACAGCCTCCCTCCTGTTTGTTTTGTGACTGTTTTCTGGCCACCCTCTCCACCTTCAGCAGGTGGAATGGGCTTGCAATTTAATGTAATTACCCAAGGTGTTTCCAAAATTAATTTGATGTTAGGGCTAAAAATTGTGCTATGAATTATAAATCAAAACATGCCGTAGTTTACAGAGAACCTGCCCATTAATATTCAGCTCGTGTTCTGGATAGAGATGGAAGGTTGCACAAATGCAGGGTATTTTCATATTGATTGGGTCATTTTGTGACCATTTGAAAGAGTTTTTGTATAGTCAAGTGACATGTTATCAATAATAATTCTACTCACCTTTGGAATAAGCTATGAAGTCAGGTGACAGTTCTGATTTTTTTCTGGACGCTTATTGGAGATACTAAAAATGTTTCCTTGAATTTAAACATTTCAGAGGTGCAAAACACCATGGTGAAAAGCAAGGGAGCCTTATTTTAATGTACAGTAGAGATAACACTTAGGAATAGGAATGTCCAAATATAAAAATTACTTCACCGTTAAATATCTTCTCACACATCTCAAACACTCCTCTTAAGAAATATCAAGAATATTAAAGGGACAAATAACAGTACACAGATAAATGACCCATATACTATTCAAACAGGGTGAGGGATAGCTCAGTTGTTTGAGCATTGGCCTGCTAAACCCAGGGTTGTGAGTTCAATCCTCGAGGGGGCCATTTAGGGATCTGGGGAAAAAATCTGTCAGGGGACAGTACTCAGTCCTGCTAGTGAAGGCAGGGGACTGGACTCAATGACCTTTCAAGGTCCTTCCAGTTCTAGGAGATAGGCATATCTCCATATTATTTATTTAAAACACCTACACACAATGGGCCATAGTGTGATCATTAAGGTGACACTGAGTTGTCTTGCTGTATTGGGGGATATGAGAACTGAGTTGCTGTCTTTGGGAAATACCAAATATCTAATCATACTAATACCTAGCACTTATAAGGTCAGATGTTCAAATTTGCATGCAGACTTTTGCCCATGTTTAACCTGCACATGCTCATTGGAGTTTGCACGGGTACAAGTCTTGCTTTGTGAGAGCCTGTTCATACAGAAATCAGGGTTTGCAGGAGCTTTGACACCAATGGAGGTACACTGCTGTACCAGCAGGAGAGGAAAATCATGTCCTGTGCGTGAGCAGGGGGAACTGAATGTGGATCGAACTAACAAATCTTTGCCACGCTCCTGATATTCGTAAGAATTATCAACACCAAATTATGGATGCGGAAAGATGTTTCTGACTTCCAGGCCCTATGCTCAACAAACAGTACTTGCCAATATCATTCTCTTGAGAGCCAGACCTTGTTTCCCAGTACCACTGATGTGTATGTAGACATGATGGAATTATATAACCAGTGTAGATTTTACACATTCAACAGGGAGTTTCTTCAAAGCCATCACGTATCTGAAAGGTGGAATAAAACGCATCCTGGTCCCAACTGCATGCAAGGCGCTATCATTGAGAATACTCACCTCGGTGACTGACCGGATCGTACACTAGGGGATGGATTCTTCTCTTATGTCCACCAGTGCGACTCCATTGGAGTTAATGGAGAGGCACTCGTATAAATAGGAGTAGAATTTTCCCTGGCAACTTACCGCCTATGTGGGAAATGGGTACAGCTGATCAGGAACAGCTCTGCTTTACATACATACTTTTTGGCTGCTTGTTTGTTTTAGGGAAGAATCCTTCTCTTTGTTTTTCCTCAAAGTCTTCCCCTTTGGGGTAGTGCACAGCCCCCTGGCATAAAGTATCATTGCTTGGAATGTGTTGGATAACTGGATAATTCAGAGAGGAAAGTAACACGTCAAACCACTTTTCATCAGCTTTTCCACCTCCAGTCAACCAACTGTATTCCTTTAACAAGAGCCTTAGCACTAATAGAGTTAAATAAAGGGAGCCATTTGCCTGTAATTAAAATTAGAAGTAAGGTTATGGGTGAGAGTAGCTACTGGAGAAGACATTGCAGGGACACTGCGAAAGCCAAAGCCTATGTATCTAGTATATTCAGCCTGGAAATAAGGTACAGAATTTTTAATAGTGAGTGTAATTAACCATTGGAACCACTTACCAAGGGTTGTGTTGGATACTCCATTGCTGAAAGTCTGACAGGAATTAATTCAGGGAAGTCCGATGGCCTGTGTCATGCAGGAGGTCAGACTAAATGATCACAATGGTCCTTTCTGGATTTATAATCTATGACTATATCTAGCCTTGGGTTTATTACAGTCTGGATGAGGGGATTTGAGCAGATACGATGGGAAGGTATAAAGCAAAAACAAAGCAGAATGAGATGTTTTCCTTTGCCTGCGTGTGCCACGATTGACAGCAGTTTGTAGTTGGACACCTGGAAAATCTAAGCACGGGGAGGGGAACATAATTTTGCTCCCGATTATTACCAACAAAAGTGATTGCCAACAAAAGTCCGGATGTGCGAATGGTTTACAGTGCTGGGAAGACGGGAATTTGTCAGCAGAACATTTTAAAATACTTGGCAGGATTAATATTCTATATTGAATAGATCAAGGCGTTTGACAAAATGCATTTAGTCCTAAGCATTTTTTGACAGAATATATTTTATCCACATAAGGGGTTTAGTGGAGCTGTCAGTGATGTCTCATGACGGATGGCAATATGAAGCGCTCTGAGAGTCCAAATGTAGAAAGCACCAGAGGAATGAGTGTGTGGCAGTCTGTCTGACTCAAAGTTGAGGGGGGGAATCTTCTAATGGCAATTTTAGCATTCGCCTTCTAAAAATAATGGGAATCCGGAGACGATTAAGAAAAGGACTGGGCAGTAAAACATTATGGAGGAATTTCTTTACAGAGAGGGTGATTTATTTGTGAAGGGGCTATCGAAGGCAGCTCTAGACACTGAAGCTATGGATGTATAAAATAAAGAGTCAGGCAGGTACTTAAGTGGAGAGAAAATTATGGAATGGATATAGGCACAGCTGGGAGTGGGATGGATCCACTGGGCCATATTCGATCTCAGTTTGGCTGGAGTAAATTAGTTACTCTGTATTTGCATTGGCATAACACAGGAGTTCACAGCTTGGGCATCATGACTGCCATGGAGTATCATGAGCAGATGTCAGAGGGGCTACAATCATCCACTCCTTCCTGTTTAATGAGAGGAGGGGTCCCAGCTAGGTTCTGGCTAGATGGGAGGGAGGTCTTGGCGGGGCAGGTTGAGGGCTGTTTCAGAATGGGAAAGGTGGAGAATCACTGGTATAACAGAAAGCAAACTTTAGCCCACATCTGTATCCTACCACATTACTCTGTATCCTGGTGGTAAGAATCTCCTGTATACTGCAGTAGATCAAAAGGGCAGCTATATGGTGTCACCAAGTCACCTTTCGGAGATCTTGGGATGAACTTTGATGACCTTGGGCAATGGGGAGGCAAGGCCTTTGAGGGAGATTAATGTGATGAACAACAGACAGGGATATGAGGAAAGCATCATTCAGGGTGGGTGAAGCTTATGGGAAGGCCCATAGCATTTAGGAAGGACAGGAAGAGTAGCTGAGAGGGAACAGATAATAAACAGGGGTGGCCCTTGGGCCCTGTACAGACCTTTTGTGTTACTCCAGTTTCAGCTGAGTGTTTGAATTTGTTGAAACCCAGGTTCAGAGTCATGCTCAGTCATTCTCACATTGACTGAGATTGAAGGTGAAGTTTCAAAGAGCCTCAGTCCTGAGTTTCACATAGTTCTAATGCTGATAATGTTCCTTTTCCTTTCTCTCGTGATTGGTCTTGGTTTCAGTGGAGTCACTCCTCCTTACACCAGCTTAGAATTGGGTGCAAAATGTAGAGTGAAGGAAAATGTTACTAATCATCAGGAGAGATATAACAAGAACTGAAACTGCTGGGAATATTTTCATTGCTTCCCTCTCTCTGCTGGGAATATTTTCATTGCTGCCTCTCTCTATCATATTTCTAAGGCACCTTGCGGCTTATCCACCTCCAGGTCACTCTCTGCTATCCTGTCAATACTCCAAGCCAGCACCAGGAGGACATTTACTAAATACAGCTGTAATGATAAAACAGAGATTATTTTTGAATGCTGTGAGCCAGATCCTCAGCTGTTGCAAATCAATGTAGGTCTGTCAACGTCAATGGCAGGACACCAATTTACACTAGCTGCGGATCTGGCCTTGAAATTCATTATGCACAGAGGACAAGAAGGCTTTCTGGAGAGGGTGAGGAGACAAACTTTTGTTTTGAAAATTCCTGTTTTCTTAGGGAGATTGTTAAACTTTTCTAGTTAAAATGTTAAGCAACGACATGGTATCACCTCAGTTCTGGGAATATGATGGCTCGGTTAAAAACCCCCACATCTGCTCTTCAGTTCACATGCACCTCTTTCAAAACATGTCCAAGCTACCTACCTAAAAGCTTCCATAAAAGTAGGTTTCAATTACTTATGTTTCATTGTGTACGGCATGTTTCCATGGCACATAGGGTTGCCAAATAAAGCAATCTGCAGCCCATTTAGTTTATCTTGAAGTCTTTTAAATCTGTCTCCTTTAAGCTTGAAATTTTCTCATTCAGGCATCCAATGTTGTTGAAATCCCTATGCCAATAATTCTTAATGACGTGTGTGTCTAGCCAGAGTAATTCTCCTCATTCAATTTGCAGTTTTCCAAGTCAATCTTTTCAGCATTCTGACTCTTGCAGTTTATTTTTCATTCCGAGACATGTAGGTTCTCTCATTCAAAATGATCCCGAGTCTATAGTCGAAGCAATGCATTTTAATTTAAGTCTGGCTGCCCTTAATGTCTGGTTGGGAAACCTGGGGGAGCCATATCCTGTGCTTGCCTGCTTTTCTGGGTTCCAAGCTCATTGCGCGCACGCACACGCGCGCGCACACACACACACACACACACACTTATAAAGGACAAAAAGCAAAGCCTTACACCATTCCTCCAAATGGAAGAATACTGCAGTCTTTACTCAGCCACAAATGACACACATGGTTGAGGGATACATCTTGCTCAGGAATTAATATCTGTAGTGACCAAATGGAACTCTACAGCTAAAGCAAAGAACCAGTTTGGGAGAGAGGAGTTTTACGGAGGTAGGAAGCTCAAGTCCATACGAAGGATAGCATAGGACCACTTTGCTGCTTTCAGTGAGTGATCTCTCAGCTTTCTATTAGGGTAGGTTGACAGACTCGAGAAGAAAACCTCCCGTCAATATAACACAAAATTTTTAAAAAAATACTCACACTTTGTTTCAGTGGCCATTGTGACTTGTTTTATCCTGCACACTAAAAGCTGCTTTGAGCACTGACTGAGCGAGATTTGTGTGACCGCTGGAGGTTTTTCCTTGGCCACTGTGCAAGAAGGATTTAGTCTCAATGCCTCCCACGATTATTTCATGCATTTAATTTTGACTGTTCTTTAATATCCATTCAAGGAACAGCTTCATCTAAAGATGTTTGTTTAAGTCAGTCCTGGAGACTGGAAAGGTTTTGTCATCTGTTTCTGCCCCGTACTGGATATAAAACTTTGCACATGGCAGCACTTAACAGAATCCCACTTCAGACCACTGGAAAAGAAAATAAATGGGCCAGATTCACCCCAGTGCAAGTCCATTGAAATCAGTGGAATTACACCAAGGATATAGCTGACCCAAGATAACAAGTGAAGAGAAGCAGTAAAGTGCTTCCTGTGAGTTACTAGTATAATAGAAGGATGAGGCACCATGACTGTATCTGTGTTGACAGTTTCAATGTAAATATATTGAACTGTATTTATTTTTCATGATTATTGAAAATTATTGGTTTGCTTTAACCACTTAGCTGCGTCTCTCCTGGTCTATGGATAATTTAAGCCCAACTTCCACAAGTGCCTTCTCAAATTCCAGCCACAGAAACTTAGATTTGGGAATATGAGCTGCATCTCCATGCCGAAATTGGGAAAGTGACGGGTCTCTTTTGGTTGAAGCAAGGAAGCAGATGGCTCAACTGGATTAAACTGGATTTTTTTTATTTAAGCCATCTCACAAAACATAACTTGTCCACCATCTTAATACTCAGTGCTCTCTCTTTACCTAAAAACTTCCTAGTGTTCCCACATATGGACTGCATTTAGTCACTCCATGCACTAGTCCAAGATTCTGCCCAGGATCTCATTGAGAAGCACCTTATACCCCAGGATAGCCCTGCGGACGTCAGTGAAACTAGTCATGGAAGAAGGTACTACCCACCTGAAGTAAGGGCTGACAGAATCTGGCCCTTTATTAGTTTTCATGCTATAAGGTCCAACTACCATAGCTCCATGCTTACGTTGTAAGAAGCAATTCCATTCTCCAGCCCTATTTTTCACTCCCCTCTAAGTTTATTTTTCCTCTGTTTTATTCTCCTGCAGTTTGATTTGTATGCTTCAGTTACCGAACAGTACAGAGTAGAGAGCTGGAAGTAGCCCAGGTCATCAGGCCAAAATGATCAGGATTGGTTACGGAAGGAACGTTTTCATGTTTTTAGTGTTTGGGGGAAGGAAGGGGAAGAAACTATTTGGGATGAAGCTTCTCAAGTTGATTCTCAGCCCAAATGTTATTTGTTTTGGAAAGTGTGAAGAAACTTGGTTTGAACCTCGCTTGAGTTAAGGGAGGATGTGGGGGTGGAGAAGAAGTAGTGTGACATTTTATACTTTTTCCTCCCTGTCCTCTTACATAGAAGGAGAGGTCAGGTGTAAAACAGAATTTCCCTTTTGAAGTGTTTACCACTGAAGGCCTGCAGAGCATGCTGGGTTTGTGCAGCACTATTATGAAGAGTCTAATCTCAGTCAGTCTGCAGATTTAAGGGAAATCAGAAAAATAGCTCACCTTTGCATGCTTTTGTTTCCTCTCCTACCCTTTAATATATGGAGATATGCCTATCTCATAGAACTGGAAGGACCTTGAAAGGTCATCGAGTCCAGTCCCCTGCCTGCACTAGCAGGACCAAGTACTGTCCCCTGACAGATTTTTGCCCCAGATCCCTAAATGGCCCCCTCAAGGATTGAACTCACAACCCTGGATTTAGCAGGCCAAACCACTGAGCTATCCCTCCCCTCCTTTGCCTAACTTGTTTATTTAGACTGTAAACTCTTTGGGGCAGGGACTATTTCTTACCACGTCTGTACCATGCATAGCACAATGAGGCCCAGATACCTGGTTGGGACCCAGCAGTGCAAGAGCAGGCAAATAATAAGAATGTAATTTGATTGGCTAGCAGAGATCCCATTTGGTATAACTGCTGACACTGTAAGCCCCTCGTGAATTATTATGGTGGAACAAAGACACGTTCTAAACTTTGATCAACCGGAAACTAATCTTGATGATTGTGGCAGAGTTATTCTCAGAAAGGGCTGCAGGACGGGAAAGGCAGGAAGCTTAAAGATGCCCGTGTCATGACAAAGGCTGACATGGCCGCCTCAGTGGCTATGCCTCTAAGACATCAGGCTGAAAAAATGCTTCAGAGATTTGTAGGCTACTGGAAAAGTTCCAACTATTTAGCAAGGTTAATGCTGCACATCCTGAGCTCTTCTGGCTCACCGTATTATCAAGTCCCCCCCAATCAATCCTACCACTGAGATGAATCAATTAGGTCAGCAGAGCACCCTCCCAGCCAGAATAATTTCCCTTCTTGTTCATTTTTAAATCCAACAAACGGGTAGTGAAATGCTAATCGAAATGAGATAACAATTACAGTACTGCAGGAACCAAAACAGTGGCCACAATATTTAGAGCTAAGCTTTCAAGAGGACCTCAACCTCACCAATGGAGCTGCTCACAGGCTTAAAGTTACATATCTGCTTAAGTGCCCTTCTGAATTGGGGCCTTAGATGCTTTCAGAAGTCTCAGCTCTTACCCCAAATGGCCATTGAGTAGGTTTATTGCAATGGGAAAGTTATCTCTGAATATTTTGGGGGGGACAGTTCCCTGGCCCAGAAATGGCAACTGTGACAGCTGCCATCATGGATGACACACAGAATTGAACTAGGGACCCTCCATTGCCAAAAACAAAGTCTGCTACAGTGTGAGCTAAAGAGGCAAGTGTCTCTACTTGGGCTGTAGGAGACCTGTGCAGATCAGGCACAGAGGGACACCGCTACTATACGCTCATCAGTGGATTTCACCTTAGTTTAGTATTGTCTTATAGGAAACTCTTGGATTCACATTGCCTACTGAACCCCTGCATCCTCAACCTCCTGGCTCATTCCTATTCTGGTGGACAACCTCTGTGAAGTCTCTTGGGTCTCCCCTTGATTCCTGCAGGGTTTTCTCCATGCAAATAGCTCTTGCAAGCATTCTCCAGCTTGGTAATCACTGCCACTATTTTTATTGCTTTTTTTAAAGATTAATTAGTCAATGCTACCAAATTACCTTTTGCAATTAAAAGCATAATTTACTAAGAGTGATTAAGTAGATGGCTCTAATTTATCATTAAACCGCTTGTAACTGAGGCTATTGTGTGCTGGTAAAAACAACATCAATTAAAATAAAAAGCCTACCGGAGTGCTTAGAATGACTCAGATTTGTCCTTCAGTATTTAGGACAAAAAAGAGTTAGGTTTGCAATTGACATTGCTAATAAAGATTATTTGGGCTTTGGGAGCTCTGAGCTGAGCTGTTATCCTATGGAGTTGAAAGGGCAATAGATAAAAATAAGCATTATTTAAACTGTCACATAAAAAGGAATGGCAAATATGGTACCTCAAAAGTTGTGTCCTTTGTGAAAAAGGAAGGATGAATCAGTTCTTGCCAGTGTAATTGTTTAGTTATCCATCAAATTACTACAGACTGCATTTGTGTACCCTTTCAAAGTGCTGCGGTGTAGACCGGCAGACCTTTGCCGCTGAGGAATTCAGAGATTTGCCCCCTGGGAGTCACTCGGCTTGCTGGAGTTCACTTAATGACACTGATGGGTCAATTCTCTGCCAGAACCAACAACTCATCTTCATCATCTTCTCAACTTCACATCCACTAACGATCAGTCCTCATAATGAAGGCATTTTTCACCCTGCTAGGAGTCGCAAGGAGAAAAATTGATTGACAGAGTTATCTGGATTGTAGTAATTAAATCAGGGGAGACAAATCCCCGCTCTCATTATATTTCAGACATGTCTGAACCATGAAAAACAGAGGTGAAGTGTGATGATTTGCTTCCTCCAGTTCAAAATATAGCATTATGTGTCTGTATATACTGAGAAATTGTATAGAAACATGAATGGATTATAAAAGGAGAATTATAAGTGATAAAAATGCTGACTAAGGGTGTCCAATATAACCACCCTCATTGGAACCTGGATCTCAAATCCTATATATACAGTTTTATTTATATATATTTATAGTGATAATAATTTGAGCATCAACAGAAAATGGAACGTATACTTATTTTGCAAACTGGATTACAATTTGCAAATGACCATACAAATATACTGTATATAACCTAAAACAGAATTTCAGATGCTATTTGACTTCCTTTTTTGCTGAATCACTTGCAGTGTGGTACCTGCCTTGAGGGAAGAGTAGAAAATGATGGGTAGAAGAGTGAGGCTTTTCTTTGAGTAATGCTGCTATCTGAATTCACGATTTTTTTCGTTTAATACTCCCCGCCCCTCATTTTCTTTCATTATACTATGAAGTTGAGCCATGTTTTAGGTACTGAAATGTTGCACCTGCTTTTACACATGAATATGCTGAAGTAGCTTGAACTGCCATTAACCTTCTGATTAAGTTACTTATGTAAACAGGTGAACTTAGTTTATTTTGATTCTGAAAGACCTGCACACGTGGGGGCCAGATCCTCAGTGTAGCTTCATTGAGGTCAGTTTACACCACTGACTTACATCAGCTGAGGATCTGACCCGTGTACTAGATTTGGAAAGACCTTTCAGACATGGAGCTGAAGACTGGAAGTAGAATTTAGAGAACAGCTGCATCAATCTGTAAACAATAATTTCAAAAGAAAATGAAGAGCCTTTGGGTAGCTAATGCCCATTCCCCTTGTTTGATGGGTTTCATGAGTCCTTCCATTTTAGCCCCCTGAAATATGACAAGTCCTCACTTGAAATCAAGATAGGAGAGTCTGTAAATAAATGTTTTGCCTCTGGTGCTGCTGCAGGCAGAGGGTAGAATCTGTATGATTGCTTATGGTTTTCTGCGTCTCCCCAGTGCCAGTCAGCATTTGAGCAGTCAGAGCTCCTTAAATGAGGATCAAAGAACATGCTGATAAAGATGGGTAATTAGAGAGAGGCTTTAAATGTAGTTCTTTTAAGTATTATTTTCCCAGGCCTCCGTTTTTTAATCATTTTTGATCTTCCGATTTTACAGAACAGGCAGGGAATTAGCTCATTTTGGGATGGCAGAGCTGGAGGTGAGCAGACCTGCAGCCCACAAGCCCGGCAGTGTAGAGCAGAGGGAACCCTAAAGGCTCTGACACAGCTGCCCAAAGGGACCCTCCCTGAGGGAAGGGAGGACTCACCCCAGAGAGGGAAGTATCCTGTGGACCTTGGACACTGGTAACACCCACTTACTTATTTTGGTTTGGATTTCCCCACCAGGGGAAAGTCTTGGACTAAGCTGACCGTGGGAGTAGGGGGTACGAGAGGAAGAGGCCTTGGTTGCCAGACTACTGGTAGCTCAAAGGGGCCTGTGTCGGAGCCTGGTGGAGTGAGAAGCTCCCCTCCCCACAACCCCCTTGGCCACACTCTCCAACCAGACCCAGAGTGAGGACCATTATAGGGGGACAAGGCTAAGATTTCAAGCACTGAGGTATAAAGCCCCCCTTTTTACCATGCTCATTGTCCAAATATTCTAAACACAACTCAAGTGGAACCCAAGGTGAATGTTTGGGAAACAAAATGGAACTCTGGAAAGTTCCTATTTCCATTTTAGACAGATTGGGCAGCTTCTCAGGGAATGACAGCTAACATATCATGACAGTTTCTGTCCAGGAATCCCTAGAGCCTCATTAGTGTCTTCACTCGTTTCCAGAGGAGACCTGGGAAATCCATGAATCCCTCTGACATAAGTCTAAGATATGTGTATGCTGAAATCCCACAGTTGACTTTTACTGTCAATATGTGTATAAAGCAAATTATCTGCATTTGGCGTATTATCCAATCTCCTTCTTAGACAGGGTTTGGGGGTTTGCTATTCAGCAACAGTATCTGTGGCCGGTACCCAGAGTCTCAGGAGTGGAGGCTGACGTAGGCTTACGCTGTCAATTGCAATTAAAAAATGCAGGGCAGTGTAAATTAGCAAACTGTCCAAGTCTGATGAAAAACATAAGTTTGGACAAAGTTCCACAATGAAGATAGAAAAATCCATTGAACTATACAGACAACTGGCTCATAAACTAGGAGAGCAAGTCAAAAATAAGAGGACAGTTTAAGGCAGAAAACAGATTACATAATGAAGAAATATGTCATCAAATTTTTTTTATACATAAAGATTGGTGTGTAAAGGGCTGATAAGTAGAAGATAAAGAGAATGGGTCAGATTCTCCCCTGCACCAGGGCGGCTTTGTGCTGCAAAGCTGCACTCGGGAGGTGTATTTGGCTATGGGAGGATCAGCTTTGTGTAAAGGGATACTCTGGCATTGTAAAGCCGGGAAATGACTCCTCCCTTGGCAGCCTCCCAGTGGCCAGGTGTCATGGGGCACGGCCCTCCTGCATGCCCCCTTGTGGTCTGGCAGATGTACTGCACTCAGAGCCCCCTTGGGTTCTTACGATCAACTACCCCAAGTGAACTGGTTCAGATGGGGGTCTGGTTTACTTAGGATTTTGACCAAGGATAACTCACTTTATTAGCTGCCCCAGGTCAGCCCACTCTGGGTCCATAGAAGAGTCTGGTCAGCTCTCTCAGAACAGGAGTTGCAAGCTCTCCTCTTTGGAGCTGAGCTGCAAGTTAGGCAGCTATAGGGCCTTAGCCAGATTCTCCCTCAGCTGGTCCCTTTTCCCCAGTTAGGCCTCAGGCTCAAGAGGGTTCAACCGACCTGCCTGTGCTTTCTGCTATGCAGGAGGAGGCAGCATTTATGCTGGTTCCCTGCTCCCCTAGCTCATCCCCGATTGCCTTGCCCCACCCCATCTGTAAGATTCCTGACTCAGGGCTTTGAAGACACAATGATGGGATTTCCTCATACGCACCACTAATTTACCACCTCCTCTCTATCGGTGTCTCCTAGGTACCTGTGTGTGTGTACATACACACACACACATACACACACACACACACACTGGACCTTTCAAAATTTCAAAGGGCCATGCCATATGATGGAGATGGGCTGACCACTAGGCCCTACTACCCTTCTTTTGTATGGAAATGGCAACATCCACATGTTAATTGAAAGATCTGAAATCCATTCAAGGGCTTCTGGAGATGCAGAGTGCCCCTCTATACCTCCTGGAAATGAAAAGGTGGGGCACTTTTTCACAATGTGTTTGATGGTTTGGAGGTCTCTGCATTTGCACTGTGGCCCATCCCTCATTCTCCATTTGTGCATCAGGTGTGTGTCTCTTCCATGTAACATCCGAATACCATTGATGGTCGTCCACTGTCTTCGGCAGAGCAAGAACTCAGGCGGTTCGACAAGGGGGATCATCTATGAGGTGTTTGTTGTTTACATCAAAGCCCATCCATTGCATCTGCTAGGTGTCTTCTGGGTTGCAGTTAGCTGACAGAGGAGCTTCTCCCGATGCCCAGAATGGTTGCGGGGACTTAAGACGAGTGCGAGGTGGGTGAACAAGGTTGTCATGATGCGGGAGCTTTTGGTTACTGAGAGCTTTAGCGCAACGTAGCCATCCCTTGCTGGATGGTTGGAAGGAGGATGTTTGTGAAGACTGGAAGTCACGGCAGCCGAGTGAACTTCAGGGTGCCAGGCACAAGTCTCGTAGCCATATTTAGCTGGATGTCAATGAGGTTCATAGGCGAGCTGCTTCCCCCAACAGGTGTGCAGTAACAGGCTGGGAATAAACTGAAGCCACGGTTGCCATTTGTAGCTTTTGCGCATCATGACCCCAGCTGGAATCTGCTCGCTTTTGGAAAATATTGGCATGACTCTTTGTTTTATGGCTCACCTGCTTCAGATGTTGACAGGCAAGACTCCTAGGTAGCAGGGTTAGGATTGTGGGCAATTGCCTTGCCTCAGAAGTTTACGTTCAGCCTCCTCGTAGCTTCAGAATTGCTGAGATGGAACGCTGATGACACCGGTTTTGATGGTTTGGGTTTGAGCCGCCAGTACTGAAAGTGGTTTTCCATCCTCTTCAGATCAGCATTAAGGGTGTCTTCCGCTTCTTTGAGTGGTCAAAGCTGTGTCATTGGGCCAGGTGGCTGGCATACATGGCCTTGTGGCATGTTTTGGGCACATCACTTGTCTAGAAGTTAAATAGGGATGGTGTTATTACTGATCCCTGCCGGAGGCCGTTCTGCAGATTGCTTTTTGCTAACCTGATTTCTGAGCTGGACACGGAACATCCTGTCCGGAAGGATTGACCTGCTGAGACAAAATGTCTGGCTGCATTGAATCAGGTTGGATAGCAACTACTATCCTAAATGGGGCAGACTCCCCTGATGCACCAGGGGGCCTGAGTGGGTCTTCCTGTGCCCTGATGATCTTTGGCTGCCGTTGGCAGCTGGTGCACATTAGAGTAGCCTTCAGACTGCTCTAACTAATGCCGGTGGATTGAAGTAACCTGCAGCAGCCTCAGGATCAGAGGAGCAGCAAGGTGGCTTTAAGACTTGCAATGCTCCCATCTGAGTTGTTCTGAGGTTTGGGCCATTGACAGTAGCTCCGTCATTGGATGTACGTAGTGTTGACTCTTTAGAAAACGGAGGCTATTGCATCAGACAAGCCTGTGCGCTATTCGATATATGGAATTAAACGGAGTCAAAAAGTCAAGTCTGGGTAACATTAAATATGGATGAGTGAGTGTAAAATAATTGCATGACAAGTCTGTGTGTTCCATTGAATAGGAGGGAAAAGTGCTAGCCGCAAAGTTTGCTGCTGCAGAAAAAAGACGACGGGTTGAGCAGCTCAAAGCACAAGGAATTGGGATGGGGAGGATCAGTATAAATGAAAATCTGTCCTTAAAGAAATGGAGACCCGTTCTTGTAACATCTGGGCCAGATCCTTGTCTGGTGTAAATCAATGGAGCTCCGCTGACATCAATAGAGCTGTACTGATTTATGTCAGCTGCGAATCCGGCTCCATGATTCTGACTGCCTAGGAGATTGTAAATAACCCTGATACTTGATAGATGGCTGCGAAAATTATAGCTGAAGAAACAGCACAGAGGAGGATGAGTCAGAAGCTCATGAAGGAAGGATCGGTGAATAATGAAACCAGAAGAAAGGCAGCCATAGGCAGGGCAAGATTCAGCATTTAAAAGCATAAAGATGCTGATGACTTCTCAATGCAGAATAACGAGGACATTATCTTACAAGTCTTTGTGTGTTAAAATAATGAAATGGGGTGCAGAGGGTGGATGGGAATCAAGCTTGTTCCGATCTGTGTGTGTGTCAGTAATAAATGAGGAAGAAACACAGGTAATGGTATTTGGGGGATGGGAGGGGTTTGTTTTGTTTTTCCCCACATGTCAACAGGCAATATGAAGTAGAACTGGGAGACCACTGCAAAAATGGCCTATACGTTTCCTTTCACATTTCTAAATCGTTGCAGCCAAGTTCATGACCCTTTAGCTTTCACCAGAAATCTGATCATTGATCTAATTCGGCAACGTGCAGGATGCCTCCTGAGAAGCACCGAGTACTCTTAGTTCCTAATTTAAGCACCCTCAGCTTTACTTTAATGGTGGTTGAGAGCACTCGGCAT
Source organism: Chelydra serpentina (assembly GCA_037349315.1). Lineage (NCBI taxonomy): Eukaryota > Metazoa > Chordata > Testudines > Chelydridae > Chelydra > Chelydra serpentina. Next base: position 9,938,865 of record JBAIAC010000051.1, read on the forward strand.
CTCCGCTACCTTGCTGGATTAGCCTCCATGGCCCCCAGTCAGCAACGCACTTAAGCACCTGCTTAACTTTCACCACATGCTTAAGGACACACCTCTTCAGCAAAGCATGCGACATATGCTTAACTTTTGACTTCAGTGGAACGTAAGCACATGCTGAAGTACTTTGCTGAGTGGGAAGTGACTTAAGCATGTACTTTGCTCAGTATTACTCTCATCCAAAGTAGTAAAAACATGTGACTTTTCTGACCAATTGCAACAGAGCAACACACGCTGAATTGAAAGCTATGGAGTAAACAGAACTTACAAAAAGTCCTCATCACATAGTTTGGAATGATGGATGTATGGCAGAGGTTCACACTCCCACTGGGTTCAACTAATAACTGGACGAGCTGTTGCCTCAACTGTGGAGCAAATCCTCCCAAACCTTAGGTGTTCAATCAAAATGATGAGCCAAAATGATACCTTATTTCATTCCAAATATTAATAGCACTTACTGCACTCAAAGAGAAGAGATATTGGTTATTCAAGAGAAAAGAACATGAAATCGAATGTGTTGCAGCTATTGACTTAAAGCCCCTTGTGGGAAAGCAAAAGTAGATTATATCACATTAAAACACCCCTACCCTTCCCAAATCCACTGTTTCTCAGTTCTTGGGGACCGTCTGTAGGAAGAACAAGTTCCCAGGTTTTTCAAATAACCATCCATAATGGGAGAAATGGGAACTGTCTTGAGGACTGACAGGGGAAACATAGCCTTGTGCCATCGCTCGGTGACGGTAGCAGGGCTGCAGGCCACAAAGTGGCAAGCCAAACACAGAGGCCTGGACTACACTGGGCGGGGGGGATTGATCTAAGTTACGCAACTTCAGCTGCGTGAACAATGTAGCTGAAGTCGATGTACTTAGACCTACTCACCGCGGTGTCTTCACTTCCCCATCGACTCTGCCTGAGCCTCTCGCGGTGGTGGAGAACAAGAGTTGACAGGAGAGCACTCGGGGCTCGATTTATCGCGTCTAGACTAGATGTGATAAATCGACCCCCGCTGGATCAATCGCTGCCCGCCAATTTGGCGGGTAGTATAGACATACCCTAAAACTCCTTTCTCAAAGACAGTTCTCAACCAACACCTTACCTCACCTCACCCACACAGGTCTGAATACACTGCCTGACTCAGTCTATTATTGACCTTCTAGCTGCTTTGGAGGGTTGGCTTTCATTCAACTGAGGATGCTCGTTCTCCTAATCATGTTAATTCATTTGAGTGTATTTGCTCTCGTGAAAGTTGTCCCCGTGTCTGCAAAACAACTTCCTCTCCAGCTCAACAGGAAGGGGTTACATGGTAATCTATTGGTGTGCTTTTAGCCCAAAGGAAAAGAGGTGAATGTTTGCAAATAAATGATTCATTACAAATTATTTGCTTAAAGAAAATATGTGCCTGTGTGTTTGATTAGTCCTTAGAAGACAGGAGCTAGAAGGGGAAAAAAACAGATTTTTAAAAATAAAAATCAAGTGTCTGCTAAAAATTAAAAAAATTGCCGACAAATCAATTTTTCACATAAAACTTGAGAATTTTTTTTCCAAGTAGATATTTTGCATGAAAAAAATCATTTTTTTTTGCAAAAAATGGAAAAAACTCAATATTTCCCTATGCAAAATACACAGTACGAAATGAGTATGTGGCAAGGAGTTCCCCTTTGTTTACAAAAAAAATATCTTTGGTGCTCAGTTTCAGTTGTCCTCCAGTCTGGTTTTCATTCCAGCTGAACTGCTTATGAAGGTTTTGGATCTCCTCCCTAATAGTATGTGCTCCATTCTTCTGACTTTCACTAGATTCCTCTGCTTCTCCCATTCTTGATATATTGGGGCAGCTAAATCCACTGCCTTAGCTAGTCTGGAAAAATCAGCAAATTTGTAGGGCAATTCAGCTCTGATTTTTTTTCAATGGTGCAATAAATTACTAAGGGTTTATTTGTTTGTAAAGTTGGCACTCAATTCTGAAATGAAGCAGGGTTGGCAGGAATATCTTATATGGGTGACAGGTTTCAGAGTGGTAGCTGTGTTAGTCTGTATCAGCAAAAAGAATGAGGAGTACTTGTGGCCTCTTAGAGACTAACAAATTTATTTGGGCATAAGTTTTTGTGGGCTAAAACCCACTTAATCAGATGCATGGAGTGGAAAATACAGTAGGAAGATATATATAGATATAGATATATACAGAGAACATGAAAAGATGGGGGTTGCCATACCAACTCTAACAAGACAAATCAATTAAGGTGGACTATTATCAGCAGGAGAAACAAACTTTTGTAGTGATAATCAGGATGGCCCATTTCAAACAGTTGACAAGAAGGTGTGAGTAACAGTAGGGGGGGACATTAGCATGGGGAAATAGTTTTTAGTTTCGGTAATGACCCATCCACTTCCAGTCTTTATTCAAGCCTAATTTGATGGTGTCCAGTTTGAAAAATAATTCCAGTTCTGCAGTTTCTCATTGGAGTCTGTTTTCAAAGATTTTTTGTTGAAGAATTTCCACTTTTAGGTCTGTAATTGAGTGTCCAAGGAGGTTGAAGTGTTCTCCAACTTGTTTTTGAATGTTATAATTCTTGACGTCTGATTTGTGTCCATTTATTCTTTTGCGTAGAGACTGTCCGATTTGGCCAATGTACATGGCAAAGGGGCATTGCTGGCGCATGATGGCATATATCACATTGGTAGATGTGCAGGTGAATGAGCCCCTGATGGTGTGGTTGATGTGATTAGGTCCTATGATAGTGTCCCTTGAATAGATATGTGGACAGAGTTGACAACGGGCTTTGTTGCAAGGATAGGTTGCTGAGTTAGTGTTTTTGTTGTGTGGTGTACAGTTGCTGGTGAGTATTTGCTTCAGGTTGGGGGACTGTCTGTAAGCGAGGACTGGCCTGTCTCCCAAGGTCTGTGAGAGTGAGGGATCGTCCTTCAGGATAGGTTGTAGATCCTTGATGATGCGCTGGAGAGGTTTTAGTTGGGGGCTGAAGGTGACGGCTAGTGGCATTCTGCTACTTTCTTTGTTGGGCCTGTCCTGTAGTAGGTGACTTCTGGGTACTCTTCTGACTCTGTCAATCTGTTTCTTCACTTTAGCAGGTGGGTATTGTAGTTTTAAGAACACTTGATAGAGATCCTGTAGGTGTTTGTCTCTGTCTGAGGGATTGGAGCAAATGTGGTTGTATCTTAGAGCTTGGCTGTAGACAATGGATCGTGTGATGTGAAAGCTGGAGGCATGAGGTAAGTATAGCGGTCAGTAGGTTTCCGGTATAGGATGGTGTTTATGTGACCATTGCTTATTAGCACTGTAGTGTCCAGGAAGTGGATCTCTTGTGTGGACTGGTCTAGGCTGAGGTTGATGGTGGGATGGAAATTGTTGAAATCCTGGTGGAATTCCTCAAGGGCTTCTTTTCCATGGGTCCAGATGATGATGTCATCAATGTAGCACAAGTAAAGTAGGAACGTTAGGGGACGAGAGCTGAGAAAGTGTTCTAAGTCAGCCATAAAAATGTTGGCATACTGTGGGGCCATGCGGGTACACATAGCAGTGCTGATGACTTGAAGTATACATTGTCTCCAAATGTGAAATAGTTGTGGGTGGTTTCAGTGGCAATGTTGATGTTATGTAGGCTCAGGATATGAAACAGTTACCCTAAACTCATGGAAATACCATGGAAATACTATAATGAATGCTGAACTAGAATGGAGTAGGTTATTCATTGTATGCAGTGTAGTTGTAGCTGCTCCACCAGAGAAGTACATCGCATCATGGAATGGGGCATCCAAATACCCTGAGAGAACCTGCTTCAACACAGAAATAAAACCCTCTCTGACCGTACACCCCTATATGTCACTGTAGTGGGGTGGTTGCCCCACTCCCGCAGAACAGGGGTCGAAAGCAGCCATGGAAAGGGCTGTGGCTGGAAAAATGATTGAAAGCAGCCAAGCTAGACTGATTGGAGAAGCAGCCACAGGTGTGGCCAGCTCAATTAGGGCCTAGCTGGCCGTGATAAGAGGGCTGTGGGGCTAGGAGCTGGAGAAGTCTCACTCTAGCTCTGGAGTGGGAAGGGCTAGCTGCGTGGGAGCAAGGTACCTGAAGTGGAGCAGTGCCGGGAAAGGGCAAAGGGAGCTGGGGAGATCCAGCCTGGTAAACCCCCAGGTTTCAGGCCTTGGTGAAGACCAAAGAGGTACTGGGGCTGAAGAGGGGCAGCCCGGGGAGAGGCAAAGGCAGCAGGTCCTAACCCCTTGCCGATGATGAGTGGCCATTACAGACTGCATTCTGCCCCAGTGAGTGGGGGCTAGATAATGACGGGCAGTAGCCACTGAGGCAAGGTGGGTTTAGAAGGTTGGGGGTTCCCCTGGGAGGGGAGACCCAGAGTGTGGGGGTACTTCTGGGGCAGAACCCCAAAGTAAAGGGGCACCAAGGTCCGGGAGGGACACAGGGCCAGCAGCACACGAGACACCAGCCTGCAGAGGGCGATCCGTACGCCCCAACCTTTCAAAGCTCATCATCAGAAACAAGCTCCCCACAGCCCAGGACACACCAACTCAAAGCAGCACCAGACCCTGCCAGAACAAGATGCAAAACCTCCAAACATATCTCCATTTCTACACTAAGCAGCACCCCCAACAACACACCTTTCAAGATCCCTGGGTCCTACTCATGACTATCATGACTTAGGGGATACCTCATCCAGTGCAATAAATGCTCCAGTAACAATTCTGTGGGTAAAACCAGACAATCACTATGCTCTCGAATGAACTCACAGAGGAAAACGATAAAAGACAAAAACACCCTATCACCTGTGGGTGAACACTTTTCACAAACAGTCACTTCAGATCTGACCTCTCAGTCCTCATCCTTAAAAGAAACCTGCACAACACTTTCAAAAGATGAGCCTGGAAGCTTAACTACAGAGCTCTGTTAGGGCTAGTCTACACTGGCAACACTACACTGGCTTGTGCAGTCGCGGCAGAGCACTGCTCTAAAAAACCCACCTCCACGAGGGGCGTCGCTACCAGCACTGGAGGCGTGGCTCCCAGCGCCGGTGCACTGTCTACACTGCAGCTTTACAGCGCTGAAACTTGCTGCGCTCGGCGGGCGGTGTTGTTTTTTCACATCCCTGAGCGAGAAAGTTGCAGCGCTGTAAATTGCCAGTGTAGACAAGCCCTCAGACTACAAATAATTAACTGAACAGAGACACTGGATTTATGGCTTATTACGACAATCTGTAACCAACCAACTCCCTCTTTTTGTCCTATGACTGCAGAGTTGTTAAAGGGCCACTCTACATAGGGTGACCAGATGTCCTGATTTTACAGGGACAGTCCCAATTTTGGGGTCTTTTTCTTATGTAGGCTCCTATTACTCCCTCACTCCCATCTCGATTTTTCACACTTGCTGTCTGGTCACCCTAACTCTATCTTGAATGGTCCTTTAGAATATGTGCTAACTACTTATGGTAAACAAGCATTTAGCCGTGAGTGAGTACCTTTGCCAGACCCGAAGAAGACCTCTGTGTGGCTTGAAAGCTTGTCTCTTTCACCAACAGAAGTTGGTCCAGTAAAAGATATTATCTTACCCACTTTGTCTCTCTAAGTTACTCATTAGCAGAGATGGGCTTGACGCAAAACTCCAGATGGGAGCAACCCGCCCCCGAACTTTGGAGTGGGAAGAAGGCAAATGAAATCCAGATGCAACACTGAAAGTGGCTACACAACCTTCTCCCCCCCCCCATCCAAGATATACACAACCACTAGATTTATTATTGCAGTATAAAAAGGAAGAGTAAGTGTACAGTACTGTGAGATGAAAAATAACATGTGGCTTACTCACAACCTTCTACATTTCAAAGAGCTTTCAGAGAGGGACCTCTCATTTGATGAAGATCCTTTTTTCTGTTTAGTCATAAACAGATGAATCCTATAATAGCCTCTGTTTCCTCTGCTACAGGAGGTCTGTATGATTAATAAGATCTCCCTGTAGTGAATGCCAAGCCAAACAGATGAATGCAAGACGCATCTGCTGTAGATTAAACATTTGGAAAAAACATTTTATAAATATTTTTTCCAAAACATCATATCCATATGGCAGTTAACTAGGGTATATATTGAAAACCTTGCATGTACAGTATATAGCCATGCGTATGTATTTAATATACACGGTCTAATAAGTACTTATGTTGTCACTCAACAAATAGCTCTCTGCTTTGACTTCTAATTTATTTTAGATGTCACATCAGACTATTTGAAAGGACCACATGTGCCTTCGCAGGCAAAACATGTGAATGTTTCTGAGTAGGTGGGATGGTAGGAAGCAAACCTTTTATTAGTTCTCAGAAACAGAAATATGTAAGATGATCTCCCTGTTAGGAAGAGGTAAATGTAAAAGAAGATACAGTACAAGCTGTCCTGTGCTGAAGATGGTTAGAAATATAAGGCTGTCTTTGAGAAGAATGTAAACAGACTTCTCTGGGAGTTTTTAGAACCTCTGGGAGAAGACAAAAAGAAAGAAGGAAAGAGTTTTAACCAATTTTTGCTTCCAGAATAATTCAAACCAGTGGGCCTGATTCTCATAATAATTAAATACACCCCTTTTAAGGCCACTTTACACTGGTAGAGTGGTGTAAAGAGCTTTCGTGTAAATGAAAATGAGGCACATTTTACTACAACTGTATTACATTACATGATAAAGGAAAGGTCTGTTTCTTTCTTTTTTTCTCTTTGGTGTCTGAACATTCCGCATGCTTCTGAAATCCCCCTCAAGTTCAATGGTACTTTGGGGTGAATAAGGAGGACTGGAGCATAATTTTGAAACTAGTAGAAAATGAAACGTGTGACAATTAAATTCAAGGAAAGAAAAATCTTGTTCAACTTAGTTCTCTGTCTCAGACATTCCCCTCGCTCACCCATATGCATGTTGTCCTTGTAAGACATAGAAGTATTAGCTAGTGCATCAGAATGTTGTTGGTTTTTGTTGCTTGATAATCATGAGAGGCTAAGAACCTGCTGCATGAGTCAAATAACTTGATTCATGAAATGTTCTGTTGATCTCTTTCTACCTTTGGTAATTCCTCCAGTCTGCCTCAAAACACAAATATTCACCCTCCACCCCTTCATCCCAGAGGCGCTTGCTTGGATGGCTTGTAAAGATTAAAGTCTGACTTGAACGATGCTCATCCAAAGAGAGAGGCTCAGTGAACTGACGTTCGCACTAGCAGGGACAAACCCCTCAAGGGAAAGTCTAACGCTTGTCGATTCATGTCTGTCTGGACTCTGAGAATATGGATTTCCAGACTTTACACCATGATAGTCGCAATCCGACATGACATTTCCATGTATGCCTTTGCACGGGTTGCAGTGCAGAGGCAAATAATTGCTTATGCCTAATTTTGCCTTTGCCATACACTACTGGATATTTAGCTGACTCAGACAAAAGTGGCTAAGGCTCCTCACCTTCAGGTTGGTTTTATGTTATGTCTTTAGACTCTGCTAGTTAAGGGATTTGTTTCATTACATGTTTCCCATATTCTTGCTCAGAACCCCCCTGCTCCTGAGGGTTATGCCACTGAAGGGTCAAATTAAATTCTGGATTTGGTAAATTCTCTGGGTTAATGACTTGGTAATATTTCTTTGGTGATTCACCCCGTCTGTTTTAGGTCTTTCTTTCTCCCCAGTCTACTTGTTGTTGTGTTGCTCCTTTACTGCAAGGCACTCCTTCAATTTTTTAAATGAAATTCATTTTTTTTCCTGAATTTGTATTGGAACACCAACAAAGTTTTGGATTCAATGCTGCACAAAAGTGGCAGACATTTCCTGGTGGTAACTGTGGGGGAAGAAGGCAGGTTTAGTGAGGGAGTTTCCAAACCTAACACTTTAAAGTGGCTCATAAAGTTTTTGGATCAGGTTTGGATACAGAAGGCTGGCCTAATCTGAACATGGCACGTTGCGACTCTTCAACTCAGCTGTCTGAACCTTAGGTTCAACTTTAGCACAATTAATGTTGATTTCAATAGGAAATGCATCCACAGAAATTTGTGACCTAGTCTTGCATTAGAGGGATATTCTTGTACAGTAGACATCACTTCTGTGTTCTGAAGAACCTCCATCTAAAACCATGTATGTTGGCTCTTGTACCCAGCCCAAACCCGTGTATTTACTCCACTGCTGAAATGCAGCCATCTCTGGGGTTGAATGTGGCAGCCATTCTACACTGCTAACATGTCTGTCTGTCTCTCTCTTTAGGGTGGGAACTCAAAAATAGCTTTTCTAACAACAACTACTAGGGAGAGATTAGTTAGGTTTAGATTTTAGGATTAGGTAGACAGAGCCAAATTAATCTTTGGTTTAATTCCATTGTTAGGGATGAAACTGAGCCAGGGTACCATAATTACCGGAGTTGAGCTAAAACACCAAAGATAATCTCTTTATTATTGACACACTTATTTGCACAAAAAATATCTGGAGACCTTTCATGACCAGAGGGGACTGGGCCTTATTTCTCGTACAGCTAGTCTAAAAGAAAGGTAAAACTAGAGTTAGTAGAAAATTTTCCATTGAAACATACATTTTTTTTCCAAGGAAACAGAAATTTTCATGTACGTTTAATTTTTGTTGAAAATTTTTAACTTTTCATCAAACCCCCCAAAAAACTACTTTTTTCAGCTTTTGGTTGCTGAAACCCAGTATTTTCAGCTTTCAGGGGGGTTTTAAACAAAAATCCAAACCTTTTAGAGGAAAAGTTTTGATGAAAACAGAAGAAAAATATATTTGTCACAACTTTTTCATATGACAAATATTTCCTGACCAGCTGGAGTTAAAACAATAATGAATGCAAAAGCTTCACAGCCCATGGCTACAGGCTTACCACATCTCTTCTGTAGCTCCATCCTCTTTTGACTCTCCATAGAAGGCACCTACAGGTCTTTGCCAATGTGTTTCTCTCACTTGGCTCAATTTCCTGCCAGAGAGCTCAGCTAGACACAGATCCCTGGCTTCTGTGGTGCGGAAATCTGAATAATAATTTCTGCTGCAGACAATCCCGGTGAATCACTGTCCTACTTTGGATTCCCGGGGGGAGATTGCATTTCTATAATTTGGGAGCTACTGCTTCAGTAGATGTTTCCATTTATTCCATGAGCAGATCAAGACAGAAAAAATATCATAAAATTTAACCCAAGAGCAGCCGATGAAGGGAGATCTCCGTGTTACTGTACCACAAATCATTGTAATCTAAGCCCTCAAGGGGTATAATTATTTTTTTTAAAGAAATTCACTCTGTGTTGGATTCTAATTAAATGAAAACAATACTCAGAAATCTATGATTAAAGAAAACTAATTATCATGTCATTATCTGTATGTCCTTGGTATGTGTATATACATTTTATGTGTTTTCTTTACATTCTTTATATTATGTACCCAACTAAAAGTTAGTGACAAGCAGTACTAATACCCCAGATCAAAACAGCCCGGAGCTTTTGCTGTGAAGTCAGATCTGTATCTGAAGTTAGCAGCTCAGGCCCCTCCCTAGAAATATCTTGAGAGGGGCATGAATTACAACGTTCATATACATAATAGGGTCTTCTGAATACAAACTTCTCGAAAGTTTGAGAGTACAGGAGGGGTTTGGATCTGGTGGTCTGATCTGGACCCATCTCTGGAAGGAATGTATTTCCTATTTTCACTGCCTTGTCACTACGAATGAAGGATCTTATTTATGTGTAAAGTGACAATGTCCCTTCCTGGTCTGCTCCCACTCAGCCTTTGAACAAAACCAGTATTTTTTGAGCTTCTGAGAGGCTGGCAAATTATTTTTCCCATTATTCTGTACTTTTGTGCCCCTCGGGCCTTCCAGGTTTGGGCTGGGACCTGAAACAATATGCAGTCTTTCTCTCACTATTTCTGGCCTGACTATGATCTGGCACTACTGAGAATCACACAATAAAGCCTGTTCTTAGGAGGTTTCCAGCCCACTGTTTCAGATGTGAGAAATTCACATGAGGCAGAGAAGATTCTGAAGTCTGTGTGGTTCTTCTCACTGAACCCCCAAACCCTTTTGCAGCTCATTCATTCTTAACATGCTGATTCATTTGCCGCAATCAAATCCTTACTTAATTAAGAAGGGGAAATTGCTCTCCGCCATTTCCAGCAGCAGTCAGGGCCAGACCGTCCCCTCTGATCTTTGTACAATGAGGAATACTGGGCAGGGTGCAGTGGAAGGGGGCAGTGAAACAGGAACACCCCATACAATTTCACTCCCTGAACTTGAAGGAGTGTAAGGTCTTTCCTCCATGCCCCTTCTAGGCACACATTGCTGCAAAGAGTCTAGGGCGTTGAAACGGTACCATGGTTCAGCCTACACAATTCCCCAGTGCCCCAGGAAGGAATGGGGGGGGTACCATTTTAATTATTGCAGTATAACTATACCAATATAGTTAAAGTGGTACATCTCTACATAGACAAACGCTTCGAGAAAAGGATTCAAAAAGCCACCAATCAAATATTTGGGTTAAAAAAACCCCAGGACTTCAGTGTACATTAGAAATCTGATTAAATTTCATCTCCGTGTTAACTGAAGATCAAATATGCTTGGATCCAAATGTAAAAACATTTGGGGTTTTTTGTTTTTAAGGATGCTGAGGAAAAATATTGTTTGCGGCAATTTTCCTGGAACTGAAGGCACAGTGAGACAGCAATGCAGTTTCAAGTTCTAGTTGATTATTGGATTCATTAGCAATGGGGCATCTGAAACAGACACTATGGTTAGGCTTGGAAGGATTAGATTTCTATCGGTAAATGTCAATTTCACCGTACACATAAACCAATGGAAAAATATTTCCATCGACAATAATCAAAATTCACAGATAGGCAAAGTAAGAAAAATGTTGCTTGCAAACTTATTAGACTTTGTTTTAAGGATATTCATGTGGGTATATTTTGACATGTGATGTTTAATGTTTATAAAGCTTTAACTTTTTCAATCTCAATGTCTACTGTCATTAAATAATTATTGTCTGACTCCCCCATAATTCCTTGCAACTGTGAAAACTGAAATAGATAAAAATTGGAAAAAAATGCTTAAAAATAAACATTCATATTTTCTGTTAAAATAATAAAAAATAAAAATTGAAGTCTGCCAAGTTTAAATCTAGGCAAACTCTGGAGAAAGCAGGTCAAGGGGAGGGGGGGAGTTCTCTTCATATAATTTTTTTCCAGTGACTAGATGTTTTGAATTATTTCAGGCCATTATTCATTTTGTTGGTAAACAAGCAACACTTGATCCTGAATTTTAGTGCCTAATAGGCTTTATCCAAGGAAGAGAGGGGAAAAAACACAAAAGAAGCTCAAACAAGGAAGTCTCTGCAATGGGTCAGGCCAGTTGTTATTACACTATTTCAGGCTGAGAAAGGTCATTGATGTTTTCCAAGTTGGATTTATATTTTACACTTATTTGCAATGTTACCTCAGCGTGTCTCATAATGTCAGGGAAAATGTTTGGTTTTGGTTCAAAAATGTCAGGGCAGGATTTTCTAAAGCAATGCAGCATTAGCTTAATTCTTCTCCCACTGGAGTCGATGGTAAAACTCCCATTGTCTTTAGGGGAAGCAGAGTTAAGCCAACGCTGAGCACTTCTGAACATCCCACCCTTAAATGTGTTGTCAGATTTTCAAAGGTATTTAGGTGTCTAACTCCCACTGAAATCATTCAGGAAGGATATGTATCCATCTAAAACTATTTTCTTTGACAGGAGTCAGTATGTCTAATAAGTAGTACGAGTGAGAGTTAGGACTTATGGATTCTCTTCTGGTGTACTGCCACTGACCTGCAGTGGGAATCATGGAATCATTCTGTACCTCAATTTGTTTATCCATAAGTAAAATATAAAATACCTACTTGTCTCACAGATCTGTTGTGAAGCTTAACTGACCAATACCTGGGAAGGGCTGCAGAATCTTGTTCAAAGGTGCCTATCTACAGCATTATATAAATAGGTTCGCCTATTAAAGGAGTCTAATAAGATCAAAAGGGAGATGTGATGAATAAATCCAGAGACGGATACAGCTTGTGAAAAATGCATTCGACAACTTCTAAAGCCTTCTGTGTTGTCGAAAGCTAAAACTGCACATCTGCACTAGGTTGGGACCAGTCCTAGTCAACATATTCATAAATGATCTGGAAAAAGGGGTAAACAGTGAGGTGGCAAAAATTGCAGATGATACAAAATTACTAAAGATAGTTAAGACCCAGGCAGACTGCGAAGAGCTACGAAAGGATCTCTCAAAACTGGGTGACTGGCCAAAAAAATGGCAAATTTAAATTTAATGTTGATAAATGCAAAGTAACGCACATTGGAAAGCATAATCCCAACTATACATATAAAGTGATGGGGTCTAAATTAGCTGTTACCACTCAAGAAAGAGATCTTGGAGTCATTGTGGATAGTTCTCTGAAAACATCCACTCAATGTGCAGTGGCAGTCAAAAAAGCGAACAGAATTTTGGGAATCATTAAGAAGGGGATAGAAAATAGGACAAAAAATATCATGTTGCCTCTCTATAAATCCATGGTATTGAATACTGTGTGCAGATGTGGTTGCCCCATCTCAAAAAAGATATATTGGAATTGGAAAAGGTTCAGAAAAGGGCAACAAAAATGATTAGGAGTATGGAACGGCTTCTGTATGAGGAGAGATTAATAAGACTGGGACTTTTCAGCTTGGAAAAGAGATGGCTAAGGGGAGATATGATTGAGGTCTATAAAATCATGACTGGTATAGAGAAAGTAGATAAGGAAGTATTGTTTACTACTTCTCATAACACAAGAACTAGGGGTCACCAAATGAAATTAATAGGCAGCAGGTTTAAAACAAATAAAAGGAAGTATTTCTTCACACAATGCACAGCCAACCTATAGAACTCCTTGCCAGAGGATGTTGTGAAGGCCAAGACCATAACTGGGTTCAAAAAAGAACTAGATAAATTCATGGTGGATAGGTCCATCAATGGCTATTAGCCAGGATGGGTGGGAATGGTGTCCCTAGCCTCTGTTTGCCAGAAGCTGGGAATGAGCGACAGAGTATGGATTACTTGATGATTACCTGTTCTGTTCATTCCCTCTGGGGCACCTGGCACTGGCCACTGTCGGAAGACAGAATATTGGGCTACAGGGACCTTTGGTCTGACCCAGTAGGGCCATTCTTATGTTGCTGAAGTGCCACGTTGGGTCAACTCTCCTGTATCGGACACTTAAAAGGGACAATCAAAACCAAACGAAGAGGTGATGAGAAGGACAAATTTTAAAAGAGCACAACTACTTGAAAGCCGATGTAAAAGAATAACATCTTTTTGTAGACGCATAGCTTGCTGATCGCAGAGTGACTTGTGTCTAGCACTCATACTATCAGACAAGATGACAGGCAAACCAGGAAGAGCAAGAAGGAGAGACAGTTACATAGGAAATATCATCAGATAGACTGTCATCCAAAGGAGAGCAGAAATTTTACAACTCTGTCATGACCGCATAAACGGACGGCGGTGGTCAACAATCTTTGTATCTGAAATGCCACTTGAAGAAGAAGAAAGTATACTGCAAGTTCCAAGTATATATTATGCAAAATACTCCTATTAGCTCTCCCAATGTTAGAAGGCCTGATTTTCATTGTGCCCACAACCCAGCCTCTTTTTCTTCATCCTTAGTTATCTAAGATCAGTTGATTTCATTTAGCCACATAACTACCCATCTGTGCCTTCATAGCAAAGAGTTTTACATCTAAATGACAGTGATTGCAACTGCAAAACACTGTGTATGCAAAAATGCACAAATACTCGCAAGACAGCCTAGTAATTGGAGCAACAGTCATCTGTCAATGTTCCCTTCCGAGTAGTGTATTCTTCACTGGATTTGTCTCGACGAGGGTAAAAAGGTAGGTTTTAGAACATCTTAGCTGTCATATTCTAACTAGCACATTCCAAAACTCTACCTCCTCCCAAGTATCAACTCTACTGCTAGCCTGTGCTAAAGGACAATTTGTCCTGTCTACGGCAGAGTTTTAGGATGTGTTAGAACATGATAGCTAACACATTCTTAAAAAACACCGTTTAACCTAGTCTAGATTCTTGACATACCCTCTGAGGTCTCGAAGTGTAAACATCTCTCTGGGGAAAAAAGCCACTAAGTAAGGCTCTCTAATCTTCCTGAGAAGATAAAATCCTGCAGTCCCATATTATTGTTTGCCCTCTCCTGTACCCTACACTTCTACCAAATCAGCGTTACGATAAGCTGATAAGAGCAGTGTACAATAAATGTGCTCTCACTAGTTCTTCTGTAGGGCAAGAATAATTCCTCTGATTTATATTCCATACTAGCAACCTCATTCTGCCCAAGAGCACTGCTCTGATAGAAGGTGATGAGGCTGCATTCCACATCTTTGTGGTTTCCTCTCCCTTCCCCCTCCCCGCTGGATGTTTCATAGCGTTTGTCCATTCTGAGTATTTTTCTTTTGTTTCTTTTGCGTGCCTGCATCCCATGGAGATGCATGAGCCAGCTCCTGGGCCCTCAAAGATATTTCAGACTCTCTTCTGAAATGGTGCTGATACATCCCACATCCGCTTCTATACTATCAGAAAACTCACCATCTGATTGTGCTTTCCTGCCTATACGTGTGCCTCACTAACCCTGCAGAACATGTTTTCCTGCCTCAGACTGCTCCCAATCAGCAATAACCTCAGTCTTATCTGTCAGTACTGTTTTGACTTCAGTGGGGCCAGGATTTCCCCCCATGTGTTTAGAATTGGTGCATGCATTTGTGGAGGAGCTTAGGAAACAGTGCATCCAGATTTTCTGGCAAAGCGATGGAGAGGAAAACCTGCAACATCTTCTGGCCAGGGCTGCAATAAAAGGGAGAACACTCTGATTTCCTAGGGGACCTGAGTTGTTCTCATCCCCAGAGTTCTCAATAACACACAGCAGCTCCTATTTGACACCACATACTTTTGGATATTATGCAATGTAGCCTTTAAACCTGTCTCTGGTGTGGTGGGTCCCCTGTGGCTTCAAGTTTGGTAGTAGTGTCTGAACTTCCCCTGTGCCTTAAGTGTATCTCCTGTGATCCTAAAGACCTCCTCAGTACTTAGTTTATTTATTTGTGCACTAGCTCTTGAATATGGCCCTAAAGGGTTGTATTTGTAACGTACACTAGTAGGTTGGACATATTCAGATGCAGGGTGCATTATCAGCAGGTTCCCTTTCTCAAGCAGTCTTTTACAGCGAAGCTACATGCATTGCATCACTTTTGTAATTCTCAAGAGATGTGATCTAGGAGTTAGAATGGTGGGACGATCTTCTTAAATTTTAATTCATTGCCTCTACAAATTAATAATAGCGGTTAATATTAATCCAGGTTTATTGACCCTGTTTTAAAAAAAACTTGTTGCCCTAGTTAAGGTTAAATCTTAGACCCTGATATAATTAGAAAAAAGATTGGCAATCTCTATCTATTCTCTATCTGAGTGCTTCGTTATGAAGAATATTTTCTCACAACTGGAAAACCACCTTGTGCCTGATCCTACAGACACTTAGTTCTGATCCCATTATAACTTTTATGAGTAGCCCAATTTACATCCTCTTTCACTGGTCCTAACTTCACACACAGGTCTCACATATGACTCCATGTAGCTGCTAGTACACGGCAGTGGCCACACCCCAATCCACTACTTTGACTGGCAGAGGAAACCAGGTAGAGGGTAGCCTTCAGGGGAAATGCCTGTCCTCAGCATCCTAAGTTTGTGTTGGCAGACTGGGTGGAGAAGACCTCTTGGTCCAACAGCTGGAAAGGCACTGCAACGATGCATTGAGGACTACGTAAGGCTTGACGAGGCACAAAAAGGTGTCAGTGGCTAGCCACTGCAGCTAATGACGTTCCCAGTGATTGCAACTTTTTGTGCCACTGGCTTTTGACTTCTGTAGCCAAGAGAATGAGATTACTCCCATGCAATGGTCTTATCACCACACAGAGGCATTCACACATAGAAAGGAAGTCCTGTGGCAAACAACGAAGTGACAGGTTTATAGGAGCACTAGAAATCATAAACCTACACGCAGCCAACTTGGGACTTTGGTTGCTCAGCCTTGAATTCTGGAGAGCAAAGATGTAAGGACAGCACCACTCACACCCATAAGGGAAGGAGCTGGAAAAGGTGTCCTAAAATGGAAAAAAGCTAATGTAGTGCCCATCTTTAAAAAAGGGAAGAAGGAAGGTCCAGGGAACTACAGGCCAGTCAGTCTCACCTCAGTCCCTGGAAAAATCATGGAACAGGTCCTCAAGGAATCAATTCTGAACCACTTAAAGGAGGGGAAAGTGATCAGGAACAGTCAGCATGGATTCACCAAGGGCAAGTCATGCCTGACTAACCTAATTGCCTTCTATGATGAGATAACTGGCTCTGTGGATGAGGGGAAAGCAGTGGATGTGCTATTTCTTGACTTTAGCAAAGCTTTTAATACAGTCTCCCACCGTGTTCTTGCCAGCAAGTTAAAGAAGTATGGGCTGGATGAATGGACGGTAAGGTGGATAGAAAACTGGCTGGATGGTCGTGCTCAACGGGTAGTGATCAATGGCTCCATGTCTAGTTGGCAGCCTGTATCAAGTGGAGTGCCCCAAGGGTCAGTGCTGGGGCCGGTTTTGTTCAATATCTTCAACGACCTGGAGGATGGTGTGGACTGCACCCTTAGCAAGTTTGCAGATGACACTAAACTGGGAGGAGTGGTTGATATGCTGGAGGGTAGGGACAGGATACAGAGGGACCTAGACAAATTAGAGGATTGGGCCAAAAGAAACCTGATGAGGTTCAACAAGGACAAGTGCAGAGTCCTGCACTTAGGACGGAAGAATCTCATGCACTGCTACAGACTAGGGACCGAATGGCTGGGCAGCAGTTCTGCAGAAAAGGACCTAGGGGTTACAGTGGACGAAAAGCTGAATATGAGTCAACAGTGTGCCCTTGTTGCCAAGAAGGCTAACGGCATTTTGGGCTGTATAAGTAGGGGCATATCCAGCAGATCGAGGGACATGATCATTCCCCTCTATTCGGCACTGGTGAGGCCTCATTTGGAGTACTGTGTCCAGTTTTGGGCCCCACACTACAAGAAGGATGTGGATAAATTGGAAAGAGTCCAACGGACGGCAACAAAAATGATTGGGGGCTGGAGCACATGACTTATGAGGAGAGGCTGAGGGAACTGGGATTGTTTAGCCTGCAGAAGAGAAGAGTGAGGGGGGATTTGATAGCTGCTTTCAATTACCTAAAAGGGGGTTCCAAAGAGGATGGATCTAGACTGTTCTCAGTGGTAGAAGATGACAGAACAAGGAGTAATGGTCTCAAGTTGCAGAGGGGGAGGTTTAGGTTGGATATTAGGAAAAACTTTTTCACTAGTAGGGTGGTGAAGCACTGGAATGGGTTACCTAGGGAGGTGGTGGAATCTCCTTCCTTAGAGGTTTTTAAGGTCAGGCTTGACAAAGCCCTGGCTGGGATGATCTAGTTGGGGTTGGTCCTGCTTTGAGCAGGGGGTTGGACTAGATGACCTCCCGAGGTCCCTTCCAACCCTGAGATTCTATGATTCTATTACAAGACAGGCCCAAAAAAGAAAATAACAGAACACCACTAGCCGTCACCTTTAGCCCCCAACTAAAACCTCTCCAGGGCATCATCAAAGATCTACAACCTATCCTAAAAAATGATCCCTCACTCTCACAGATCTTGGGGGACAGACCAATCCTTGCTTACAGACAGCCCCCAACCTGAAGCAATTACTCACCAGCAACCACACACCATACAACAAAAACACCAACCCAGGAACCTATCCTTGCAACAAAGCCCGATGCCAACTCTGTCAACATATCGATTCAAGTGATACCATCACAGGGCCTAATCACATCCGCCACACCATCAGGGGCTCATTCACCTGCACATCTACCAATGTGATATATGCCATCATGTGCCAGCAATGTCCCTCTGCCATGTACATTGGCCAAACCGGACAGTCTCTACGCAAAAGAATAAATGGACATAAATCTGACATCAGGAATCATAACATTCAAAAACCAGTAGGTGAACACTTCAACCTCCCTGATCACTCAATGACAGATTTGAGGATAGCAGTGTTGCGACAGATTAACTCCAAAAGCAGACTTCAAAGAGAAACTATTGAACTCGAATTGATATGCAAACTAGATTGCGTTGCCTCCGGATTAAATCGAGATTTGGAATGGCTCGGCCATTATGTTAATTGAATCTATTTCCCTTAAGTTAACGATCCTCATTCACACCTGTGTGACCATCTTGTTTATCACTTCTAAAGCTTTTTCTTCCCCTGCTGTCATGTTTCCTCTCAACTAATTAGCCTCTTAAGATTGGTCTATACACCTGGACCATCATGTTTCTCTGACTGTATAAATATCTGTCTGAAGTATATTTTCATTCCATGCATCCGATGAAGTGGGTACTAACCCATGAAAGCTTATGCTGAAATAAATTTGTTAGTCTCTAAGGTGCTACAAGTTTTTCTTTCTTATTTTCATTTTGCTGACACAGACTAACACGGCTACTACACTTAAACCTATGATTCTATGATTCCCTGCCCAAATTTAGTCCGGCCATTTCACCATGACTGCTGGATCATCCTCACACAAGTCATTCTATGAGGAAAAACAAGAGCTGTCACTGTTGTGACACAGAACATACAGACCCTAATGGACACAAATAACACATCAAGACCTGATAGATGTACAGCATTATTGCAAGTTAACTTGCTACATACAGCATCAACATAGTTGCCCTCAGTGAAATAAGATGAAGACGAAGGCTACATAAAGGAACTTAGGAAGTGGCTACACCTTCTTTTGGGAAAGGAGGCCAGCAGAGGAAGACAGAATTTATGGCATTGAAAACAGCCTCATGAAGTTTCTGAAAGAATTACCTCTGAGCTAAAATGAAAGCCTAATGACTGTACAACTTCCTGTTGGAAATTAATGCTTTGCAACTTTTGTCAGTGCTTATGCTCCAACTCAGAACAGTACAGGAGAAATAAAATAACAGTTTTGGGATGATATAATCAAATCTATACCCAGTGAACACAAACTTCTACCTCTGTGAGATTTTAATGCTAGAGTTGGAAAGGACGGTGAGGCTTAGAGTGGTGTAATAAAAAAACATTGGAGTTGGAAAAATGAACAGCACTGGTCTACTCCTACTCAGCAAGTATGCTGAGCATGAGGTCCATATTGCTAACTCAATCTTCAGGCAAGCCAACAAATATAAAATGTGGTGGATGTATCAGAGATCAAAGCATTGGCACCTGACTGTGTCATCATGTGGCAAAGAGACATCAGGGACATCAAGATCAGCAAAGCAATGTGAGGAGAAAACTGTTGGACTGACCACAAGATGATCAGAGCCATTTTCAAGTTACATGTTGCCACTCTGTAAAACAATGTGAACAGATTAAACTGAAATTGCAAATAGCAAAGTTGAGACATCCATTTCATCAAGAAAAACTTAGAGGAAAATCTGATAGCATTACATCATCATCCAGTAACACACTTGAAAAATGGATATATTCAAATCATCCATACTTCAAGCCACAGAAAAAACTCTTGGCAAAAATCAAAGACAGCACTAAGAGTGGTTTGATGAAAATGATGATGAACTCAAAAAGATCCTCAAGGAAAAGAATGATGAGCTTATGTCTTGGCAAAATGACAAAGAAACAACATTAAAAAAAGACTTATTCAAGAA
The DNA here is from genome assembly GCA_037349315.1 of Chelydra serpentina. Taxonomy (NCBI): domain Eukaryota; kingdom Metazoa; phylum Chordata; order Testudines; family Chelydridae; genus Chelydra; species Chelydra serpentina. The sequence continues at coordinate 9,958,676 of JBAIAC010000051.1, forward strand.
CCTGCAAGCCAAGGCTCAGATGGCTTAGTCTTATATAGTATAACTGGTTTTAAAAGAAAGCAGAAGAAATACAGCATTATGCCAATATGACAAACACAAAGTTGTTTTATGATATCCTGAAGGTCATTTATGGCCCATCAAATTGGGACCAGCTCTACTAAAGAGACCAGATGGGTCTATTTTAATTAAGGACAAGTGAGGCATCTCTGAAAGATGGGTATAGCACTTTACCGAGCTACTAAACCATCCCTCTACTATCAACCCTCAGATGCTAGAGGAACTAATCCAGCACCCCATGGATGGAGAAATCACCCAGTTATTACAAATGAGGAAGTGCAAAAAGCTATCAAACAAATGAAGTCAGGCAAATCACCAGGCAAAGACAGAATACCAGCAGAAATCTATAAATGTATAATCCCCAAAACTGTCAGTTGTCTAGACAAAATTATTAAGGCTATCTGGGAAACTGAGAAGATTCCTCAGGATTTCAAAGATGTAATTATAGTTACACTATACAAAACTAAAGGCCAGAAAACTGAATTTGGCAACTACTGGAGTACCTCCCTGCTATCTGTAGGTGGTAAAATCATTGCTTCTATTTTGCTCAATTGGGTTGTCAAAACAGTATCAGAGAAGCTTCTACCAGAGTCCGAATGTGGATTTGGATCAGGTCAGAGCACCACAGATGTGATTTTCATTGTGAGATAGAGTCAGGAAAAAAGCATTGAACTGTGTGCTGTCTTCATTGATCTTAAAAAAGCATTCAACGCTGTGAGCAGAAAAGGCCTTTATCAGACATATTCAAGCAACAGTACTTTATGGACCAGATTCTCATGTCAAACCGATGTAAACCTGGAATAACTCCACTGAAGTCAGGTTTCAGAGTGGTAGCCGTGTTAGTCTGTATCAGCAAAAACAATGAAGAGTCCTTGTGGCACCTTAGAGACTAACAAATGTATTGGAGCATAAGCTTTCGTGGGTTTTAGCCCACGAAAGCTTATGCCCAAATAAATGTGTTAGTCTCTAAGGTGCCACATGGACTCCTCATTGTTTCTACTGAAGTCAGGATCACATCAAGTACAAGAAAGTGGTCTAATGGAGGTTTTTCATTTCAATAAAATCAGCAAGAAGATATTGGGTTTGGTGCTAAACATTATCAATTTTACATTCTGATGGAAAGACTCATTTGTAATTTCACTTGTTTTAGAAATCCGGAATCAAGACTTAGGCAGACAGCTGTCAAAAACTCTCTGAAATGAGGAGTGGAGAGCCTGATACTACTCACCTTATGCAAACTGAACTCCTACCAAAGTTAGTACATAAGCAATGATATTAGAATTGGAGTCTAAACTTGACATTCATTTTGGGCCCTAATTCATTAACATGAAATCACTGTGTTCCCCTTATTAATAAATCTTTCCTCTAGAAATATGTTTTTACCCAATTTTTAATTATGTTGTCAGGTCTATAGATCATACAGCAAAGTTAAGTATACTTTTTTATACACTAATGGGAAAATTATTTCTTGAATAAATTCCCATCTATGACAGCAGGTAGAGATTACTGTCTCTGAGTCTGCAGCACTGGAATTGCAGCAATCTGGAAGTGATCTAATCTGAAATGCAATCGCATAATCTATACTAAAAGCGTCTTCTGGGCTTTTGAAATTCTAATGTTTGCAGAAACAAACTGCACACCTTTCAATATTTCTGCTAGCACGTTCAATTCAGATGCCAGTGGTTTTATAATTTTTCCTTGCATTTTGTTTTAACTAGTTCCACTTTTAATTCTCTTTTGTTAAGGACTTCATACACTGGCAACAAACCGGGTCAGGAAGGCCAGTTGACTGAACTGTGCCAGATTCTACCTAACCTACCATTGTATCAGCAGCCAATGACGAAAAGGGGTCATGGGACCCAGCTCTGGGTGTCTATACTATACAATGATACTTCCTACTATACAATGATGCAATGTATATTAAAAATCTGCTATTTTATCTTCGTAAAACAGAGCTAATTTCATGCCCATTGTTCTCTCCAGAAGCCCCAATCAGCATCAGGTCCTTCTGGGATGGGAGCTGTACAAACCCTGAAGTAGACGTGGTTCCTACTCTTAACAGCTAGCAGTCTGATGCTGTACAGACTTATCTTGCTTAACTTTGAGCATGGGAGTAGTCTCACTGACTTCTATGGTACTATCCACATGTTTACAGTTAGGCATGTGCTTAAGTACCTTGCTTTGTCAGGCCCTTAGTAATGTCAAAAGAAATCAAAGCTCCCAGAGGAGATGTATGTAACTAGGTCTTCACTTTAATGAAAGCAATTAGGAAAGAGTAAATCAGCAGCAGCACTTTGCAGTAATCCTTGTTTAATTCAAATGCAATTCTTAAAAGTTAGTGTGAAGAATATTTGTTTGACGTGTTTGGCTGAAATCCCTGAAAAGTACCCATGCAATTATGCCTACACAAGACCCTTTACGTGTTCCAACTTCCAATGTATGACCCCGCTCCAGGAAAGCATTTAAGCATGTACTTAATGTAAAGATATGATCATAATCCTACTAAATACTAAATGTGACTATTCACCTGCTTAAAGCTAAACATGTGCTTCAGTGCTTAGCACACACATACCTAGCTGGGGTTTGCCCACAGATAACTATTTGGAATGAAATGTAAAAACAAGACTTATGCAATTTAAGGTTGATAAACCAAGCTTCTGCTCTAACTCAAAGAGAAAATGCTAACCTTCTGATAGGTGTTATGGATCATCCTCTAAAATAAAATTATATCCCTGCTGTCAAATTCTCGTGAAGGAGTCAAAAACACCTACGAAAAGGATCCATTCTCTGGTAAGTGCTATAGATTTTAGGGTAATTTCTACAGAAAGCTAATCAAGTTCTATAGTAACCAAATGGTTTTATCTTTATTAAATTATTTTCATAATAGAATTTTCCAGTCTTTCATGATGTCCCATTTCCTAATACATGCACACTTCCTTCTGGTTTATCCAGCTGGTTTTAAAAGATGTTGGAGCAGAAAAGAGGAATCGGATTGGTTTGTAAGGACTGTAAGTTATGAGCCATAGGTCGGATTTCATCACCCAAACTATTAAAATAAAACATCTTACATCTACAATAAATACACTCCAAGGTATAAAGGGATGTGGTCAAATTCTAGGGCCATTTGGTCTACCGCTGTGTGATAGCTCACAATGACAACACACCCAAGGTGTCTATGAGCTGACATTTTAGCCATCTGCCCTCTAATGCTTTAACCTGTCCCCTGAAACACATGATAAAAACATACCGTACTTTATGTTGTGCAGTTGAGCAAACTTTTTTCTCGCCTTGTGTCAAGACATTATGTATAATTCAAAGAATATTTATTAGATTACTACAAATATTTAAATTGTTTTTTTAATTAACATACAACAAGGAAAATCCAAATGAAGTTAAAGTGAAAAATCTCCCTTAATTTCAGCCTATACAGTCAGATTCAATAGTCTGTGCAAATGGATTAACATGCCAAAAAGATAACTTGAGGCTAGAAGTGTAACATCACTCAGTAAATTAACATCAATAATTATAAGCTGTAAACAGTAGCAGATATAATTAAGATTTGAGGCCCAAGGGTTGTATATGCCTAGCTGCAACTGACATCATCAGAACTGTGATCTTGAGGTTTGAGTCCCTCAGGAGGCAGCAAAGTTACCAATGTTACACTACGTCGAATAACATGCCAACATGTTTAAAAGCATTTGCAAAGTTTTTTTTTCTAAGACAGAGGGCTTTTTTTAAAAGATGAAAACAATAATATTCTGGTGTGTTGAGCATGATTCTGTTGTTGCTCAGCATAACTCTACAGCCAAAGATGTGTCAGCATTTCCTCTCTCTCTCTCTCTCTCTCTCTCTCTCTCTCTCTCTCTCTCTTTCAGAGGGTTACATTAAAATGAGCTGTTATGTTCCCCTGCAGCCTGAACACTGGCCCAAAAAATTTGAGGAAGATGTTGCTTTGTTAAATTTTAAGGGGAGGTTGTGGTGGGAAGGACTCGGGAGAGAGAAATATTGTTTGTGGGTTTCTGAGCTGTAGGAAAGAAAAGTAAAACAAAATGGATGGTTGGATTGGGAAGATTCTTTTTGTGCTTTGAAGCAAAATAATCAATAAAAAGGGGTCACACACTTTCCAATTAATCTATTCAAGCACTTAAGGAGGTGGGGTCAGTGAGGGCACTCAGTACCCCAAATGAGGTGGTTAGCACTTTGCAGGATCAGACCCTAAGTCCTTAGTGAAAACCAGTTGCGTGCCCTACTATGGAAAATAATAAAATAACAGTTGTTCAGGAGCTAGCCCTTCAACGAAGCACTCATTAGGGACAGAGGACCTGATTCCCATTTTAAAAAGCCACAGAACTGTTCTACTGGCCAAAGCCCTGATGTAGATACAGTTAGACGGGTATTTTAGAGCATTATACCATTATAGCAATTCCCCTTTCTATACAGGAATAGCTATCCTGGTATAGCGCACCAATACAATTGAGTCCACACTAGGGAGGCTGTACCACTTAACTATACCAATATAGTTAAAGCAGTACAACTTTCTAGTGTAGATAAGCCTTACCCCACTTTATGCCCTCTAGCCATATAAATGGGCTTAAAGTAAGTGTAATTTACTCCCATTTAAAGGCCTCTTTACTTGGCCAGAGCAGCAGCAGAGTGGAAAGTGACCCGAGTGTAAAAGAGAACCAGGCCCAGAAAGTTAATGTTCTTTTTATTTTTAATCTTGGGGACTCCAGGTCTATTCCTGCACCCCTGAGATCAATGGGAGTTTTGCCATTTACCTCAGTGGGTGCAGGATGGAGTGCGCAGAGCCCAACCCTGCAAATACACATGGATGTAACTTCATGGGAGGGCTCCTATCCATAGACTAGTGCTGGCGGTGCGTGGGGAGGTGGTTATTGCTGGGAACAAGCAAGTTTGTCAAGCCTTATGGCAGGTACAGAGAAGAGACAGGAAAAATTGTTGTGACAAGTCTATTTCACCCATTTTGACCCTCCTGCAATATTTGTGTTCCATGAACAGACACAGAAATGGTCATTTCACAGCAAGTCACTGCTCTGTCAGGAAATTGCACACAGGCAATTTTGCTCCTAATGGCCGATTTTTCTTTTGCTTGAAAATAGGTCTCTATTTCCACTGAAAAAAAGTCAAAATAAGTTAGCAGAGGTGGGAGGAGAGGGCGGCATTGCCATTTGTCAAGGAGCGTTAGTGGCTGAGGACACTTGGAGAGCTAGAGGATCCTGTTCAAGTCTGTTGGCTGGAAGAGCAGCTACAGAAGACCTTATTCCTTCCTAGCATTACCCATCACACCATCCTGTGTTCAGCCTTCAAGATAGGGTTTAGGCAAAGCATTGGGATTTTTTTCCTGTAGCATACAGGTCTGCATCACAGTCAGAACCCAAAATGGCTGCCTGCAGAGTAATAAAGAGACCATGAGGCAGAGGAGTCCGAAGTAGCTGATCCATATAATGGATGTGGTGTGGACTAGGATGCAAGAAAAGATGGGAACTCCCAGCATCTCAAATCCCCATGGTTGGAGGTGCCCGTATTTTTATGATGCAACTCAGCTTATTTCCAATCACGATATTTAAAACGTACAGGCTGAGTTTTGAAGGCTGCCTTGAGGATTTGGATGCTGAATGAATTGGGTGTTCTCATCCCAGAGGCAGCTCTGATAATGCCAGCCACAATATTTTCCCCCACACTGTAAATTAACAGCAGAAAACCCAATCTTCTCCATTTGCGTTCCATCAGACGCCCTCCTGAGGTCAGGAAGCATGTGGAAATGCGAGCTGCCTGAATTCCATATGAGTAGAAAATAGGTTAAAAGTGCTACTTAGTGACTGTAGCACTTTACAAAAGTGTGTTTTGTTTGACAGGACATAATAAAAAAATCTTTTAATCTCTGTCACAGTGGGTAGGTGGAAAGGCCAAAAGTCTAAATGTTTTAAAAGAAAAATCTAATTAGTATGTAAATTTGACTTTCTGCATTAAAATGTCATTTGCTAAGTAAATGTTGTTGCACTGCAAGTTCAGGTATTTGATCATGTTCTGTCAAGGTGCCTTTGCAAATTTCCTGAATGTAATAATAGCATTTCAAAAACAAAATGAAATTCTCCCTTTGTTACAATGCATTGGGGTATGCGCCTCCATAGTCTATGTGACTAGAATATCTTAAGCCATCCACTGACTACATCTGCTGGTCCCTCATCCATCCTCCACCCCCACAATTTTGCAAAATCTTTTCTCCACTTGGTGCCTGCAGAGTCTTTCTGAAACAGGGGAACAGAGAAGTATACCCCTGCATACTATAAATTCAAATTGTTCGAGCATACCAACGAAATGATTACAGAAGCTATTGTAGTCATTAAAGTCAAAGGAAGTACCAGCTGAGTTATTGTCAATTACCACTGAAGGTTACAACAGTGATAGCATTTACAGTGTTTGGAAAAGAATTATGTACATTTTGATAGTTAACTAATTTCATTGTCTCAATAAAATACACATATTCCTGCCTGTCGAGGAAGGACACGAACAAGATCAGTGGTTGATGGGCTTGCCTTGTTCTCGATGTGAAGATAAATGATCTAATATACAAACGATGGCAAAATAATGGTCAGGCAAAAATTGGAGAAAAAAATAAAGACTAGGAATTCCAAGAGTAGTCACCCACTGACTACATGGGTTGAGTGCCTGCCTCCAAATTCCATTGAAAGAATTTGCTATCCCAGCATACATCTCAGACAGGCTCTTCAGGGATAAGAATGTACTGCACACGTTTGCCATCAGTTACTGAGAATTGAGGTTCGGGGTGAAAACATTTTAAAAATCCATTTTTAATGCTCTGAAGTTAAAAAAAAAGTCTTGCAATGGAAGGGAAGGGTATTTTGTGACACAATATAGCTGTGGTGTTGAGAAAGGACAGATGTCCCGTGGAAGAGAAGGTCCTTGCTGTGCTGTATGGGCTGTCTGCTTAAAGCTATGACATCCTGATATATAATTAAATTGGTGAATACCATGTCATCAGAGTTCATAGATTTGTAAGTTCACAATTAAGGGACTATGTAGGAGCATCCAACCTATTTGTTGAGAGCCAAGAGCAATTCTGAATGTCCAGACACCTGTTCACCTTGAGGGATAAGGGACTATGGCTAATTTGGCCTCATTTACATTTATGCATACCTACCAGTGTCCCCATCCAACCCATTAACATGTGCTATGCAAGGCCAACTAAAGGCAGAATTTGGCCCATGGATTTTTTGCATATAGTTTATACAATTTCATTAATTGATTTCCCTATATGTTTATAAAATTGTGCATCCATGATTTACATTACAGTCACTGCAAAAATACCAGGTTGGGCTTTAGGCACATAAAATGCCTAATTTGCACATGCAATTACCTCGATGGTCACCCTGGGTGACAGGTTCAACACAGAGAGGCTAAATGGTCCATGGAGAGTGGCTTACCCTCTTACACCTAGAAGTTGACTTTTCATGGCAGATTTGAGGCACATTAGTAGGAAAGCTTGCTCTACCATTGTCCACGCCGATTCCGTGGATAATCACCAGCCATTAATTCCTGGCACTGTTAACCTGGCCCTTTTGTTGAGCGCTAAATTCATATAATAAGAAAAACTATAATAGATTTTTATTGATTTGCATAGTAAAAATTGTGCTGGTTAAAAAAAATTACCAGCTCCACTGCATAGAAATGCTTTCACTGCATTAGCAATTTTTATATCTTATTGGCAACACTCTTCTAAAGCAAGGAAGAGTCAGACTCCTTGGGTCCCCAGAGATTCTTGTAATTATAACACTGAGTGCTGGAGCATGAATAAAAAAGTCATTTGGCAAAATGGCCATCTTGGCTTGCTCTGTCTCCCCCCCCCCCCCCACTTCTAAGTCCTGTTTGCTCAATTTACTAGAGAAACACATTGTTTGCTCTTCGCCAAGGCAGATGTTTGTTTAACTCAGCACCTTCTGCTTCCTTCCCTAGGCTCAGGAAAGTCATTCTGTTCGCTGCACTTTCTTCTCTGTTTACATCACACCCCCATTGCCAGCCAAGGTGCAGGAAAGAAAAAGAACAATGGTTGCTTTTGAGAATTGCTTATTCAGCGCATGAAAGTGGCTCCATTTGCAGTAGTTTATGGGACCATAACCACACACCCTTGTATTTTGTAAATGACACATAACAAAACACAGGGAGTGCTGGCTAAATTGTGTCACTGTGCAAACATGCTCATCCAGCCATTGAATATTTATGTGTTAAGTACAAAACCCTGTCTTTTAAAAGAACATTATTAAGGTCCAAATTTGAACTGGCTCGTTTTCTATTCAGCCAAGCCCTGCTGAAAGAAGTGGGGAAGTGTGGAGAGCCAAAGTGCTAGTGCTCTGGACAGCACTTGCCGTTTAGTGCTGATCAATGAACCCACTGGTTTCCCCTTGGGGGGAAATTGACCCCTTGCAAAGGGTCAGCACAAACCCTTCAGTGCTAACAACACTTAAGTGCTGTTTTGAGGGCTTAAATGAGACTGAAGTGGTGCAAATCAGGACCAACACCAACTAAATCATCCCAGCCAGGGCTTTGTCAAGCCGGGCCATAAAACCTCTAAGGATGGAGATTCCACCACCTCCCTAAGTAAACCCATTCCAGTGCTTCACCACCCTCCTAGTGAAATAGTGTTTCCTAATATCCAACCTAGACCTCCCCCACTGCAACTTGAGACCATTGCTCCTTGTTCTGTCATCTGCCACCACTAAGAACAGCTGAGCTCCATCCTCTTTGGAACCCTCCTTCAGGTAGTTGAAGGCTGCTATCAGATCCCCCCTCACTCTTCTCTTCCCTCAGCCTCGCCTCATAAGTCATGTGCCCCAGCCCCCTAATCATTTTTGTTGCCCTCCATTGGACTCTCTCCAGTTTATCCATATCCCTTCTGTAGTGGGGGAACCAAAACTGGACACAGTACTCCAGATGTAGTCTCACCAGTGCCGAATAGAGGGGAATAATCACTTCCCTCGATCTGCTGGCAATGCTCCTACTAATACAGCCCAATATGCCATTGGCCTTCTTGGCAACGAGGACACACTGCTGACTCATATCCAGCTTCTCGTCCACTGTAATCCCCGGGTCCTTTTCTGCAGAACTGCTGCTTAGCCAGTCGGTCCCCAGCCAGTAGCGGTGCATGGGATTCTTCCGTCCTAACTGCAGGACTCTGCACGTGTCCTTGTTGAACCTCATCAGATTTCTTTTCACCCAATCCTCCAATTTGTCTAGGTCACTCTGGACCCTATCCCTACCCTCCAGCATATCTACCTTTCCCACCATCCTCCTTTGTAAAGACAGAAACAAACTAAGCGCCACTATCTTCCTTTAGAGACACCCACAAGTGACTCCCATTGGGGGACCATGGGAGACCTACGTGTTTCTAAGGGAAACATTTGACCATGCCTATGTAACAAAGCTATCGCCGCCTTATCGCCACTTCCTTCTGATGGTTTTTTCAGTGAACCGGTTTTCTTTTTCCTTCTACTAACAGTGAAAATAGAGTAGTTGAAGACCCCAATGAACTATTAGCAGTTCCATATTTCTTTTTCTCCTCTAACTATCCTTTTAACTTCCTCCAGATTTTTTTTAAAGCCTAGCTCTCCCCAGTCCTACTCTCTACTGGATTATTTGTATTGTAAACGCCTTCTGCATACTGCTGATACTAATATTTACATCCCCCACTTCTTCACATTGGCCTCTGCTGCCCTTTTTCCTGTTGGGCTGGATTTCAGTTATATCCTCGCCAACTGTTCTTTGACTTTTCCCAGCTCTGTGCAATTGCCTGTCTGGTTCACTGTAGGATTCAAGATCAGCATTCCTCTGGGCAGTTCACATTTCCTCGGAGTCAAATGTCCATACGGCTAAGAACATTTTGGATACTGTAGCGGGGTGGCACCCCGCTCCTGCCCTGAGGGGCTGGAAACAGCCCTGGGAGAGGGCTGAGGCTGAAAGCTGGGCTGGTTGGCAAAGCAGACACAGCTGTGGCCAGTTAATCAGGGCCCAGCTGGCCCTTATAAAAGGGCAGTGGGCCTGGAGCAGACAGTCTCTCTCTACCTTTAGAGCAGGTACCTAGGGTGGAGCAGGGCTGGGGAAGGCCAGAGGAGCTGGGGTGCTCCGGCCTAGGAAAACCCCAGGCTGTGGCCTAGGGTTAGGCCCATCTAGGTACTGGGATTGCAGGGGCAGCCCACAGGTAGACTGAGGCAGCCGGTCCAAACCCCCTTTGCCTGTGATGAGTGGCTTATACTGCAGTCTGCCCCAGGGTGCGGGGGCTAGCTGGTGACTGGCAGTGGCCTATGACTGAGGTGAGGTGGGGATAGTGGGTTGAGGTTCCCCTGGCGAGGGGAGACCCAGATCTGGGGGGTACTGCCAGGGGGCAGCACCCCAGTTAAAGGGGCACCGGGTCCTGGGAGGGACACGGGCCAGAGTGGTCAGGTGGATCACTGGCCTGCAGAGGGCTCTCTGGAGGCTGGTGAGCTAATTCCCTGGAGAAACCAGCAGGAGGCACTGCCGGGTGAGTCCGACCCTGTCACAGATACTTTCACTGATGGGTATTTTAAAGGTAATGACAGTAGCAGCCTAATTTGCCAAAATCTATGCAATGGGTGCAATGTGCAAAATATAAGTGGCTGGGGTAACTGCATGTGCACACAGTTACTTGCTCATGCATTTGCCTGATTTAGATGTGCAAACGATAATTTGTTTGGCAAAGATGGGGTTTTATCCAGTCAGGAGGTGTGCAGGGGGCTATACTACAGCTGTCAGTGGGGGTTGATCCTGACACTCATCAGCACCAAAAACACCAACCTCTGCCACTTCAGCTGAAGTGTAAGGTCATTAGTTGTGAGTAGGTAGCAGGCTCTGACTGGTGACATGGACCACCCTCTGAAAAGGCATCTGATCACACTTATTATGCCAGTGCATTACAAACACATGTTGAGAGACCCTGTGAAGACGTATCTCTTAGATTTGAGGATCCATTTGTATGTATCCTTCCGTAACAAAATCAAACCAAACCCCTGTGATCAAATGACTCTGGAAGTGTTGATGCATACTGAGGGCTGAGTTTGGCGTTCAAGGAAGTCAGCAGCGAAACTCCCATTGACGTCAGTGGCAACAGGAGCAGGCTCTAGCAAAAGGCAAGAAATTCAAAATTGGGACTGATGCGCTGGCCGTCAGTGCCTGCTGTTTGGAAGGAGAAAGCGGCACCGCAGAGTGAGCTGATGTTCTGTTCTCCTTAACCTCATACTTCCTGGCTTTTGTTCATTTGTGCCAGAGATTCACAAGCAGAATATTAATTTCAAAAGCAGGGCTTTTTTCTTCCATTTTCTGGCATTGGGCTTTGTTTCCTTTTGCCTTAAAAAAAAAAAAAAAAGAAAAACATTTATGGGACGTTGCAGGGAAAAATGTCTCTAGCGTCCTACTAGTCAGTTGGCTGGCAGTGCAGCAAGCACTGTCATCCGGGTTAGCAACAAAGACCCTGATTCTGCACCCTGTGAAATCACCATTATTTTAAGTGGGAGCAGGATTAGGCCTAAAGAAAAAATAGTTAGAGGAGAAACTGATTAGATACAAAATAAATAAGCCATATTCCAGAGCTTTAATAGCAACAATTTAGAGCCAGGACCTAAGGAGATATCATCTTTTCCCTACTACCTTCCCTTAAGGATTACAATCATTACTTTGTCATTTAATTAATACAGTGATAGCACTCCTGGAAGTACCCTCTTAGGTACTTCCTGGGATGTCATCAGTGGGTACCCTGAGCTATGAAGAGATTTGAATTTTTTTGTTCATCTTAGATCTACATTGAAATGAAACAACTGGTCTGTACTTGAAACATAAAAACATGAGAAATTAGAAATGAAGGCACATAAGAACTTAGGAATTGCCATAACTAAACAGTTCGGTGGTTCATCTAAACTGAAATTCTGTCTACAACAGTGGCTAATGCAAAATGCTTTAGAGGGGGATTTAAACCTCCCTTAATGCAGCTAATTTTGCTTCACCATCCCATGGGAAGCTATTTCTTTCTGTCCTCAGAGGTTAATTAGTTGTCCTTTCAACAATAGCCCTCTGTTACCCTTTCAACAATAGCTTTATAATTTTTTACCTAGCTATAGGATGGACATGGGGTATCCTGGACATGTCTGAGGCATGAAATGGTTAACAAAACCCCAGACTCGCTCTCTCTATTGGTGAGTCAAGCATATTATTTCTTATGGAGTGAGAACAAAGGATTGAACTTGCTTTATTTTGGACAGGCAAACTCAAGACAATAGCATTTTCTTCATTAACGTGTGTAATAACGATAGACCAAAAATGTATAGGGGATGAAGGGCTAAGGAACTTGTACTATTCTACCCCATGCGATTACGTTGTCAGTATTCTTATGCTCTGCAGATATTGCTTTCAGCACAGTGACCTTTGAATGAACAGGATTATGCTGTGCTAAGAGAAACAAAATAAAAAATCAGAGAAATTGGAAGACTCCATCAGGCTTGTCTGTGCTTTCTCTTCAGCTGCTTAAACAGATGGACATCTTCCCCTCTTCCCCACCCCAAATACTAACTAAATGCTTTAATATGCATTTTTTTTCTACTGAAAAAGATCACCCTGAAAGAAGATCCCCTGAGGTCCTCTCATTCCCAACTACTAGTCTGCTTTTGTCTTGTTCCGTGTGGAGAAGGATAATTTAATTGGTGGCTTTCTTGTGAGATTCTGATAGTTTACTTTATCCCCATTGCACATTTAGCAAATATTGTAGCCATGTCTGATGCGGGGGAAGTAAGACAAACTTTTCAGTGTCTGTAGGTCTGTTGGAAAGTTTATACTGAACTTTTTCTTCCGTAAACATAAATATTGCGAAAAAATCTTCTGCTGAAACAAATAATTTAAACAGGTTCTGACGCAAGCTAGTAGACTTGCCTTTCCCATTCATGGCACAGAGCTGGTGGTTCATATTTTTCAAATCAATCAGTTGAAAGAAGGGGAAAAATATCTATGCATCTGTGCATCCCATTATATCCTAACCTCTGAATGCAGAAATGGCATCTGAGAAGTGAAAAGCTGTAAAAGTCATTGATGAAAGCCGGCTATGGCTTATTATAAATTCTACTTGCTCCATAGTGTTTTATTCATTCCACATGAATGGCTTTCAGAAGGGCCACTGGGAAACTGGTATCCATAGAGCAACAAACTATATTATTTCCTGTTACATGCACCCATCACAAGTACCCTCTGACTGTGAATCAAACTTTGAGATAGTCATCTCTTGCCAAAGAAATACTGCATATTGCAGCGGTTCTCATGAATGTCCTACACAGTGCGCTGTCACTGACTCCATGGCTATTTCCATATAACATGAGTTAAACAACATGCACAAAGTCAACTCAGGTCATCCTTAAACATGAGCCTAACTCCTGTGATCTTCAGGCTTTAGAGCAGTTCTGATCCAAATGGGATCTTTTTAATGGCTGTTCCAAAACCCAGCTTCTCTACACACTTGAAAGGTAGATCTGTAACTTGTAATATACCCACTGTATGTATACCTGAGCACCTGACAAGCAGATGGCATCTGGATCTGTGCTGAATATGACAGCAAACATCATGGTGTGTTTACAGTGCACTGAGAACTCGGGATAGAAGGGCAAAAATTTTTCACTTCATATATCATCACTTACAACTAGCTGCTGGGATTCTACTGGCTTTAAAGTGTTCTGGAAAATGGAATTTCTTTGGGTTGTTATTTGTGGCAGTTCTACAGTGTTCAGAGCTAACCACTTTGGATAAGGGAGCGCTGGGATTCATATGAAAGTCATGATGTTTCAGCCGTTTAATAAGGAAAAGTTTACTTTTTTTGTTTTGTTACCTGCCCTGGTACCAATATGAACAAATGACTCGATCCTGCCAGTGCTGAGCACTTTCAATTAGGTCCTGAGCACCCCCCGCAGTCATAGGATCAGGATGTTACTCCATCAAAAGCAATCCCAGCAAAACCATCTCCTGCAGTGCCAATGCAAGCATCGAGCACATTTCCAGTCTCCCCTAGAGCTGCTTCTTCCCATGAGCTCATGGCTCAAAGGCCAATCGTCAGGATTTAGGCTGAGATCTGGAAACATTAAGTAGAATGAAAAGGGGTAAAACTGAGCCAAGAAAAATTAATTGCTGTCTCACCTTTGGGTATCAGCCTCTCAGAAGCCCCAGACCCTTCTGTTTCATCAGGCAGACCTGAGCTAGAGAGACATACGCTGCTCCTTCTCGGCCCTACAGCATTGCTGGGGTACTATGGGGTACATGCTTTGCCTCTCCGGTGCCACAGGCCATAAAGGTACAGTATGAGTGACGTGGGAAGTGGGCATCGTAGCTTCAAGCCAATTTGTGCCTCCTGGATTCTAGGTTTAACGGGGGTTGTAAATTCGAGCCGCCCAGGGACCTGCACTACCTTATGGAAGCCTATTCCATTCTATATAAGTTCTTATACTGCCCTCGTCACCATAGTATCTGAGTACCCACCAACCCATGTATGGCTGCCATTGTCTTCTCTGCCAACAGGTTAGTTGTAATGCAATGTGCTGTGACCATTCCTCCACCTGGCAGGCCTGCCTTTAGCACAGAGGCTGCAAGTGGGGAATCACATAGGACCATATATGTCCTATGTACATTGCTCCTGTGCTGAGGAAATTCTGCTGCGAGCCATTGCAGCCCCTTTACTAGTGGTGAATAGGGGCTGGAGTGGGGGCCATGTAGCCAAAGGAAACTGAGCTCATATAGTAAAAGAAAAGTGTAGCGTCAACGCTAGTTAACAAATCCCATGGCCAGTAATTGCACCGGAGTCTTGGCCTTCCTTCTCGACTAGGTAATGGGCTAAAGAGCTAGCAGCAATGGCTGTTGATGAGTCTCATGCTTGTTAAGGAAGGCACATACATGGTTCTCAGGATGACACCTGAAATGCCTGCCCCGTTCCAGGGAAAGAATCTCATGATCACTGTTAGTGCGGAGGAGGGATTGCCTGTCGGCAGAGGTAAGGTCCGCAGCTCTGTGCCGCGGCTAATGGCCATGCTTGTGGCAGCATGTTCCCCAGGCCTCTGCTGGTGTGCTCTGTACGCAGGTGGCAGGGATTCCTTGGATCTCCCTCATTTGTCTCTTTCTGAAGCATGGTGCTTAATCCCCAAGGGACTGGGATCAATAATTAGTCCCATTTCTCTATCTGTATTGAAACAGCCAGGCTTGCTTCGCTTGTCTCCTGTTTGATGCTGTGCAGTTCTCTAACGCCGTGGGGCTTCTTTCTGAGTGAGCTGCATAGTGTCAGCTCATTGGGGCTGATGGTAGAAGCAGGAACACTCGTCTGTTTCTGCATTCTATGACGGGCTCAACAAAGGGTTACTTGACAGCACCAACTGCATCCAAGTGCCCACAGCTTGAGGTTTAATATACCTGAAATCCACTAGCTATATCCACTAGCTCCTCCCACCTGTGAATGTAGCTCTTGGGGTAACCGCTCAGAGATGGTAGAATATTTCTTTGTAGTCTCTTTAAATGAGGTTTGTATATGAATGACTTGGAGAGCAACAATATGATTTCACTTGATGAAGGCTCTGGATAGTTGGTCATTCTCTTGCCATGCTAGTGGGCATAGATACAATCTATTACAGTTCCTGCAGTGTTAGTTTGGGATTTTCTTTCCTTCTTTCCTTCTTTCTTCTTCCTTCTTTCATAGCTGCAGCAACTCAACCCCTTGCACATGAAAGGTTTCAGCTTATATTTTCCATCCAGCCCAGCTAGGATATTGCAACCTAGAGGAGATAGGTGTGATAGAAATAACTAACAGAGCCTGATTCTGCTCTCACCCTAAGGTAAGGCAGGGATAACTATGCAAATCAGTGGACGTATAGCAGAGTGAACAGAACAGTAAGAACAGTAAGAACAGAATCATGCCCAGAATTCCTTTTTGCCAATATGGGAGACCCTCTGTAATAAATATTGAGATTCCTACATGATTCTTATGATGCTTTCGAAAGTAAAAGTGATAGTATAGTACATTTGTTTAGGGGATAGGAAGCAGTTTCATTGAGCATCATCAGTCTGTTAATATCGATAGTGCCAATTACCGGCCATATTATGTTTGGATACAAATGTAATGATGGGATCCTGACTATACAGGATGTTAGCTGTGTTTTCTCTTTGATATCCCCGTTGCACGTTAACTGTATGGTTATCACATGTTCTTGAGCAGCAGCAACATGGTGAGTATAAAATGGTTCCACTGGAAACAACGATAATTAAATTAGGCAGTAACTCACATTATCATGGAACTTAGAGATGGAATAGCCTTTTACGTTATCTAATGCTTCTGTTTGCAATGCAGGATTGTTCCCTGTGGCATGTTTTCTAGTGCTTTGCTCACAATGTTTGGATTACGGCTACCTCATTACATCCTGGAAACTGGGCAGATAACATGTGACACTAATGGAGTTTCTTTTCTATTGTGAGATGAAAACACAGTATCTTTATAAAGTTCTTCCCTTCCCACCCCCTCCATCACATGCTTGAGGGGTCCTGGGTTGTGATATTTCAAAATCCTTCCTTGCAGGCATGAGAGACTTTAAGAAAAGATTTTAAATGAATCCTAAATAAGTGTGTGTGTCTCATATGTGTGAGACTTGGCAGCTCTGTTGACCTTTCAGTGCTTCTCAAGACTCCAACTGTGAAGAACTGGTTGGGAACCTATTTAGAATCTGTCACTGCCATTACTTAAGCTTCTGGTGTTGCTGCAGAAGGTATCATTGTGAGATTTTCCTTCCCACCAGGGCCAAGCACATGTCTTCATGGTGCACCAAGACCTTAATGGCTCAAATGTGATAGAAAATTGTGCCCATGCTTACTCCATAGCAGTGCATGACTCTGTCATCAGGGTATTGGGCTGGTGCCCCGTGTTTCCAAAAAGTGGTGTATTTTCATTGCTCAAGTTTGCCAGGCTCTGAGTCGCAACTGATTTGCTGGTAAAGTGGGGAAATGGGCAATGCCATATAAAGAATAGTAATTAGAGGTTATTTATCTGTGCTGTAGAAGACGGTTAGGCCACACATTCAGTTTAAGGCCAACCAGCAATTAGGTCTTGTCAAATCAGTTTTTCGTTTATCCCTTCTGAACAGGAATAAGTCCCTCTTTCAATCCCTCAGCCTAGAACCGAGAGTGGAAATTTCTTCTAACCTAAATGAAGTGTTTCAATTATATACTAAGTGTCTTTACATTTTCCATTTTGCTGCTGTGTGTTGAGCAAGAAATTTGCCCTCAACTGCTCTAAAGTGATTTATTGTCAGAACTATAGGATGAGAGATAAATACTGTATCACTAACTGACTCCACTTTCTGTAGGAATAATCTAGGACCTTAGGCACTGCAGGATTTAAAACCAAGAATATTTATATAGAAAATGTATCCACCATGACTTACATTCAGATGTGCTCAGAACCAACAAACAACCTATCCCCGAGAACCACAATAGAATAAGCATACCAAATCAAGCCCACTATATTCTCATTCCATCAACTCACCCCCACACTTGAACGCCTCAGAAAGATGGTTTTGCATCATGCCTGAATGATTAACAAATTCAGGCTCTGGTGGATCGCAGTGGTGAATAGGGTGGGAGTAGAGTTACACTGTGAGATGCAACACTGGGAAAGAATCACAAAAAGAATGCACCATGATCATATGACTCCCATGATGCTCTGTGGTGGTTCAAGCAGAATGGAGACCATAGTGTATTATAAGAGATGCAGTCCAGCCAGGGAGCCAGACTCATAGAGGAGCACTGAGGCACGAGACACCCACATTACAGCTCCAATGAGACACGGCAGCAGCTCAGATGGACACAGATTAATGTCAATTTAAGCAAAAATGAAATATTTCATTTTTATTTTCCCAATGGAAAGTTGAAAACTTTTTGCAAAATAAACATTTTCCCATGAAAAATTTCAACAAAGCAGAAACTGCATTTTTCATTGAAAAACATTTTGATGGCAAATTCTCTACTGTCTTTATGTGAAATGTTCTCTGATACTCCAGCTACAAGCAGGATGTGAAGTCTTTTAATGATAGGTTACAGTGTAGTAGCCGTGTTAGTTTGTGTCAGCAAAACGAAAATAAGAAAGAAAAACTTGTAGCACCTTAGAGACTAACAAATTTATTTCAGCATAAGCTTTCGTGGGTTAATACCCACTTCATCGGATGCATGGAATGAAACACACTGCAGACAGACATTTATACAGTCAGAGAAACATGATGGTCCAGGTGTATAGACCAATCTTAAGAGGCTAATTAGTTGAGAGGAAACATGACAGCAGGGGAAGAAAAAGCTTTTGAAG
Source organism: Chelydra serpentina (assembly GCA_037349315.1). Lineage (NCBI taxonomy): Eukaryota > Metazoa > Chordata > Testudines > Chelydridae > Chelydra > Chelydra serpentina. Next base: position 9,977,142 of record JBAIAC010000051.1, read on the forward strand.
TGATAAACAAGATGGTCACACAGGTGTGAATGAGGATCGTTAACTTAAGGGAAATAGATTCAATTAACATAATGGCCGAGCCATTCCAAATCTCGATTTAATCCGGAGGCAACGCAATCTAGTTTGCATATCAATTCGAGTTCAATAGTTTCTCTTTGAAGTCTGCTTTTGGAGTTAATCTGTCGCAACACTGCTATCCTCAAATCTGTCACTGAGTGATCAGGGAGGTTGAAGTGTTCACCTACTGGTTTTTGAATGTTATGATTCCTGATGTCAGATTTATGTCCATTTATTCTTTTGCGTAGAGACTGTCCGGTTTGGCCAATGTACATGGCAGAGGGGCATTGCTGGCACATGATGGTATATATCACATTGGTAGATGTGCAGGTGAATGAGCCCCTGATGGCGTGGCGGATGTGATTAGGCCCTGTGATGGTATCACTTGAATCGATATGTTGACAGAGTTGGCATCGGGCTTTGTTGCAAGGATAGGTTCCTGGGTTGGTGTTTTTGTTGTATGGTGTGTGGTTGCTGGTGAGTATTTGCTTCAGGTTGGGGGGCTGTCTGTAAGCAAGGATTGGTCTGTCCCCCAAGATCTGTGAGAGTGAGGGATCATCTTTTAGGATAGGTTGTAGATCTTTGATGATGCGCTGGAGAGGTTTTAGTTGGGGGCTAAAGGTGACGGCTAGTGGTGTTCTGTTATTTTCTTTTTTGGGCCTGTCTTGTAGTAGGTGACTCCTGGGTACTCTTTTGGCCCTGTCGATCTGTTTTTTCACTTCAGCAGGTGGGTATTGTAGTTGTAAGAATGCTTGATAGAGATCTTGTAGGTGTTTGTCTCTGTCTGAGGGATTGGATTAAATGCGGTTGTATCTTAGAGCTTGGCTGTAAACAATGGATCGTGTGGTGTGTCCAGGATGGAAGCTGGAAGCATGTAGGTAAGTATAGCGGTCAGTAGGTTTCCGGTATAGGGTGGTGTTAATGTGACTATCACTTATTAGCACAGTGGTGTCTAGGAAATGGACCGCTTGTGTGGACTGGTCTAGGCTGAGGTTGATGGTGGGATGGAAATTGTTGAAATCATGGTGGAATTCCTCAAGGGCTTCTTTTCCATGGATCCAAATGATGAAGATATCATCAATGTAGCGCAAGTAGAGTAGGGGTGTTAGGCGACGAGAGCTGAGGAAGCGTTGTTCTAAGTCAGCCATAAAAATGTTGGCATACTGTGGGGCCATACGGGTACCCATAGCAGTGCCACTGACTTGAAGGTAAATATTGTCCCCAAATGTGAAATAGTTGTGGGTGAGGACAAAATCACAAAGTTCACAAAGTCTTTTAATGTTTCAGTTGTCTTCCCATTGATGTCAATGTACAAACGCATTAGTAAGAGGCAGTCCCTGTCCCAAAGAGCTTCCAGGATAAGTAGACAAAATGAAGGGAGGGCAGGGAGTATCATTACTTCCATGTGACTGATGGGGAAATAAGGCATGGAGAGATGAAATCATAGAATATCAGGGTTGGAAGGGACTTTAGGAGGTCATCTAGTCCAACCCCCTGCTCAAAGCAGGACCAATCCCCAATTTTTTGCCCCAGATCCCTAAATGGCCCCCTCAAGGATTGAACTCACAACCCTGGGTTTAGCAGGCCAATGCTCAAACCACTGAGCTATCCCTCCCCCAAGGACACACTGGAAGTGTGCTACAGAGATAGGAAATAAATCCACATTTTTTTGCGTCCCAGTCACAACAAAGCCAACTTTCAATGACTACATTTGAATTAAAAACACACATTATTGATTGACTATTAAATACTGAACAAGAGCTGCCACTGGATGGTTGAAAGTTTTGAAAAAAGTTCAAAATTTAAAAACAAACCACTCAGGACAGACACTTATTAGAAACTTTGCCTGAATAACAGCATAGGATGGTAGGCTGCATTGAATGTTACCAACTGTAATATTTCTGAAGGGTTTTCTGTGATGCTCTTTGTCAAATAAGTGCAGTAATAGCACTAAAGAAAAAAACCTCTTCAAACACAAAGCCATTTTTGTTGGTGGTGCTGAATTTTCTGAATGCTAACTACCTGCTGAGTAAATCTTTGGAAGCACACACAAAAGTTTGTTCTTTTTAAATGTGGATTGGTTTGGGGTATTGTTTGATTCTACCTTTGATAAGGGCCATGTTTCTGGATTTAGTTGGATAGATTGTTTGTTCCAATTCATTTAAAAGGGACCCTGTAGCTATCTGAGGAGAGAGTGTGGTATTACATTATTATTGCTCTGCAAACTATGGGCAAGAATTTATTGTAAAAATTCAACAGTTTTCTGTGGGAGTCCTCTCTAAAATGAAGGCATTCAGTCTGCTGTAGTGTAGTTCATGTGCTAGCATCGCACTGGGCTAATTAGACTAATCTCTGACATGCAAAATTAAAATGCCTGATAATATAATACTGGGTATCATCTATACCTGCCATAGTTCAATGTAAGGGATGGGGAAGATGACTGAGGTCTATCAGCTTCCAATCTTGATTCTGCTTTGGTCACGTCATCCACTAAAACGGACCCTAGTCACATGTTGATGCTTTTGAGGCTCTAGCAGCCTTATCATCCTGTCACAGGAACCAAGAACTCCCATTAACTTCAGTGGGAGTTACTCATATCCTGGGGCAGGAGAACGGGGCCCTTGGATGGGGGGGGATCAGCCTTGCTAGAGGCTGACTGCTTCTTACAAAGTACTGATTGTCTTCAGTTCTTTTGGACTTCATTGGAAGGAGAGGGTGCAGCACATTGCAGGTTGGGCGCTAAGATTTTTATTTCTGAAAATAAAAAGGAACATGAAAGGAAAACAACAGCATATAGTTATCCTATAATCTTTCTCTCTTCCCCCTCAAGCTTGTCTACAAAGGGCTTGTCTACAAAGGGAAATTGACCTGCATGACTATTCTGGAATAACTATTCTGCAATAGCTCCCCATGTGTACACTATTCCAGAATAAAAGTGCCTTTCTTCCAGAATAATTACTCTGCTCACAAAGCAGAGTAATGATTCCAAACCAAAATCACTTTTGTTGTGGATAGAGTACCCACATGGGTGAGTTATTCTAGAACAGCTATGCCGGTCAATTTTCCCTGTGTAAACAAGGTCTTAGATCTTTAGGACTAAATCCAACAGTTTACTCCTGTGAGAAATCCCATTGTATTTAGCCCATGTTTGGGGCTTAATCTTGCTTCCATCAAAGTCAGTGGAAGCTTTGCTATTGTTTTTATTGGCAGCGGGCATATGCCTATGGTTTGCTGTTATAGTCCAGTCCCTAACTAAAAAGAGAATGGCATTTATGACTTTGAAATCTCTGTTTATGTGGCTGTGCATGCATTTACCCTGTCTCAGACTTTACTCGTTCATAGGACTCGTCTGCACATTGAAAGACTACCTCAGCATGCTTCCACTGCCACTGAGTAACTTTTCCAGGAAGAAAGTCACAAGAGATTTCAGCTGTACTGTAATGCACAGTATAATGACAGTATAATAGTATCTAACCTCCTACAAAGTGCTCTGAAAATGGGGAGGTTGGCTGAGATTATTCACTGCTGTGAACAAATCCCTGCATTCCTCTGTGCAGATAAAAAAAACTCCTGCCTAGCAGCTCCAAGTTGCTTGGAATATTCATGCCTCTAATTAGAGAAACCTTTATAACCTGCTCCTTACACCATTCCAGAGTTACTGTGAAGAGGATCATAAAGAGCCTGCAGAATGTACTCTCTGATTCACCTGTCTTATTATTTTTACAATCAAGCATAGTAGGGATGCCCAGTGTAAGTGTTTTGCATGCAGGAGCTTCTGGCGCGATATATTGTGTGTGGCTCTGATAATATCTTCTTAGCATGACAGCAAACAGGAGCTAATAAAGTAAACAAAACCAATAATGTTAATATTATTAGCAGATAAATCCCTTCTACTTTCCTGAAACACAGACATTACTCAGTAAAGCTTGGCTTTGATATTATCCATGAGTTTTAATTAAAACATTTTTGCTTCTGAAGGCTCTTAAGAGTCAGTTAATGCAGCAGCATCTCCTGGACCCGTTGGGAATGTCCAGCAGAAATGTCCATGGAGGTATACGATAAATACAGTTATTTAGAACCAGTTGTCAAATCAGGGGCAGCGCCAGCTTTTTTGCCGAGGACCCTGACAGCACTTCGGCAGCAGCTTCTTCGGCCACCGGGGATCTTGGTGGCATTTCGGCGGCAGCCTCTCCTGCCGCTGCTGCCGAGGGACCTGAAACGCTGCCCCCCAAATCCTGGCACCCTAGGCCTAATGGTAGCGCCGGCCCTGGGTCAAATCCTTCAGCCCCTTAGATCTATGAATATCCTATAGGAGGAAAAACTGGGCTGAAAATTTTCCATTTAAATTTCCCTGCTATATATTTGGTTTTTTTCTGGTGTTTCAAACCTTGTTCCAACAATCTATTACGAATTGTGTGTCACCAGTGTTAACTAATTATTTAATTTATTTATTTATTATGATAGCTCATAGGAGTGCCAGTCATGGACCATTGTGCTAGGTACTGTGCAAACACAACAAAAATATGGTCCCTGGCCCCCAAATGCTCAAAATCTAATTAATTGTTCTATCATATATTTAATCTGTCTAATCAAAATAACTGACGATTGCCTAGGGATTTGATTCATAGTTTAGATGAAGATGCATAGCTCCTTTTCATAGCTATGAAAGAAGCTATCTCATTTCTTTAATTTTCCTTTGAGTTTTTTGGTGTTTTTCAGCAGCATATTTTCCTATGTTCTTAACAATGATCAAAGATCTGGAATCACTACAAGCCTGGAGCTTTCTATCTATCCATAGGCCAACTGCCGGGTACGCAGACATATTGCATGTTCTTATACAATATCCTGCCAAAGAAATGTCTTTAACTACAAAAGGCCTCTTATGGGACACGAGAGAGATGAGCTGGTGGGGATAATGAAAGGAAAATATTCACAAGCGTTCATTTATTTCCTTTCCATGGATATTTATACAATTTTATACTCATAGGAATGTTTGTGTGAAGAGGAAGCATTCTGAATACGTGTATGAATATGTTTGGGCACAGTATTTCTTGTAGCGGGCAAGCGTGCCTCATGTTGATAGAAGTTTTAGTCATGCATTGAGCGAGCAGTGAGGACACCATGTGACCATGGACACAGGATGAATAGTCCGTTATAACTGGCGGATTCTCAAAATAAAAGCTACAGCGGATAATTCACATGCTGCTCATAGGCTGAAATGTGCTGGCATAAGCCATTTGACATATAATTCCAAGAAATGAACAAACTGTGACAACTGAATTTGTGAACAGGACAATGGCTACATTCATTGAATAAATTGTCTCCCGGCACTAGAGGTAACTTTGGGTTGGATCCTGTGTGGTGCTGAGAACCATCAACTCCCACCGCCTTGACTCCTGCAGAACTCCATTAACTGCAATACAGTTACACTGGTTTGAATGAGATCAGACAAAACCCGTGTGTTGAATGAGTTTCCACACGTATTGACTTTGTCCAGTCCTTACCTTAAAGAGAAGCTGCAAAGGTTTGGTTACATCTAAAATATCTGCTTCTGTCCTGTGCCTTTCATGTACACCAGGCCTAAAGCATCTGTGACCATGGAGACACAGCCCATTCTACTTGGAACAGTCGTTGGCTGGCATAGAGCTGTTCCAGTGACTTCTACACCATCCCCACCTTGTCTCTACAGGGCATACAGGAGGCTTCATTATTTTATGTTTCCACAGAGAGATTGCTGGCGCATAGGGATTATGGGGGCATAGGGGTCATTGGTAGCTGGCACTATGTAGAGCAGCCTTGTGACTGATCTACTTTACACTAGGGACTGTACCAGCGGCCAGACATCCCCAGTTTGAGGGATGCTTGAAAGTGATTTAAAACTACTTAGACCCGCCCGCCCCACCTGTTCTTGAGTGTGCTGAGCTCAACTCAGACATTGGAAAGGATCTGGGTGGTTGTTATGTACATCCATGCCATGTTTTAATTTGCCTCCCCAAACAACCAGAACCTATTCCAGCATTTCTTTTATTTAAAAACAGCCATGTACTCATTAGCTCCTACAAGAACAAACTAACAAGAGATGAAGGTGAAAGAAATTCAGGAGAGGGAACACATTTTAGCTTGAAGGGCTTATTATATAAAACAAGGAGTGAAAAAGCATGATATGAATGGAAAATGCGTAAGTGTAGTCCATTCTAAATCTGTGTGCATCTAAAATTATTTCTGTTAGTTACCTGTCCAGATATGAGCAGTAATCATTGTTGTCATGATAGCTGTCTGATGAAAAGAATCAGAGCTACAGAAGGTGAGTGTTTCAAAGATTTGTAGAAAAGACAGATCAGGGCTCAGATCAATCTGACCTTGAAATCCAAGTGTTTTTGTTGCTTCTGCATCTTCTGCTGTTTTCAGAAACATTATTTCTGATGAGAGAAACAGCCAGACCAGACAGAAACACACAGAGCTTGAGAGAATCTGGTTTGTGCTTCAGAGGCATAAATCATTTTCTCCTAATTCTCCTTTTGGATTTTGCATAGACCAGAATTAAACTAATAATGGCAATGGCATGACCATTAGGTGCCCAGTCATGCGCTAGTTGAGGGTCAGCAAAGGTTTTCCCTTTAAAGTTAAACACCGCTGGTGTTTGGCTCTGTGTGTGGTGGATGTGGATGTTAAACACCAGAGCTATTACAAGTGGGCTAAAAATAAGCACAAAGGTTTGCATCCGGGATGTGAGAACTATTTCATTTTTCTCTCTTGTCCTTTCTTTGTTTCCTCAGTCGCCTTCCTTCCTTCCCTGGTCTTTTTCACAAGGGCTGCTCTCTGTGCCTCAGTGCCCAAAGCCCTGTCCCCCTCTTGGTCTCCTACTTTCAGTTTTTGTGTGTCTCTTTCACTGCTTCAACTTCTGACTCGCCTCACTTTTCTCCTACCCTGTCCACCATGCCAGCTGCCATTCTTGCTGCAGAGAACCCATTCTCACTGCTGTAATGGAACCAGTTGGCCTATTTATTTCAATGGGATTTTAGTGTAGCTAAAATATCATATTTTGGATCAATACTAGGGCCCTAAGTGCTCTCTGGGTGATGCTTGATCCAAGTCGGCTCAGAAGCAGCCCTTTATTCATACTCCAGGAGGGTTATGTGCTGGAAGGCGATTTCCCTAGATAAAATGAGGTGAGTTAAGAACAGACTGTAGCCTTCATTTTGATTTTTCTCATGTCTGTGGCTTTGCGTCAGGCCCTTTGGGGTGAAAGTTCAGAGTGTTTATAAATGGGTGGGCAGTTTTATCCCCCAAATTCAAGCAGGCACATTTTTTGCCCGTTCTGGTTTAGTTGCAACATTTCAGGGACGGGGGGAATCAAATCTTGAGCATTGCTAAACAGCTAGGGGCGGCTGCTGCTCTCATTGACACAATCTGCATTGACTTTGATAGAAGCAGGATCGAGCACCTTCAGTTCCCACTGGATCTAGTCCTGCAATTGCTGAATGCCCTGATGTTCTATGGGATTGTGGGTGCTCAGGGTCTCTCAGGAGATGCCCCTAAAGTGGGGTTTATTCATGCCCCCGTACCACTTTTACATTACACGGGGGAATGAGTGCAAAAGTTCAGGATTTTCATGGCAATGTGGGGAGGGTGCAGGAGTGAGACTCGGGAGACCTGGGTTTTATTCCTGGCTCCGACACAGACATACTGGGTGACCTTGGGCAAGTCACTTCAGCTCTATGCATCGAGTGGGGGCTCATCCGCTGGGTCAGGTAGACCACCTTGGAGAAAGGAAACTCCAGTTTCAAATCAAGATGGCCAGGTCTGGCCAGCTAGTTTGTAAAAGTTGTGCCAATGACATATGCTCATGGGTCTGCTCTGCCAACCAGGGGCAGCTCTATTATTTATGCCGCGCCAAGCACGGCAGTCAGGCAGCCGTCGGCGGCATTTCTGCGGGCGCTCCGCTGGTCCCCGCTGTCAGCGGACCCACTGCCGAATTGCCGCCGAATCCGCGGGACTGGCGGACCTCCCGCAGAAATGCCGCCGAAGGCTGCCTGACTGCCGCCCCCCGCAGCTTGCCGTCCCAGGCATGCGCTTTCTGCTCTGTTGCCTGGAGCTGGCCCTGCCGTCAACCCTAGCTAACGGGACAAGCTTTGGCTATATTTTGGGCTAACGTCCCAAGCATTCGTTTTGGCTATCATAGAATCATAGAATATCAGGCTTGGAAGGGACCTTAGTAGGTCATCTAGTCCAACCCCCTGCTCAAAGCAGGACCAATCCCCAATTTTTGCCCCAGATCCCCAAATGGCCCCCTCAAGGACACTAGAGTCATATAAAGTTTAAGGCCAGAAGGGACCATCTGGTCTGACCACCTGTATATCACAAGCCACCAACAACATCCACACCGAAGGGAGATTGTTACTGCCCCCAACAGCTTATCATCTATGACATAGCTTTAATCTTCTCTACATTTCCTCTTTGTTTAGCACTGCCTGGGCCTTACACAAAGGCCATTGAGGTCTGTGCAAAGAATCCCCTTCACTTCAGTGAGCTGTGAATCAAGCCTATGCTGAGCATACAAAGCTCCTGGCCTGTGCCCAGAACTGGGTCGATGTTAATGGGAGCAGAAGGACTGTGGGATCAGACCCTGAAAATGTGCCCTCTTTTGGAATAAGTCACATGCTCAACTTTGAATTATTTTAGGGTTGCACGGGCAAAAAACCCTAAAACTTGTGAAGCTGCCTAGGGTGACCAGATGTCCCGATTTTATAGGGACAGTCCCAATTTTTGGGTCTTTTTCTTATATAGGGTCCTATTACCCCCACCCCCTGTCCCGATTTTTCACATTTGCTGTCTGGTCACCCTAAGCTGCCACTGAAACACTGAGATTTATAAAAAAAAATGTGGCCATTTCACAAAATTTTCAAAATGCCCAAATCCTCCCATTTCACTTGCTCCGCAATGTGCTCCATTCAGCTCTCTGCATGGGCTGCCAAGTATTTGCTCTATGCTGCACTGCATCCCAGTGAAGCAAAAATCATTCCTTGCTGACTGGTACCCTGCTGACATCCCATTTCTGTTAATGAGGACCCTGAGTATTTAGCACAAAATATAAATATGGCAGGATTCCAAGCTGTGGAAAGAAGGGAAGGGGGGGGGGGCGGAAATGGTTGGACAGCTAAGGGGATATGTAAATATATTTAAAATAGATGATTCTAGCTGCAGTGAACATATGATTTTTTTTTTATTCCGACTGGATGGCTTTAATCAAAAATGATAGTTCATACATCTGCTCTTTGAAGATAAGCCTGCAGTTACACAAATCACTTAAAGAAAGAGGCTGTGATGTGCTGCTGAGACCTTAAAAAGTCTAGCCCATGACTAGGACGATTATAGTCTGGTTACTTCAGCAAGTTGCTAATTCAGAAATATTAGGCTGAGTTATATGTCCTGTCTGAGACATGAAAGTGAAGCCTGTAGATTGTGCTGAAGCAATTAAGATGTTTTACAAATCATTAGAGAACTTTCTTGGTTTAATAGGACCTACCCTCCTCCCCTTCCCAATGTTTCTCGAAATATTTGACCTAGAAAGGCAGCTTTCCATCATCCTGACATTTATTTTATAACAGAAGGTGGAGATTATAAATTAAAGCGAGCCAGCTTTAGGGGGATGCAGGGCTCCTTTGGAAGCTGCCGACTCAAATTTAGGATGATACCAGAAAGTATTTACCTTTAGAAAGATTAAGTGAAATAGATTGATAGAACTCAGATGCAATCTCAGGAGAAACAGGTTCAGAACGTATAGAAGAAATCCATTTTTCCAAGCCAAAAGAGAAAGGAAACACACATTCATCTTGCTTCATTTCCATTTTGATTTGAATTCATTAAAAACAATATTTTTTAAAAAAATGAGTGAATAACTTGCTTTATTTCATCAGGCTCATGTGTTCATTGTCCATGTAAAGTCACACAGGGAGGAGCGAATTAGACAGAGACTTTGGTGGCTTTGAACGTGAAGCACTTGGACTATAGAGTCCCCAACAACGCTGTGGATTTGGGGCCTGATTCAAAGCCCATTCTAGGCAGTGGAAAGTCTTCCATTAACTTCATTGGGCTTTAGATCAGGCCTTTGGTGAGAATGTGGTAATGGTGTGGCATGTAGCTGCTGAAGAGATCAAAAGCTGAGGCTCAGAAGAAAAAGATGGGCCCTTCCTCTGCTTATCCTTTGCCAGATGTGGTGTTTCTCTCCTTTCATTTTACGTCCCCTATTCCCTAGCATAGCAATGGCAGCACAAGAACTTTGTTGGCTATGCTGCCTTTGACTCTTTACTGCCCTCTCTGACCCTGGTGATGGGGTCAGGGTGCATTGGTCCCAGAGGATATGTTAACACCATTTCCAGCAGCATTCAATAATCTTCTGTTTCCACATGGACTTTTGTCTGCATAGACAGGGGGATGTGTTTGTGGAACAGCTCTTTCCCAGGACTCTGGCCACACCTACTTTATTTCTTGCTGACCTATTGGTGAGGTGAAACAATCTATTTTTTAACCGCCACATTTTAAAAAATACTGTATGTGGTGAGGGCTTCTGGACGTGTTGGGCATCTTTCCCTCCGAGTCAGAATGGTGGCTGAGTAGATGCCACTGGGTTCAGTTTGCTTGGGATTGTAAGATTCCCTTTGAGTTTGGGATGCATATTAACCTGAAACCGGGCCCCCACTGACTCTCAAAGGAGGGTCACTGTGAAACTTGTTAAGCCACTTCTTCTATCAAAACAGGGCCTAAGACTCCTCATTACTTGAGGCCTCTCCTAGGAGAAATGGGAAGCATTGTGGCTTGCAATGCATTTTCCTTCTTTTGGATCTCCATCACGTGGCGGATTGGGGCAGTGAACCACATCTGGCATCTTTGTGGGACCAGCTAAGCAGTCCTGTTTCTCTTCTACTTGTACCATCTCATCACTGGTATCTTCCGGACGAAGGTCCGCCTGCCTCCCTCATCCCCTGTTCAGCAGCATCTTGGAGGATCACATACACCTTTCTGCTGCTGACCACTTATGCCTCAGTCTGGGACCTAAGGTGTCCAAAAAGGGCACTGTGCAGTGAGGAATTCCCAGAGGTTCCCTGCTCTCATGAGCCTCCAAGCCGATAGTAACTGAAACTACTGATGGCCAGGGAGGAGAGGGTTCAGCTGAGGCTGGGGAAGGTGGAGAAGGAAAAGGACAGAGTGGGAAAATGTATTAAAAACCTTCAGAAAATGTTATTAAAATCTAATCAGTGGTTTAGGTTGGGTTTTTTATTAATGATTATTATTATTCCCTGGACACAGCTCTGAATGTTGTGAGCTTTTCTGGCTGTATTTCCCTGTGGTTCAACAATAGGTGTCTACAGCAACTAGCATTAGACTTGGGCTGAGATTTTTCATTTCCTTGCTGCAAGCTGCAGTAACTGCAAAGAGCATTGAGGCGCTCCATAGAACCACTCTAAAATGGCTAAAGCTCTTTAGCTATTATATGGTCCTAGAGAGGATATTTTTATAGGTATGGACCATTATAAATTCTCTAGTTGATGAGCCTTACCATTGAATTTTTTGTCCAGACTCTAAACTGTAATTGCTTGATAATTAATTCTCCTGCTATGGTGAAATAAGTAATTGGACTGTGTCGATATTGTTTAAAACCTGGGATCGTTCTTCCTCTTTCAGGCCCAAGTCTGCAAGGCAACGAGCGCCTTCAACTCTATCTCTAACTCAACACCTTACAGGATGGAGCCCCCTCTTCGAGTCAGTTCAGCTTACAGAGATTTGGGAGCTGGATCTCTCGGTGTGATGCTGTTTGGTTTCTACTTTCATGGGTCTCATCTCTTATCTCCCGGGAGGTTTGGATCCAGGATTTCAGTTTGGCCTATTGTAACAATGGATTATTTTCACCTCTTTCTGCTTCCAGTTCTTCCCATACACTTTGTCTCTGGGATCCCAAGGCTTCAACCTCTCAGCTGTTTGGCTCTTTCTATCAGCCTTTGCTCCCCCCTCTTGGCTCTAACCCACCTCTCTTCTCGTAGGTGCCCCTAAGATGTTTCACGCTAGTGAGCGCCATGATTTAGTCTAGTACATATACTTTTCAGGAAATAATGCCCTTCTTTAAACTCCCACTGACCATTTAAGTCTTGGATAATTAAAACATGGGTGCATTTTAAAAGAGTGGCTCCAGATGGCTCAGCTCAACCAGCTGAACATAGCACAATCCACATAACACACAAACCAGGGGTCACCCGATGAAATGAATAAGAAGCAGGTTTAAAACAAACATAAGGAAGTACTTCTTTTCACAATGCAGTCAACCTGGGAAGCTTGTTTCCAGGGGATGTTGTGAAGGCCAGAAGTATAACTGAGTTCAGAAAATAAATAGATCAGTTGATAGAGGATAGGTCCATCAATGGCTATTAGCCAGGGTGGTCAGGGATGCAACCTCATGCTCTGAGGTGCCCTTAAACCTCTGACTGCTAGAACTTGGGACTGGATGATATGAGATGGATCATGTGATAATTACCCTGTTCTGTTCACTCACTCAGAAACATCTGGCACTGGCCACAGTTGGAAGACAGGATACTGGACTAGATGGACCACTGATCTGACACAATATGGCCATTCTTATGTTCTACCAGTTAACCCACTTTACTGGTATCTCAGACAACTACATGGGCTCAGGGAACATATTGACAGCTTTTAATTCAAAGTGATCCCATTGAGAAACATCAGAGAACCAGCCATCATCTAATAATTTGGTAGCTGCATAGGACTTTATATGTGCCAATTATTCCACATACTTCTTGCAGAGATATCATGTTCATTGCCTGGAATAAAACTCCAGACCTTCTGCGCCACACAGAAACACAAATCCCACCCTCTTGGGCCACTGGCCTGTTGGCTTTACTGTGATACAATAATAAATAAATAATTTCCCATTAACTGTAGCAACGTTAGGGCCTATAGAGTCTGTGACTCAGCCACTCAAGAGCAGCACATCTGAGCGGGTCTGACATCTTGTACGCAAGGGGGATTGGTATACTTGTAAATGCACATACAGATATATTGCACTCACTCCATTAGTCCTATAGTTTGGGCTACATTCCAGACCTAATTTATATGTGTGTGGGACACATTTGAGAAAATATTACTAAGTCTAAAGGGTTCCCCATGGGTTAACCGTATAGTCTGTATCTCCTATTATATTCTCAGTGCTGTTATTTCTTTGTGAGGGCTCTACTTTTATCAGAACTTTTTCTCTTTTGTTGTCTCACCTCTTATAAGTGATACCATCACTTCTTCGGAAGCAAATGTCCACCTACTCCTCTGGTGTTCTCCAAATGCTTCCTGACTGTAGTGTAGGAGACTCACCTAGTCTTGGAAGTTTGCTCTCTGTATGCCAAGGCTTTTTAAAGGATTGGAAACTAGTTTGGGTCAAGTAAGAACATGTCTGAACTTACACTCTAGACAGCACACTCATTCTCTTCCCCAAAAAGTGATTATACAGTGTGACCCCCCCTCCCTTAGCCCCCAGCCCATTGATGCTAATGGGAGAACTGTACAATATTTAATGGGTCCAATCCTGTTCTCATTGAAATCAGTGGTGGTTTTGCAATTATTTACAGGTAGGATTCTGGGTGCAGGATTGGGCTCACCATTGTTATTCATGAGTTGTATCTGCAAGTATTCAGTGTAATCTTGTTATAATGTAATTCAATAAGTTATATGTTTCCACTGCTCATCAGTCATAAAGCTGGTAATTAGTCTTACAACTCTACAGCTATGACAATACCTAATAGTATTATCGCAGAGAATGTATTGAGAATGTGTTTTGTATTTTCATTCTTGCAACTGAAAGGGAACAAATCTGCACTGTTGTTTTTTTTTAATTAAATGTATCTGTTGAATCCCACTCTAATTTAGGTTTTAGCGGTTCCATCAATATCATGGCAAATAATAAATATGCAGATGCTTGGACTACATCAGTTTTAGTGCTGTGATAAAGAGGTCATTTAGTGGAATGCTCTTGTGTTTATATGGACTGTATTTCTTCACCAACACGAAATAGATCAGTCATTTCATTCATTCTTCAGCAGGACAATGTCGCTGATGGTACGGTGCCCAACTGTAGCAAAACCTCTTTATAAAAATGCTATTCATTCCCCTCCCACCCTGACCAACCTGATTTCATGTCTTCAGGAACACTGTGTCAATTATAGACTAGGGAAAGCTGCTGTCAAGGGGATTCCGAGGAATGGAATTGCCATGCAGATCTAGTTACGCCATGTAAAATTAATCATTATATTTCTGCTGCTACCTTGTTTTTCTATTTGTCACACAGGGATTCTTAAATGACCTAATATTGAATCTGGTGAATTACAGGCTGGAGACCACAATGTTTGCTATGCCCTGACAGAGGACAGATTGATCTACAGGTTGCAGTTTTTCCTCATCTGCTTTGGAGTCCGTTCGCCTCCTGAGCCACCTCATTAATCATTCCTGGATTTCACCTTTCCATAAATGGGAGGAACTTGTAAGTGAACGATTGTTTCTTTGCAGACTATATATTTTTAGATAGTGTGTGACAAGCACAAAATCAAAGGAACATTGTGCAATCTTTCAGTTTGTAGTGAAAAGTGACATTGGAGGTCCCAGTCTATGCTCTGGTTCCATCCCTATTAATCAATGCACTTTAAGCATGTGCTTAACTTTATGCATGTGTTTAGGTACCATTGACTTCAAAGTGACTTGAGTATGTTTTTGCAATAAAAGTGTGTGCTTAAGTGCTTTGCTGAATGTCTGTTTTGGGACTGGCTCTGTTCAATATCTTCATCAATGACTTGGATATTGGCATAGAAAGTATGCTTATTAAGTTTGCAGATGATACCAAACTGGGAGGGATTGCAGCTGCTTTGGAGGATAGGGTCATAATTCAAAATGATCTGGACAAATTGGAGAAATGGTCAGAGGTAAACAGGATGAAGTTTAATAAGGACAAATGCAAAGTGCTCCACTTAGGTAGGAACAATCAGTTTCACACATACAGAATGGGAGGAGACTGTCTAGGAAGGAGTACGGCAGAAAGGGATCTAGGGGTTATAGTGGACCACAAGCTAAATATGAGTCAACAGTGTGATGCTGTTGCAAAAAAAGCAAACTTGATTCTGGGCTGCCTTAACAGGTGTGTTGTGAGCAAGACATGAGAAGTCATTCTTCCGCTCTACTCTGCGCTGGTTAGGCCTCAACTGGAGTATTGTGTCCAGTTCTGGGCACCGCATTTCAAGAAAGATGTGGAGAAATTGGAGAGGGCCCAGAGAAGAGCAACAAGAATGATTAAGGGTCTAGAGAACATGACCTATGAAGGAAGGCTGAAGGAATTGGGTTTGTTTAGTTTGGAAAAGAGAAGACTGAGAGGGGACATGATAGCGGTCTTCAGGTATCTAAAAGGGTGTCATAAGGAGGAGGGAGAAAACTTGTTCATCTTAGCCTCTAAGGATAGAACAAGAAGCAATGGGCTTAAACTGCAGCAAGGAAGGTTTAGGTTGGACATTAGGAAAAAGTTCCTAACTGTCAGGGTGGTTAAACACTGGAATAAACTGCCCAGGGAGGTTGTGGAATCTCCATCTCTGGAGATATTTAAGAGTAGGTTAGATAAATGTCTATCAGGGATGGTCTAGACAGTAATTGGTCCTGCCATGAGGGCAGGGGGGGAGGAATAGCTCAGTGGTTTGAGCATTGGCCTACTAAGCCCAGGGTTGTAAATTCAATCCTTGAGGGGGCCATTTAGGGATCTGGGGCAAAAATTGGGGATTGGTCCTGCTTTGAGCAGGGGGTTGGACTAGATGACCTCCTAAGGTCCCTTCCAACCCTGATATTCTATGACTCGATGACCTCTTGAGGTCTCTTCCAGCCCTAGAATCTATGAATAAGGATGGACTTACTTAAATGCTTTGCCAAACTGAGGCACTAGTGTTTTAAAAAATGAAAAGTAATCCTAATAATTTGAATCAAACTTTTAAACTTAATACATTGCATATACTATTAAAGCTGATTTATTTGAGAACAAAGGGATTTCTAAGCACAGAGACAGAGGATTAGGCATTCCAGAGTTCTAACACTGGCTTTGACAGTGTCCTTGGGCACTTTTACTCAGTTTCCCCATCTGTAAAATGGTGCTAATAGTAACTCCCACCTCAGAAAGTGTCATCTAGTTTAACTTATCACAGTTTGTAAAGTACTTTGAAGAAGCGTGTGATTATTTAGACTCTATTAGTAATGTAGTTAAATGGAGTATCATTTTAAAAGAAGAATGTTCCCTATAGGTGAAATATTGGTAACTAAATATTACACATTTATTTAAACTTTTTCAGTTGTATTTCTCTCCCAAGGGCATGGATGTAGACAATGTGTTACAAAGAAGCTGCCCTATTAATGAATTTTCAGTTGCTTGTCCTAGTGTTGTATAACCATTGTATCGAGTTTCACCAGCTGGTATTTCTTGACTAGTATATTGTCAGGTCATCACTTCATTAATAGGGCACAAATAGCCATTTGTAATATTGTGCCAAGTCCTGCAGCTTTTGCTCATGCAAAATGGCCTCCATGGGAGTTTTGCATGAGTAAGGGCAGCAGAATTTAAACTTAATGCTTTGCACATCCTTTTAAAGTTGATTTATTTGAGAACAAAGGGTCTTCTAAGCACAAAGATAGAGGATTAGGAATTCCATCATTTTAATATTGGCTTTGACAGGGATGTTGTCTCTGTCCTTGGGCACTTTTACTCAGTTTCCTCATCCATAAAATGGTGCTAATAGTAACTCCTACCTCAAAAAGTGTCATCCGGTTTAATTTATCACTGTTTGTAAAGTGCTTTGAAGAAGAATGGGATTATTTACATTCAGTTAGTAATGCAGTTAAATGGAGTATCACTTTAAAAGAAGAATGGAAATTTTTCCATGACAGTTTCCACGGTGTTGAAAAACCATCTTCCACTGAAAAAAATGTTTTGATGGAAGATTTTTCACCAGCTCTAACAGCTTCCCAACTTGTCCATTAGGTAAAGGGCACAGAGAAGATGAGACTTAATGTTTCAAATGGGAATAACTAAAGTTTGGGAACCAGATTTAGCACCTTAACTATAGGCATCCTTTTGTGCAAATTCTGGCCTAAGGTCCAGAAACTCAAAGATATTTAGGTGCCTAACTCCTATTGAAATTAATGGAAGTTAGATGCCTAAATACTTTGAGGATCTGGGCCCAAGAGACTTAACTGTGCCCAAGTTTACATAGTTAGCCATTGGCAGAACCCTAAATAGAAGCCAGGTTTCCTGATTCCCAGACCTTTACCCATTGCAGGTTTCATTTTAGCCTGCTAGGTCCCTTTGTCAAACTATTCCCCAAGATCCGGGTAATAGCATGGAGAAAATTGCTGTGCTTTCTGTTCAGTGATGATTGGGGGGAGGGATAGCTCAGTGGTTTGAGCATTGGCCTGCTAAACCCAGGGTTGTGAGTTCAATCCTTGAGGGGGGCATTTAGGGATCTGGGGCAAAAATCTGTCAGGGGACAGTACTTGGTCCTGCTAGTGAAGGCAGGGGACTGGACTCGATGACCTTTCAAGGGTATTACAGTTCTAGGAGATTGGCATATCTCCATTTATAAAAAAAAAAGGAGGGGCCTCTAATATGAGATTCTTAAATATGGTATCTACCTGAATGGTTGCTGATGAGTTAAGTGTTTTCATTTGGGAGCCTTGATCTTAGTATTCGTAAATCGTGAGCCTGTTCTGTTCTGTAGGAGTTTAGTTTTCTATGGGCTGGTCCACACTAGTGGGGGGGGGGGGATCGAACTAAGATATGCAACTTCAGCTACGTGAATAATGTAGCTGAAGTCGAAGTATCTTAGTTCGAACTTCAAAGCACTTACCGCGGGTCCACACGTAGCAGGCAGGCTCCCCCGGCGACAGCGCTTCCTCCTCTCGGCGAGCAGGAGTTCCGCAGTCGACGGCGAGCGCTTCCAGGATTGATTTATCGCGTCTAGACAAGACATGATAAATCGATCCCAGAAGAATGATTACTACCCGCCGAATCAGGCGGGTAGTATAGATGTACCCTATGTTTATATGTATCCTTTTGAGGATGAAATTGCTGATGTCATAGTCCAGAATTTGGTAAATTAACTCTCTTTGGGCTAAGGCGGGAACTCAGTGAAGTATTGTTCTGATCCTGATCCTCCTGTGAGTGGGGAGGGACCTTCAACTCCTAGTCAATGGGAATTGACCCTAACCCTAACCCCTCAAGACATATGGAGCATCTTGGAGGATCAGACCATAAGTAGAAAGAGGGCATTTTTTGCTCTCTAAAGTATACAAAGGGTTTATGTCCACCCTTCTACCTTTCAGCAAAGAAACAGGTATTTCCTTCAAAGAGACAGATCAGCTAACACCCCAGGTAATGATCATTAGCATGAGTTGGAATATGCCCTTTTATGTTTACACTAATATGCCCTTTTATGTTTACACTTTATCACCAGCTGTGATATTGGGCAGACTCTGAACGCAGGTGGAATTAAATAACATGCATAGAAAATGAGGTAGTGAATGGGAGACATGAAAAAAATCTTTTCTGTCTTGACCTTTTGACAACGTTGGCTATGGTTTCACTAACCTAGTGACGCACATTTCAAAGTTATTTCCAAAGAGCCTGGTATACTGGATGGCTGTGGGATTAGTAATGGAAAAGGGAGCCTCACTGGTTCAAATATAGCCCAGGTCAGTAGTGTCAGAACATCGTAACCATGTGAAATGCATTTCTTGGTCTCTGTCCCATTCTTAAGAGCTGATCCAATGAAGTCAATGTCAGCCTTTCCACTGACTTCAGTAGGCATTGGATCATGTTCTTCAGGGCTCAAAATTCACTACACATCACAAAATTCGCTATGACCATTTGCCCCCTTGTGGACAGTCTCAGCAGAGACCAACTGCTCATGGAATCTGAACTATTCTCTCGTCCTTTGGGTCGGTTCCTCCAGGAAAGGACTGTGGGCCAAATCTGCAGATCTTACTCATGCAACACTGCCTCTAACTAAGTGGTATAGGTGTTTCGTGTGGATAAAACAGGCAAACAAAACACTGATGCAGTGTGAAGAGGATTGCACTGCCCCTGTCTATGCCAAACATCCCCTTGGATAGACAGACTAGGGACCGAATGGCTGGGCAGCAGTTCTGCAGAAAAGGACCTAGGGGTTACAGTGGACGAAAAGCTGAATATGAGTCAACAGTGTGCCCTTGTTGCCAAGAAGGCTAACGGCATTTTGGGCTGTATAAGTAGGGGCATTTCCAGCAGATCGAGGGACGTGATTATTCCCCTCTATTCGGCACTGGTGAGGCCTCATTTGTAGTACTGTGTCCAGTTTTGGGCCCCACACTACAAGAAGGATGTGGATAAATTGGAAAGAGTCCAACGGAGGGCAACAAAAATGATTAGGGGGCTGGAGCACATGACTTATGAGGAGAGGCTGAGGGAACTGGGATTGTTTAGCCTGCAGAAGAGAAGAGTGAGGGGGGATTTGATAGCTGCTTTCAACTACCTAAAAGGGGGTTCCAAAGAGGATGGATCTAGACTGTTCTCAGTGGTAGAAGATGACAGAACAAGGAGTAATAGTCTCAAGTTGCAGAGGGGGAGGTTTAGGTTGGATATTAGGAAAAACTTTTTCACTAGTAGGGTGGTGAAGCACTGGAATGGGTTACCTAGGGAGGTGGTGGAATCTCCTTCCTTAGAGGTTTTTAAGGTCAGGCTTGACAAAGCCCTGGCTGGGATGATCTAGTTGGGGTTGGTCCTGCTTTGAGCAGGGGGTTGGACTAGATGACCTCCTGAGGTCCCTTCCAACCCTGAGATTCTATGATTCTATGATTCATTCTCCTTTCTCCCCTTTCTGACAGGGTGAAATTCATTTCAAGGAAACATTCCAAAGACACTTCATAATCCATGTGTGCAGTTCATTATCCATTGTGATGGACTTTTTAATGATCTTATTATGAGTTTTGGCAGATATGTCTATGTAATAATCAATTGTTGTCTCTCCTGACCACCCACCGCACACAAACACACTTAATATTAGAACTGCCCAGAGAGAAAGTTAATGGCTCTCTATTAGACAGCAAATAAAAAAAAATGTATTAGTCAACTATCCACTGTAAATATTCTCTCTCTGCAGGCATACTCTGCTATTGATTCACTTCAAGAGAAGTATTTCTGCTGCATCTACTGTAAAACAAGTAAATTGCTCTGTAATTGCAAGGGTTGCAAATTAACATGAAGTGGCCGTGGCAGGGTTCTGGTCCTTCAGCAGCACCCTCTTAGGTTTTGATGGTTGTGTATGCTCACTCCGGGTCCAGTCACTCATGTGGGGGTGCTTAGTAGCACTCTGAGGGGAAAGGAGTCTCAGCAGTCCAGCTGAGTTTCTCTGGATGCTCATCCATTTTGGGGTTATGATGGAACTAAAATCTTATGAGCAAGACAATAAATGAAGGAAAAGGAAATAATCAGCCAGGCCCTACTGGGCCACTGACCTCTCTTCCTTCAGAGGGCCCTGCGGTGGGTCACAGTCTGGTTTAAAGTCCACTGGTTCACCAGCAGAAGGAACAGGATCCAGCCCTCTTCACCTCAAGGTGACTTGTGCCTCTTTTAGGCAAGGGATTAGGTTCTGCCCTCTGCCAGCCTCTCCCAGGGAGCTGGGAAGCTCAGCATTCTGCTCACCTCCCAGAACAGCCTGCTTCTGAAATGAGCTTTCCCACTCTTGAACCCCATCTCCATTCTTATCATGACTTGCAGGTGTGATGGGGCAGAGCCACTCCAGCCCAGAGCAACTCCTTAACCCATTCCTGATTGGTGCAGGGTTTATACATCATACCACAGGTAGTGATTAAAACCAGAATTCCATGGAACACATACGGGCATTTGGGTTCCAATGCCCAACCACTGTTACACAAGGGAAAGGCATAGAGATGATTTCCATTCCACTGCAATTGTATTTTTGACAGGTGGCACATCAGGTGGCATGGAAGTGCCAGCTGTAAGCTGATTACAGTATCTTTTTTTCATGAGCTTTTTTCCTGCAGTGAATATTTGTGTTTGCAAAGGCTAAGGAACTGGCAATATTGAGAAACCAAATTTTCTGTTGACTCAGGGGCTTCACTTTTCAGTACTGACAGTTCGTTTCTGAAATACACAGCCTCCGTGAATACCCATCTGCACTGCCCTAGAGATGACTTTGAGGAACTCCTTGTAGAGGGTGTTTTGTTTTCAGAAAGGAGATAGTTCAGTCTCCATCAGGTCTCTGAAAGACGAACGTGAATCATACCAATTTTATAGAACTATTCAACATGACATATGAGGCAATCTTCTGTCTAGTAAGGATTGAGACCACGTGATCTGTTTGACTAAGGACTCTGTTTGGACTGGACTTCTGAACAAGAGATGGCTGCTTAGTTTCCTGTGGATACTTAGTAGCTCATTTCTAGTTTGTACAGAGCTTTGGAATATTTTAATTCTACTTTTATCTTGCACACTGGTATTGTTAAAAAGCACAAGGAGTTGTAACTTCTTGAACATTCCAAGGGATTGGGGATGTGAGAGCATGGCTTGACGTCTATATTTCTTGGAAACTGTAGGAATTTAGAAATAAATGGAGCAATTTCTTCCCTCTCTGTGGGCTGGAAGGGTTTCCTTTGCAATGCTTTAGTCTCTAACGCTTTCAGTGGTTTTTTTGAGTAGGTTGCTTTACTGATCTTCAAGTTCACCCCTGGATGGGTTGTGTCTGTGGCCTGTATATTGCGGCTGTAAGAATAATACATAGGTACCTCCTCAGACAAGTCAAACTTCATGAATAGGATTGGAATGATTAACCCATCTTCACAGATTTGATCTTTGTACATGCTAATATAGACAGGCTGCTCTTTTTAGATCTCTCAGACTTGAAGTCCTACGTTCTTTCTCTCAAGGGAGTTTGTTGAAGTAAATATGGCAGCACATGTCTTTTTAATAAGTGATTTTTGTCACCTAGATTTTTCATATCAACAATTCTATTTTGTCATACTCCGAAGAAACCTTTATTATCCTTCATGTCCCACCAGGGTCTGAAGACTTTGCAAGTGCCTGAAGCACTGGTAATGTAAGCGTAAAGCTCACAATTAGAACACTGCTAATTCCTTTCTACATCAGTGTCTGTGCTAAAGGTGGCTAGGTTCAGGGTTGGTAACGGGAGTTATATATCAATTTAGCCTTTAGTCTTCTGTGTCTAGCAAAAGCAATAACCTGATCAAACTTCCTCTTCTATAATTCTGAACTTACTCATAGACACAAAATCTTGCACTTTCTTAATTAATATAGCTTTAAAAACCTAGGGAGATTTCTTTGGGCTTAATGTAGGGATGAAACAGGGAAGTTAAAATCCAAGGCTGTGCTTCAACATGCTAGGGAAATTAAAGTTTGTTTACATCCTGAGCCAAACGTTGGCATTATCTTTTCATTTTGGGCTGTTTTTCATTCTCCACAAAGTTTAAAATATCCAGGCAGATTAGACTGGGGAGGCAGCTAGCTGGGACATGCTAGGTCACCCTGTATTTCTCAAGCAGCCAATGAAAATGTTTCTTTATTGGAAGCACAAAGTCTCCAGAAATTCCCACTAATATGCACACAAGAATCAGGCGGGATGGAGATGCTTTGCAGGAATTGTGCAGCATCCTAAAATGGATTGGTTTGGGTAGCATTTTGACCAAATATCTAAACACACCATATACTGTAA